>CM060902.1:1180783818-1182033818 GCA_030737815.1 Allium fistulosum
AATCTAATAAATAAAAGAACGTTAATCGTGAGTGAGTGCTCACCTTTCGAGGCTAGAGAGACTAGAAGATGACATGGATACGCACACTGATATGGACGCTGAATTTGCATTATGAATCCAAGCAAAACAAAATCGGCACGAATTCAGCAATCAAGGCTGATTGGCACGAATTCAACGGACAAGCTAATAAAATAGAGATTGACGAAAATGGATCAGATCGGTTTGATAGAAACGGGAAATATATCTTAATTTAAAAACCATACCCACGATAATATCTATATATACCAATGGATACACTAATGTATAACATGAATATAATTATACAATCCATATAGTTATACAATATTGATTTTTTTTTTTTAGAAAAATGTTATATGCAGACCTTAGTTGTAACATTGTATGCATACAGACCTCTAGCATAACTACTTTAATACATATTATAAAGAATCATACTTTTAATATATCAGAAATTGAAGTCGAACTTTGCACGTAAATATATAATAACAAGCTACCTACATACATACCTTTTACAAACACATTAAAATCACAGACAAAAGCATGTAAACTAAAGTATGTATTTTAAAAAATCATTGGTTTTTAAAATAAACACATGAGAAACATATTATATATACATAGATCGAAACTTCTATGAGTATGAAGTATGGCTATAGCCACAAAACATGGCTTCTAAAAATTTCGTACATATATATATGTACTTATATATACTGCAACTTTATAACTTAGATACAGCCACATATAGATATCCTAACAGTCTATAGATAACTTTATAAATTATATATAGAGTATACTTTTATATATGAACCCATACAAACTCTGATATGCCACTGATATTCACAAAATAATAATAATAATAATAATAATAATACTAATGTTATATGTACATGTAAATAATAGTACATAAAAGTTTAAACAAAACTGACATGTAAAAAAAAAAAATGTTATAAATGACAAAAAGTCTGTTCAGATACAATATAAGTACATATTATATAAACAGCAACTGACATAAAAGTTAACATATTATAACTATACTATAAATGCACAGGCAAAGTATGCACTGTATACATATATTTATATATTTAAACAAATTCATTTAAACACTCTTATACTTTAAAACTTTGTAAACTGTAACATACTTTTAACTATATATAAATATAACTTACAAAATGAAACAACCGATCCAATAAGTAAACCGATATTTTAAAATTAATCTTTTATTATAGAACTCAACATAGATTTGATTTATTATGATATTATACATATTCAAATATAAACTGTGAACTGCGTGCAAAAGAAGAGCAAGGCAAAGTTGGAAATGGGAACTCAACATAAACTGTGAACTCACCTCTATTCAAATATTATACTTATAGACATGAATTTATATTGGAAGCTAAACTCAAGTCAATATATAAACTACTATATAACCACATACGTATTATAACTTTGAATCAATATTTCTTATAGATCGATATATACCTTTATATATAAAGAGGGAAGAGATGCATCGGAAGAGCAAGGCTAGATGGTTGATGTCGGTTGGCACTTGGCCTCGGGAAGTGGAGCAGTTTCTGGTTGCAGGCCGTGATGATGAAGAGGTGTTGAACTTCGGTGGACGGAGGTCGAAAGAACTGACGTGGCAGCTAGGTGGTCGGGCTAGGCTGCGTGGCCGGGAAAAGTGAGAGGTCGGAGGTTGGTGATGGCGTCTTCGGTTGGCGGAGGCTGGAAATTTAGAGGATCGGCTACATGTGTGAAGGAGAAGGCGATAGTTGAGAGATCGGCGTTGGCTTCGGAGGTGGGAAGAGATTGCTCGGTGGTTCAAGGCTGAGATTGGGAATGGTTACACGGGTTTGGTTATGAAGAGGGATGAGGAAAACATGGCAGAAGCATTGTTAACGTGGAAAGCCAAACAGTGAGGAGAAGATCCAATATAGCAGAGAATAAGATGAAGCATTTCAAAGAAAATGGGATAGAAAGGAGTCAGATGGGAATGAAGAATAAGAAAGAACGTGTATTCCAAATGTAAGATGTGGCTTCTCATTTCCCAACACCCATTCACGTGACCTTTAGAATGCCAAGTCCATTGGAATAAAAGGTGAATTTATGAAGGGTCATAGGAAATCCAACGGACACGAATCCGGTACCGATACGATAGGCGTTACGTAAAGTGCAACGTCCATCGGACTCCGAATTTTACAATCAAGTATACCGTAAGGATCAGCACGACGAGACGATCAAAACGGTATAAAATTATCAGTGGTACGATCATCCGATAAAAATCGATATCGGTGTCAGAATACTGCTATTTTACAGAAAATAAGAACGACGGAGCCAAAGATGTCCGAATTTGGAAAAACGACGAACAGATATCTTGCTCAGAAGATGATTTAGAATTTTTCTATGTAAAAATATTTAGGTTTCGAAAACATTTTATTTTCAACCCTTTTTAACTGATTAAATTGAAGTGAATTTACGCGCGAAATAAACTTTCGTATTTTCGGACGAAAATTTACCAGTTGCTATGTTTAACTAGACGTATTCCAAAGATTAAATTTTTATTTCAAAATTTTATCGTTTAAAATTTCACAAAATTCTAACTAATTGCGTTATTAAAACGGTTAAAATTTACGGGTCGTTACATTAATGAGTAAACAATGAACTAAAGAATTAAAGTGTTAGGAAATAAGGGAGGGCAAAGTAGGAAAGGGAGTATTCTAATACCCTAAACCCTTAAGAAAACACACCATATGTTCATTCTATTTTCACAAGCAAAAATATAATCCAAGGCCGACCACCATTAGCAAGCAAGAGGAAGAAGATAAAGCTAGGATTCAAGAGGAAGAATCAAATCACTTAATCAAGATCAAATCTCACATCCTAAATCACAAAGCTAAGGTGAATAATGACTACATCTCTTATTTTATAAATGTTTTTGGTTATAAGGTTAAACTCGAATTTATCTTGCATAGTTTAGCCATGATTTTGAAGGACAAAGTGTTTATATATGCTTGTTGATGATTTATACTTATTCATATAGATTTTATGATATGTTTTGATGTGAAAACCCTATTTAATGACATCCAAATACCTTGCCATTTTAGATATAGATCAGAAATGATATTTTAGAGATAATTTTTTATTTTTATGATTTTCTTAATTAATGTGGATTTTATATTAATTTTCTAGTAAAGAAAATGATTTATTGGGTTATAAATAATTTACGGTTAAATTATAGATAATTTGGGTCTGAAATTTATATATGTTAGAAAACATATTAAAAAGGATTTTTTGGAATTTTTGTAGAATTTTCCAAAGTGTTTTGATGAATATATAAAATTATTTAAGGTATGTGACTTAAATGTTTTATATATTTATAAAAGGAGAAGAGGTGTTTTGTAAATAAACTAAATTGTTATTTCTGAAATTATGGCAGTGCTTTTAGAAAAGAAAATTTGCAACTAATAAGATTTTGGCAAACAAGGCAGGTTAGTTAAAAAGATTTCTTAAAAAGGTTAAAAATCAATTTTTACATGCTTTCAGCATGTTTCGCCTCTTTTGGCATAGGGGGTTTCAATTGAGAGCTTCCGCCCCTATGCCATCGAAACCAATGCACATAGTATCATTAACTTGGTACATAGTGAATTGGACAATGGCGGAAAGAACTGGGTCAAGACAATGGGTTTCGATGGGGTCGAGGCATGACTTTGCTTAAAATGAAAAATATGTCTGCTTGGCTTTCGACTTGATTGGCTTTCTATTGAGACAAATTGGTTAAAGGAAAGGTTTCGAAATGGTTGTGCCTTTGTTTTTAAATAACCGCTTTCGACTTGGTTGAAGCCTTAGCGGCCGCTTTCTACATTTCGAAGCAATGCCTTCGAAAGGGTTGATTTTGTTTTATAAAAAACCCTACCGCTTCTCCAATGCTTTCGGAAGGAGGATTTTGACACCATCACTTCTTTACTTAGGTTTTGGCTTTCGAAAGGGTTGCTTTCAACCCTATTGTTTGCGACCCTTAGAAAATTTTAAAGGTTAACCCAAAGGTTTCGAAAGAGATGGTTTTGAATGATTTCGAAAGGTGTTTCCATATGTTTTAAAATTGAACCCAAATGCTTTTGAAAGGTTTTTAAGGAAGCTTTCGAAGGGGTGGTTCCCCAATTGTTTCGAAAGGTTTAAAGGAAAGATTTTTCCAATGGTTTCGAAAGGCTATGTTTAAAGGTTTTAAAGATAGGACGTCTAAGCTTTTTAGCTTTCGAAGAAAAAGGTATTTCAGTGGTTTCGGAAGGTTTATGAAAATGGTTTCGAAAGGAGGTTTTGGCCTTTCGGCCTAGATGAAAGAAAGGGTTTATTTGGTTATGAAAGGGATACTTTCAATGGGATCGAAAGGGGTATTTTCAAAGGTTTAAATGTTTTCATCAACAAAGATTTGGGAAAAGTATATATAGCATGGCAAGTTGATTTTGAGTAAAGCATAGAGTATATATTTTGCTTGTTTGAGTTTGGTTTAATGGTTTTAAATCAATTTGAGATGAAAAGGTTTTCAAGGAAAATTTAAGTAAACTGACTCGGATATTAGAATACCAGATGGGACTGGTATAGGGTTGCCCTATACATTAGCTATTAGCCCCAGCTAATTTAGTCCAAAATTCCAGTGTGTAGGGCTTTGTCATAGGTAAGACTAAAATTATGGTACACACAGAAAGGAATATATTTGCGTAGTGTAGGTTATTGGTGAGCCCGCAAAACCATTAGGATCGGTGGACCTTGGGAGAGAGTAAGTTAGGGACAGACCGTCTAGAAGACTTTTCTAACAGATGTTAGGCCATTTTTATTGTATCCGTCTGGTAGGCCCGAGTCAGCCAAAGTTTAGTAGTTAGCCAAACAAAACTATAGTGTTCGGACAGATAGTTCGATTGTTACCAGATATGTATGTTTACATAAAATGCTTTACAGTTCTAACCAGTTTTGGTCGCAAGATTAAGATTTGCAAAATATATGTTTTAAAAGGATACTAGTGAGGGGAAACTCGTTCCGCTAAGCGGCAGGTCTCACTTAATATCGTATATCCGAGATGTATAGTATTATTCACACCAAGTTTTATGTCTGACTCGAATTTTATGTTTTTCCCCTTAAACTCTCGGGTGCTCAAAAAATTGATTTGAGTAGGCTGAGGGTTGAGGATTTATAGGTTTTAGTAGGTTTGCGAATGAAGCTTTCGGGGACGAGCAGGTGGTTGACGCATAGCTATTTAGGAGTTGCAGTTTGTTTCATTTTGATGTATTTTCGCTGTGTTTGTAATAAATCAGTTATGACTATTTAGTACTCTGGTTATCCAAGGGGGCATCATCATATGTTGCTCTTGGCGTATTTATGTAATAGTTATATTTTATCTGAACCTGGGAAAGCGATGAGATTATGTGATTTGAATATGAAACATGTTTTTAAAATGTAATGTGAAAAGATGTTTTTTGAAATCTATGATTTTTTTCATATTCCTGTAATGCTAATATTATATATACCTTTAACATTACCATATTTCATCACCGGAAGTTAATACTATGGATGACTGCAGCATCTATAGCGCATAGCTTCAGGCCTCCAGATAGGGGATGTCACACTTATTAGCTAGCAAAAATTTATCAGTTTTTTTAAGATTTTGCTGCCGCACCAAATTTTCCAAGTCCAAAACATGTATTAAACCAACTAATTAATTATCCATTTACATTCTTTTCCAACATATTTAATTCATAATAATATGAAATCATACGGGAAAATTCTAAAAATTCTCAAAAATTCTAAAATGCTATATTCTTCACCATATAAAATTTTCAGGTCAAAATCATAATTTAATTACTTAATTAAATTAAACCCGCATCAAATCCATTTCCCCCTTAGGCAATTCATAAAATATTGATCTTAACTTAGAAAATTATGAAATTAAAAATCCACCTCCAAATTAATCTTTTACACATCATACTAAAAATTCATAGCATTTGGAGATCGGAAACTATGGTTTTAGCCTTAAAACCAAATTATTTAACTTCATAAAATTCTTATAAGTTATCTCTTATTTAAAACATAGCAAACTCATCATGGCATATCATCAAGATCTCTATACAATCGATTTTAAATCTAAACCGAATCAAATCAATCATAAAACAATGAAAATGAGATGGATTTATATTATTATTCACCTTGTTTGGTTAATGGATTTTGAGATTTGATTATTGCTTAATCTTCCTAGCTTTCCCTCTTGAATCTTTATTTGATTTTCGTGACTTAGGTTGTGACTAATGGCTGGCCTTGCTTGAGCTCTTTGGTTGTTTTCATTTATGAAAACATGAACAGAATGGAATAAGGGTTTATGAAGTCTTATTTATTCCTATATTACCCTTTTCCTATTCAACTATATGCTTAAGTTATAAAACAAACTTATAGATTTATTCGGTTAAGGCACGACCTTAATTATATTCAAATCTCAATTCCCTTATCATTATAATCATCACATTATTATATTTAACTTATCTAACTAAATCTCCTGAATAATGTAAATTAAAATTAGGGATGTTATAGGCTCTCCTCCTTAAAGAATTTCGTCCTCGAAATTCTTTAAGGACTAAATACTAAGCATATCAACCATGCAAACATCTGTAACATTACCTAATAACAATACTAGCTTATTTGACTAGCAAACAATTCATATATGTCAAATATAAAACATACCCTCAT
The DNA here is from genome assembly GCA_030737815.1 of Allium fistulosum. Taxonomy (NCBI): domain Eukaryota; kingdom Viridiplantae; phylum Streptophyta; class Magnoliopsida; order Asparagales; family Amaryllidaceae; genus Allium; species Allium fistulosum. Next base: position 1,180,790,560 of record CM060902.1, read on the forward strand.
AACATATCAGGATAAGTATCTCGAATCTTATCCTTTGTCTCCTAAGTACAGTCTTTCTCGTTATTGCTCCACTGAACTTTCACCAACTTGATTGTCCCGTTCCTTAACCTCTTCTCATCCCTCGCTACAACTCGAACTGGTTGCCTAACAAAAGTCAGATTCGGTTGTACTACTAAATCTTCCAATGCAGTCAAAGTATTAATAGTCTCTGGATCATGCACATACTTCCGAAGATAAGAAACATGAAAAATGTTATGGACACCTGCCAAACTGCTCAGTAACTCTACTTGATATGTGAGCTTTCTGATCCTCTCTACAACTGGGAACAGCCCAACGTATCTCGGTGCCAGTTTCCCCGACTTCTCAAAATGTACCACACCATTCATCGGTGATACTTTAATGAAAACCTGTCTCCAACTAAGAACTCTAAATCCTTACACCTTCTATCCGCGTAACTTTTCTGTCTAGACCGAGCTTCTCTCATCCTACCTCAGATTAACTCAATTTTCTCTATTGCTTCTCTCACCGGATTTGGACCTAAGACTAACTTGTATCCAGTTTCTAACCAAATGCTGGTCACTTGCACGGCCTTCCATACAAAGCTTTGAAAGGCGTAATTCCTACACTAGTCTGATAACTATTATTATAGGAAAATACAACCAAGTATAGGTGGTCTTCCCATGCTCCACCAAAATCTAGTATGCAAACTCTCAAAAAATCCTCAAGTACCTTATTGACTCTCTCTGTATGCCCATCTGTTTGGCGGTGATAAGCGGTACTCATCTTAAGCTTGGTACCTAACACTTCCTGTAGACTCTTCCAGAACTCACTAGTAAATGATGTATCTCTATAACTGACTATACTACTAGGAATCCCATGCGGTCTAACAATGTTCTTCAAAAATAACTTAGCCAAAAAAGGTACCATCCTAGTTAGCTTAATGGGAATGAACGTGGCACTCTTGGTTAATCTGTCCACTATGACCCATATACTCTCATGTTCTCGATTTGATCTTGGCAACCCGTCAATAAAGTCCACGGATATCGAATCCCATTTCCAAACCGGTATATCTAAAGGCTAAAGCAACCCACTCGGCTTCTGATGTTCAGCTTTTATTTGTTGGCAATTAAAACAATGCTTTACCCATAAGCCAAAATCCCTCTTCGTACCTTCCTAGAAGAAACTTCTCTTCATATCCTGATATATCTTGGTTCCTCCAGGATGAATCATAAACCTCGGTTGATGACATTCTCTAAGAACTTCTTTCTCTAGGTCTCCAACATTCGTAACACATATCCGTCCTTTCTTTCTCAACTATCCCTTCTTGTCAAGACTAAATCTCTCAAATCATCAATCTCAGTTCCAATCTTAAGTCTTCTAATCTTCTTTCCCATTACTGGATCCTCTCTCTTCTTAGAAGCAATCCTTTTCAATCAAAACTGGTCGAACTTCCAAATAGGATAACATGATGGTACTTTGACTAGAACTAGCAGTCGATCTTAACTACACACTACATAGAGTCAATGCCTCAAGATCCTTCCATTTTGCCAACATAGGTAACACCACATTCTAATGTTTTCTACTAAGAGCATCCACTACCTTATTTCCTTTTACCGGTGTATACTATATACCAAAATCATACGTTGCTAAAAACTCCAACCACCTCTGCTGCCTCATATTCAACTCTTCTGAGAGAATAAATACCTTAAAGACTTATGATCCGTGTACAACCTAAATCTTTCTCCTAAAAAAATGTCTCCACACTTTCAATGCAAAGATCACTGCTGCCAACTCTAAATCATGGGTCGGATGTCTTACTTCATGAGGTTTGAGCTGTTGAGAAGCGTAGGCAATTACCTTACCCTTATGCATCATCGCAACTCCTAATCTAGTCCCACATGCATCTATATACACTACTAACCCCTGATTACCGTTTGGCACAACAAACATTGGTGCATTAGTTAATGAATGCTTTAACTTAAGGAATGCTACCTCGCATCTGTCGGACCAAACAAACTTAACGTCCTTTCTGGTTAGCTTAGTCAGGGGTACTGCTATCGACGAAAAATCCTTGATAAATCTCCGATAATATCCAGCCAATCTAAGAAAACATCTTATCTCGGTCACTGTCTTGGGTCTCTTCCAACTATTGAACGCTTCAATCTTAGCTAGATCAACCGATAACCCTTCTTCTGAGATTACATGGCCAAGAAACTTTACTTATTTCTTCCAGAAATGACATTTCGAAATCTTCGCTTTCATCTGATGTTGTCTCAGTGTCTCTAACACTATTCTAAGATGAACCTCATGTTCTCTTAGGAAATTCATAAAATATTGATCTTAACTTAGAAAATTATGAAATTAATAATCCATCTCCAAATTAATATTTTACACATCATATTAAAAATTCATATCATTAAGAGGTCGAAAACTATGGTTTTAGCCTTAAAACCAAATTATTTAACTTCATAAAATTATTATAAATTATCTCTTATTCAAAACATGGCAAAATCATCATGGCATATCATCAAGACCTCTATACATTCGATTTTAAATCAAAACCGAATCAAATCAATCATAAAACAATGAAAATGAGATGGATTTAGATTACTATTCACATTGTTTAGATAATGGATTTTGAGATTTGATTATTGCTTAATCTTCCTAGCTTTCCTTCTTGAATCTCTATTGATTTTCGTGACTTAGATTGTGATTAATGGCTAGCCTTGCTTGAGCACTTTGGTTGTTTTGATTTATGAAAACATGAATGGAATGGAATAAGGGTTTAGGGGTTATGAAGTCTTATTTATTCCTATATTACCCTTTACTTATTCAACTATATGCTTAAGTTATAAAACAAACTTATAGATTTATTTGGTTAAGGCACGACCTTAATTATATTCAACTCCCAATTCCCTTATCACTATAATCATCACATTATTATATTTAACTTATCTAACTAAATCTCCTGAATAATGTAAATTAAAATTAGGGGTGTTACACAGGGAATACCTACAACTTATTCCATATTAATGCATTAGAATATGTTTTCTATTTCAAAGAATAAATCCTCACCAAATAGATCGCCTATGTTCAATTCAACCCTCGTATACATCATTTTGAAGAGAGAAAGAAATTCCTTATTTATTTAAGTGCTAGAAAGTGCAAACTATAACAATCCAATTCATAATTTACACACCATTTCTAGTTTATTTTCTCTTTGAATCCTTTAACACTCCAATTCAAAAGAGGGAAAATAGGTTAAATTGACCGTAGATTATCATATTCTAACAATTAATTAGATTATAACATACCGATATCAAAAACAATTATAATCCTAACATATACAAAGATTGATATTTACTTAGGTAAATTCTGGTGGGTTTAAGTGTTATGTTTCCATTACCAAAAAATTTCAAGGCATATATCAAATCCAAATATATACTATTCAATTACAAAAATGTGAAAAACTTGATATTTCCACTGACTAAGAATTGTTTGCTTCCTAACTGGATTTGATTCTACCACACCTAACCCTCTTTTAGATCTCCCTCTTTATACAACGAATTGAATTGTATATAGAGATTATATTAAGAATCAGAAACTAGAAGAACAGAATCAGGAATCAAAAGAAATAAATATCTAAACCTATTACTTAAAAATCATAATTGATTCAGAAATCCAAAAAGAAGAGGAAGAGATTTGATTTCTACCGCTCCCAATTTTTTGTTAGATATTCCCCTTTTTGAATATACAACAATTAGGTTATGTATATATATTAGATTTTAGAATTAAGAAGATAGAGAAGGAGGACTACGAATTTAAATTGAAATGGAGATTATAAATCAAAATTATTTACTATTGTTTACTGTTTCTGAAACCCTAAGGAGAAAGATTTCGACAGGGCTTTGCTAGCATTCACAAATTTTTATAAAGAAAAAGTGGGGGTCTAGAGGTCTATTTATAGAGGTGAGAAGGAACCATAATCGTTGGATCGAAATCAGACAAATTAGGACCGTTTAAAATAAGAAAACCTAGCCACCGCCTTCATAATGAGGCATTTTTAACCTTGAGTGATCAACCCCTTAAAGGCACAATTGCCTAATTTATTTCCTTTTGTTTTCATTTCATTTATTACTTAATTTAATTTTAATGTTACACATTAACTCTAACCCTTACTTAATAATTAAGCCTCTCTTAATGTTATCTTTCCAAATTCAAATTTTAAAATTCAAATTCATATTTATTTCTTTATATTAAAATTCAAATCCAAATTTAAACTTGTTCGAATTAATTTAAATGGGGAAACTTCAGACGTACATAACTTCTTCATTTGAACTCCGATTTCAACATATTATATATGAAAATTGACCAGAAAATCGCCATAGATGCAATGGCGCAGCTCCCGTTGTAAAATTTTGACTTTTACAAAATTCTCATTGTTAACCTTACTTTAATTACTTAATTTCTTATTAAACTTTACGGGGTGTTACAATTTCTTTCTTTTCAATTCTGGGTCATAACCAAATATTCCCAACAAAGTATGTTTAACAAACATTTTAAATCCTGATAATATTATCAAAAATAATTTTCCCATATAATATCTTTTAAATATACACTCCACAAATCTTATAGTATTTATTTTAAAATATTTTTTAATAAAAACATTTCTTTCTGAAACGCTCCTCAATAAATACTTTTGACAACACATTCTAAATCATAACGAGGTTATAAAAATACCTCAAAGGATATCTCCAAATCAAAACATTTAACCTTTTTAGTTTTCATGGGTTTAATAATAACCTTATCCTAATTAATAGACATTCTGTCTTATCCATAGTTTTCATGGGATTACTAAGAACCTACAGGCTCCTGCCAGTTAACTTAATCAATTCATGGGTCCCCCTGAACCTATTGGACCTTCCAATAACAAATCACTTTATCCTAGTTTTCATGGGTTTACTAGGAACCTATGGATTTATGTAGTAACTCACTTCACATCCTAGTTTTCATGGGTTAACTAGGAACCTACTGATACATCCATTAACCATCTACTTATCACGGTTTTCATGGGCTTACTAGTAACCTATTGACTGATGTCAATTCTTAATCCGGATATAATTTTCATGGGTTCACTACAAACCAATTAGCCCCTACCAACTACTCTTAATACATAGTTTTCTTGGGTTAACTATGAACCTTTTGGTATGCACCAAAAAACTACAAAGTTTAGGCATCCTATATTTTCGGTCACCCTGACTCCATGGATGCAGTTCTACTCAATCAGGAGTTAAAGCAATTTATATTCACTACTGAGTTAACCTAGCTGGTTCTTATACCTCTTTTCCCCAGAATACAGTTATGGGTTATCATACGAACATACTCATATTTGAAGAAGCAAAACAACACTTTAACAATACCACTCCTGTGGGTTTAAAGTCCTTGATATATATATATATATATATATATATATCATAACACAGTTAACCTCTTTAACATATATTTTTATCAAGGAAATACTTCTTCGAAATTACGTACTCAAAGCCATTATAAAACTCCTTTATACAAGCCGTGGGTTTTCCTTTAAAAATTAGAGTATGGGTTTTCAAACCTTTCGACCTTGTCGCAAGGTCTACAAAACAACCTTTTGAAACCTTTGAAACCATTCGGCAATTTAAACCTTTCGAAAGCATTCAACCCTTATAACATAAACCTTTCGAAATCAGTGGATTAAACCTTTCAAAAACTTACTGTGTTCAAGTTAAGACATGCGGAAGGTCCTCTTTTAAAACCATTCGAATACAAAGGAAGCAACCTTTTAACCTTGTCAGAAAGGTCTACTTCGGAAGCTTAAATCATTTCATTTAAAACAACAGACCTCCGCCTTTTACAGCAACTCCTTTGAAAGCTTGGGTTATACTTCAATTATAATGCAAGGGTAAATCATTCAAGTCGAAATCCTTGAAACCTTTCGAAAGCAATGGGAGAAGCGGCTGGTTTTTTTTCTTAAATAGGTAAACCTTTCGACTAAACCGAAAGCTCCTGCTTTCGACCCCTTCGAAGGGTTTTAACATAATAAAGGTGGCAGTTCTTTTCAAAATCTCTTTGAAACAACCTTTTGAAACCAAACCTTTCGACCTTGTCGAAAGGTCTCTTAAATCCTTTCAAAACCTATCCTTTCGACCGTGTTGGAAGGACTTATATATAAAATAACTTATAAAAATCAAACATTTCCCAACCTCTTTGGCCATCAACCTTTCGACTACAAACCCTTCGACTCTATCCAATTCATTATGCACCAAGTACTTGATACCATATGCACTAGTTTGACCTTACCGAAAGGTTTAATCCTTTCGACTTAGACGAAAGGTCTGGGTTGGAAGGTATTATGCCTAAAATGGCTGAAACATGCTAAAAGCATGATTTTCTTGTTTTTAACTTAAAGTAGGTAACTTTTTAACTAACCTGCCCTTTTTATCAAATTCTCATTGGTTAACACTTTACTTTTCAGAAAAAATGCTGCCGCAAATTCATATTTAAATAATAATTTTATTTTATAAAATGCCCCTTCTCCTTACATAAATATATAAAACGTTTAAGTCCCATACCTTAAATAATTTTATATATTCATCAAAACACTTAAAAAAATCTGAAAAAAATCTCAGAAAATCTATTTTAATATTTTTTCCAACATATAAAAATTTCGAACCCAAATAATCATTATTTTTGCCGTAATTATCTTATAACCCAATAATTCATTTTCTTCACTAGAAAATTCTTATAAAATCCATATGCACTCGGAAAATTATAAGAATTGAAACCCATCTCCAAAATCATGTTTTCTATAACATAAAATTTTCCCATGGCATTTAAAAATCATATCATCTCGGTTTTACCCTAAAACCATGCACATCCCTTATTAAACAACCTTGTTTAAACTCTTATAAATCATAAATAAGCATATCATCATTCAAAACATCATAAAACATATTTATCCTTAAATCCAAAATCATTTGATGTAAAAATAAAAATAGAGATATAGAAATTATTATTCACCTTGCTTGAGATAAGGAGATTAGAGATTGTTTGAGATTGATTTTCCTCTAGCTTGAATCCTAAGCTTTACTTAAGTTTTCTTCTTCTCTTCTAATAGTCGCCTTGCTTCGCACGGTTGTAAGTAATTTTTTTGGTCAAATGAACGTGTAAAACCTAATGAGAATAGTATAAGGGTAGGAGGTGTGGGCAGCTATTTACCTTAATGCCCTTATGTTTAATTTCCTAACCATTTATGTAAGTTCATTAGTTTTAATAAGCACGACCACCTAATTAATTAATCGACCTCAATCCCCTCATCTACATTATTCTATTTAATTGATTCTAATTAAATCTCCTGAATAATGTCAATAAAATTAGGGGTGTTACAGGCTCCCTTCCTTAAAGAATTTTGTCCTCGAAATTTAGTAAGGACTAACTAGCAAACATAACAATCATCTGTAACATCTCCTAACAACCGTACTAGCCTATCCGACTAGCAACCAATCTATATAAATCTAATATAGACATACCATCAAAGCAGATCAGGGTAAGCTTCTCGAATCCTGTCCTCTGTCTCTCATGTACAGTCTTTCTCGTTGTCGCTTCACTGAACTTTCACCAACTTGACTGTCTTGGTCCTCAACCTTTTCTCATCTCTCGGTACAACCCGAGCTAGTTGTCTAACAAAAGTCAAATCAGGCTCTACTACCAAGTCCTCCAACTCTGTTTGAGGAATAGTAGCCTTTGAATCATGCACATACTTACGAAGATAAGACATATGGAATACATTATGGAAACCTGGTAAACTGCTCGGCAACTCTATTTTGTACGCGAGCTTTCCAATCCTTTCTATAATCTGGAATGGACCAATATACCTCGGGGCCAACTTTCTCGATCTTCCAAGTCATACCACACCCTTCATCGGTGACACTTTAATGAAAACTTTATCTCCCGCTGAGAACTTTAGGTCTTTACACCTCTTATTTGCGTAACTCTTCTCTCTGGATTGAGCTTCCTTCATCCTTCCTCGGATTATTTCAATATTTTCTGACGCCTCTCTAACCAAATCCAGACCTAAGACCAATATGTCTCCAGTCTCTAACCAACATGCTGACGATCTACATGGCCTTCCATACAAAGCTTCAAAAGGCGACATTCCTATACTAGTTTGATAACTATTATTATAGGAAAACTCAATCAGATGTAGGTGATCTTTCCAAGATCCACCAAAGTCCAACACACAAGCTCTAAATAAATCTTCGAGTACCTTATTGACTCTTTCTGTCTGCCCATCCATCTGTGGGTGATATACTGTACTCATATTGAGCTTGGTACCTAATACCTCTTGTAGACTCCTCCAAAATTCGCTAGTGAATAATGCAACCATGTCGCTGACTATGCTACTAGGAATCCCATGAAATCTAACTATGTTCTTCATGAACAACCTTGCTAGAACAGGTGTCGTTCTGGTTGACTTTACCAGAATGAAAATGGCACTCTTGGTCAACCTGTCCACTATACCCATATGATTTCGTTTCCTCTATTTGACCTTGGCAACCCATCTATAAAATCCATCGATATCGAATTCCATTTCCAAACTGGAATATCTAAAGGTTGAAGTAACCCACTTGGCTTCTGATGTTCGGCTTTCACTTGTTGACAGTTAACACACTGCCTAACCCACAATCCAACATCCCTCTTCATGTCTTCCCAATAGAAGCTCCTCTTCATGTCTTGATACATCTTAGTCCCTCCAGGATGAATCGTAAACTTTGATCGATGACATTCTTCTAGAAATTCTTTCCTCAAATTCTCCACATCTGGAACACATAACTATCCCTTCTTTCTCAACCATCCTCTTTGGTCAAGATCAAAATCCTTTAGGTCATCAACCTCCGATTCTTCCTCAAGCCTTCTAATCCTCTCGGCTAAAACTGGATCTTCTCTTTGCTTAGAAGCTATCCTTTCGATCAGCACCGGCCGAACTTCTAAACAAGACAACATGGTTGTACTCTAACTAGAACTTGCGGTAGATCTCAACTACACACCACAACTGGCTAAAGCTTCTAGATCCTTCCATTCAGCCAACATCGCTAATACTACATTAGGATGTTTTCTACTAAGAGAATCGGCCACCTTATTTCCTTTCCCAAGAGTATACTCTATACCGAAATCATAAGCAGCCAAAAACTCCAGCCATCTCTACTGCCTCATATTTAACTCCTTCTTAGAGAATAAATATTTTAATGACTTATGATCGGTATAAAACTCAAATCTCTCTCCCAACAGATAATGCCTCCAAATCTTCAAGGCAAAAACCACCGCTGCCAACTCCAAGTCATGAGTAGGATACCTTGCTTTATGCGGTCTAAGCTGCCTAGATGCGTAAGCAATAACTTTGCCCTTCTACATCAATACTGCTCCCAATCTAGTGCCACATGCATCAGTGTAGACTACCAACCCATGGTTACCATCTGGAACTACTAGCACTAGCGCATTGGTCAACAAATGCTTTAACTTAAGGAATGCTCCCTCACATTTGTCGGACCAAACAAACTTCACTTCCTTCCCGGTAATCTTAGTCAAAGGCGCTACTATCCGAGAGAAATCCTTAATGAATCTCCGGTAATAGCCAGCAAGTCCAAGAAAACATCTAATCTCGGTCACCGTTTCTGATTTCTTCCAATTGTTCAGAGCTTCGATCTTATTTGGATCGATTGACAATCCCTTCTCTGAAACCACATGACCAAGAAACTTAACTTCTTTCTTCCAAAAATGACACTTGGAAAATTTTGCTTTTAGCTGATTCTACCTCAGCGTATCCAACACCACTCTAAGATGAATCTCATGCTCTCTTTCATCTTTTGAGTATACTAAAATATCATCTATGAATACCAATACGAACCTATCCAAGTGCTCTTGGAAAACTCAGTTCATCAAATCAATGAAGAAAGCAGGCACATTTGTCAATCCGAATGGAATTACTAACCATTCATATGAACCATACCTAGTTCAGAATGCAGTTAAAGGAATAGTATCCTCCGCCACTCTCAACTGATGGAACCCCGTCACCAAATCCAATTGGGAAAATACTCTGGCTCTACTCAATTGATCAAACAGATCATCTATCCTTGGCAGAGGGTACCTATTCTTGATCGTCTTTTCGTTCACTTACGATTGTCGATGCACATCCTAAATGATCCATCTGGTTTCTTCACAAACACCGCAGCTGTTCCCCAAGGCGAACTGCTTGGTCTGATAAAATTTCTTCCCTCAAGATCCACTAATTGCACCTTCAATTCCTTCATCTCTGCCGGTGTCATTCTGCTAGGTGGTCTACTAACAGGTTCAGCTCCCGATACAAGATTTATCCGAAACTCAACTGCTCGTTTCGAGGGTAATCCAGTGACTGGCTCAAATACATCTGCAAACTCTCTAAGCACATGAATCTGGCTAAACTCTTTTTCAACTTCCATGGCACTCAACAAAGCACAAACATTCTTACAGGAATTCTCCACTGAGAAAATGATTCGGTTATGACTATCTGGGTGTCTTAATGATATTTCCCGATCTTGGCAAAATGTCCTAGCCTTATACTTACCCAACCAATCCATACCTAAGATGATCTCGAAATCTACGAAATCATAAACATACAAACTGCATGCAAACTTATGACCTAACAAATCAAGTTCTAACTGATCATATCTCATCTCAAGAGTTGCATACCCTCCTATTGGATTCGCAACCCTCAAGGACGTAACAAGGTATGTGGGTTCTATACATAACCTATCAACTAAACACTGAGATATAAATGAATGTGATGCACCGGTATCAAAAAGTACCCTAGCAGGTATACTCTGAATTAAAAGTGTACCTTCCATCACAGTCTTTCCTTTTTTCGCTGTAGTGGGTTTAGAAGAAGATGGTGGTCCAATAGCAAACACCTTCCCTCTGTCCACCCTTACTGGCTCTGGACACTAGTTCTTATAATGCCCAACTTGGTCACAGTTGAAGCATTTCACATTCTTCTTCTCTGCAGGTTTCTTTCCTTTTCCAGTTCTACACTCATGTGCATAATAGCCCTTCTTATCACACTTATAACACACCACATTAGCCTTTGCCTTCTTAGCTTCCTCCCCTTTCTGGGCTCCTTTCTTCTTAAAGAATTTCCTTTTTCTTCCCTGAGAAACCTGGGACTCTACCGGCTTTTCCCTAGCTGAAACAGCAAGCATTTCCTCATGTCGGACAGTCATTTCCATTATCACATGATAAGGTTCTCTAATGTGAGTCATAGCCATCCTTCCTAGCTCTGGCCTCAATCCCCTAATGAATCGCTCATTCCTCCTGACATCCGTGTCAACCAAAGCATAACCATACCGAGATAGCTCATCAAACTTAGCAGCATACTCAATCACAGACATCTGTCCTTGGACCAGATCCATAAACTTCCGCATTAACGTTGATTTGGCAACCTTAGACAAGAACCTCTACTTAAACCTCCTCCTGAAGTCATCCCAAGTCAACTCTTCCTCTGGCACTCCGGCCGTCACACTATTCCACCAATGAAGCGCTAACCCTTGCAATTGTCTCGAGGCTAGCCTTCTCTTCTCACCATTATCCAAGCCTAAATCTGTAAAGATCCTTTTGCGGTTCAAAATCCAGTTCTCAACTTCAACAACATCCTCTGTTCCCTGAAATGGCTTTCCTCCCAAACTGGTATAATCCCTGCTCAGCTTAGCATAGTTATTGCCAACTAGGGCCACATGATTAGCTCCTCCAATATTCCCAGCATTGCCTCCAGCTACCCCTGCAGCTGCTCCAGCTTGCATCAAGTTGACGAAGAACGGATACATTGTTCCTATATCTACTAGTGAGGTTCCAGCACATACACTGGCCTCTGCACTTGGGTTAGCATTTGCATGTCGACCTTGGTTCCTCCTGGTATTAGGTCGAGCATTACCATTTGTTGTGGTGCTTCCTCCACCTAGATTCACTCTTCCGTTTCCTACTTCCATACCTTTCTTTCTCGTAATCTACATACGAGCTTTAGTAAGATACAGAAGAACGGTCTAAGTGAGAGGGGAATATGTACCTAGATATATACCTATATATCAAATACAAGTATGTTACTATAGCGTTAACCCAAACCCTGATCTTATTCTTTAATTTATTAGGATTATGTTTGAAAAAGTTTGGTTTATTTTATGTTTTATCATAAACCTATGCTCTGATACCAACTTGTAACATCCCCCTACTTGAAGGCCCAAAACTAACGGCTACGGATGCTGTAGTCATCCATAGTTATTAATCTTCGACGACCAAATACGACGGTGCTAGATTCATTGATACACAGATAACAGAATTATGGAAAAAATTTAACAATTCAAAACACATTTCCATATTCAAATCAAAACATTTCATGTTCATTACATAATCCCAAATTAGTTATCCACGTTCAGCAAAATATAATTATTACAAATACGCCAAGAGCGACATATGAAGATGCCCCCTTGGTTGATTAGAGTGTATAGTAAGGCTCAAATTTGCCTTTACAAACAAACACGTAGCGGACAAGAAAACTCTAAATAGCTATTTGCCCCCTGCACCTCTCCGGAAGCTTTATTCGTCTAAAAAGAGAACCTGGAAACCTTAAATCTCAAATTACTCAAAATCAGTTGAGTACCCTAGATTTTAAGGGGAAAACATAAACTTCGAGTCAGACATAAAGCATGGTATGAATAATAATCTAACATCTCAATCCTTTTTGGATATCTAGTGAGACCACGTAGCTTAGTGGAACAGGTTTTCCCCTCACTAGTATCCTAAAATCCTTTATGAAACCATATATTGTACTCGTGCATCCACAATGGTTAAAACATACAATTTCAAAATATTACGATGATATGCATATTAGAAAATAGTTTAGTCTGACACTCTGTCATAAATATAGTTTCTAGGGTCACTATTAACCTTTTTAGTTTTCATAGGTTTACTAATAACCTTGTCCTAATTAATAGACATTCTGTCTTATTCATAGTTTTCATGGGATCACTAAGAACCTACAGGCTCCTGCCAGTTAACTTAAGCAATTCATAGGTCCCCCTGAACCTATTGGACCTTCCAATAACAAATCACCTTATCCTAGTTTTCATGGGTTTACTAGGAACCTATCGATTTATCCAGTAACTCACTTCACATCCTAGTTTTCATGGGTTAACTAGGAACCTGCCGAGACATCCATTAACCATCTACTTATCCTAGTTTTCATGGGCTTACTAGTAAGCTATTGACTGATGTCAATTCTTAGTCCGGATATAGTTTTCATAGGTTCACTACAAACCAATTAGCCCCTGCCCACTACTCTTAATACATAGTTTTCATGGGTTAACTATGAATCTTTTGGTATGCACCAAAAAACTACAAAGTTTAGGCATCCTATATTTTTGGTCACCCTGACTCCATGGATGCAGTTCTACTCATTCAGGAGTTTAAGCAATTATATTCATTATTGAGTTAACCTAGCTTGTTCTTCTACCCCTTTTCCCCAAAATGTAGTTATGGGTTATAATGTGAACATACTCGCATTTGAAGAAGCAAAACAACACTTTAACAACACCACTCCTGTGGGTTTAAAGTCCTTGAAATATATATATATATATATATATATATATATATATCATAACATAGTTAACCTCTTTAACATATATTTTTATCAAGGAAATACTTCTTCAAAATTACATACTCAAAGCCATTATAAAACTCCTTTATACAAGCCGTGGGTTTTCCTTTAAAATTAGAGTATGGGTTTTCAAACCTTTCGACCTTGTCGCAAGGTCTACAAAACAACCTTTTGAAACCGTTCGACAATTTAAACCTTTCGAAAGCATTCAACCCTTATAACATAAACCTTTCGAAATCAGTGGATTAAACCTTTCGAAAACTTACCGGGTTCAAGTTAAGACATGCGGAAGGTCCTCTTTTAAAACCATTCGAATACAAAGGAAGCAACCTTTTAACCTTGTCGGAAGGTCTACTTCGGAAGCTTAAATCATTTCATTTAAAACCACAGACCTTCGCCTTTTACGGCAACTCCTTTGAAAGCTTGGGTTATACTTCAATTATAATGCAAGGGTAAATCATTCAAGTCGAAATCCTTGAAACCTTTCGAAAGCAATGGGAGAAGCGGCTGGTTTTTTTTCTTAAATAGGTAAACCTTTCGACTAAGCCGAAAGCTCCTGCTTTCGACCCCTTCGAAGGGTTTTAACATAATAAAGGCGGCAGTTCTTTTCAAAATCTCTTTGAAACAACCTTTTGAAACCAAACCTTTCGACCTTGTCGAAAGGTCTCTTAAATCCTTTCAAAACCTATCCTTTCAACCGTGTTGGAAGGACTTATATATAAAATAACTTATAAAAATCAAACATTTCCCAACCTCTTTGGCCATCAACCTTTCGACTGCAAACCCTTCGACTCTATCCAATTCATTATGCACCAAGTACTTGATACCATATGCATTAGTTTGACCTTACCGAAAGGTTTAATCCTTTCGACTTAGACGAAAGGTCTGGGTTGGAAGGTATTATGCCTAAAATGGCTGAAACATGCTAAAAGCATGATTTTCTTGTTTTTAACTTAAAGTAGGTAACTTTTTAACCAACCTGCCCTTTTTATCAAATTCTCATTGATTAACACTTTACTTTTCAGAAAAAATGCTGCCGCAAATTCAGATTTAAATAATAATTTTATATTATAAAATGCCCCTTCTCCTTACATAAATATATAAAACGTTTAAGTCCCATACATTAAATAATTTTATGTATTCATTAAAACATTTTGGAAAAATCTTGAAAAATCTCAGAAAATCTATTTTAATATGTTTTCCAACATATAAAAATTTCGAACCCAAATAATCATTATTTTTGCCGTAATTATTTTATAACCCAATAATTCATTTTCTTCACTAGAAAATTCGTATAAAATCCATGTGCGCTCGGAAAATTATACGAATTGAAATCCGTTTCCAAAATCATGTTTTCTATAACATAAAATTTTCTCATGGCATTTAAAAATCATATCATCTTTGTTTTACCCTAAAACCGTGCACATCCCTTATTAAACAACCTTGTTTAAACTCTTATAAATCATAAACATGCATATCATCATTCAAAACATCATAAAACAGATTTATCCTTAAATCTGAAATCATTTGATGTAAAAATCAAAATAGAGATGTATAAATTTTTATTCACCTTTCTTGAGATAAGGAGATTAGAGATTTTTTGAGATTGATTTTCCTCTAGCTTGAATCCTAAGCTTTTCTTAAGTTTTCTTCTTCTCTTCAAATGGCTAGCCTTGCTTCACATGGTTGTAAGTATTTTTGTTTTAGTCAAATAAACGTGTGAAACCTAATGAGAATAGTATAAGGATAGGAGGTGTGGGCAGCTATTTACCCTAATGCCCTTATATTTAATTTCTTAACCATTTATATAAGTTCGTTAGTTTTAATAAGTACGACCACCTAATTAATTAATCAACCTCAATCCCCTCATCAACATTATTTTATTTAATTTATTCTAGTTAAATCTCCTGAATAATGTCAATAAAATTAGGGGTGTTACAGGAAGTTTGTTTGATCCTTCCTTTCTCTTTATTATTTGATAACTTTCGGGTAGTTTCATGAGTAAGCCTAGATTTAGGTATTTGGGGATACTTTAGTAGGATAGCAGGATCTGTAGGAGCAAGAATACCACGATCTTTAGCTATCAATTTATTTATTTTATGCACTCTAGCCATTACTTGTATATGAAGTCGTGTATTGTTTTTGATTTATTATTTAGTACTCATTTTATATTGAAACAATGTAGAAAGAATGAGTTGGTCGGGTAATATACCCTAAGTTAATTTTAACAAAAATACTAACTTATGAACGACTGCAATAGTTAAATCAAATAATCATTGAAGTAACTAATAGAATATGAAATAAAGCAAAAAAAAAGTAAACACACCATATTTTTCATACTAGTTCTGACCTCCCATCTTAAGTTCAGTCCTGTAACCACCCGCCCCGAAATGGGCCTAATTTTCGACCTAGAAAAGGCCCGTCGAACCTTAAACTCATTCCAAAGGCAACCATTGGTTGGTAAAATTAATACAAAGAACTATCTATCTATACATTCATAATCTCATAGTGGAAGGATAAAATATAATATCAGAAACAATACATATTTTATCTAACACTCAAATACCAGAAACATGCAACACAATACTGGATAGAAATAGCATTAGGAATTTACATAAAATAGGATTAGTAAATGTGACGACCACCCTACACCTCCGATATCATATAACCGAATAGTGTGCTACTGGAGCATTTGGTCGGTGTAAACGATAGTTAATGGAAAGAAAAGAAGTAAATAAGAGGAATAGAAAAAAGAGAAGAGAATAGAAGAGAAGATAAGAAAAGAGAAGAAAAGATGAGAGAGAAAGAAAACATCAAGTAATCACAAAACCTGTCGCATATCTCACAGCGCAGCAGATAAAATATAATTGTCATCACAGAAATAAAACAGTCATGATAGTAATAACTACATAAACCACAGAATCAGAGTACAGGCTCATGCAGTCTTACAAAATAGTAATAGAGTTTATACAACTGATAAATAAACTCAACTAATAAATTATCCCTAATAATAGCAAGTCAAACACTAGCTCTAAAATGTCACATAGCGGAATATGCAATAACAAGCCCAAATATAAGTATGAGGAAGCGTCACCTCCTGCTAGTCTATCTGCAGAACTCCAGGTATCTTTTACACCTACTTTCTAATCTACTCATTTAAGAGTGCTCGAGATAATAAGAAGCAAAACATAAAACCTCAAGTCGGACAATAGTTTGGTGTAAGCGATAAACAACCTCAAAATACTATATAAGTTAATATAGTATATGGAATAGAGGATATATGAACCATACCTGACTTGTCCCTGCAAATCAAAAGTCAGCACATGACGAACATAATATGCTACTCTACAAATTTCATAAAGGGGTACTCCATACTAAGTACAATGTCGGGTGCCTAGGTATCCCTATCCACAATACCAACATCATGTGACACTCCTAGAGTGATAGGTGGCTAGTGCAACCATACAAACATAGCATCATTCAAATAATACTAACTATCATTCAGTGTGCATTGGATATATGATAACTCGTATAACCTTTAACTTCTAGAGACTAACAGAAGTCCCATTTTTTAGTTGTACTCACGTATCTCGTAGCCCAGAGCTAGATATGTGTCTTGCAGCCCGAAGCTAGATACGTGTCTCGTAGCCTAAAGCTGGATGCTAGACCCAATCAACTGGTCCAGGATATACGAATCCAATCAACCAACCCGGCATAACCGAACAAAGTACCCATGGGCGTCCCCACAATACCTCTACTCTGAGTATAATAGAAAACATTCCGAGTATCAATGATTCCTTAGCACGCATATCCAATCTCTTCATTGCTCAATCAATTTCTATGATAGAACCATTCAACATTCTATCCACGAGTTACCCCCAAAGAACCCGGCCTTGTGGAAAATCATCATGACTCCTTTCGCATCAAACCTCCAACCTTGAAACCTAACTCCATGCACCATGAGCTACCATCCAAAGTCCTGAAACTGTCAACTTCAGAACCAAACTCCATGCATCAACGAGCAACCATCTGAAGTCCTAAAACTGCTCTGTCAAAACATCACATCATCGCGATCATCAAAGTCACTCGTCATAGAGCAATAACATCAAGAACTAGAGTCAGCCACATGAACAAACCATTATATCATGCTTCTCGAAGCCTCCTCACCGTCCATAATAAAGATCGGCCAAATAGGACATCATCAATAGTGATGGGCACCGACCACTCTACAGCGGTCAGTACCTACCACTTTTGTCATGTACTTAACTAAATATGGATAAGTACAAACCAAATGAAAACGCCCGCCACCCATCCTGAAGTCCAAAGTTCATCCAAGGCCATCGTCTTCCATCTTTAGATCAGTCTCCATGCATTCCAGTATTCTTCTACAACTTACCATGTTCGTTTGGGTTTCCGATCAATAGGCACGAAATCCCAACGTGCGGGATATTTTGTAATGCTGGATCGCCGATAAATCAGCGCTTGCAAAAAAAAGCAAACAAGCATATGTTCAACCAATAAGCATACATACATCTAATACAATATATGCACAAAATGTATAATGCATCTATATTAACTAATGGGAGATTCAAATAAAAAATAGCCTAAAACTAGCAATTTCCTAAAATAGCACATCAATGGGAAATGTGATATTCGGTTTAAAACCATTTAAAAATACTTTTATTTTTTTTATAAAAATCAAGTATGTATTTATATATATAAAATCACATTTTAAAGTTAGAAATTATTTCAAAACGCTATTTTTATACTATATTAACAATCATAGTATCGTGAGAGACAATATCACTCACCTCAACAAAAGCCATCCAAACCAATGTCAAGCCGTAGAGCTCTCCATCATGAGCACAACACAAGAAAGCGCATCTAAAATGGATCTCATATGCAAAGGATGAGCGTAGTATAAGAAATGAGATTAAATAAGCTATTAATTAACTTAACTAAACAATTAATTAACTTAATCACCTTTGTTAATCCTTCTTCCTCAAATTCCTAAATAACCTGTACATGCGCACACCACCAAACCCATACACACATACACCTTCTCTTCTCTTTTCTCTCTCAATACTCAATGAAACGCTGCACCACCCTCGCCAACGAGTCCTTCCACGCACCATCTCCACGATGCCCCCGAGCATGCCACGTCCAAATGCCTATGCCAAAAAGTGACTTGGCAACTCCCCATCGACCGTACAAATGTCACATTTTACTTTGTTGCACCGAGCTTGAGGAGATTTGATGGAAAGTTGCCCCTCTGTACGAGTAAAATGATGGTTCAGTCACCTTCATCTAACTCCTCCTCCTTTGTCTACGAACCCAAACCCTAGTTGCGGCCATAAGAGGGTCAGCCTCGCCAATCACAACCGCACACAATCTTGTTACCACCAATGCAAAGCTCTCCTCTATACGAGTTCAATAAACCTCGCTTCACGGTTTTTGTGAATTGAGTCGCTCAATTTAATTTTTTGGAGTGGAAGAGAGGAAGGCGGCCATTTCTTTTGGTTATAGGCAATCGAACAATAGAATGGAAATAGAGATGAGGGTTTAGTAATTATTTAAATAATATTTTATTTTATTTATTTGATTTCTTAATTAAGTTGTTGTACATTCAACGTCGTATAATCACATGACGTGTTAGATCGTAACAAAACTCATCATTATACATTACCACATTTTTCCAGTCTTAATGGTATAAATTTCATTGTTATCCGAGATCGCATTCTCAGGTGATAATTTCATGCATTTCGAGATCGTTTTGGCCATCAGATCTTCCAATCTCCAAATTTGGCGATGCTTATAGTCATTTTAATTCAGAACGTCGATTCAAACTCATCGGAAATCGTCTCGAGTCTTGATTCCGTCATATGCAAAAAATTATATTTTTAGGACCTTCAATTAATTAACGATTCAATATTTAAATCAATTATTTAAATGTCCAATTGTCAAAATACAGGTCATTACACTCTCCCCTCCTTAAAAGGATTTCGTCCTCGAAATTCGCAAAATAAGGAGACTGTCTCCTAACCCATAGGCTTACAAAGCCCCTCGTTTTTCGAAAAAATCTAGCAGCACCTATTTTGTGCGGCTACGTCTGGGAAAAACAGCTACTGGAGAATTGGAGGTGGAAGGTTGCGAGGCCAGAAAATCAAGCAAACACCGAGGAGACGCCATAGAGACCGAAGCTGAAGAACCCTAAATCAAATTAGGAAAGTATGTGTTAAAGTCTTGTTAGTGTCGAATTTGTCGGCTGAGTTGGCATGGATATATTTCAGTATTTTGTAGTTGTAAATGCTTTTGGGCCGCATAGCCACTATAATACCATTAACCTATTTTTAAAAAAAAATCATATTCAAGGCATCTCGTTTCCGAGGATAACCAGGCATATATACCCAAGTTTGCACTACATATGTTACATACCTCTTTTATAGCAAGAGCATACCATTTAGATGCGAATAAACATCCAAAGAGCCAACACTTGCTTCCATGTACCTGAATATGTACTCAACAAATAGGATTAAACACAAACATAACATCATCATGTATTAAGCATACCAAATCATATATATAGCAATCATCTCAAAATAAGTATGCCATGTCAAACCATAACTATCCCGCATGCCTGACAACCATATAAACATAAGTAATCGTGCCTAATGCCAACAATCAACATCAAACAGGCATATACAAGATCAAACGTCAAAAAGTACTATACATGCTTATCCCAACATGCAGGATACTATACTATATAGTATAAAACATCAAATATGATATCCAATATGAAAACCGATGAAAAATGAAATCTCACTAAGTGAAGAGCTCCGGACAAGTGGTCCTCACACTCGCCACTGCTTTCGCCCTACTGAACCTTTACTACTCCATCGCCTTCCTCCTAACATGTCTCGTATCATGTCTATTGGTACAAATAGGCCTATGAGGCCTCCAAGTTCCTGGTTCAGTATTGAAATCATCTGGTCAATTTGGTGCTAAATTTTTGAACACCTCTTCTAACTTCTCCAAAAACCCACTAGTGAACAATAGATTTCGGTCATTTACAATGCTCTTCAACACACCGTGAAATTAGACAATCTACCCCACATATAACTTGGCCAGTTTGGATGCCTTCAACTGGACCCAACGAATAAAAATCTAGTACTCTTCGTCAATCTATCGACTTTGATCCAAATTCTATCATGTTCTCTTCTAGTCCTCGATAATCCAATGTTGAAGCCCATGGATATAAGCTCCCACTACTCAAGAACGAGCAATCTCTCAACCCTACGGAACCAACAGTCTCAGTTGGGTCCGCACTACATCACCTCTATAGACACTACTCATTCCTCTAACTTAGCCATGATCTCCGCTAGTCTAGCTTCACGTCTTTGACTAGTACCGATCCGCTAAATCAAAGTAGGTCTGATAGTCAAACTAGTCATCATCTTTCTTCGTAGCTCTCATCGAGTTCTAAAGTCATAACTAGTGATAAACTAAAACGATGTCCACTCTAGGAGCATCGTTCCAAACTGTATGTCTTCCACTCAAAGCATCAAAGACTACATTTCCCTTACGAGTGTATAAGTAATGTCAAAGTCCTATGAGGCTAAGTATTCCAACTAACTCTATTGGCGAAGGTTGAGATTCTTCTTAGAGAAGAGATACTTCAATGATGTGGGATTAGTGAACAACCCAAACCTCTCTCCTAATAGATAGTGTCTCCAAATCCCCAAAGCAAACACTATCACCACCAACTCTAAATCAAGAGTCGAATACTTCCTCTCGTCTGGTTTCAGTTGTTGACTAACACACGTGACAACCTTAACTTTCGACATGAATACCGCACCCAGTTAAGTGCTAAAGGCATGTATATACTATCGACATCTCATTCCTGCTTGGAATGACTAACATTGATGCACTCGTCAACCTCTCTATCAGACTTACAAATGCGTGTATGCACCCCGCGTCTCAAATAAAAGTCTGATTCTTCTCGTCAAATCGGTTAACGGTGTCGCCACCTTTGAGAAGTCCTTGGTAAATATATACAACATCTCATCTATCTAAGGAAACTTATCATCTATAGTACTCTTAGGTCTGTTCAAATCCTGGACTATCGTAACTTGTAGGATCTATAGCAAATTCATGCTCCAAAACAATATGACCAAGCATCTCACTTCCCTCCTCCAAGAGTGATACTTCAAAAATCTCATCATCAGTCAGTGTTTTCTAAACACCTACAATATGATCATCGATTGTGCCTTGTGCTTCTATTTTATCCATGAGTAGACGAAAGTATCATCAACAAGCACAACCACAGGCTTACTCAAGTGGTCCCTCGAAGCACAGTCTAAGAAATCAACAAAGCACGTCGACGCGTTGGTTAGCCCGAATGACATAACCAACTAATCAAAAAGAAAAGTAGAATATGAAATGCTATGTTCGGCACACTCTCTTCGGATACTCTAAGTGGATGAAACCCCATTGCGAGGTCCAACACCTTCGCGCTATTGAGCTGATCGAACAAGCCATGAATAAGTAGGAGTGGATACTTGTTCGTCATCTAGTTCAGCTCATGGTAATCAACATACAATCTCAACCATCCGCCTTAGTGGAGAACACTATAGGTGCATCCTACTCAAATATGCTCCTACAAAAGAACCCTTGCCTCAACAGGTCATCCATTCACACCTTCATTTTCCCCTGCTCTTTGGGCATCATATGCCTTAAAGGCATAACAACAACTGGTCTAGCACCTCTAACAACATTGATACGGAACTCAATCCCGATATGAAGGTAATTCGGTCACCTAATCGTATGTGCCAAACACTCTCCAACTATAGGCATAGTGACAACCCATACTGTGGATTCTCGAGCGAACATAAAAAGCTAACTATAACCCTATCCTCTGGTAGGCAGCCAATCACTATCATCTGCCTCTCTTAACCTTGATCGTCACCAACTGCCTTTCATAATCCACCATTATGTTGTACCCCTTCAGTCAGCCATTCCCAGACTATAATATCAAACCCAATTAACCCAAAAAATTAATAACGAATAAACAAACATCCATGACTAGATAAGGCTAAGTCTAGACAAACCATGTACATGTTGGTTGAGCCTCCAACAAGGTTCGTCATAATTAAAGGTCGATTACAATTTTGGGTCTCAATCCTAATCTATCTACAAATCACTAAATATGAAGGAATCTGAAACCCCAAAGTCGAATAAAACATTTATGGAAATGCCAAAAATAGAAGCATAACCTAGATGGTGATGCCCTTTCCCTTCTCTTTCATCGATGGAGCACTCAATGAAATCGGAACGGCATGCAATGCATATGATTCCATTATCTGCCCCTGCTTAACTAGTTTGGGACAATCCTTCTACACTGGGTATAGGCTGTCACATCATAAAGCCTTCTCTATCAACTTCCTGAAGCTCGGACCAATCAATCTCTTTCCAAGAGGATCCCTCAACCCAATGATAAATTCTTCGTTCTTTCTAAGTGGAGTATCAATGAAAGATAGACCGTACTTCGGCAGCGCATCGAATTCAACTATATACTCCAACACAGACATATCACCTTACTTCAAGTCGGCGAACTTCCTAAACAACGTCAACTTTTGAAAAGTCGAGATAAATTTTCTACGAAGTGAATTACGAACTGATCTAAAGTAAATTAATCCTCAGTGGTCAAAGCTATAAGGGCACTCCACCAGTTCATTATTCATCTCTGGAGTTATCTACAGGTCAACTTCTACCTCATTGCATCATCTAACTCCAAGTCATCGAAGATCCTTTCACAAATATCCATCATGTCTTGCACCTCAATAGCCGACTCTGTTCCAAGGAATGGTCTGCCCCTTAAACTCACGTAGTTTTTATATAGCTTGAAAAGGTTGACTTTATGCGTTTGCACTTGAGCAACATAATCATTTGGAGCAAATTGGGCATTCCAGATAATGTTTCGCACATCTTGGCGAACATATTCTATATATCAGGGTTAGTGGCCCCCGACCATGCCTACTCCTTAATTCCGAAGATGGAGTCCATAGCAACATTTCCCATATGCTAGATCACTTTTAACACATTATAAGAATTATCGGTATCTCATAAAGAAAACTGCATCAATAGTGCTAGTATGTGCAATACAACTTATATACTATGCATACTACTATATAGTTTTAAAAATCAAAATATATAATAAATACGCACTCTCTCGTATATAAGCATACTCTAAATCCAGTCTAAGGCGACAACTCCAACCTTATCCTTATTGGATCGCGGTATAAACTCGGGTTAATCATGTAACCTAAGCTCTGATACTAAATGTGACGACCGCCCTACACCTTCGATGCTCATATAACCAAATAACAAGCTATTGAAGCATTTGGTCAATGTAGGACGATGGTTAATGGAAAGAAAAGAAGTAAAGAAGATGAATAGAAAGGAAGAGAAGAGAATAGAAGAGAAGAAAAGAAAAGAGAAAAGAAAAGAAAGTAACATCAAACAATCACAAAACCTGTCGTATGTCTCACAGCACATCAGATAAAATATAATAGTCATCATAAATATAAACTAGTTAAGATAGTAATAACTACATGAACCACAAAATCAGAGTACACAGGCTCATACAATTATACAAAATAGTAATAAAGTTTATACAATTGATAAATAAACTCAACTAATAAAGTCTCTCTAATAACAGTACTCAAATATCGTCAAGGCTCCATAGTGTCACACAGCGAAATAAACAATAATATGCCCAAATATAAGTATGAGAAAGCGTCACCTCCTACTAACCCATCCATAGAGCTCCATGTGCCTTTTACACCTGCTTTCTAGTATACTCATTTATGAGTGCCCAAGGTAATAAGAACAAAGCATAAAACCTCGAGTCAGGCAAAAGTCTGGCATGAGCGATAAATAATCTCAAAATACTATAAAAGTCGATATAGTATATGGAATAGAGAGTGTATGAACCATACCTGACCTGTCCCTGCAACTTAAGAGTTAGCACATAACAAACATAATATGCTACTCTACGAATATCATAAGGGGTGCTCCAAACTAAGTACAATACTGGGATTCCAAGGTATCCCTATTCATAATACCTATATCATGTGACATCCCTAGAGTAACAGGTAACTAGTGAAACAACCATAACAAACATAGCATCCATCAAACAATACTAACATCACTCAGTGTCTTGTAGCCCGAAGTTGACACTAAATCTAATCAATCGATCTAAGGTATATGGATCCAATCAACTGACATGGGGTAATCAAACAAAGTACCCATAGGTGTCTCCATAATACCCCAAAAACACTCCGAGTATCAACACTTCCTTAGCATGCGTGTCCAAGCTTTTCCTTGCTCCATCAATTTCCACGATAGAACCATTCAACATTATATCTATGGGTCACCCACAATGAAGCCGCTCATGTGGAAAACCATCATGACTCCATTCGACATCAAGCCTCTAACCTCGAAACCTAACTCCATGCACCAACGAGCTACCATCCAAAGTCCTAAAACTGTCCACCTCATAACCTAACTCCATGCACCAGCAAGCTACCGTCTGAAGTCCTGAAACCGCCATGTCGAAATCTCAACTCTGATGCTCATATAACCGAACAGTGCGTTGCTGGGGCATATGGTCGACGATTGTCAAGGGAAGGAAAAAAGAGAAGAGATGATAAGATAAGAAAAGAGAAAAGTAGCGAAAGAAAGAAAACACTAAACAATCACAAAACTTGTCGTATATCTCATAGCGCATCAGATAAAATATAATAGTCATCACATATATAAAACAATCGAGACAATAATAACTACATAAACCACATAATCAGAGTACACAGGCTCATACAGTTATATAAAATAGTAATAGAGTTTATACAACTGATAAATAAACTCAACCGATAAACTATCTCTATTAATAATAAGTCAAACACTGTCAAGGCTCCATAGTGTCACACAACGGAATATGCAATAATAAACCCAAATATAAGTATGAGGAAGCGTTACCTTCTGCTAGTCCATCTGCAGAACTCCATGTATCCTTTACACATACTTTCAAGTCTAATCATTTAAGAGTACACAAGATAATATGAAGAAAGCATAAAATCTCGAGTCAGACAACAATCTGGTGTAAGCGATAAACAATCTCAAAATACTATAAAGCTCGATATAGTATATGGAACAGAGGGTATACGGACTATACCTAACATGTCCCCACAACCAAAGAGTTAGCACATAACAAATATAATATGCTACTCTACGAATGTTATCAAGGGATACTCCATACTAAGTATGATGTCGGGGTGCCTGGGTATCCCTATCCACAATACCTACATCATGTGACATCCTTAGAGTGACAGGTGGCTAGTGAAGCAAGCATAACAAACATAGCATCCATCAAACAATACTTACTGTCACTCAGTGCACTTTGGATATATGATAACTTGTATAACCTTTCAACTTCCAAGGACTAATGGAAGTCCTGATTTTCAATTGTACTTGCATATCTCATAGCCCGAAGCTAGATATGTATATCGCATCCCAAAGCTAGACACTAGACCCAATTAACTGGTCCAAGGTATATGGATCCAATCAATCGACCCGATGTAACCGAACAAAGTACCCATAAGCGTCCCCACAATAACCCTGCTCTGAGTGCAACGGAAAATACTCCAAGTATCGACGATCCCTTAGCATGCATATCCAAGCTTTTATTGCTCCATTAATTTCCACAATAGAACTCCTTTCGACATCAAGTCTCCAACCTCAAAACCTAACTCTATGAACCAACAATCTACCATCCAAAGTCCTAAAACTGTCAAGCTCGGAGCCTAACTCTATGCACCAACAAGTTACCATCTGAAGTCCTGAAACTACCATATCGAAACGTCACAATGTCGAAATCATCGAAATCACTCGTCATAGAGCAATAACATCAAGACCTAGAGTCTGCCGCATGAACAATCCATTATATCATGCTCCTCAAAGTCTCCTAAACGTCCACGACAAAGATCAAGACCTAGAGCCAACTCTACCCCTAGATCTGGTGGGAGAATATGAATCAAAATGGATGCGACTGACCATTCGGCTCTGAATGAATGCGACACGACCATTCATTCATTGACTCTTACCATAATCTTGTTTGAAGAGCAATCTGAAACGGACGTGGTTGACCATCTGCACATTGATCCTTGCCCTTGTTCCGGCAGGGAGAGCATCAATCATTGATTGGAGATGACTGCCTTCCTACTTATCAACGTATGCCCCAGACTTGGAGGCATGAGCGAGAAACAAGATGAATGTGAACCGACCATTCGTCGATCAACTCTAAGTCTATGGAGCTTAGGTATAGGTATAAACACGAATAGGATGAAACTCAACGGTCCATGCAGTACATTTATCAACCTGAGACCAGGGGTGGGAGTATGATCATCCAAAGACTTACCGCGACAGCTCAATACTGTGATTCGTACCTAGTGTTTACAATGACTCTAGGCTACGACCGAAAGGATGCCTAGAGATAGAATCATCGAATCAATGCCCATGCTAATGGGCAATTGATCGTCACTCCAGTCTGAATGATGAGTAACAGATCATGAGTACGTTGAATGGAAAGCACGTTACTCGAATATATAAGTAGATAAAAACTCAAAGCAAGAGCCAGCTATGCAGTTGCGTGCAACACGAGGCTGAACCATACTTTACATTTGATTCAACATGCTTCTAAGCCTGATCTTTGGCCATTTGTTGATAATCGCCCAAAGCATTTAGAGCCCTTCACTATCAGACTCAACAACTCATGACAAGACTCTGGTATTCGACCAGAGTAACTATCATCATTCACCATCCCAACTAGATTTCATGTTGATAGTTAAGCGAAATAGTTACATTTAAACTCAAGGAATCCAAGACTGCACCCGCTGAGCTGACAATTGACATTACAGTCAGCCATGGCGATCCAACATGGGTACTGAAGATCAGATCATAGCTCAGTGCAACGATGATAAGGGAATTAACTGGCTTTCTCCGAATGAATCTTGATGTGTTCGCTTGGACCCATTCTGACATGTGTGTGATCTCACCGACTATCGCAAGCTATGCATTGAATATCGACCCGAGGCATGTCCCAGTAAGACAAAAGCAACGCAGCATGGATCCAAAGGAATTTGCTGCACTTAAAGAGGAGGTGGATAAACTCAAAACAATAGGTTTACCGGTGACGCCCTCTACCCAAAATGGGTATCCAATCTAGTTCTTGTGAGAAAAGCTAATGGAAAGTAGCGGACATGCATCTACTACTCTTACTTGAACAAAGCATGCTCAAAAGATAGCTTTCCACTTTGGAGGATCGACCAACTGGTAGACTCAACCGCTGGATATGAACTGCTTTCATTTATGGATGTGTACTCTAAATACAAGATCCAGATCCACATCCTCAACCAGGAGCACACCAACTTCATTACCGATCTAGGGCTATATCGTTATGTTGTGATGCCATTTGAACTAAATAATGCTGAAGCTACTTTCCAGAGACTGGTCAACAGGATGTTCAAAGACCAGATTAGGCGATCGACAAAAGTATATGCGAATGATATGCTCGTGAAGTCACGCCAATCAAACGGCCACATCGATGACTTAGCGGTGATGTCTAGTGTTCTACGAAAATATGGAATGAAACTAAATCCCTTGAAATGCTCTTTCGGTGTTGCGTCAATGAAATTTTGTGGTTTTATCGTCAACTCTCGCGGAAAAGCCGATCCCGAGAAGATTCAAGCAATTCGAAACATCTAGGTACTGAAGACGATTAAGTAGGTATAAAGCTTAAATGCGAAGGTTGCTGCCCTAGGCCGCTTCATCTCTAGGGCCATCGACAAGTGTATTCCTCTCTTTGATTTGATCGACAGAGGGAAAAGGAACTTTGAATGGATGCAGGATTGCATAGGTGCGTTTCAAGTTCTAGTAGATCACTTAAAAAGACCTCCCATCCTATCCAAGCCACTAGATCATGAAGACTTATACATCTATTTAGCGATGACAGTACACGCCATAAGTGCCACACTGTTGCATGAAGAGAATCAGATCCATAGGCCTGTATATTATGTTGGCAAGCGATTAACAGGTGCTGACAGAATGTACCCAAATCTGGAAAAGCTCGCATACTGCCAGTTGATTGCATCATGAAAGATTCATCATTACTTCCAGGCTCACCTCATCAACGTCTACACTGACCAGCCATTACGGCAGGTCCTATAGCAATCTTAGATGTTTGGAAGGTTGCTCAGATGGAATACCGAGTTAAGCCAATTCAGTATCACTTATCTCTCTCGGAGAGCTATCCAGGGACAGACACTAGCAGACTTCATAGCTGAATTTACTGCATCAGATAACTATCCGAAGAGGAGTGGAGAACTGACCAACCGATGGAAAATGTACATGGATGGAACTTCCAATGATCGGTGTTCTGGCATTAGAGTTGTGTTAATGACTCCTGAGGAATGATCGATCTGCTATGCCCTGAAACTTGACTTCCCTGCAACAAATAATGAAGCAGAGTATGAAACCTTAATCGCGATGCTCAAACTTGCTAGAGAACTAGGAGTGGAAACTTTACATATTTTTTGTGATTCCTGGTTATTAATATGCCAAGTCAGGGAAAATTATCTTAGTAAGGGGCATCGTCTTGCTCCTTATCTCGGCCAGGTCCAAGAGCTACTTGTCGACTTCGAGTATTACACCATTACACACATCCTCAAAGAACAAAATGAAAAAACCGAGTCAATTGCCATGCTGGCCAGTTTTGGGGATGCGCAAAAAACAGACTTTTTCCCAGTTGAAGTACTTAACATTCCAAGCATTGACAGATGGAGATCATAGATCTTGGAGATGGAGCCGGAAAAGGATTCATGGATGACTCCTATCAAAGACTATCTACAATGGGGAATTCTTCCTGAATGGAGGAATGAAAAATGACAGATCCTCCTTAAAGCTTCACGCTGCACCATCCAAGGAGGAGTCATGTATAGAAAGGGCTTTCTCCATTCCCTTGCTTTGGTGTATCTCCTATGATGAAGTCAAGCGAGCCTTGAGAGAAGTCCATGAAGAAGAATGCAGCAATCACATCAAGAGGCAAACCCTTACAAAAATACTCCGCTAAGGGTATTATGGCCAACTGTCAATCGAGATGCAGCTGATCACACTAGATAATGCGATGAGTGCCATATGTTTGAAAAAATTCCGAGAGCCCACACCGACAGAAATTACTCAAATGGTCACTCCATAGCCATCGTAGCAGTTGATTACTTCACCAAATAGGCTGAAGCGGAACTTTTATCCACGATCACGATGAAGAAAATAATCAACTTCATTGTCCAGAACATCATACGTCGTTTTGGCCTTCCATGAACCATTATAACTGATAATGGAACCCAATTCGATAGCGCTAAATTTAAAAACTTCTATCATCGGCATCATATTTAAAAGAGATTTGCTTCAGTTGCTCGCTCTCAAGCAAATGGACAGGTTGAAGTTGTAAACAAAATCATAGAGTCCATTCTGAAGAAACATTTGGAAAAGGCTAGAGGAAAGTGGGGGGAAGAACTCCCAACAGCATTATGGGCTTACAGAACCACCCACAAGTCCGCGACTGGCTATACTCCATTTGCCCTTGCTTACGGCTCCGAGGCCATCATCCCTATAGAACTTGAAGTCCCCTCTCATCAAATGACTTATTAAAACCCCTATTTCATTATAAAATAAAATATAAACAAGGAATTCCAATCAAATTGCAATTAAACTAGAAGGAATTGGTGATAACTCGTGAGCTTACAAACACATCCTAGAGCCAATGACAAGAATGTGTACCTGAACATGCACGTGTATATTCAAAAAATTTGACTTCTTAAAATTGACAGAAATTGAATTTTCACTTGGAGTTATCAAAGAAAAGACTTGATCAGATAGCCAAAACCTACTAGCCCTGTAGAACCGGACATAGAAAACAACTAATGAAATACAATTTTGAATTTATACTATTGGAAATCGACCAAGCGTCATGACGATCAAAGAGGGATACAACACTTTGGGAAGATAATTCAATGGAAGGATAACAACTATTCAAAAATTGGATGGATTTCTTTCTAACGACTCTAACTTGCTTCGATTCAAAATACGTCATGTATGCAACAAGACATATTTTGGGGGGGGGGCAAATGTTTTCCAGCATTTTGACCCAGCTATATCCAAACTGACTGGACAAGTTAGACTCGACTGTCATCAAGGCTAGTAGCCCAGAGCGACGATTGTGGGGTCCGAAAATCAAGCATAGATGATAATATGAAGTAGTAGTGAAGCAGAAGCATGAAAGCTCACTACTCCCCGAAGATGGATCTTGTACGATCCATATTCAACATTATGGATTGTATTATATCGATTCCATAGCTCAATTCAATGATGATCGATCGATATCTCGGGTTCTGAAAATCCACTGCACATGAAACTTTGGGAACAAGATGTGGCAACCTTAGGGAGCCTACCCTAGGAATCGCATCTCAAAAGGATGAAGAAAGAAGGATCGGCCCTCTTCTCTCCATAGGGATCGGCTAGAATTAGGTTACAACTCACATTGCACCAAAGATGAGCAATAACTCAAGTTCTACTCATCCAATTGACATGAAACTTGAAGTACAAGCCTACTACAACATGTTGAACACCCCATAGGGATCTCATTCCAATTGGAGGAAGTTGGAGGGATCAGCATATCTCCCTTTGGAGGAATCGGCAGAAATCGGAATTCAAGCAACACTACTTCATGGAAAATGTGATATCTCACAAACCATACATCAGAATTTCATGAAATTTTGGAAACATGTAGCTAACATCATGGGGAACCCCTTATAGAAATTGCAGGACATTTGGACACACTAATAGGGATCGATGCTGATCCCTATTGTAGGCCCCGATGGGCCTGGAAATTTTTGGGTGGCCTCGTATTGGTCTCCTAAACCTTCTGTCGAAATTTCAATCTGATCCATGCACGTCTTCCTCTATAAATATAGCATGCATGGCGTAAAAAAAGGGATCCTTCTTTCTACTGAAAAGGCTCTTCCATTTTTATTCTTCATTCTTTTACTAATGGATCCTAGTTGATCTAAACATTCTTGTAATCATAATCAAGTGCAAGATCAATATAAATATGAAGTGGATGTAGGCCAAGATTGTCGAACCACTATAAAAATCTATGTGTTCATTTATTATATTTACTCTGTTTTAATTTTATTCTTCATTTAATCTTTACTATATTCTATTGGGTGTCGATGCCCATTTTTGACGTCAACACATCTCATATCCAAGGCATCTTGTTTGTGAGGACAACCAAGCATATATACCTAAATCTACACTACAAATGTTACGTACCTCTTTTATAGCAAGATCATATCACCTAGATGCAAGTGAAAGTGAGTAAGCATCCAAATATCCAACACTTGCTTCCATGTACTTGAATATGTACTCAACAAAGAAGATTAAACACAAATGTAACATCATCATGTATTTAAGCATACTAAATCATATATATAGCAATCGCCTCAAATAAATATATCAAACCATGGCCATCCTGCATGCCTAACAACCATATAGGCATAACTAATCGTGTCAAATGCCAACAATCAAACATCAAACAGGAATATGAAAGATCAAACATCAAAAAGTAACATCTATGCCTATCCTAACATGTAGGATACTAAACTATCTAGCATAAAACATCAAATATAATATCCAATTTGAAAGCTGACAAAAAATGAAAATCTCCTCTAGTAAAGAGCTCTAGACAAGCGGTCCTCAAGCTCTCCTTGGTCTCTCATGTGCAATCGCCTTCGCTTTCACTCCACTGAACCTTTACTACTCCATCGCCTTCCTTCTAACCTTTTTTGTATCACGTCTAACTGTATGAATGGGCCTACGAGGTCTCGAAGTTTCTGATTTAATCTTGATATCATCTAGTCATGTAACAACCCAAAATTTGAGCTATAATAATTAATTAACGAATTAATTACAAAATAAAATAAGTTTGTGAAATTGTCAGAATCAAGTCACGGAAGTTGCACCATTGGGTCCATGGTAATTTTCTGATCAATTTTCATATATAACTTGTAGAAATCCGAGCTAGTATGGAGAAGTTACGAGAGAAACAAGAAATCAAAATTAAATAAACAAAAACGAAAAAAATAATATAACAAGACCCTTAGGGGTCGACCCTTGTTTTGGTCAGGTTGACCCCCAAGGAACATGGGTCGACCTGCACTTCTGCCTGGACGATATTTCATCCAGGTACAAGCTAATGAGAGTAATTTTGATTTTTGGTAAAATCCTGTGCGTTCGTAACTGCATCCGACGGTTCCTAGTGAGCCTATGGCGTAGTTGC
Organism: Allium fistulosum; assembly: GCA_030737815.1. Classification (NCBI taxonomy): domain Eukaryota; kingdom Viridiplantae; phylum Streptophyta; class Magnoliopsida; order Asparagales; family Amaryllidaceae; genus Allium; species Allium fistulosum. The sequence continues at coordinate 1,180,823,721 of CM060902.1, forward strand.
ACCAAATTTAATCTTCAAATCCAACGGCCTAAGATCCCTAAGCCACACTATAAATAGGACCCTAGGCCTAGCTATTTTTCTCATTCATATTTACTCCCAATTGGGTTCATTGCCTGAGGCTGAACCCTAAACAGAAAAATTTTCTAGGGAGGAGATCTTTTTGATAAAAATATTCTACGCCCTAGAAGTGGATCCAGGAAGGCCCAGGACTAGAGCTCAGGACCACAGGTGAGTGTTTTGTAATTATTTTAGATTTGTAAGCAATTTAAAATAATAAGGTTCTCAATAGTTGTAGATTTTCTACAATTTTGAGACAGTTTTTATGTAAGTTTATTTACAGTCGGGTTTTAAGTAAATTTCAGAAGTACTTTTCAGTCTATTTTTATTCAGCTATTTATTTAGTTATTTACAGTTAATTACAATTATTTACATCTGTTTTAAGTTGGAATTTAGCCTGTAAATGTTAGTTTCTTTTTATAGAGATTTAATCCTTTTTGACGCGAATAAAATATTAAAAAGAGAAGAATTCGCAAATATGGATTAAAATAGAATAACACTAAGTTTACAGAAATCAGATGTAAAATGAGAAAAACTAAAATAAAAATAGAGATGGACTAAAATAGGCAAATTTAAGAGGGCGACAGTTAGTTTGTACCGGCGATGACTGAGCGTGTGGCATCGATTAGGGTAAATAATTCGCTACTGCATCCTAAGCACTAAAGATGTGTCTTTTGCTGTGACCAACATGATTGGTTCACAGTAGCACAACAGAGATAGGAAAGGCCGATCAATGGGTAGGATTAGGATTTCAGCCTAATCAGGTTAGCAGTTGAGATAGGATTAGGATTTCAGTCTAATCACAGCAGTTTAAGACAAGTGCAAACAATCAAAGCAAATAGTCAAACAGAATCAGAAACAGTATTTTATTCGAATTTTATCTTTTTGTATTTTCCTTTCAAACTAGAACTATTGCTTAGTCTATTATCTTTATCTTGCTTAAAAATGCTAGTAATTACTTTCACTCACCAGACTTATTGTCTGACCCACTCCTCTATCTTTCCTTTTCCCCCAATAGGCCAGCAGAGTTGAGGATAGTTGATTCAGGTTGCTTGGAGATTCATTTCTAGAGTTTTCTCATTTCAGATGTATTCTTCCGCTTTTCATCTTTTTTATTTGGCTTACGGCACTTGTGAGAGGGATTATTATTATTGTTACTTTTGTACTTTGATTTTATGATACTGAGATGTATTTTCATGAGACATGAGACATTTTGAGTTTTTGAGACATGTTATGTTTTTATAACTTATTTTGAAATGATGTTTAATTCTGAATGATAAGTTATTATTTTAATGTTTTTCGCTATTTTTACTTATTTGTCTTATGAATCTTAGTCTTTGTGATGCTTTAGCTATACCTATAACGCAACACATTCTTTGGTGTGCCCTTTTTGGGATACTAAGGGGTGTGGGGTGTTTCATTTAGTATCAGAGCCTAGGGTTACAGGATTCCTAAAAACTTGTTTTAAAAGTAAAGTATTTTTAAAGGACAATGGATGTAATGGATAATGGTTGAATATGTGGTTGTGGAATTTGGATGAAAATATTTATTTCATTCTTCTATCCTGGGAGATTTCGGGGAGGAAATCCTTTAAGGAGGGGAGAATGTAACGACCCAAAATTTGAGCTATAATAATTAATTTAACAAATTAATTAAGTTTGTGAAATTGTCAGAATCGAGCCACGAAAGTTGCACCATTGGGTCCGTGGTAATTTTCTGATCAATTTCCATATATAACTTGTCGAAATCCGAGGTAGTATGGAGAAGTTACGAGAGAAACAAGAAATCAGAATTAAATAAACAAAAACAAATATATATATATATATAACAAGACCATTAGGGATCGACCCTTGTTTTGGTCAGGTCGACCCCCAAGGAACATGGGTCGACCCGCACTTCTGCCTGGATGATATTTCGTCCAGGTATGAGCCGAAGAGAGTAATTTTAATATTTGGCCAAATCCTGTGCATTCGTAGCTGCATCCGACGGTTCCTAGTGAGCATATGACGTGGTTGCACCAGATTTAATCTTCAAATCCAACGGCCTGAAAACCCTAAGCCACACTATAAATAGAACCCTATGCCTAACTATTTTTCTCATTTAGATTTTCTCCCAATTGGGTTCATTGCCTGAGGCTGAACCCTAAATAGAAAATTTTTCTAAGGAGGAGATCTTTTTGATAAAAACATTTTACGCCCTAGAAGTGGATCCAGGAAGGCCCAGGACTAGAGTTAAGGACCACAAGTGAGTGTTTTGTAATTATTTTAGATTTGTAAGCAATTTAAAATAATAGGGTTCTCAATAGTTGTAGTTTTTCTACAATTTTGAGATAGTTTTTATGTAAATTTATTTACAGTCTGTTTTTAAGTAAATTTCAGAAGTTCTTTTTAGTCTATTTTATTCAGCTATTTTATTCAGTTATTTACAGTTAATTACAGTTATTTACAATTATTTACATCTGTTTTAAGTTGGAATTTAGGCTGTAATTGTTAGTTTCTTTTTATATAGATTTAATCCTTTTTGACGCGAATAAAATATTAAAAAGAGAAGAATTCGCGTATATGGATTAAAATAGAATAACACTAATTTTACAGAAATCAGATGTAAAATGAGAAAAACTGAAATAAAAATAGAGATGGACTGAAATAGGAAAATTTAAGATATTTGCAAGCATAATTATAATAAGTGGTTATAACTAAGAAGAGAAAATAGAAGAGTAACAGTTGCAAGAACAATTATAGCACGTGGGTTATAATTAGAAAGAAGAGATAACAGTAGAGGCTTATTTTAAAACTTAAATCTTGGATTAAGTTAATAAGAAAATATAGAAGTAGGGCCCGTACCGGCAGCATTCCCTTTTAGGTCTAGGGCTGATGGTTTCACACGTAGGTGAGGCTGGGACACGCTTATGCTGATTAGGGTAAATAAGTGTCCAATAGATAGAGGCTCAAATTTGGGGATTTGGGCAAGGGGCGCAATGCTAGAAGATATGTTTGTTAGGACTAGTACCGGCAGCATTTCCTTTCAGGTTGAGGACTGATGGTCTCACACGTAGATGAGGCCGGGCATGCTTATGATGATTAGGGTAAATAAAGGGTCAAATAGGGGGTGACAGTTAGTGTGTACCGACGATGACCGATCGTGTAGCATCGATTAGGGTAAATAATTCGCTACTGGGTCCTAAGCGCTAAAGAGGTGTCTTTTGCTGTGACCAACATGATTGGTTCACAGTGGCACAACAGAGATAGGAAAGGCCGATAAATGGGTAGGATTAGGATTTCAGTCTAATCAAGTTAGCAGTCGAGATAGGATTAGGATTTCAGCCTAATCACAGCAGTTTAAGACAAGTGCAAACAATCAAACAATCAAAGCAAACAGTCAAACAGAATCAGAAACAGTATTTTATTCGAGTTTTATCTTTTCTATATTTTTCTTTCAAGCTAGAACTATTGCTTAGTCTATTATCTTTATCCTTCTTACAAATGCTAGTAATTACTTTCACTCACCAGACTTATTGTCTAACCCACTCCTCCATCTTTCCTTTTCCCCCAATAGACCAGCAGAGTTGAGGATAGTTGATTCAGGTTGCTTGGATCCATTTCCAGAGTTTTCTCATTTCATATGCATTCTTCCGTTTTTCATCTTTTTTATTTGGCTTACGGCACTTTTGAGAGGGATTATTATTATTATTACTTTTGTACTCTAATTTTATGAGACTGAGATGTATTTTCATGTGACATGAGACATTTTGAGTTTTTGAGACATGTTATGTTTTTATGACTTATTTTGAAATGATGTTTAATTCTGAATGATAAGTTATTATTTTAATGTTTTCTGCTACTTTTACTTATTTGTCTTGTGAATCTTAGTCTATGTGATGCTTTAGCTAAACCTATAACGCACAACATCCTTTGGTATGCCCTTTTTGAGAATACTAAGGGGTGTGGGGTGTTTTAAGTCAATTTGGTACCAAACTTCTAAACACCTTCTGTAAGTTCTCCCAAAATCACTAGTGGACAATGAGTTCGACCACTTACAATGCTCTTCAACACACCATGGAATTAGACAATCCACCCTACATACTACTCGGCTAGTTTGGATGCCTTCAACTAGACCTAACGAATATAAATCTAGCACTCTTTATTATTGTGTCGACTTTGATCCAAATTCTATCATATCTTCTTCTGGTCTTAGGCTATCCATTGATAAAGGCCATAGATATATGCTCCCACTACTCTAGAACAAGCAATCTCTCATCCCTATAGAACTAACCATCTCGGTGGGGTCCGCACTTCATCACCTCTACAAACACTACTTATTCCTCTAACTTAGTCATGATCTCCGCTAGTCTAATTCCACGCCTCTAATTAGTACTGATCCGCTAACTCAAAGTAGGTCTGATGGTCAGACTAGTCATCATCTTTGGCCATAGCTCTCATTGAGTTCTGAAGTCATAACCAGCGATGAATGAGCAATGCTCAATTTAAGGATATTGCTCCTAAAGTGGTATGTATTCCACTCAAGGCATCAACAAATGCATTTCCCTTACGTGCGTAAAGGAAATTCAAATCCGTAGGAGGATAAGAACTCTAACCATCACTGTTGGCGAAGGTTAAGATCCTTCTTGGAGAAGAGGTACTTCAATGATGTAGGATCAGTGAACAACTCGAACCCCTCTCCTAATAGATAAAGCCACCAAATCCCCAAAGCAGATACTATAGCTACCAACTCAAATCATGAGTTAGATACTTCCTCTCATGCGGTTTTGATTGTCTACTAGTATTTGCAACAACCTTACCTTTCAGCATTACTGTCGCACCTAGTTAAGTACCATAGGGATGTGTGTACTATCGACTCCTCATTCCCACTTGGAATGACTAACATCAGTGCACTCGTCGATCCCTCTATCAGACTTAAACATGTGTCTGCACCTCGCGTCCAAAATAAAAAAAGTCTGATTCTTCTCATCAAACCGGTTAACTGTGTTACTACCATTGAGAAGTCCTTGGTAAAACGTATATAACATCTTACCAATCCAAGGAGACTTCTCATCTATAGTGCTCTTGGGTTTATTCAAATCCTAGATTATCGTAACTTGTAGGATCTATAGCAATGTCCTACTTCGAAACAACGTGACCAAGAATCTCACTTCCATCCTCCAGGAGTGATACTTCGAAAATATCATCTGTATTCAGTGTTTTCTCAACACCTACAATACAATCATCAATCATGCCGTGTGCTCCTCTTTCATCCACGAGTAAACGAAAGTATCATCAACGAGCATAAGCATGGACTTACTCACTTGATCTCTCAAAACACAGTCCAAGAACTCAACAAAGCATGCAAACTCATTGGTTAGCCCAAACGGCATAACCAACCAATCAAAAATCAAAGTAGCCTACAAAATGTTGTAATCGACAAACTCTCTCTAGCTACTCTTAGTGGATGAAACCTCATTGCAAGGTTCAACTGAAAGTGCAGCTTCACGCCATATAGCTGATTGAACAAGCCATCAATAAGTAAGAGTAGATACTTGTTCGTCATCTTTTTCAGCTTACAATAATCAACATACAACCTCAAAGACCCATCTGTCTTAGTGGCGAACACTATAGGTGCATCCCACTCAAATGCGCTCCTATGAATAAACCCTCACATCAACAGGTCATCCGCTCGCATCTTTAGTTTCCTCTGCTATTTGGACATCATATGCCTCAAAGATATAACTACTAGTCTAGCACCTCTAACTAGATCGATACGGAACTCAATCCTCATATGGTAGTAATCCGGTCACCATCGAATGTGTCCGGATACTCTCTAGCTGCAGGCACAAATATGACTCGTTGTGTGGGATATCGAGTGCATACAAAAAATTAACCATCTCGTCTTCATCAGATATGCAGCCGAACACGACCCTTCTCCTCATCAATCCCTATTGTCACCAACAGCCTCTCACAATCCACCATTATTCCATACCCCTTCAGCTAGTCAGTTCCCAAACTATAATACTATACCCAACCCCCAACAAGGTTCGTCATAATTAAAGATCGGTTAACAATTTCGGGTCTCAATCCCAATCTATCTACAAATTGCTATATATGAAGAAATGTGAAACCTCGACGTCGAATAAAACACGTATGGAAATGCCATAAATGGAAAGCATACCTAGATGGTGATGCCCTTTTTCCTTCTCTTTCATCGATGGAGCACTTGACAAAATCGAAATGACATTCAACATATATGCTTCCATTATCTACCCCTACTTAACTGGTTTAGGATAGTCCTTCTATACTGGGTACGGGCTCTTACATCGTAAAGCCTTCTCGATCAAGTTCTCGAAGCCCTGGTCAATATGACCAATCAATCGCTTCCTAAGATGATCGCTTAACCCAATGATAAATTCTTCATTCTTTCTAAGTGGAGTATCAATGAAAGATATACCGTATTTTTAGAGCACATCAAATTCGGCTATGTACTCTAACACGGACATATCGCCTCACTTCAAGTCGACGAACTCCCTAAACAACATCGACTTTTGGAAAGTTGAGATAAATTTCTCTCCGTTGCAAACTATGAACTAATCCCAAGCAAAACGATCCTTGGGAATCGAAGCTATAAGGGCACTCCGCTAGTTCATTGTTCATCTCTAGAGCTACCTAGAGGTCAACTTCTACCTTATTGCGTCGTTCAACTCCAAGTCATCGAAGATCCTTTTACAAATATCCATCCCGTCTTGCACCTCAGTAGTTGACTTTGTTTCAAAGAATGATCTGCCTCCTAGACTCACGTAGTCTTTCAACATCTAGGCAAAGTCGACCCTAGGCATTTGCACTTGAGCACCATAATCTCTTAGCGCTACTTGGGCATTCCAAAAAATGATTCAAGCCATCTCTGTGAACGTATTCTATAAATCAGGGTTAGTGCTCCTAATCCTGCCTACTCCTTTACTCTAGAGGTGGAGCCAATAGTAGCATTTCTCATATGCCAGATCATTCCCAATCTACAACCAGAATGATCAGTCTCTTGTAAAGAAAAACTGCATCAGTGGTACTCATGTCCAATACGAATTATATACTATATATACTACTATATAGTTTTGAAAACCAAAATATATAACAAATACGCACTCTATCATATTTTAATATACTCATGATCTAGTATAAGGCAAAAACTTACTCTATCTCTACAAGATCTTGGTATCAACTCAGGTTAATCACGTAACCTAAGCTCTGATACCAAATGTGAGGACTGCCCTACACCTTCGATGCTCATATAAATGAATAGTGCACAGCTGGAGCATTCGGTCGATGTAGGATGATTGTCAAGGGAAAGAAAAGAAGAGAAGAGAACAAAAGAGAAGATAAGAAAAGAGAAAAAAAAGAAGTGAAAGAAAGAAAACATCAAACAATCAAAAAAACTTTCGTATATCTCATAGCGCATCAGATAAAATATAATAGTCATTACAGATATAAAATAATTGAGATAGTAATAACTACATGAACCAAAAGATCAGAGTACACAGGCTAATACAATTATACAAAATAGTAATAGAGTTCATACAACTGATAAATAAACTCAACTAATAAACTGTCTCTATAATAGGAAGTCAAACACTATCAAGGCTCCATAGTATCATATAGTGGAATAAGCAATAACATGCCAAATATATGTATGAGGAAGAATCACCTCCTACTAGTCCATCCGCGGAACTCCATGTATATTTTACGCATGCTCTCTAGTCTACTCATTTAAAAATACCCAAGATAATAATAAGCAAAGCATAAAACCTCAAATCAGACAATAGTCTGGTGCGAGCGATAAACAATCTCAAAATACTATAAAAATCAATATAGTATATGGAACAGAGGGTATACGAACCATACCTGACATGTCCCTGCAACTAAAGAGTTAGCACATAACGAACATAATATGCTATTCTATAAATGTCATAAAGGGGTACTCTATACTAAGTACAATGTCGGGGTGCCTAGGTATCCCTGTCCACTACTTACATCATGTGATATCCCTATAATGATAGGTGGCTAGTGAAGCAACCATAATAAACATATCATTCATCACACAATACTAACTGTCACTCAGTGTGCTTTGGATATATGATAACTCGTTTGACCTTTCAACTGTTAGAGACTATTGGAAGTCTTGATTTTTAGTTGTACTCACATATATCATAGCTCAAAGCAAGATACGTGTCTCACAGCCTGAAGTTGGATACTAGAACCAATCAACCGGTGCAGGGTAAATGGATCTAATCAAATGACCTAGCGTAACCGAACAATGTACCCATGAGCATCCCATAGTACCCCTGCTCTGAGTACAACAAAAAACATTATGAATATCAACGATCCCTTAGCACGTGTATCCAAGCTCTTCATTCTTAATTAATTTCCATGATAGAACCATTCAACATTCTATCCATGGGTTATCCCCAAAGAACTCGCCCTTGCACAAAACCATTATGACTCCTTCAACATCAAGCCTCTAACCTCAGAACCTAACTCCATGCACCAATAAGCTACCATCCAAAGTCCTGAAACTATCAACCAAGGAACCTAACTCCATGCACCAACGATGTACCATCTGAAGTTCTGAAACTGCCATGTCAAAATGTCACAATCATTGAAATCACACATTATAGAGCAATAATATCAAGATCCAGAGTTGGCCGCACGAACAAGCCATCATATCATGCTACTCGAAGCCTCCTCACCGTCCATGCCAAATATTGGTTAAATTGGCCATCATCAATAGTGATGGGCACCGACCACTCTACAGTGGTCAATACCAACCACTTTGGCCATGCACTTAACCAAAAATGGATAAGTACAAACAAAATGAAAACGTCTGGCATCAATCCTGAAGACAGAAGTCCATCCTAGTCCATCATATTTCATCTTCAGGTCAGTTGGCACACATCCTAATACTCTTCTACAACTTATCTTGTTCGTTTAGGTTTCCGATCAATAGGCACAAAACCTTAATACGCAGAATATTCCCTAATGTTGGATCATCAATAAATCAGCGTTTACAATCAAAACAAGCATACATGCAACCAACAAACTTACATACATCTAATATAGTATACGTACAACATGTATAATGCACCTATATCAACCAACGGGGATTTATATCAAAAATGGCCTAAAACTAGCAATTTCCTAAAATAACACGTCAATGCGAAAAATGTGATATTCAATTTGAAACTATTTTGAAATACTTTTAATTTCCTTTATAAAAATCAAGTATGTGTTTATGTATATTTAAAAACACATTTTAAAGATAGAAATCATTTCAAAATACCGTTTTTATACTATACTAACAATCATAGTATCGTGAAAGACACTATCACTTACCTCAACAAAAGAAAACCAAAACAATGCTAAGTCGTAGAGCTCTCCATCACGAGCACAACGAAAGAAACCACATCCAAAACGGACGTCGTATGCAAAAGATATGAATTTTATAAGAATCGAGATTAAATAACTATTAAGTAACTTAACTAAATAAATAATTAACCTAATCACCTTCATTAGCCCAATAATCCTTCTTCTTCTTCTCCCTTGTACGTGCACAGAGATACCAAACCCCCTTGCACACATAGCCTCTCTCCTCTTTTCTTCTTTAATCTCAATGAAATCGCTAGCTGTCTTCGCCAACGCATCACACTACGCGATCTCTCCACGACGCATCAATGCCTTAAGGCTCGATCACTCCTGGTTACTTTCGACATGATGGTGCCATGCTTGACATTGAAATGTCACATATCACAACTGATGATCGGAGTTCTAGGGATTGGTATAGGAAGAAGCACATCGCCAAGAGAAACTCCGCCATACATTCCATTTCACCTAAAACTGCTTATAGCCTTGCCAAACCCAAACCTTAGTTTGGAGCTCAATTCCATGACAATCACCGCACATGCCCAAAAATGGTACCGGAGTTACTCCTCCTCTCCAAGAATCCAATGCACCCTACGACGTATCTTCACTCGCCTCGAAGCTCTCGATTTAATTTTGTGAGGGATTTAAGGAGTGGCAGCCATTTTCTTATTTACTATTAATGGAACAGTATAGTGGAGAAGTGAGTGGGAGAGTGTTTTGTGAGTGTTAATTTAAATAATATTTTATTTATTTATTTAAATTGCCAAATTAACCATCGTACGTTTCAAGCTCGTACAATCTCACGGTGCGTCCGATCACAACGAAACTTTTCTGCGTACATCACCTCATTTTTTGGTCCAAATGGTATAAATTTCATCGCCATCAGAGGCAGCGCTCTGGGATGATAATTTCACGCATTTCGAGATCATTTTAGCCATCGGATTGTCTGATCTCCAAATATAGCGATGCTTATACTTATTTTAATTCGCAGCGTTGATCCGAAATCAATGGAAGTGGCCTGGGGTCCTAATTCGATCATATGTGAAAAATCATATTTTGGGACCTTCGATCAATTAACGATTCAATATTTAAATCTATTATTTAAATATTCTATCATTAAAATATGGGTCATTACAAATAGTGATGGGTGTGGTCAATACCAATCACTTTGGTCATGTACTTAACCAAAAATGGATAAGTACAAACCAAATGAAAACATTTGCCATCCATCCCAAAGTATGAAGTTTGTCTAAGTCCATCGTCTTCCATATTCAGATCAGTCGGCATGCATCCAAGTATTATTCTACAACTTATCTCGTTTGTTTGGGTTTTCGATCAATAGGCAGGAAACCCAACGTGCGGGATATTTCCTAACGTTGGATCAATGATAAATCAACATTTTCAACCAAAACAAGCAAACAATCATACATGCAACCAATAAGCATACATACGTCCAATATAATATGCATACAACATGTATAATGTATCTATATCAAACAATGGGGGATTCATATCACTAACGACCTAAAACTAGCAATTTCAAAAAATAGCAAGTCAATGGGAAAAATATGATATTCAATTTAAAACCATTTTAGAATACTTTTAATTTCTTTTATAAAAATCAAGTATGTATTTATATATATAAATCACATGTTATAGTTAGAAATCATTTCAAAATGTCGTTTTTATATTATACTAACAATCATAGTATCATGAGAGACATCACTCACCTCAACAAAAGCCATCCAAACTAATGCCAAGCCATAGAGCTCTCCATCACGAGCGTAATGCAATAAACCTCATCTAAAACGAACCTTGTATGCAAAAGATACGTGTAGTATAAGAAAGGAAATTAAATAAGCTATTAATTAACTTAACTAAACAATTAATTAACTTAATCATCCTTCTTCCTCAAATCCACAAATTGTTTGTACATGTGCACACCACCAAACCCATACACACACCCTCTCTTCTTTTTTTCTCTCAATACTCAATGAAACATTGTACCAGCTTCACCAACAAGTACCTCAACGCACCCACTCCGCGACACACCCTAACATGTCACGTATGCATGTCTATGCCAAAAAGCGACCTGGCAACTCCCTTGTAACTATACAAACGTCGCACTTCACTTCGTTGCATCGAGCTTGACGAGATTTGGTGGGAAGGTTCCCCTCCATATGAGAAAAAGATGGTGTAGTTGCCTTCATCTAACTCCTCCTCCTTTATCGATGAACCCAAACACTAGTTGCGACCATAAGAGGGTCGGCCTCGCCAAACACAATCGTACACAATCTCACCACCAACAATGCAAAGTCCTCCTCCATACAAGTTCACGAAACTATTTTCATGATTTTTCGTGAAGTGAATCACTCAATTTAATATTTTAAAGTGAAAGAGAGGAAGACATCCATTTCTTTTGGCTACAAGCAATCGAATAGTAGAATGGTAATGGAGATGAGGGTTTAATGATTATTTAAATAATATTATACTTTATTTATTTGATTTCTCAAATAAACCATTGTATATTTCAAGTCTGTACGAACACACGACGCGTTCGATCGTAGCGAAACTCGTCGGCGTACATCACCTCATTTTTTCGGTTCCAATGATATAAATTTCATGGCTATCTAAGGCAATGCTCTAGAATGATAATTTCACGTATTTCGATATCATTTCGATCATTGGATCGTCCAATCTCTAAATATAGTGAGCTTATACTCATTTTAATTCACAACATCGATTCGAACTAAAGGAAGTGGTCTCGAGTCCTAATTCGGCCATATGCGAAAAATCATATTTTTGGGACTTTTAATTAATTAACGATTCAATATTTAAATCAATTATTTACATGTCCTATCGTCAAAATATGAGTCGTTGCAGTAATCCAGTTAGAAATAATTTAAGAGAGAAGCAATAGGAATAGGGTAGCAAGAACACATAAATTCCATAGAAATGTAGTAATTGCACATATATTTTAGGTAAACGCTTAGATAGAAGCATCAATTACACTTATTTTTGAAGCCCCCTCATATGATATTAAAATCTCTTTTAAAGGTAGAAGCGGAGATAACATTAGTAGTAGAAAAGCAATAGGGTGGAAGTTATCCTTATCTACTCCACTTTTCATTATTTAAAGTTATAAAAGATGTTTAAAAAATGGTTTCATATGGTTGTTGATTTTTAAATGTTTTGAGTTAAAAATCCCGATTTTAAAAGAAATAAATCTCTATTGTAGAAGTTCTTACAAAGGTAAGGATGGTTAGGAAAGGGAAAAAATTTCATGACTCCTTTTTCTTGACCAAGCAATTTTTGAATTTCATAAAAAGGTTTCTAGGTTTATATTTTTTAAGATAGAAGTTTTGGATTAGGTACTTCATGATTATGAAGTTTTAACTTTATAAAAAATGGTAAAACCCAAATCGAAATTTTCATATGGAGTAGATAAGGGATGATTGACTAGGTAAGACAAGTTAAAGGTTTAGGTTATAAATGAAATAACTATGGATGCTAGAAAGGTAGCGATAAGGAATCCTTATTGAATATAAAGAATATTGGTATGAACCAAGGATAAATGATTAGAGATGTGTAGATAGATAGCCCTGTGTATTGTTCTTTGTATCAATTTTATCAACCAATGGCCAGCTTTGGAATGGGTCCAAGGTTCGATGGGCCTTTTCTTGGTGGATAACAAGCCATTTCGAGACGGTTGATATATGTCCTGAAGTTCTTCTCTGGAATTTCCACCAGTAATTCTCTCACTTAACCCAAAGGAATATATTTCTACAACACTGCCTGAACCACCGAATAAGGCTTCACATACAACTTGAATATTGAGTTATGAATTTTCCAATTATTGTACAAAAATCCTATAACTCACATAATATTTTGAGCTAAAGCTCAATAGCTAATAAGAAAGCAAGAAAATAGAAAATAATATGAAATTGAATGATTAGAGATCGATAGATTTAGTGTTTTAGGATGATGGGGATTTGAGAGCACTAGAGTAGTAAGATTGAGGAAATGATTGGTTAATTAGATTGGCAGATCAACGATTATAGTGATGAAAAGTTGCTGGAAAGAGTCGCATCATTTTAAAGAGGAAAGAAGAACAAGGAGTCATAGCCCAAAACTTTTCAAAAAATTTAAACCTTAAGAACAATTATGGTTGTCCAGTTTAGGTCTGGGTACAACAGTTCATCTATTTGCGTCATACACCGTGTACATGAATTGTTGTGCATATCTAAGTCTTAAAATTGATTTTAGAAATTCTTCAAAATTTCAAAAAATTATAAAATACATTGGGAATGTTTAAGGAATAAAATGTGAGGTTCGTGTGGTAATAAGATGTTTCTACTAAAATTACCGAAACACTACACTACCAACTCAAATATTTAAAACATGCATCATTGAGATTCTTTGTGCCAAGTTCTCAGCTCCATCTTGTTAGGTGATGTTCTGTATGTCTTATGTTCATTTGTACATAGTTCTTGTATAACTTAGAATACCTTTTGTAGTGGTCATCTTCAAATATAAGATCTATCATTTTCCTCCTATTTGATGATGATAACTATATATGTATTGAAATGTAAAATTCCAAATTTATGTTCAGTACACCCACTGTCATGTGCTCTCCCTCTGTCAATTTTTTGTCCACATATATCTCCCTCTTTTTCATCAACAAAAAGGAGTAGAAATATTAGGAAAAGTGAAAACGCACAAAATTAGGAGAAATATGTAACATAATACATTATGTATGTGTATCACAAAATGAACACAAACCAAAAGGACATACACAAACAATATATAAATAAAAACAGACTCTACAACAAAAACAACATATGCGAGAACATCATATAAAGGTACAATGCATATAGAGTATGAACTGGTCATGAAAATAATGTTTAAAAAATGTAAAACAAAACATGCTGAGAGCAATATAATGTCTAATGCAAAAACAACCAATGTCTACTAAATGAAATAATATAATGCAACTAAGATCAAATGTGCAATATGAAGTAAAATTATTAACTAATTATCTTTCAAAATTTGCAAATCTTAATTATTAACTAATTATCAATATTTGTTTAAATTCAATTGACGATAAAAGACAATTTTGAGCAAAGTTGTATTTTTAGAAATTTGGATATTTCTATTGTGTTCGAAATGCTCGATAAATGGATTTTGATATATGACATATTAGGGTTTGGGCACATTGACAGAAAAAAGGTATTTTTAGGCCCAGAATTGCTTTAGACCTGATATACCCAATATTTGCTATATATGAGTCCACCCTAACTCTAGATGCCATCGGATCAATTCCTCCTCTCTAATCCTAAAATGGTATATAAGTAGTCTTTTTCTATGCAATATCCACAGATCCATTGAGTTGGGATGGGGTGCATAGAATTAGGCGCAGTCCAAAACTAGTTAATCACTTTTTCCCTTTTATTTTATATGCCCATTGGTCCGTAAAGCTTATAGGTGAAAGCAAAGGAAGGAAAAGGGTTTGGTTGCATGGTACATTTACAGGTTGTTTATTCCATATATTTCTCCCATATTGTGGTTGTATTATTTGTAAAATTAATAATGATTGATGTATACGAGGATGTAAAATTTTGTATGTGTTGTGTTGGGCATTGTATGTTATTTATTTCTGTAACTAATATATATATATATATATATATATATATATCTGTGTGTGTGTGTGTCTGTTTGTGTAATTGTTTATTTCCACTGTGAAGTTTTCTTCATTTGTTTATAGTTTTAATTTTTAAATTATATACCCAACGACCATCTTTATGACATTTTAGATTAGCGCTCATGTATATTTTGACTGAATTTGTCACTAATTTTAAACACTAATAATAATGGGGCATCACAAAGGTGGTTTATGCATAGGACCTGGGTCCTAAAGGACGACGTGGTCATATAGGACTAGTAACACCTGCAACCTTATTTCGTTGTAAAGTAGGTGCTGGGTCATGAACTAAGGTTGAGGTAGGATGGTCGTGTCATTAGAAATATATAGAGCAGCTGGATTACTTGTTTAATTGCTTGTTCTAACTTCACTCTCCCTGGTACCAACAAATCCACATAAGGAAATGAGTAAGTGCTAGAGAAATCCAAAACCCTTTATGCCACTCCTTTTGCTCCTTCACGATGACTCTTTGAGTAGATAATTTTTTGTTATTGCAAAATGCAAGCCATAATGCTGACTACCACCACCATAATCGTCTTCGTCATCATCATTGCCATCATCAATCTCATTATTATGGTTGGTCGGCTTGCAGTTGGATATAAAGGTTATTCAATCGTACTTCGATAAAGTTGTTGGGCGAATTCTCACCACCGATCCAAGCCCGCACCGAGCCCACTCATCACCGGACCGAGACCACCGAATCAATCCCAACTCCTCTCATCACCGAACCAATCCACACCCCTCTCATCACCGAACCAGAAGAATGCAACCACCACCGGACCAACTCCTCTCATCACCGAACCAATCCACACCCCTCTCATCACCGAACCAGAAGAATGCAACCACCACCGGACCAACTCCTCTCATCACCGAACCAATCCAAACCCCTCTCATCACCGAGCCAGAAGAATGAAACCACTACCGGACCAATCACTACCGAACCAACAATGCCAGGCCAGATCACATCAGCCCAGGCCCACCAACAGCTACATACGTCCAAGACCCCTACCCCCAACCTCACTCTATAAATAGAGGGGTAGGGGTACAACAATGGCAGACAAGTTTGAGAGCTCAAGCACGGATAGACCTTTCAAACAACTTTCATATACTTGTATCAAAGCTTTGTACTTGTAATCTGAAAAGTAAAGAAGAATAACATATAAAGTGGACGTAGGCACATTCTGGCCGAACCACTATAAATCTGTGTGTCTTTTACAGTTTAGTCCCTGCTTTTTATATATTTGCATAAATCACCCAGATCACTAAAAATAACATTAAATCAACTAAATCATACGACTTGGAAGTGTTTGCCCATTTTTTGTGCAAACATTTTTGGTGCTTTCACTGAGAAGGTGAACTCCGGACTTCAGCTTCTCCCACTTAACCTTCTTCCTAACAGCATCGCTCATTGCTTGGAAGACATGCCTCCCAAGCAGAAGAAAGATGTTAACAAAGGAAAAAACATCGCAACCAGCAGTGTTCCAGATCCAGTGGTCACATATCAAATAAATCGTCCCATTCCAACAGCAGTACCAAATGAAGGTCAGGCAAATCCGACAACCCCTGCCACGGAACAGCCGGCAGCAATTACTAGGGCAGATCTAGATAGGGTTGTGGCTGAAGTGACTAACCGCTTCACATCCCAATAGGAAGCCTTGGTGAACCAACTCATGTCACGCTTAAGGGATGCTGAAGAGTCCAACCGCAACACTGAATCATGGGGTGAGTCCTAGTCTGGAGGATCTCAGAGGCGACAAAGATCTTCCTTCTTCGAAGAAGCCAACGACAGAAGCGGCCATGGTAGGAGCCGAGACCGAGCTCAGCCCGAAGTTGGACCTGAGGAAACGCTTGGAACCGAACCCAACGGGGGAGGTACCAGGCGGAGGTCAACTATAGCTGAGCCTGTCATGCTACCTAACCACGGAAACACCAATGAAAGGGGCCGAGCTAGAGTCCAGCCCGAAGGTGGACCTAAGGAAGTGCTTAGAACAGAACCCAGCAGGGGAAGATCAAGGCAAGGGCCAACTGTAGCTGACCCTAGCATGCTCCCAGAAGACCAAAGACGACCACTGGAAAATATTAGGAATGATAGACGATACCATCCCTATAGGTCATCTGGACGGAATCAATCCCACAGAGCAGAACCGAACTCATTTCTATCTGCTCCAAATTCTGATGAAAGGATGGCATGCTTGTTCAGAGAGTGCGTCCAACGGGATCAAAGAGATCGAGGGATAGGCGCTAGGGTAACCAGCCCTTTCGCCCGCAATATCGAAATTGCCATCACCCCCCGAGAATGGAAAATGCCTACAATGGAACCTTACAAGGGAACCTCTGACCCAATTGTACACTTACAGAGATACACACAGCATATGCTCATGAGCGGGGCAACAGAGGAGTACTGTGCAAATGCTTTCCACTATTCTTAGCAGATCTAGCTACCTCCTGGTTCTGCCATCTACCCTAAGGATCCATCAGCTCATGGGAGATGTTGAAAGAAAAGTTTATCGGCCAGTTCCGCATTCATGTGGAACAACCCAAGGATGCTTATTCCTTATCCAGTATCAAATAGAAACCTGGAGAGAAAGTGCAGCAATATCTAACCCGATTCAATGCCGCAACGGCCGCAGTCCAAGATGCCGATGAGAAGCTTATCTTAATGGCCCTCTGTAGTGGTGTGCATCCGGATACTAAATTTGCTAGAAGCTTGACAAAAGAAAAACTAGCTACTTTACCCGATTTCTTCCATGAAGCCGGGAAATATATGAGGCTTGAAGACGCTGCCACTGAGGGGCAGTCAGGGCAACAAAATAAGGCAGCTCACGGCAACACGCCCGCCGTAGCGAAGGACGTTCGAAGAAATGATTCTAGAGACAATGCTGGGGGCAAGAAGGGAGAAAAGCGTCTATATCGGCCGGGACCGAGATTTGACGCTTACACCCCTTTGAATGAAACGATCGAAAACATCTTCCTGGCCACTCAAGACGAAGTTAAATACAAACGCCCCCCGCACAAGAAGGAATCAGATAACGCAATTAAGTCTGGAAAATTCTGCCGCTTCCACGAATCCCATGGGCATGACACCAATGAATGCCATCATCTCCGGGACTTGATTGAAGAGCACATCAGAAGAAGGAGACTAGAACGCTATGTAAAAGGTCAGAATAGGACTCCAGTTCCTGCCAATGAGAACCCAAGGCTACCCTCCCTAGAAATTGGCAGAGGAAATCGCAACACTAGCGGCTCCAGTCAAGAGAAGATAGTGGTCCATACCATCTCGGGAGGACCACACATCGCCGACGGAAGATGGGCAGAGATGAAGAGGTACGGGAAGTCACTTAGAAATGATGAAGAATGCGTTAATTCTATTATAGAAGAACGCCACCCGAAGCGGATAGAAAATGATGACATCACATTCAGTAAGCGTGACCTGGAGGGAAGGCAGTACCCTCACACGGATCCCATGGTTATCTCTGCCCGGCTCGGTCCAGCCGAAGTTTTCCGAATTCTAGTAGACACTGGAAGCTCAGTGAATATCCTATTCAAGCATGCCTTCGACAAAATGAAGCTGTCAATAAAGGATGTTTCTCCCTGCAATAAACCACTACACGGTTTCACTGGAAATGCGAAGATGCCCCTCGGGCGACTAGACCTCTTTGTTGAAATTGGAAGTCATCCCCGCTCCGTTGTGCGAAAACAAACATTTGTGTTGATAGAAAACCACTCGGCCTACAACGCCTTCTTAGGAAGACCAGCCTTGTCTGACTTCCAAATTGTCCTAGCCCCATGGTGCCTGAAGATGAAATTTCCAACGGACAATGGAATAGGGGAAGTAGAGGGAGACCAAGACATCGCTCGAGATTGCTATGTAACTGAACTTCGCAATAACCGCAGGAAGGATATAGGGAAGAGTGTAGAGACTGCCCTCTGCACGAAAAGTTTGGAAGCATAGCAGCTAAAGAAAGCCCCTCCTCTTCGATATACCAGTGACCCTTTCAATGAATTAGACCCCAGGGACAAAGAGGAGGAGGCCACCGCCGAGCCTGCAGAGGCTATGGAATTTGTATCTGTGGACAAACATGACTCGAGTAGACTATTGAAAGTCGGGTCCCAACTAAAAGCAGAATTGAAGGAACAACTCATTGATTTTCTCTGCCACAACTTGGATGTATTTGCATGGTCACACGCTGACATGACTGGAATCTCCCCTGACATAGCATGCCACGTACTAAACATCGATCCTACCAAGGCGCCAGTAAAACAGAAAAAGAGAAGTATGGGGGCAGAACGATCAGCAACCCTCGATGAAGAAGTAAAAAACCTACTTGCCAATGACTTCATACGAGAAGCCATCTACCCAGAGTGGATCGCCAATCCGGTACTAGTAAAGAAGGCTAATGGGAAGTGGTGAACGTGCATTGACTTCTCCAACTTAAATGACGCCTGCCCGAAGGATTGCTTCCCACTTCCCCGAATCGACCAGCTCATGGACAGCACGGCCGGGCACGAACTCTTATCTTTTATGGACGCATACTTAGGATATAACCAAATTCCTATGCATGCTCCCGATCAAGACCACACTAGTTTCATCACTGATCGGGGATTGTACTGCTACAAAGTAATGCCTTTTGGACTTAAAAACGCAGGAGCCACCTATCAGCGCCTCGTCAACAAGATGTGTGCGGGGCTAATAGGACAAACTATGGAAGTTTATGTGGATGACATGCTGGTAAAGTCAAGGAAAGCCGACGATCACGTAAGCCACCTGGGCGAGATGTTTCAAGTACTTCGCCAATATGGAATGAAGCTGAATCCTCTAAAGTGCTCCTTCGGAGTATCAGCAGGAAAGTTCCTGGGATTCATCGTCCATGCCAGAGGAATTGAAGCAAACCCTGAACAAGTCCGAGCTCTGAAAGATATCAGGATACCTTCTACCCGAAAAGAAATGCAAAGTCTAAATGGGAAGGTGGTCGCCCTGAGCAGATTCATCTCTAAAGCAACTGACAAGTGCATCCCCTTCTTCGAAGATCTAAAGAAAGACAAAGGAAAGTTCGAATGGACTGACGAGTGCTTAACATTTTTCCTTAACTTAATCGAACACCTCCAGAGACCACCAGTACTCTCAACTCCGAACAAAGGCGAAGAGCTATACTTATACCTTGCTGTGTCATCTCATGCTCTAAGCGCCGCCTTGGTGAGAGAAGACAAACGCACGCAGTAGCCAGTATACTTTGTGAGCAAGAGGTTTACAGGGGCGGAAGCCAGATATCCTAAACTTGAGAAACTAGCGTACTGTTTACTAATCACATCACGGAAACTACGTCACTATTTCCAATCCCATTCCATCAGAGTTCTGACCGATCAACCACTAAGGCAGCTACTCCATCGTCCCGACACTTCTGGGCGACTACTTAAATGGTGCATTGAACTAAGTCAATATGATATCACCTACCATCCTCGCACCGTCATCAAAGGACAAGCCATGGCCGATTTCATTGCCAAATTCACTACCAACGAAGGTAAGGAGCAATTGGAAATAGCAGAAGACATCAAGTGGAATCTCTTTGTGGATGGTGCGTCAAACAAACAAGGCTCGGGGGCAGGTGTGGTAATAATCACTCCCAGGGGAAATAAGCTACACTATGCTCTAAGGTTGGAATTCGCTGCCACCAACAACGATGCAGAGTATGAAGCAGTGATAGCTGGATTAGAACTTGCCTTAGAAATCGGAGCCAATTCTTTGTGTCTTCATAGTGATTCTCAACTTATTGTAAATCAAATACTAGGAGAATTTCAGGATCGAGAAGAACGACTCATAGCATATCTAAAGAAGACCAAGTTGCTTCTCGATCAATTGGATCGCTATTTAATCAAACACATCCCTCGGGAAGAGAACCAAGAGGCCGACGAATTGGTGAAGCAAGCTAGCATGAGAGACGGCACTATTTCCGGAGCAGTGGACATCTCAAAGCAACTGACCCCAAGTTTCGAGCAGGTGAATCTGATAGCTACAATCAAAGAGGAAACTTGGATGACTCCCATCCAAAAATACTTACAAGACGGCACACTGCCCAACAAGCGTAACGAAGTCAAGAAAGTCTTGAGGAGAGCTTCCCACTACACAATACAAGAAGGCACCCTTTATCGGCGTGGCTTCTCTAACCCCTTATTAAGGTGTGTCGTTGAAAGGGAAGCAAAGGAAATCTTATCCAGCATCCATCAAGGAAGCTGCGGAGATCACACCGGAGGGCAGGCTCTGGCAAAGAAAATACTCCGATATGGATACTTCTGGCCCACCTTAAACAAAGACGCCTTAGATTTCGTCAAAAAATGTGACAGATGTCAGAAATTTGCGAAGATTCCGCGGCTACCCACAACTGAGATTACCTAAATGACCAGCCTTGGCCCTTTGCAGTATGGGGAATTGACCTGATTGGCGAACTGCCAATGGGCCGAGGCGGAGCTAAATATGCTATAGTGGAAGTCGACTATTTCACCAAATGGGTGGAAGCAGAACCCCTAAATAAAGTATCTTCAGCAAAAGTTATTAACTTCTTGATCAAAAATGTTCTATGCAGGTACGGGGTCCCACTTAAAATTATATCGGACAACGGACTTCAGTTTGACAGCGAGGAGTTCGCCAACTGGTGCCAAGAGCACGGGATTCACAAAAGCTTCTCATCTGTAGCTTATCCCCAAGCAAATGGACAAGTCGAAGCTGTCAACAAAATTCTCAAAACTCTAATTAAAAAGAAACTTGAAAAGTCAAAAGGCGCTTGGGTGGATGAACTTCCGACGGCACTTTGGGCCTATCGCACATCTTTCAGAACATCAACGGGGCATACTCCTTTCTCTTTGGCATACGGATCGGAGGCTATGCTCCCAGTTGAAACTATAGTGCCTTCCCACCGTAGGATCCACTATAACCCAGAAGAGAACGAGGAACTCCTTCACATGTCTTTGGATCTAATTGAGGAAAGAAGAAATGATGCGGCCCTCAAAGCAGCAGCTCACAAGCAAAAAGTGGCAGCGCAATACAACTCCAAAGTCAAGCATCGTAGCTTATAAGAGGGGGATCTTGTCCTCAAGCGAATCTTCCCGCGCCCCGGAGCACTAGATCCAATCTGGGATGGACCATATGTAATTCATAAAGATCTCCACAACAGAGCTTATATTTTGTCAATAGTGGACGGAGAGGTGTTCCAAATGGCATGGAACATCCAACACCTTCGTCGATACTTTTTCTTAACTTGTACTGCCCATATGAAGTGAATTAACAAAGAGAATCAGTGGACATAGGCATTTTCGTGCCGAACCACTTTAAAAACTTGTCTCTTTTTTAACTTGTTCCTTTGTGTCTTAGCTACTTGTTAACTTTATCCTTTTCTGTTGAACAAAATCTTGTGCATATAGCATTTCCATTCAAGGCACTCCACAGCGCGACTTCACCTGGACAAGACCTAACAGGTACTATGCGAATCTATGCCCTCGCCAATGAGACACTTTTGCTCCGGCATCCCTCTGCTGCGGGTTAACTCATTGCTCGCGACGGCCCTTAAAGCCAACTGTAATGAGCCGATTATAAGCCACCGAGAAGGCCGACTATAGTTGAGGCAGCTCATTATGGCGTCCGGCTCGCCGGCAGCCGTGAACCTACTTTAAGCCCCAACATAAGGTGTGGCCAGCCAAGGGTAGTTCACGGTTGACGATCGGCACCCACGCTAGCCGGCCACGGTAAATCGAATAATACCCACGATTATGGGCCATAATGGCCTGGGTAGTTACTGTGCGCAATCTCGGCTCCGATGTGTCTTAAGTACGGCTGTGGTAAAAAAAAAGATAAACTCCCCGCAAAGGCGTAAGATGGGTGACAAATGTCTCCAAGACCCATGCTAGGGAAAGTGATTGCAAAACCCGTTTGCCATGAACTTAAGCACATCGAAGGCCTTCCGTGATTGGAAGTTTTACTATTTCTTATATTTCTATTTTATTTAAAAACTTTCCTCCTATCCTCTATAACAATCCCTAAAGTACAGGACACAAGATAGGAGACGCTCACTAAGAACTCACAATTGGATGACGAGTCAATCAACTGCATTCCATACTCACTCATATAAGACATTCAAAGCAACCGTCTACAACTAAAACATGAAGGGCGGTACTTTCTTCTTTTGTATAAATACGTAGCTATAATTTATTCGCACATCACATTAAACATTGCAAGGTATGAAATTACATGTTAAGCCAGAACTTGACATCAAACACGATCGAATCACGGGCATATGCACAGCTATACTTCTTATGCAACACATCAAAATAATGAAAGCATTCAAATACGATAGAATCAGCCTAAGTTAAAAATTACACGCCACGAATAAAGTCATTTGTTACAAGTAACATAATTACAGCCTAAAAGTTACGTTGCTGATTTGAGACTAACATAGACAGCAATGTCAAGTAAACAAAAAATATCCAGGTCAAGTCATGGAGTCGGCTGCATCGGAGCTGCACCCTTGTCCTGCTGGCCCTCCGGGATCTCTTTAACTGTGGAGTGGGAACTCTCAGCATGTTGACCAGAGGAAGTAGGTGCTCCGGAGGTCCCGCCTGTCCGATCAAGAAAAGAATTCATTAATAATAAGCAACCAAGTTACGGAAAGCTAAAAGGGAAGACTTACCAGCATCTGCTCCTTGATCATCATCCTCTAACTGCACACCTACCTCCTCAGCAGTAAGCAGCCGCATACCCTCCTTCACTGTCGCTTTCTCCTCCTTGGAGAATTGAGCCGTAACCACGTCCATTCTAAAGGCCACGCCACCCTCCTTATCTGCATCGGCCTTAGCCTCATCAAAGGTAATATCATGAGAACCAGGATCCAGATCCGGATGACCCGCAAACGGTTACGAGCCAAGCCGGGATGATCTATCGGGGTAACGGTAGGATTTTCAGATGGGTGCGGAGAAGGTATAAACTCAGTGTTCTCCTCCGTGGTATCCTGAAGAGGCTGAGTTGGGGGCTGAGGACCAGGTGAAGATTCAAACAAGGAGCGACTCCTCTTCTTCTTTTGGATATCCTCTTCGATAACTCCAAGAAGAGGACGATAGCCGACTACGTCTCCAGGGCGGTTAATCGGAGGCTTTGGTTTAGTAGAAGCCTTGAGGAGTTTGTATTGTTCAAGACGGTGCCGAACATCCGACGTCTTAGCCACCTTACCCGCTTCTGTGATAAAAACCCAGTGTTACAAGCATACATTGAGCTATAATTCAAGAAATACATCAAGTTAAGAAGAGTAAAAAGACGCTTTTGTTATACAAACCCTGGGGAGGAGTAGGATACTGCAATAAGTCCTGAATCTCATTCCAGGACGGGAGCAGGCCATAAAATATTCCTAAATCCTTATCATAAATGAAGTCGGCAGGAGTAAAAAATTCACCTTGAATCGCAGGAATTGCCTTAGCTGAAGCGCTCTTAGAAGAATCAGCACCGATCTCGGCCTTGTCAGCCTTCTTAGGCTTCTCCACTAAAGCTGATCCTTCCTCCGACCCTTCAAAAGCTATGCGGAAAGCGTCATCTGTCCACTCCTGTATCACACCTGCTTGCTCAGAAGACAAAGCCCCAGTACCACCACCGCTCTGTCCGTCGCCACCATCATCGCTATGACCGTCACCATCACCTTCTCCACCACTTCCACTCTCCGCCTCACCTCCTTCATCCTCGCCTCTTTCCTCCTCCACATCTTCCTCCTCCAAGACGTTTGGACATGTGCTGGGGGAGGGTCCATCAGACTTCTTAAGTTTCTTCCCCCCGGCAATTGGATGCTTCGAGAAGGGTTTCCTTTTACTGCTCTTCGCCGTAGCCCCTCCTTTAGCTTTGGCGGCCCTCTCCTCAGCCGTGTCTCTTTGCTTGACCACAAACTGGCGTGGCAGGATTAAGTTGAGCCCCAAAAGAGTAGCATTCCTGATCAAATAAGAAGCCGCCCTCTCGCCTTCCGGAATGGCTTCTATTTCCGCAGCCATCTGAACCAGACGATCATTCTCTACAACCGCAAAGCCACCTGTCGCTAGCAAGAAATAAAGAACATAAGGAGGAACATTGCAGTCAAAACGGAAATTATAAATAAGATTCAACTTATAGCCAGAGGTGAAGCGGTGGAAAGAAACAGATTCATCCTTGACAAAGAACCATTCCTTCTTGAACATGCTAAATTTTGAATATAAGTCCAAGACTGGCTTGAAAGACATGGCCGATTCTAAGCTAATATATGGAGACCCCTTCTTGTAGCCTCTCAAGTTATACAGGTATCGGATCTTCCGGTTGGAAGGAGGACGCCAGTATCTCCTATGGAAGATGATGAACAAACTCACCAAGATGGCATAGGAGTTGGGCTGAAGCTGGAAAGGAGCCACCTTCAAGTACGTAATGAAGCTGACTATCCAAGCGTTGATCGAGGGGATATCACCGCACATGCAATGATACCTGCTGTAAGCAAAATATCCTTCTGGGGGGTTATATGGCATCACTCCGTTCCCTGGCAACCTCATATGCGCTCTGTCAATCCCAAAGGATCTAGATATAGCGTCAAGCTGCTCATCTTTGAGGGAGCTGGGAAAGCAGTCAGGCGGTGAGTTCAAGAGCTCTTGAGGACTGTACCCGTCTACTAACGATCTCGGGGTTGGTACATGTCGTCCTGGTTCTGCCTGAACTGGGGGCACTATGGAGGACTCTCCTTTGTCCTTGGATTTCTTCTTGTCAGAACGAGTTTCTACTTTATGAGACATTATCTGCAACACGAGAAAACACATTGTCAGAACGAGGGATGTAGACAGACAAATTCAACACATAAAAAACATCATTCGGTGTCCCGGGTCTTAGAGTTCATCCGACATCCATGTTCCCCAAGTACCATTCGGTAGTCCCGGTCTTGGAGTTCATTCGACACTCGTGTTCCCTAAGAGACATTTGGTAGTTCGAGGCTAGGGGCCATTCGGTACTCGTACTTCCCAAGGTGCATTCGGTGGTTCGGGGCGGAAAGCCCATTCGGCACTCGTACTCCCCAAAGTGTCATTCGGAAGTACGAGGCGAAAGTTCATTCGGCGCTTATGCTCCCTGGACTCATTCGGTAGCTCTAGCATAAGGTTCGTTCGGTGTAGGGGAACCTCACCTGATTCGGCAGTTAAGAATCTGGATCGGCTCTTTCAAACAGTAAGAAATGACGAAGACGTGGAGCCCATACTTATAGACAAGAGTAGGGTAGCCGGACCAACTGGTTCGGCACTCGGGCCGAATGGGGGTGTCCAAATAAACAAAGCGCGACATATGCAGGCATATGCCCCACTTTGGGGGGCAAATGTTGGGCGAATTAACACCACCGATCCAAGCCCGCACCGAGCCCACTCATCACCGGACCGAGACCACCGAATCAATCCCAACTCCTCTCATCACCGAACCAATCCACACCCCTCCCATCACCGAACCAGAAGAATGCAACCACCACCGGACCAACTCCTCTCATCACCGAACCAATCCACACCCCTCTCATCACTGAACCAGAAGAATGCAACCACCACCGAACCAACTCCTCTCATCACCGAACCAATCCACACCCCTCTCATCACCGAGCCAGAAGAATGCAACCACTACCGAACCAACCACTACCGAACCAACAATGTCGGGCCAGATCACATCAGCCCAGGCCCACCAACAGCTACATACGTCCAAGATCCCTACCCCCAGCCTCACTCTATAAATAGAGGGGTAGGGGTACAACAATGGCAGACAAGTTTGAGAGCTCAAGCACGGATAGAACTTTCAAACAACTTTCATATACTTGTATCAAAGCTTTGTACTTGTAATCTGAACAGTAAAGGAGAATAACATATAAAGTGGACGTAGGCACATTCTGGCCGAACCACTATAAATCTGTGTGTCTTTTTCAATTTAGTCCCTGCTTTTTATATATTTGCATAAATCACCCAGATCACTAAAAACAACATTAAATCAACTAAATCATACGACTTGGAAGTGTTTGCCCATTTTTTGTGCAAACAAAAGTTTTTGATCAACAGTTTACCATTTTAATCCAATTGTACACTAGTACTCATTGATGTTGGCTTAATACGCATATTTTCTTCATTAAATCTTTTAATTAAGTCTTCACGGTATTTTTTTTAGTATATAAAAGTTCAATTTTCAAGTTGTTTAGCTTGTAATCCCAAGAAAAATATTAATTTACTTATATATGACATTTAAAATTCACTTTTCATTATAATAGATATTATTAAAAATTTCATTAGTAGACCCAAAGATTAGATTGTCTATATAAATTTGTACAACTAATAATTAATATTGTCTCTTTTAATGAAAAGTGTTGTGTCAACTTTACCAATTTCAAAACCAAAATTTAAAAGATAACTTGTTGGCATAACATAGCAATCACGAGGTTCTTATTTAAGACTATAAAGTGTCCTTTTAAGTTATAAACATGGTTTAGGCATTTTTCACGCATAAATAAATGTAGCCGTTCAACATACATTTTACTTTGTAAAACTGTTTAATAACACATTTCATACCCATTTGATATAATTTAAAGTCATGATGATAATATAAAGCTAATAAGAACCGAATTTCCCCGACCATGTTGTAAGGGTAAAAGTTTCGTCATAATATATTTCTTTTGATGACTATGTCTCTGAGAAACTAACATATCTTTATTTCTTATTATATTACCATTTTCATTATTTTTGTTCTTTTTGACCTATTTCTACAATTACAGATTGATATATAAGTCTTGGAACTAGCACCAAACATTATTTCTATTAAATTGGTTCATTCTTCTTACATTGCCAAAATCCTGTAATCATCTTTTGAAGACTTCTTTATAACTTAGGTTCATATTCTACATGCCCCATTTGATTTAGTTGACTTTTAGTTTTTACATTGGTGTTTACGTCACCTATAACATCATCTAAAGGATGATCACTAGAATATGTGTAGCAATCCTAAATTTTTCTACACTTCATAAATGTTGAATAGTGCGATCATTTAATTAATAATATTAATACTGCGATATTAGGCTAATATATCATTCATATAGTGGGTTTACTAAAATAAATATTTATTGAAAAAATGGGTTTTGTTTAATTAAGTAAATGTGACTATATTAGGATACAAAATAGCGAACCATTGTAAATTAAATAATTAGGCCATAAGACCTTTTCGATTACATCTGGAATGCTTGAGATACAAGTTTTTTTATAAAACATGATATGTTTTAGAGTTACGATTTAGTAGATGAATATTTTATAAGTTGAAAGATTCGTGTTATGCTTCTGAGCTAAACGGGTATAAATATCTAAATCCATTCAATTAACCATAAAAATGAATATTGTAGAATCCTAACAATAGCCTAAACATTTCTTCTAGCCTTCTAATCTCATATCTCCCCTATCAAATGGTGGATTAACACACTTTAATTGAAAATGCATAAAACGCAAAACAATGTCAAATCCTTGTGAATTATATTTCAAATTGATATCTTCACCAAGACAAAGAGACATACGTAGTCTGTTTTCCACTTTATGTCTCAGTTGATCATAATTTGTCACAGTCATTCATTATAGTTCAATGGCAAAATGATGACCAAGAGATAATCGGTGGGTATAATCCTATAAAGGAGACCGAGGGGAGTCGATCTATGGTGGTTGATCGATCAAATCATGGCCATAGCGACCGAAATGGCTAAAGAAGGCAATGACTAGGGCTTGGTAGAGATTAGTGGTGGCAGCTGCAATGCGGTCCAGAAGGTGGCGGCACGAGGAGTTTGGAGGTTGTCCCCCAATGAATCATGGATATTTTTCGATCTTTCTTTGTTATAGTGCTCCTTTACTTTAACCGGTAAATGACGTTACATGGACCGATGACGTTACTATCATACTCAAATGTGGCTATTAGATATTAACACACGTCTTTCATCAATTTCGTCTTGAATTGTGTGTCATGGATTACCATTCTAGTTAAGATAGGATAATTTGATCAAGGTGGATAATTTGGTTTAAACTGCTAAAAATTGGCGTGATGTTGTTGGATGATTGCCACTTATCCAAGATTTATATTATGTATTGATGGGTCTTTTTCGGCTCAATTTTGGTGATGACCTATTATGTAGTTTATCCTTTGATCTTATGGCTCTTTACATCGAAGTGAGTACGTACCTTGCCCCCAGCTAGGTTATACTGCGTAGTTAACTTTTGTACTGCACTAGTGGTTGCTATTTGATGTATGATCGCATAGTCCAAGATTTGAGGTGCCCAGTGTGTTGTATTTGGAACTTGCGTAGTTCCTAATGATGTATCTTAGGGATGTATTGTACTTGTACCGTGCCAACCTTGCACAATTGAGATTACATGTGCCTCTAGCTTTATGCTCTAGTTATGCAGTTTTCTGTGTTCCTTTTATTCTACTTCGCCAACCTATAAAACACTTCTCTTTGAAAATAGGTGTATCACATGTCCTCTAAGTTTGCGCTGATGTATCTCACAATAGATTTGGAAACCTTCACCCATATTTTTAGTAATCTTGTTAGCCTTTTTCGCATTAATTCTCTTATATGTGTCGTGCTCTGATTGGGTCTCGCATCTTTTCATGTTAGACAATATCTTTTGTAATATGAGAATTCAGTTTGACATCATTATTCTCCATTTGTTATAATTTGCATAACGTTTAGACTTTTATGCTCAAGATATATTTCCTTTCTTTGTGTAAGCTCGTAGTCAGCTTACATTTTTCTTTGCATGCACTTGTATCTTACTATCTATATTTTCCTAAGAGATTCTTGCTTCTTGATTTATTTTTTGCAATCGTCTTCATCAAACCAGTTTTTAAATCAGTAAATATGATTTCTGCTGATTAACCTATCTCATTTTCTTCACATTTTTTTGTGCATTTGATGAGAATTTTTCCTTTCTTTTCCCTTTTTTAATAGTGCCCACCAAGCTTGAATACCACTTTAGCTATTACTTGTTTGTTGATGTACCCCGTGCAAAGATCAAAATATTTTCGAGGAGTAACATGTACATATTAATAAATAATTGATTTTACAAAGAAAAAAAAGATAAAATGATAGTGATGAACATTCGGATAACTTTCACATTGTGATCTTACTATTTTTTTTGTGTTTGTGTTAATTTAGCCATTTTTTCTAACATTGTCCCCAGTACTTCACATATGCTACATACTTCCTTATAAATACCATCTCTATCCTTTGGTCCAATGGTCAAATCTTAGATATGCTAAATAAAGTACACCTACATTTTAGCTTCCAAATCTGATCCATTCACCTTCTTTAGGAAGGATATACTAGCCTCACTTCGGAGCATATCCCATGCAGACTCTATCTATCCTTGAGTCCTGTAGCTAAGGGGTGGATAACCGAGTTGAGAATAACCTCTATCTAACTAGCTCCAATTTCTTATTATCTACTGTTATGCTCATACATCTTTTATGCTGAGCATCTGGGCAACCCTTCTCTTTGTGAACTTCACTTTCTTTGCTCGCCATAGGAGAACTCTTCTCCAAGTTGTGCATGATTTAGCCATATTCAAGCCAACAATTATTTTCTCCACATAGCTCCTCGCAAAACTCATCCCTGGTCTGATCGATATTTCTTAATTTCAAACTGCCATCGCTTCCTTCCTTCCTTTCAGGTATCTTGTATTCCTTTCCTTACTATATTAACTTCTTTCTACTTGTATACATAAAATATTCAGCACTAATTTCATCTTTTTACTCTTCTTTAGCTCCTCTTTCTGATTTCACCAAAGAGGAGGACTTCTATGGAGAGCGAACGGTACTCCTATGCACATTGGATGTCAACATTTGCAAGTGCTCTAACATTTTTACTGAGACACTATTGCATAAATATCATTCCTTTACTGGTTCTCACATCTTTTCTCATTCCATAATCACTTAGGTCCTTAGTTATAGTTCTATGGGGAAGCCGGTAGCTTCGCACCCTCATCTGAGGAGGGTATAGTATTCATTATTAGTTTACTTTCTTATTTATATGTGTTGTCTTATAAACCCGTTTTTCTTCTTTTTATGTTAGTTTATCATAATTATTTATTTGTCCTTTAATTTAAACTTCACAGATGATATTACTTCTTTTAAACATAAAGGCAAGCTTTCCATTGCTTTTTTCTTGGGTGCTGGCTTCAAACATGATGAATATTGCTTGAGGCTACACTCAAGGTCCAAAGAGGAAGCCCAAAGATGATGTCATTGAACAAAATAAGAAACCGATGCTATACAAGGATCTCTTCCCTTAGGTTCCCCTTCCTTTATGCTTCCTCGGATACTGTTGCCAATTTATCAACACTACCCTGCACTACCTATACCTACATGAACTAATATTGCAAACCTTACTGAGAAGCTTAGCCTTGTGATGGTTTATGACTATTTTCAACCTACTTATGGCCCTAAATACATTTCTGTACTTCCTATTCCGATGGTGACCTCTTTGAAAATTTTCACTATGGTTATTTCAAAGTAAGTGTTTTACTTTTTGCCACCTGTATTTTAGTTTCACCTTGTTTCATATTATGGAGCACTGAGTAGATAATCGAAATGAAAAATCATTTTAATTGCGTTAAGGGCAAGCTAGCTTTTGTGAAGTCCAAGCTAGCTCTTGTTGAGGCCTCTCACTCCAAGCTAGCGGGGGAAGTGATTCAATCAAGGATGACCATACTTTTACTTACAAAAGGAAGTTCGTGCTGGAGGATAAGGCTTCACTTTGGCGTAGGAGTCAAGGCAGTTAAGGAGAACCTTGCCACCGTTAAGATGGAGCTTAAGATGGAAAACATGAGAAGGGTTTAGAGGAAAATACACTAGTTATGAAATACCGTGCTTATGCCCAAGTAAAGAGGTAACTTTTCATAGGTAAGGAAGATGCCGAAGTTAGCCTATCCTTTCTCCTGAGCTTGTCGAGGACGCATTCTAATTTTTCCTCTAGCAGTATACTATGAAAAAGCCAGAGGTGCAGGAACCTTCACAGACATACCTTTTTATTTCTACTGTGATCACGTAAGCTCCCAAGGATCATATAGCCGGGGATGGTGCCACTTCTTCTAAGCCAGTGGCTGAGGTCGACCCCTTAACACATGAGCTTACAAATGTAACTTCATAAATTTTTACTTCATTTGCTAAGGAAGTATAGTAGGTAGTTTGGTTTGTCTTGAAATTGTTTTTTTTAATCAAAACTTCTTTGTACTAAACTTATGTATATATAAATTTTAGTTTGTTCAAGATTCAGATCTTTGACTATCTATTTGGACTTAGCCTTGCTCTCCATCTTATTATCGTGTTGTATTTCTTATTGTTTTTGTTTTAAATGAGTTTTATTCAGAAGTTGTAGTATGCAGCATAAGTTAATTTTTTTACTAGGTTACTCATTAGATAATTGATGTCTTTTTTTGGAAAAAATCATAGTTAAATTGCATGGATCTAATTCCGAGTAGGGTCTTACTAAAAGAGAGTATCATTCATTACTTAAGGGAGTGTGTTAATCAAACTGAGAAGAAAAATACATATAGGATTAAGGATAGCACGGTCCTTATATGCACAGGAGAGGAAGAACCTAAGGATGTGCTGGGAAACTTACGAAAGAAACTTTGGGGTTTCTAAGTTTGC
Organism: Allium fistulosum; assembly: GCA_030737815.1. Classification (NCBI taxonomy): domain Eukaryota; kingdom Viridiplantae; phylum Streptophyta; class Magnoliopsida; order Asparagales; family Amaryllidaceae; genus Allium; species Allium fistulosum. The sequence goes on from CM060902.1 coordinate 1,180,856,554, forward strand.
TCACTCGGGTTACTCATGAGAAGGAAACCTCAAATGAATTTTTGTTGCATATGTGGTATCCTACTCCAAATGAGGATTTATCTTTCCTAGATCATCCTCATTTGAGTTGGTTTTGAGAAACATTGAAATTTAAGAAAGCACATCTACCTACACCACCTCTAAGTATATCATGTGGGTTGTAATGAGGAGGTGTTCAAAACAATGTTCTGGTGACTAATAAATTACATACTTTATCTATAATACTAGTTTATGCCAATTGATTTTCATTTAGGTGTTATGTCTATTGTTCATGGATTTGTCATTTAATTTCATATGCATATACCATCCGTAAGTATATATATGTGTATATATAACATTACTATACTTGATGGAAAAGGGTATGCATCAATGTCTAGGCACAATTATCCTTATACTTCAAGTGAGTCCCCACTAGTATCCCTAACGATGCACCACGCCAGGTATCCATAAATAGTGTCTAGACCGAATTGTTCGCATACACCAAGTAACCTCTCGTCGGTGCCCAATAACGGCGTTGTAATTTAATTAGCCGTATTACTGACATATCCCAAAGAATTATCTAAAGGTTAACTAGCCTACCTCCTATCTAACAAACATACAATCAAAAATTTGAGGTGATTGCATATCCTCCCGAAACCTCCACTAGTAGGAAGTGTGGTCCATCCAAGCATAAGCCAAGTCTTTGCTAACGATCGTACGAGACCGTGTTCCCAACTTATGTGTACGACCCTACTCCTCAAATATCAGTAACAACAATGTTGACATAGAGTCAAGCTTTCCACCACCATCACATTTAGATTTGCCTAATGCAAATCAAGGAAATGCCCATCTAGTTATACATCTGGCTTGGAATTGAAGTCGGCCCAATTTTCCACTTGATACTTCAGATCTGAGGCGAACCCCCTTGGTATATTATCCAAACATATACGTGAACGTATATTCCCTTGGGTACTATAGTTGGAGATGTCCTACATCAGTAAGATGTATATACAAATGTTGGTAGCCCCTTATGGAGGGCAGACTTTTGTTGTGCAATATTATTGACTTTGCATCCCAACTCATACTATGCCAAATCATTTATAATGAACCTGAATATTGGGCTAGGACCACTAATTCAAACTTATCATAATGTAGTACTAAGGCCATATAAATTTAGTAGAGAAGTTATTACACCTTTAAACTTCATTTATTAGTATTCATTTATTTACTATCCATGGACTTCTCTTTTATTATATATGATTACTATCTTTAACTTATTATTTCATTAATGTTATTAAATGTCATTTACCGCTCCCATTAAAACTCTTCATATATGGTCTTTTATATTCAAATTGGACAGTTGTTAATGACATTTATTTATACGCTTCAAATTCAACTTGTTATGCCGATTTAACTCTCTTCATTAATGTCATATTTAATTTTGTAATTAAATTCATTAAAAGAATTTATATCCATACTTGAATATTGTAGCTCCCAATTAACTCCTTTTTTTATTACGTTATTCATATTTCGATGTTTTATTGGTAATAAAAATGATAACATACAATTAATTGCACATGACCATATATATGTATTTATGTCGTAATTAACGTTTATCTAGTTATTCACTAGCTTCGCACTTCACTTATATGTATATAATAATTTGATCAACATGATTATATTTATTTATACATTCTTAATACATTGGAAATGTATTTTTTCCTTAGAAGGAAACATTACCATTGCAATTTTTCATAAACTACCAAAAAGCGGAATTTTCTATGTTTATAAATTTCAAGGAAATATCTATTTATGTTCATACTGAAATAGACGGTGCAAAATACGGAAAAGACATTCCTACTTTGCGCATCTCTTTCTCTTGGCATATTCCTTGTTATTTCAAACAACGTACTTTTCATACGTAATTATGGAATTGGACAGTCTATGAAAATTTACAAAGCAATCAATACAACTAAATCGTACATTCTACAAATCTAATATATTAAAAATACAGAAAACCTACATCTCAAATCAATTTAGAGTGGTCCTATGGAATAATTACAACTTGCAATCCAAATAACAATAATCTGGAATAACTTTACAATTTTCTCAATGTCATATGTTTTAAATTTTAGGGATTATTCTTCCTAAATTCTAGATTCATGATACATATGCCATTCTATCAAAATTAAATAATTCATCGAATATGTAGGAAAAGTTTCAATTAAATTCATTCATTTAAGCTTATAATTCAACGGTTTTTATATAGGCATAATAACAAAAATAAATCTCTAAATCTGGTATTATGTAAAACTTATAATTTCCCACTCGCCTTATAGCTTCCAAATCTCCAAAATCTAATGTCTTTCTTCTTACTTGAATCCTTTTCCTTTCCAATCAAAATATGTATAAAAAGATATATATACATATTTATTAGAATTACATATCTGAGAGGAGATTTGAGTTAAGGGAGTTTAAAATGTAAATTATTGAATTTACCTTTTTACACAAAACTCGGTTCACTCCTCCTTTTATTCTCTTTTTGTTTCCCATTCTCCTCCAATATATATATAATAGTTTTATAATTTCTAGAAATAGTAAAGAAAGGAAAACAACAGAGCTTCGTTGCTCTATTCAAAAAATATAAAAAGAAAAGTGAAGGGTTATGCCTATATTTATAGGTGTTGGAATCAATTCTATTCATTAGATTATAATCTATTAAATCTCGACCGTTAGGCTACGATTTAAAGCTCTCTGAATATATTGTTTATTACAGGTTACCAACACCAACGTCTGTACCCTAACAGACTTCGGTTTTCGATTTAGTCAAAAATTGAGCCTATTAAGATGCGAGTTGTTAAAAATTCTTCTTGGATTAAAGATTGGGGGTGCAGATGCACCGAAACCTCTACTATTACCCTATCTCATGATAGTAAAGGGAAAAATATTATCTATTGAATGTCGAACTAAGCTCCGATCTTCACTAGGCCTTGTTAAAATATCTTTTGATGTGTGTAAAGTATTATATAGTTATGTAATCGTGTATAATTTATATATAATATGTAACAAGCTTATGTATATGTAAAATTAATTTGTGATTACCTAAACAAAACAATGGGGTAAGAAGTTTTTTTATGTCACTTTTAGCTCTCTATGTAGTTTCTACAAATTATTATTTCGAATGTTCCATGCAAAATTCTGTTGCCTTCATCATTGTAGAACTTCTTATTTATAATGAAGTAACTATTTTGTACTTTGGTGTCAGTACCTTGTACTTACCTAGTGTAGTAGTGGTTCTGGTGAAGGGAATGACTATTGTTCTAGGGACTTAACAAGTGGTGCTTATTTGTCGTTTTCTTCACCTATTCAAAGTGAAAGAAACTACATTACTTTCTATATTAAGTATAAGATTCACATGAGGTTTATGCTAGAACACCATTGGTTTTTGGCAAGTGGAGAGATCTATTTCCTATTTGTTTATAGCTACTAGTCTTAAGGGCATAAGATTTGCTAAGCTTGGTCCAGTTTGTCTTTTATATGATGTGTTTCCCGAACTTTGGCGTAGGAACTTAGGTCACCAACCATCATCTTTGGCATACTGATTTTTCCTTTAGGTATGGGCACGGCATAGACTTGTTCTGTTTTAGATAGGCTTATTTGACTTTTGCTTGAGAAGCAGGTCATGTGTTTACAACCCTATTATTTTGCATGGTTTTTAGAACCGTTGTGCATATATACCAGTTTAGGTTATCTAATATCTTTATATCTAGTTTATTTTGACTTAAATGTTGAGTATGTATGTTAGATCAAGTGCATTGGCAACTGGGGTAAATGGTGAATTTTAAAAATATATATTCCCTTTTTTACTTCACATAAGATCGTATTTTTTTTATATGAATAATAAGTTTATACAAAATCATATTTAGTATTTATTAATAAAAGAGAACAAGGTATATTTTTTAATTTGTTTACTTGTATATTTAAGTACTCATCTATTTGTTATTGTTTAGAGATAATATTTTACTATTAATTTAATTTATTTTTGATTTACTAATTTAATTGTAATTTAATTACATGTTTTAATATTTTGACAATATTCACAATATAAACATTATAACTTTATTAGAAGAGTTTATCTAATATATGGGTAATACGAGAACATGTGTGTAATAACTGTTGTGACTTATAGTTAATAGACATATAGATTGAGGTCATATGTCAATGATGTTGTCAAAAGAAAAATGTCTGTACATGAAAGTACTTACATCTACAATAATACAAAATATATTTAATATGTATATATTATTTAATTCATCCTTTAATTAACTAATTAAGATTCATGTGTGTATATGTATATATAATATGGTATCACTCAAAATATATGTATACATGTATAGATAAAAAAATATGTATATTTTGACTTTCACATATATATAAATCATTTAGATTCAATTTTTCCAAAAAAACTATATGTATTTGAACTCATAAATATAATATAAAGCTTTTTATCAAAAAGGGATTACATGTATCTGTGGTTGTGTTAAATACAAAATTGGGTTCTTTCAAACAATCAAATTGAAAAATCATTTTGACCTTTTAAATAAAAAACATGTATAATAATGAATGAAGTTGTAAGGCTATTAAAAGAGGGTTACATATATCATACAAGTTTCAGATTTTTAAACAATCAAACTGAAAAACCATTTTGAGCTTTTAAGATCCAAAACATGTATAATAATGGATGAAACGGTAAAGCCATTATTTCAAAAAAAATTAAAATTCAAAAATTTATTTGGAAAAATCTAATTGAATGAATCATGTATGTTATAATATATATGTATGTGTGTATAAATTTCAGATTTGAAAAATTCAAAAATACAAAATTTTATATTTACCATCAAAATCGAAATCACTCATATATATAATACAATATAATTAATTTATTCATTAACCTATTACTAAAATTATAGTTAAATAATTTCAAATTAATTATTTAGTCATGGCCAAATTATTAAGACGAGGAAGGAAAAAACATATACACAAGATTATTACAAATATATTTAAATCGTAGATATTACCTCCTTGTGATCTTACCGATTGTTGAACATTTTGGTTATTGGTTATGTTCTCAATCTCCTTGGCTATGGTTGCAATGTTGTCTCCTTTGCTTCACCACTACGTTTTTCTTTGCTAGAGGCTAGGGTTAGGGTTTTCTCTAGTGTTTATAGGGTTAGAGAGAAAGAGATTTGTTTATTGGTATTTTGGGTTATGTATAGCAGATGACTTTCCATCTTTCGATCAACCATTGATCTTCAACATTTCAAAAATCCTCCTTGCATGACCGGTCACTACATGGGAATATTCAGACCTCCTAACAATGGCCATTTATAATTTAACACTGTAAATCATTTATTTATTTAATTTAACCAAATGTTTTTACTAATTGAATCAACATGAAATGTTTGTAATTCGTTTTAAATAATTTTCCAACGTTTAAATCAATAGTTAAATGCCACTAAAATTTTAATACAAAATTTGTATTTAATTTTACTACTAATTTATAATATTTATAAATTAATTTTACATTGATCGAATTTGTAAATAACTAACAATTCGGCTATGATGACTCTCTGATGTGAACTTGGTCCTCGATCAATATTTAAATAATTAAAATATTGAAGCTTGTACAGACAATGCTGAAGTATAGTATTAGACACAAGTTCAAAGTTTATAGGTTATTTAGACATAATCAAGTTACTAATCTATTTTAAGCTCACCTAACAATGATATTTGTTACATGTAGTCTTTTTGTAAGCACTGTATCACTTAGATATTTTGAGTTTGTTATGAGGTAAAAAACTCTATTAATATCTATATTTAGTTGCATGTGCCATATTAAAGTCCTTGGTTCAATCCAATAATAATAATTGATTAATTGATTTACTATGGTCATAGATTTTGACTTTAAGTTGACTGCCAATTATGATGATACTAACATTGACTTAGTCCTTTTACAGCGAAAGAGAAAAATCCTTTCTTGGGTAGTTCTTCACTTCAAGTAGTTCAATGTATACCCAACTACAGTCATAACACCATATGTTTAACCATAGTTAAAATGAAGTTTGCCTACTTAAGATCGATGGTTCTCTTAAGTCTTATGATTGTTGTATGTCACTGCCATGAGATCTTCTACATTGACTTAGTTGTATTAACCCGTAGAAGGATCTCGTCGGGTCGTTCTATGATCGTTTCAAACAACCAAAAGAACTAACCTCTTGGTGTCCTCAACGGTCATGAGTATATCACCATCCATCGTACAAAGAGCGTTCTATACACTAGTCTCAATGGATGTATCAATGTATGTTTCTCGATATGTCTTGACTAGGAATATTTAAGGTGTAATATTTATTTATATATCGATTCAATACTCATGGTTATGAACACACTCATAACTGCAATCGATAAAATACTTCTCCTAAGGATTCTCAAATTATATATGTTTAGTGTATTTATTTCATTATTTATTTCTCTATATAACAACATATATAAAAGAAAATAAAACCAAAATCCTACTTCTTTTCAAAAAGAGTTAGTGGTATATCCTAGGAGTAATTATGCAACTGTTACATACGTCTAACAATGTAGTCAATCTTGTTTGAAATAATGGTGTTTGTTTCCTTTTATATGCTTTGTTATATTGTGATATAAATAATTAAATAATTAATTTAAAGTGTATTATAAGAAAATCCTTAAATAAAATATTACATGGTTGCAGTTGCAAAGAGTTACAGTCATGAGTAATTAATTATAATATGAAATAACATTTTGTTTTAAATATTCCGGGTCAATATGTTTCGAGAAAAAGATATCGATTCATTAATTGACCACAGAGTGTGTAATGCTCTCCAAATTATGGGTAGTGTATTACTCATGACTGCTGCGGCCATCAAGGTTATATACTCATAGTTATTGGATAAATATGGAATGACTCATCCAAGAGTTTATCGTTGGTTAATAACAACTACGTTGAACAGGAAATCTCAGGACAACAATGTTACACAGTTCCCTCGACTTAAGAATACTATGAAGATGAAATGTGAATACTCCACTTTGGTTATTATTAAATCCTGCATGGCAATCCATCAAGCGACTATATTTTGGTTTATGTTGAAGCATTTGGAGTGAAACACTATTCATTAGAGAATTTGTCTCCTCGGTAGTATGTGGTCAGTATCACCATCAACTTTATTTAAATCAAAGTCAAAATCTCAGGTTTGAGTAATATAGTTAATAACAAATGTTATTATTGAATCAAAGACTTTGTTTTTGATTAACAGAGTTAAACGTGGACAATATTAGATTGTTGACCACTATAAATCCCATACAACCTAAAGGATATAGTTTTGGCGAAGAGAACATGTGTAAATTATCGTTACCACTAGTACTACATAAGAAATATAAAATATGATTTTACTTAAATGGACTGTAAGCGATGAATTTGGCCAAACTATCACACCACTTGCTAAGTTGACATGTGAATGTTAATATTTGAACTATTCAATACTAACCGCTGACCGAATTTACACTTATGATTCATACAACAGTATTTGTTAATTCTTCAAAACTACATGATTTAATTAATTTATAAAATGTTGTAAATTAATTAAATCAGTTAATATTTAAGAAATATTTATTATAATTTAATTTCTTCGATGTTTTTGGAGTTGTTTGTAATTATTTGATACATATATAAAATTTATATTTGCATATGTCGATATACGTTATCGGTGTAAACTTAAACGAGGTTTGAACGAGAGATAATTGCTTGAAGGGTTTTTGATAATTTTGCACAATAATTGGCCATCTATGGCTAGGCATACAAGGGATATTAAAAAAGATGGAGTGAGCAAAAAATTAGTGAAACTAAATCTAGAAGTTTTAATTAAAAGAAAGGAAAAAGTTTCATTATTTCAAAACAAAACAAATCCACTGATTTTATTCTCATTCATTCTTTCCTTCATTCACTTTTCTTCTCTCCTCCTTCCATGTCATGGCCAAAATTTAGTGTCCCCTTCCAAAACAGAAACAACTCCAAATCAAATGAAAAACATTGATAAAATAAAACATAAGTGGTTATCCATCTCTTGCAAGGATTGGGTGTGGATCTTAAAGATCTAAAGAGAAGTCACAGCGTAAGGTGTTATAACGGACAAGGCTTTTCAGGTTTTACTTTTTATCTTAAATTCATTCATAATGTTTAGATCTACTTTAGTTCATATATATGTATGTTTATTGCCACTTACTGTATCTAATTTTAAAATTCTTGTGTGTATCATCAATTAAATTGAAAATCAATCTTATGCATGTTTTATTTTGAGTATTGATATTGTTTTGATTGGATCTGAATTCATTGGTTGATATAAATTTGATTTACTGTAAAATTTATTTATTTTTATCAGAAATTTATTCTTTAATTATTTAATTAAAACCAATTAGTTTTCCAAAATTAATTTTCTTGTTTGTCGGATCTAAGATTGTGAGTTTATGGAGATCTGATATATCGTAATAAAAATTACTTTTATTATTATGACTTAATCCTCTCACAATCATGGAATTAATATTCAAATTAATTAAGTTATGTATGTGTATGAGTCTATATGTGTGCGCGTGCATATTTATATATATTCATATGATTCATCTTTATGGTTTTCAAAATTGTAAATAGCATCAAGTTAAACTTTTTGTTTGGTTAATTTTTTTTAAATTGATATATTCATGTTCATAGCTTAGTCTAATGTATGTTTTGAAATTAGATATTAATTCACTGTATACACATATATGCATATCCATATATGTAATGTTTTATAATTGGTTGTGTCATTGCAAAAATACATTAAATTATAACAATTCTTTTATTTTTATGTTGAATATGTACTTTCAAATCTGCAATTTTAATTGTTTGGATTTTATTGAGATTAGGCATGGAATTTTTATATGGTATTGAATATATTATAAAGTGGTGATTGTAAAAGGAAAATCTAAAATATCACTTTATATTGTTTCCTTTTATTCTGATTTGACTGAATCAAGATCTAGTATAAAATTTCATTTTCGTCTTTATTTTTCAAGCTTTCTCTTATTTCAGAACATCTAATTTTAAGGAGATTTGATTTCAAAATTTTATATATGTATATATATGGTTGTGTGTGTGTTAAATATAAGCAAATGTGACTTGTTAACACTAGACTTATAAATGTAAAATGAGGAGAAGACGAACGAATTAAATTGCACAAAGACGTAGAGTAGTTCGACAAAGATTGCCTACGTCCACTATGAAGATCTTTTACTATGTTTCTCTCCTACAATTACAAGGAACTACAAGAGAATAAAAAGGAATTACACACTTATGATAAAAAAATTGCTAGTATTAAGAGCTTTGTGAAGATTTACTTGTTGGAAATGGGTATTCTGATCATATGAATCAATCTCCAACTCCTTTGATGTTGTATAGCAAGGGCTATTTATAGTGACAGATATGGATGATGGATGGCTGAGAATTTGAAACAAAAGAATATCAGAGAGTTATCGATAAAACTCATGGCTTAATAACGAAGTATAATAAAACATACATACATATATATATATATATTTGTGTGTGTATATGTATGTATGTATACAGACCAAGGCTAATACCTCTGGTATCCAGTCCCCTTATTAGTGTAGAGCATGCATAAGAAAATTTGTCCTTCCACCATACCCGTCTGGTATAGGTACATGTCAATCTATATTTATCATGTGGGTTATAATGACGAGGGGGTCAGAACAAAGTTCTTGTGACTGGTAAATTATATACTTTATACATAACACTAGTTTATACTGATTGTTTTCCATTACGTGTTATGTCTGTTATTAAAAGCTAATCATTTTGATTTCATATACGCATACGATACGCCCAACCTACTCATGGTATACAACAACAATATACTTATATGTGTATATATAAGTATCATAGTCCCCCTATGGACCAGGATACATACCCCGCTAGTATCTGTAACTTTCCACCGTGTCGGGCTTCCACCAATAGTGTATTGGTCGAATTTCCCACGTACACTGCAATAGTGTTTATGGCGAATTGCCAGCGTACACCGAGGAACCTCCTATTAGTGCCTAATAACAGCACTACAACTATTTAACTATATTCTTATTCGTCTTTAAGACTCATCTAGGAGTTATCTATCTATCCTACTACAAGCAAACTAACAAATAAACTTTGAGACAATTGTATACCCCATATGGACTCTACACTAGCAGGAGGTGTAGTCCATCTTTAGCTGTACCTAAGTCTTTCTAATGATCACTCTAGAATTGTAACACCCAAGATTTTTGATAACATTATTTAGGAGATTTAGTTAGATAAACTAAATAAAATAATGTGTTGATTAGGAGATTGAGATTTGATTTAATTAAGGTAGCCGTGCCTTTTTAAGTAATAAATTAAATGAAGGGTTTAAAATGAATTAGAGGAGGGGTATTATGGGAAAGAGGTCATTCCTATATTATCTTCCTTAGGTCATGTATCATTTTACATATTCAGTTCATTTCAAAATTTTATAAAGTGAGGCTGGCCACTATTAACAAGGAAAGAAGAAGAGGAAACAAAAGGAAAGCTTAAGGAAAGCAAATTCAAATCAAACACATTCAAATCTCAAGCTCCTTGATCTCTAAAGCAAAGGTGAATAATGTTTACATCTCTAAATTTTATGGTTTTGGTTTTAAGATTAAATCTGAATGATTTTGCAAAGATTCGCCATGTTTTTGAATGATAAAATGATATATATATACACATGTTGATGATTTATGTATGTTCATATAGAGTTTATGAAATGTTTTAAGATAAAAACCATATTAAATGACATCTGTTAGGCTTGCGAATTTTTATGATGATCTAAAAGTTATTTTAGAGATGGGTTTCAATTTTCAGAATTTTATGAATTTCTATGGAATTGTTATGAATTTTCTAAGGAAGAAAATGGTATTTTTGATTATTAAATTATTTACGAGAAAAATAATTATTGTTTGGATCCGAAAATTTTATATGTTGAAGAAAACATATAATTGATTTTCTGAAATTTTTCCATAATTTTCTAAGATGATTTAATAGTTATATAAAATTATTTAAGGTATGAGACTTAAATGTTTTATATAATTATAAAGGAGAAAGAGGCTTTGTCAAAATTATTTAAATTTCCAAATAAGAAAAGTCGGCAGCATTTTTGAATATAAAATTCTGGCAACCAATCAGATTTAGATAAACAAGGCAGGTTGGGTACAAAAGAACTATTTTAAAGTACAAATAAATAGTTTTTCCTACTATTTCAACTCTTTCGGCAAGAGCTTCCGCCTCCATTCCAAACCTTCCGACAAGGTCGAAAGGTATCAAATCTTTCGACTAGGTCATACCAATGCACATGGTATCAAGCAACTGATACGTAGTGAATTGGATGAAGTCGAAAGGTTTAGGGATGAAAGGTTATAGCTTTCGAAGGAGATGAAACTTTGTTTTGGTTTTAAAGAAAATACGCCTGCTAGCTTTGGACAAAGAGCTTTTGACATTGTCAAATGGTTTAAAAGAAAAGGTTTTGATTGGTTTGCTTTCTTGTTTTAATTGAAACCTTTCGACAAAGTCGAAAGGTATAGCTTTCGACAAGGTTGAAAGTATAGTTGTCGCTTCCTAACCTTTCGACACAGATGGAGTCAAAGGTTATCTTTTGTTTTATAAAACTTGCCACCTCTCTTCATTGATTTTGAAGGGTTGGTTTCAACACCGACACTTCATTGTTTTTGAGTGGTTTCGAAAGGTCTTATAAAGGTTTCGAAGATGTTGCTTTCGACTCCAATGTTTTTTTGATCCTTTTGCTCTACTTGAAGGCATAATCCAAATGTTTTAAGTCGAAAAGGTTCAAAGGTTTCAAAGTAGTCAACTTTGAATGGTTTCAAAAGGTTTCCACTTGTTTTAAATTGAACCCAATGTCTTCGAAAGGTTTATCAATGATTTATAGGGGAGGTACCCTAGGCTTTCAACAAAGTTGAAAGGTGAAACCTTTCGACTTTGTAAAAAAGAAACCTTCCGACATGGTCGAAAGGTGGGACCTTTCGACAAGGTCGAAAGGTATGGTTTTGCAATGTTTTCAAAAGGCTAAGGTTTAAAGGATTTAAAGGCGGATGTCATATATTTTAGAGCTTTTAGAGAAAAGGCTTTTCAAAGGTTTTGAAGGAGTTACCTTCAATGATTTTAAAAGGTTTTATTAAAGGATATGAAGGAGTTACCTTCTATGCTTTCGAAGGGTTTTATTAATGGTTTAGAAGGAGTTACCTTCTATGTTTTCGAAAGGTTGTTTAAAAGTTTTAAACAAAGGTTTCGAATATAAGGATTAGGCAGATAGCCTAAGTGTTTTAAGTTATAAAGAACTTAACTTATTTTAAAAGGATAGATAATCCTTATTGAACATCATCAACATTATTTTGAGTAAAGTATATATAACATGGAAAAAATAGCTTAGGGTAAAGCTAAAGATATATTTTCCTTGTATATATATGATTTGATGGACTAAATCATTTTGAAAAGGTTTTCAAGGAAAATTTGAAGGGCAGTTAGCCAAGATATTTTGAAGGGTAGTTAACCAAAAGAAAATTCGGGCAATTAGCTCATTTAAATTCGGACAGTCGGTCCATTTTGAGGGCAGTCAGCCAAGAGGACAATTAGTCCAAAAAAGAGCAGTTAGCTCTAATATGAACAGTTAGTTCATTTATTAGCATAACAGACCTTGCTACTTTTTAAGGACAGTTAGTCCACCCTTTTTACCTATTTTGGGCAGATAGCCCGTTATCTAGCATTAAAGATATTGTTATTTTGGTATAATCGATTTTAGGACAAATAGTCCAGAAAAGAGCAGTTAGCTCAGAATTTAGACAGATAGTCTATTTTATTTCCCATTTTAGCATAATGGATATTGCTATATTATTATTATAATAAGTTGATTAACCAGTTTGGTTGCAGGAAAGGATTTGCAAAATATATGTTTTGAATAGAGATATTAGTGAGGGGAAACCCGTTCCACTAAGCGGCATGGTCTCACTATATATCAGTAAACAGAGGTGTAACAAAAATTATTCATACCAAGCTTTATATCTGACTCGAAGTTTTTGTTTCCTTTTAAACTCTCGGGTTCTCAAAATTTGATTTGAGTAGGCCGAGGGTTTAGGTTTTTCAAGTTTTAGCAGATTTTGGCGAATAAAGCATCCGAAGACGAGTAGGTGGATGACGGATAGATAATTTAGGAATTCTGTTTTAAATTGTTTCCGCTGTGTATTATGACAATTATGTCTATATTGCTTTGATCATCCAAGGGGCCATCTTCATATGTCGCTCTTGGCGAATTGTTATAAATTATATTTGATCAATGCTTGGGATACGTTTGGGGAATTTTGTAACTTGGATATGAAATTAATTGAAATGTGATCATTGAAAATTATTGTTTTTAAAAATCTGTGATTTTGTTCATATTCAAGTCCTTCTGATATTACGGATACCATTAACATTACCGTATTTCATCACCAGAAGTTAATGTTGTGGATGACTGTAGCATCCATAGCGCGTAGCTTTTGGCTTCTAAATATGGGATGTTACAACTTGGTATTAGAGCATAGGTTTATGAAAAATTTAACTAAAAATGGTTTTGAAAAAAAACAAAAGTCCAAAGAAATTAGAGTAAGATTTGGGGTTGGGTTAACGCTACAGTAACGTACTTGTATTTGCTATATATAAGTATGCGCTTTATCTCCATTCATTTATCTTTGATTAGGTTATATCTCATGAGGTTTGAATACAGATATGGATGGTAGAAGAAGAAGAGTTAACCCAGTAGGGGGAAACACCGAAAGGAATGCCGGATCAAATGTAGGGAGAGGTCAAGGTCAGGTAGAGAATGTTGGTGCTGAAGTCCCGCAGGTCGGAATGGAACCATGTATCAGTTTTTTAGGAATATGATGCAGGCAGGAGTTGCAGCCGGAGTGTTAGGAGGAAATGCTGTAGAAGCAGGGGTTCCAGAAGTTACGGTAGTTAATCATTTCTCTAAGATGAGCGGTGATTATATGAAGCTAGGAGGAAAGCCGTTTATGGGAACGGAGGATGCCATTGGAGTTGAGAATTGGTTGTTGCACTACAAATGTATTTTTGCAGATCTAGGGCTCAATGATGAGCAGAAGAAGAGGTTGGCATCCAGGCAGCTTCAAGGAGCTACATTGTTTAGGTGGAACAGTGTAACTGCAACAGTTGATGAGGAGACAGTAACCTAGGAGGGTTTCAAGAGAAGATTCAAGGAGAGGTTTATGTATGTAATGGCACAGTCAGCTTTGATTAGGCAATTTTCTAAGCTGGTGCAGGGTGAGATGTTTGTTTCTGAGTATTCTAGGAAGTTTGAAGAGTTGGTCCGTTATGGGTATGCTTCTATAGATACCGTGTTGAAGCGGAATGAGAAGTTATCAAAGGATTGAAGCCAGAGTTGGCTAGTGCTACTTTGTCTCATCTTAGAGATCCCTCTGATATTGTTGTGGAGATGGCTTTGAGGCAGGAAGAAGTCCTTGAGTCTCTGGAGAAGAGCAAGGCAAAAGGGGTCTAGATTGGGTAGGGCCATAAGAGGAAGTTCTTTCCCAAGAAAGATGCTCAGAAGGGTGGAGCAGCGAAGAAAGCTAAGTCTGAGGTTGTCTGCTATAAATGCGACAAGAAAGGGCACTTTGCTAATGAGAATCGCTCAGGTAAAGCGAATGATGTGGCTAAGGGGAAGAATTTCAGGTGTGTCAACTATGACCAGATAGGCCATTATAAGAACCAGTGCAAGGAGCCCATCAGAGATGGTAAGGGCAAGGTGTATGGATTGGAACATGTCGTTTCTAAGCCAACAACCCAGGAGAAGGGGAAGGAAGTTCTTGGAGGAATGCTTCAGATTCATGGTATGTCTGTTAGCGTTTTATTTGATACTAGTGCATCTCATTCTGTTATATTTAGATGTTTGATAGATAAGTTTAACCTTGAACCCACATATTTAGTTACTTCCTTACGGGTTGCGAATCTAATAGGAAGGGTATGCAACTCTAGGGTTGAGGTGTGACCAGTTTGAGTTTGACTTGTTAGGTCATACTTTTGTGTGCAGTTTGAATGTGTTTGATTTTGTGAGGTTTGGGATTATCCTAGGTATGGATTGATTAAGTGAGTACGATGCTAAGATATTTTGCCAGGGTAGGAAGATATCTCTTAGACACCCGGATTGTAGCGATCGGATTATTTTCACCGAACGAGGTTGTAGCGGTGCATTTTTTCTTTGTTGGGTGCCTTGGATTCAAATGATGAGTTGAGCTGAGTTTTCATGGTTAGAGAATTCGCAGATGTGTTTGAGCCTGTAGTTGGATTGCCGTCGAAGTGGGCCATTGAGTTTCAGATAGATTTGGTTCCGGGAGCGGAACCAGTGAGTAGACTGCCAAGCAGGATGACCCCTTCAGAGATGAGGGAGTTGAAGGTGTAGTTGGTGGATTTAGAGGGCAAGAGTTTTGTTAGGCCATGCAGTTCGCCGTGGGGTGCAGCGGTAGTGTTTTCTAAGAAGCCGGACGGATCGTTTAGGCTATGTATCGATTATTGTAAGTTGAATGAGAGGACGATAAAGAATCGATATCCATTGCCCAGGATTGACGATTTGTTCGACCAATTAAGTGGAGGGAAGGTATTTTCTCAATTGGATTTGGCAACGGGTTTCCATCAGCTCAGGGTAGCAGAGGATAGTATACCTTCGACAGCATTCAGGACCAGATATGGATCGTACGAATGGTTAGTTATGCTGTTCGGACTGACGAATGCTCCGGCTTTCTTTGTGGATTTGATGAACCAGATTTTCTAAGAGCACTTGGATAGGTTCGTGCTTGTTTTCATAGATGATATCTTGATTTACTCTAAGGGTGAAAGAGATCATGAAGTTCATCTTAGAGTGGTGCTTGAGATGCTGAGGCAGCATCAGCTGAAAAGCGAAATTTTCGAAGTGTCACTTCTGGAAGAAGGAGGTGAAGTTTCTTGGTCATGTAGTCTCATAGGAAGGGTTTTCAGTGGATCCTACTAAGATCGAGGCAGTGAATAGTTGGAAGAGACCTGAGACAGTAATCGAGATTAAGAGTTTCCTTGGGTTGGCTGGTTATTATCAGAGATTCATTAAGGATTTCTCGTGGATAGCAGCACTGATGACCAGGTTGACGAGGAAGGATGTGAAGTTTGTATGGACCAATAAGTGTGAGGAAGCATTCCAGAGTTTGAAACACTTATTCACCCATGCACCTGTATTGGTTGTTCCAGAAGGGAATCGGGAATTAGTAGTTTATACCGATGCGTGTGGAACAGAATTGGGTGTTGTGTTAATGCAGAGAGGTAAAGTGATTGCCTACGCTTCTAGACAGCTTAGACCACATGAAGTCAGATATCCGATGCATGATTTAGAGTTGGCTGCAGTGATTTTTGCTTTGAAGGTGTGGAGACATTACCATTTGGGAGAAAGGTTTGAGCTGTATACAGATCATAAGTCATTGAAGTATTTGTTCTCTCAGAAGGAGCCGAACATGAGACAACAGAGAAGGTTATAATTCATAGCCGCTTATGATTTTGGGATTGAGTACACACCAGGGAAAGGCAACAAGGTTGCAGATGCACTTTGCAGGATACATCAGAATGCAGTGTTGGCTATGATGGTTGAGTGGAAAGATTTAGAAGCATTAGCGGATTGTAGAGTGCAATGGAGATTCGAGGCAGGGTCTAGTGGAAATACAGTTGTATTGTCCTGTTTGGAAGTTCGACCAGTGTTGATCGAACGGATTACTTCTAAGAAGATAGAGGATCCTGTGTTAGCTGAACGGATATTGAAGCTAAAGCAAGGAACCAAGAGCGATGACTTGAAAGATTTCAGTCTTGACCAAAATGGGTGGTTGAGAAAGAAAGGAAGATTATGTGTTCCGAGTGTAGGAAACATAAGAAAGGAAGTCTTGGATGAATGTCATCGTTTGAAGTTCACTATACATCCCAGAGGTACTAAGATGTATCAGGATATGAAGAGGTGTTTTTTCTGGAGAGGAATGAAGCGGGATATTGGTTTGTGTGTAAGGCAGTGCTTGAATTGCCAATAGGCAAAGGACGAACACCAGAAACCGAGTGGTTTGCTTCAGCCGTTAGATATTCCAGTATGGAAGTGGGATTCTATTTCTATGGACTTCATAGACGGGTTGCCAAATTCGAACAGGGAAAATGAAAGTATATGGGTTATAGTGGACAGATTGACCAAGAGTGCCCATTTCATTCCAATTAGGTCAACCAGGACGACACCTTTTTTAGCGAAGTTATTCATAAAGAATGTGGTTAGACTGCATGGGGTTCCTAGCAGTATTGTTAGTGATAGAGATTCCTTGTTCACTAGAGAGTTTTGGAAGAGTCTGCAGGAAGTTTTGGGAACCAAGCTTATGATGAGTACCGCTTACCATCCACAGACAGATGAGCAAACGGAAAGAGTTAACAAGATCTTAGAAGATTTGTTAAGAGCTTGTGTTTTGGATTTTGGGGGATCATGGGAGGACCATCTGCATCTAATCGAGTTTTCGTATAAAAACAGTTATCAGACTAGTATTAGGATGGCACCGTTTGAAGCTTCGTATGGAAGGCCATGCAAATCTCTCGTTTCTTGGTTGGAGACCGAGGATAGGTTGATTCTTGATCCAGATCTGGTTAGAAAGGCTGCGGAAAAAATTGAGGTCATTCGGGCTAGAATGAAGGAGGCTTGGTCTAGGCAGAAAAGTTATGCAGATAAGAGACGAAAAGATTTGGAGTTCTTAGTTGGGGACCAGGTTTTCGTCAAAGTATCACCGATGAAGGGTGTGCTTAGATTTGGGAAGTCGGGGAAGTTATCTCCTAGGTTCATTAGACCTTTTCCTATTCTTGAGGGGATTGGAAAGCTCACGTATAGACTTGAGTTGCCGAGCAGTTTTGCAGGTGTCCATGATGTTTTTCATATTTCTCATCTTAAAAAGTGTATTAGAGACCCGGAGACTACTATTGCACCGACAATGCTAGATGATTTAGTGGTAGAATCAGACTTGACCATAGTGGGGAAGCCAGTTCGCATTGTTTCGAGAGGTGAGAAGAGGCTTAGAACCAAGACGGTCGATTAGTCAAAGTCTAGTGGAGTGACGATGACAGAGACTGTATTTGGGAGGATGAGAGCAGGATTAGAGATACTTATCCTGACTTGTTTTGATGGTATGTTTTACCTTCTTGTTTGTTTTAAGCCTTATTGTAATTTCAAGGACGAAATTCTTTAAGGATGGGAGTCTGTAACACCCTAGATTTTTGATAACATTATTTAGGAGATTTAGTTAGATAAACTAAATAAAATAATGTGTTGATTAGGAGATTGAGATTTGATTTAATTAAGGTAGCCGTGCCTTTTTAACTAATAAATTAAATGAAGGGTTTAAAATGAATTAGAGGAGGAATATTATGGGAAAGAGGCCATTCCTATATTATCTTCCTTAGGCCATGTATCATTTTACACATTCAGTTCATTTCAAAATTTTATAAAGCGAGGCTGACCACCATTAACAAGGAAAGAAGAAGATGAAACAAAAGGAAAGCTTAAGGAAAGCAAATTCAAATCAAACACATTAAAATCTCAAGCTCCTTAATCTCCAAAGCAAAGGTGAATAATGTTTACATCTCTAAATTTTATGCTTTCGGTTTTAAGATTAAATCTGGATGATTTTGCAAAGATTTGCCATGTTTTTGAATGATAAAATGAAATATATACATGTTGATGATTTATGTGTGTTCATATAGAGTTTATGACATGTTTTAAGATAAAAACCAAATTAGATGACATCCGTTAGCCTTGAGAATTTTTATGATGATATAAAAAGTTATTTTAGAGATGGGTTTCAATTTTCAGAATTTTCTGAATTTTTGTGGAATTGTTATGAATTTTCTAAGGAAGAAAATGGTATTTTGGATTATTAATTTATTTACAGGAAAAATAATTATTGTTTGGATCCGAAAATTTTATATGTTTAAGAGAACATATTAATTGATTTTCTAAAAAAATTCCAGAATTTTCTAAGATGATTTAATAGTTATATAAAATTATTTAAGGTAAGGGACTTAAATGTTTTATATAATTATAAAGGAGAAAGAGGCTTTTTCAAAATTATTTAAATTTCCAAATAAGGAAAGTCAACAGCATTTTTGAATATAAAATTCTGGCAACCAATCAGTTTTAGACAAACAAGACAGGTTGGGTACAAAAGAACTATTTTAAAGTACAAAGAAATAGTTTTTCTACTATTTCAACTCTTTCGGCAAGAGCTTCTGCCTCCATTCCAAACCTTCCGACAAGGTCGAAAGGTATCAAACCTTTCGACTAGGTCAAATACCAATGCACATGGTATCAGGCAACTGATACGTAGTGAATTGGATGAAGTCGAAAGGTTTAGGGACGAAAGGTTATAGCTTTCGAAGGAGATGAAAATTTGTTTTGGTTTTAAAGAAAATACGCCTACTAGCTTTGGACAAAGAGCTTTCGACATTGTCAAATGGTTTAAAAGAAAAGGTTTCGATTGGTGTTCTTTCTTGTTTTAATTGAAACCTTTCGACAAAGTCGAAAGGTATAGCTTTCGACAAGGTTGAACGTATAGTTGCCGCTTCCTAACCTTTCGGTACAGATGGAGTCAAAGGTTATCTTTTGTTGTATAAAACTTGCCGCCTCTCTCCATTGATTTCGAAGGGTTGGTTCCAACACCAACACTTCATTGTTTTCGAATGGTTCCGAAAGTTTTTATAAAGGTTTCGAAGCAGTTGCTTTTGACTCCAATGTTTTTCTGATCCTTTTGCTTTACTTGAAGGCATAATCCAAATGTTTTAAGTCGAAACGTTTTAAAGGTTTCAAAGTAGTTAACTTTGAATGGTTTCAAATGGTTTTCACTTGATTTAAATTGAACCTAATGTCTTCGAAAGGTTTATCAATGATTTATAGAGGAGATACCCCAGGCTTTCGACAAAGTCGAAAGGTGAAACCTTTCGACTTGGTCGAAAAGAAACCTTCCAACAAGATTGAAATGTATGGTTTTGCAATGTTTTCAAAAGGCAAAGGTTTAAAGTATTTAAAGGCAGATGTCATGTATTTTAGAGCTTTTAGAGAAAAGGCTTTTCAAAGTTTTGAAGGAGTGACCTTTAATGATTTCGAATGGTTTTATCAAAGGATATAAAGGAGTTACCTTCTATGCTTTCGATGGTAATATATTTTACAACAACAATCAGATCGCTGAAATGATTAGAAGGATAGTGAGAGGTGGACCTCTAGACCAGAGGTTGTAAGACGTGGACAGGAACCCATTTACCCCTAACATCCGGCATGCAAGGAATCCACTCGATTTCAAGCTACCGACGTTGGAACTATACAACGGAAGGACAGATCCGACTATTTATCTGATGAGATACATATGACATATAGAGGTATTGGGTGCATCTAAAGAAGAATGGGGATATGCTTACCGTTATACTTACTGGTGTTGGCTGCTATGTGGTACAGGTAGCTAGAGAATGGATCCATGAGCATGTGGCCTGGATTGGCGGACAAATTCTTGGGACATTCAGAGTTCATATCTCTTAACTAAAGAATGTGATGATGCTTTTGAGCATGAAGCAAAAGGTCAGAGAGGCTTTGAGGGATTATCTGACTAGATTTAATGCAGCTATAGCTAAAATCAATAAGTCGGTTCCATCGATAGTCCTGATGGCGGCGGTGTTTGGAGTCGTGAGCGAAACCAACTTCAAAGTTGCATTAGAAAGGGTTCCACCAATGGATCTTGTGGAATTTTATCATGAAACTGAGAGATATTTGCATCAAGAGGTCTGTGAAGCTGAAATGTTGAGGTTAATGTTATGGATGATGAGGGACCATTCAGAGCAGGATATGGTAGGGACAAAGGAATGTAGAAAGCTGATGATGGCTTTGGAAGTAACAAAGAAGGGAACATAAATTATCTTCCTGTACCGATCCAACTGAAACCTCGGAGAGGATTTATCTCGACATTAGAGGTCAAATCCCTTATCAAAATCTAGCTAAGAGAGAAACTACGGATCAGGAGAAATGATCTCGAAGACTTTTCCTTTTCCATGAGACGAATAGGCATGAAACGAACGAGTGCAGACACTTTCATGATTTGATAGAAGACCAGGTTCGGAGTAACCTACTATAACAATATGTAAGAAACCAAACTGTGGTGTTGCAGTAGGAATAGCTACCGTCTGCCGCATATACATTAATACACAACCACGGATCTAGATTGAGATTGGAAATCTCATGATCGAGATGGACGGGAGTTGGGTCTGATTCCTATGTTTTTCATTTTGTTTTGGATAAATAAGATAGTAATAACCTCAGGCCCCTTAATGTGTACAAGACCTCGACTGGTCTCTAGGCATGCTCTAAGCCGGATGTTTGAGATGATTGTTTAGGACATTTTTTTGATGCTTTGATTTGGATATTTGATTTTTGAAAACCACTTGACTATGATGAGTGATATTGATAGAATATGGTAGTCCTATCCGAAGAGATGGAGCGATGACTGTAAGGTGCAAGTCCCTTTGCCGAAGAGCGAATGGATTGGACTTGAACAAATAGTTAACCACCTTATTGGAGAGTGAGTGGATGGGTTAGTTAGGAAAGTAAGTCCCCCACACTGGAGAGAGAGTGGATAGACTTACTTAGAAGTTGGGTCCCTTAGTCGGAGAGCAAGCGAATTGGGCTCAACATGGATTCGGAGAGATCAGATTATAGATTGGATGATGATGTATGATCAGGAGAGATCGAACACTGGATTGGATGATGATGTACAATCTAGAGAGATCAAACCCTTGTTTGGATGTTGAACGATCTAGAGAGATTAGTCCTTAGATTGGATGAGCCCTAGAGTGGATGTTGATTTTGTGATTTGAAACAGCCGAACCCTAGAATGAATATTGACTTGACCTTAGGATTTGTACGTCTTGTGATTAGACTAGAATAGATAAATCCCTGACGAACATGGGACGATTTTGATATATGATATGATACTCTGGATGAAAATGATATAGTTATGATTCATGACTAACACTTAAGCAAGGACTAGAGTTCTTAACTATAATGGTCTAGAATGACCTTTGGTTTGTAGGTGAATCCAAAGGAATCAAATGATTACCACAACTTGGATTGATGGATAGATGGAGAGCTCGACCACGAATGATTGATCGACTGCTGAAGCTTGTTCTTGAGCAGAGCACACCTTAAATTTATAAGGCGTACTTTGGAGGGGCAAGTATTATAACCAAAATTTCCACTACTCAGAACATACTTAAATATATGAAATGGACTGTAAATTGATGAAGGAATGAGTTGAGGAGCTTGGAAGACGTCAAGATTAAAGAAACTAAAGATTTGGCTAAGTTTTAGAAATGCAAATCCGGTTAGTACCGAACTGATGCAGGTCGGTACCGACATGCTTTTCACCGACTTGATTCACTCCAACATGATTAGAACTATCTAGAATGATGATATGAAGAAACTTAGGAAGTTTGATGGAATCCTGAAGAGCAAAATCAAGTCAGTACCGACATAATTTGATCGGCACTGATCTGATTCTGAGACTTGGGATGGCAATAGATGGATGAAAGGAACCTAAACATAAAGAGAAAATAAGCTTTGGATGTAAAAATTCAGGTTGGTACCAACCACTTTTGATGACCACCGACCTGAAATGAAGACTTGATTTGGAAAGAGGTCGAAGAGGAGAGTCAAGACATGGAGAAAAACTTGAAGAATGATGGAAAAATAAAGTCGATGCCGGTTATAAGTGGTCGATACTGAGTTGATTTTCAGCTTGGAGATCATGCTGGATGACTCGGTCTTCGTGCATGGATATTTGGATCTTGGAGTTGTGACGTTTTCAAACCTAGATGGCGAGATTGCAGCATGGATTTGCCTATGAATAGCAAGCTACCTACAACTAGGAGAGGACTTTTGACACTTTGATACTTTTTTATCTTTCTTCCCTAAACACTCCCAAATACGAGATCTACTAGATTGAGGTTGGATTTGAGTGATATGCATTGTATTCTAGTGAAAATCAATCAAATAATAAGATTAAAGTGGACGTAGGCCAGAGTATTTGCCAAACCACTATAAAAATAGCTTATGTGTTCTTATTTTCTTTTGGTTTTTGCTTATTTTATTTGGATTTATATATTTTAGGGTATTGTGCCATTTTCTAGCGCAACAAGCAGCTTCTTTCAGGCTATGATGGTCGATCGCCTATTGCTGATGAAAGCTAAATATTGCAAAGGATCAAGTTGCAAAGAACGTGTCAAGCCAGCTTTGGGATGATGAGATGTCCTGCTTGGGACTAGTTAAAGACGGATTATGATGAAGTCAAGCCAAAGATGGACCGGCCCACTATGATCCAAATAGGGTAATTTTATTTAACAACTAGATTGGATGTGGTGAAACCCATTAGACTTCACAGGCCCACTATTATCCAAATAAGGATAATTTTTAAAATCTACCCATTTCACCTGTTGCAGATCTGTTTGGTTCCAAGAAATAGTGTTAGAGCCCAAATGGTCTGTGCGATCAAATTTGCCAACATTAGGGCAAACTAATAAACTTCTATATCTGGTAGGTGTCTAGAAATATTAGTATTTAGGCATGGATAATCAAGTATCCTTCCCTTCCTAGCTATTGGCCGAGCTTAGCGGATGGAGTAAGTCAAAGGTATGCCAAGATGTATGGCCCAAATTGATTTTTTAGCCTTTAGGAAATTTTCAAACTAAGTTTTGAAAATTTAAATGTTAAGTTTAAAATATAAAAGGAAATTTTATAAATGTTATAAAATAAATTGAAAATTTTTGAAAATATTTTATGAAATTAGTTTAATAATTTTGAAATTTTATAAATATTTAATTAATTTAATTTATTAAATAATTAATTAATTAAAATGTGTATATATATAGTGATATATGTATATTTAACTATAAAGGTTACGGTTGAAAATTTATCGTAAATTGTTTAAGGTAAATTAAATATATTTTTGAAATTTGTTAAAATTATTAATTTAAAAAATAAATGATTTATTTAATAAATAATAATAATTAAATGTTAATTAATTCAATTGTACATGTCCATATATATATATATGTAAATAAAAATAGAATGGTTATAGTTCTAAAACTTAAAATGTTTTTATTTTCACAACATTATTTTTAGAAATTAAATAAATTTTGGAATTTTTTTAAATTTTTAATTAATTAATTAACAAATACATATATATATATATATATATATATTTGATGTATATAAAACTATAATAGTTATAGTTGAATATTCTTTTTCAAATAGTTTCAGACGAATAAAATAAAATTTCTATAATTTTAAATAAAATTTAATTAAATTAGTTAATTAAACTAAAGATTTTAAATTAATTAAATATTATTTAATTAATAAGATTAAACTTAGTTATATATGATTTAGTTATTAAAGTTACATGTATGTATGTATGTATGTATTAGTTAACTAAATTATAACAGTTACAGATAAATTAAACTTATATAACTACATATGAATAAACATAAGTGGACCATAAGAAACCCACTTAAATTTTTTGGACTAAATACGTACGTATTGTATATAAACCGTGATTTCAGATGTGCTCAACATTTGAACCATGAGGGTGTTTTCATATAAAACACATTATTTTGTAAACATGATTATGAATCCTTAATATATAAGTTATCCTCTGCTATTTATATATTAATAGATTACTTGCATACTCTTTGGTTATTAAGCGAAATCAAGCCCGAGATGTTATGTGTAATACTAATTATATATTGACTAGACAAGGTAAGATACATGCACATATTTTTTGAACTTCCCAAGGTATGTGCATTATACTTAGGCCATCGTAAAATGGTGGGTGCGAGCGAATAATCTCATTCGATTTGTTGAACATCCTCAAGGTTGAGATGAGATTAGGACAAAGATCATGAGTTCAGAGTTATATATGATAAAATCGATGAGGTGTTATCCATCGCATGTAGCCCTATTATTTGTTGAGCATCCTAAAGGTCAAAATCCCAAGGCAAGCGGGTTCTAACACCTACAAGAGAAATCATTAGATTTCTATGATTATTCTTAGAGTTTAGAGCAACATAAAAATCCAGTAGGACCCTTATTAGAAAATTAATTAAGTTAATTAATATTTATGAAATATTGGTTGTTAATTTTTTTTTGATTAGTTTGAATACCATTAGAATTTAATAAATTATGTATGTAAAAGTTATACACGCGCGTATCAATATACGATATCAATGGGATATTTAATTTGGATTTAAATAGATTAATTGCTAAGTGGTTTTGGAAAATATTGAGGGCCTATGTGGCAAAATCTATGACTGGACATGCATGTTAAATGTGGAGAGAATTTGATGAGATTTGATAACGAATTAAACAAGGAGGGTTTAAAGAAGGGAATTGAAAGGTTTCGATGTTTCCCTTAAAACAAAATCATCTTTAATTCCTTTCATGATTCATTCTTCCTGACAATTATTTTCTCCTCTCTCTTGTTCACATGTGTTGAAAATCCCAAAAAAACAATTGAAACTAAATCAAATTATTAAAGGTGGTTATTGTCTCTCCATCCCTACAAGACCAAAGATTGATTTAATCGAATCTAGGAGCTCTCGTTCATCATTCAAGGTTCTACTTTTTGGCTACATCTTACAATATATAATTCAGTTCTCTTTTGTCCACCTCAATTATGATATGCTTATCATGTTGGTTTAATTCAGATCCCATTTTGTTCTATATTACAATTTACTATATGTTCGTCATGATTAATATAATTTAGATCCTTTATCTCATTTGATTATTTGTTGATATCCTTTATACAATTTAGATTTGAATTCTTTTATTATGAATTTACATGTGCCTAAATTATCCGATTCCTTTTTTGTTTTGGAAACTATTATTAAAAAAACTAATTTTGACTAAAAAGCATATTATAATTTTATAACAGATGTATAATACTAGCCTTGAAAATTGATTTCTTATGTTATATGGTTGATGTTTTGAATATAATTCTATTGGATATTGTTTACATAAGTGCAAAAAAATTTCAATCCAGAAACCATAAGTTCACTTTTATGTAAAATCCTAAATCTTTTGTTTCTTCCTAAATAAAAAGTTGTTAACCTTAATTTTGAACATATATTTATACATAAAATAAATTATAATCTGTACATACATGAATTGTTTTAAATTTAAAACATTACTTGCAATTATTTATGTATGGAAACATATACATGTATATTATTTTTAACTCAAATTCATTGTAACGACCTGGAATTCACTTTAAATATGAATATTTAATATATTTTTAAATAATTAATTTATGTAATATATAACTCAAATAAACCTCTTTTAAATAGTAACTAGTGATGGTGAAATGGTTTTAAAAATTTATTTACAAAATTAATTAGTTCAAAGAAAAATCGAAAATGTGACCAAAAATCGGTTTTCGGATTTTCATCTTTTCAACGTCTAAAAGTTGTTAGAATTGTTGTATACACTCTAGTATACATATACGCATACATGTACAAATAACTTATGTGTGGTTAATATATATGGTGAAATTTATTTACTAAAGTAAAAAAGAATAATAAGATGTGACTTTTTTTCAAAATTTAAAAATAAACTGTAACAGCCTGATATTTTCAACCATTCGCAAACGCACATGTCGGACTTGAATTGCTCAAAAATATCAGATTGTTAATTTATATTTGGCAAAACTTAACATATACAGTAAATAAATAATCACAGAATCACAGACACAGAGTAGTATAACAATAAGCAGCGGAAATAAAGAATAGTAGTTCATGAAGCTACTATATATATATATATATACAGAGTTAAACCAGATACAACAGAAGTCTCAATACAATAGTCAAATACAAAATCATAATATATCCATGGAGTCAACTGAATAACTGAAAGCAGGATAGATAGATAGATGGATCTCCAATCGAAGCTCCAACTCCAAAGGAGAGTCTCAAATGCTGTGATACTCAGTCTGACCCGAGCGTAAAGCAAAACACAAAACACTCGAGTCAGGATTAACATTCTTATACAATAAATCCAACTCAAGTGAAATATCAACTGAAATACAAGTAACTTAAAGGATGTTTGGGATACCCATCTTCTAAGGATCCGTGGAACTATCTACTATGTAGTACTATATGCTATTAACGAACAACTGTTATTATAACACCGTGGTCATTTCAAAATATTATATTTCAAAACCAAAATATCATATCCATTTCAAAACCATATCGATACGATATCATTTCTCACTTAAAATAGTATTCATTTCAAAACCATAGCACTTTCAAAGTTATAACACTTTCGAAACCAAAATACTTGAAATTATAACCTTTTGGAAGTCATAACACTTGAAATCGTAACACTTTGGATAACCATAACACTTTCCTTTAAACAGTTTAAATATTAATAATAGTATATAATAAAATAGTTTATACAAAATAATTATAAGTTAAAATAGTTTATATTAAAATAATTTATAAAGTAAAATATATATAGTTTTAAGTATAATTGAAAAATACTTTATATAATAAAATAGCTTCCTCAAATTTCACGAATCAATTCAAATCAACTCGACTTCCAAAATTCAAATTTAATTCAATCTCAATTCACCAATTTCAATTCAATCCAGTTTCTAAATAAACCATTTCAAATTATATCGATTTCAAATACAGATTTGAACCACAAAATAAACCATTCAATTTCGATATATTTCAAAGCTTTAAATATTCCACAAATTCAAAACTAAATTTGAAATTTTCATATACATATCAAATTCACTTTACTATTATTTAGTTTGAAATATTTACTTAATCATTTCAATAACATCTAAGTACAACTTCAATTTACAAATTTAAATCAACAAAATATCCCACTTAAATTTATATAAGTTTGAAATATTCATTTAAGTCACTTTTAATCGAATTCAAGTTATAAAACATATCTTTAAAATTTCAAATCAAACTTATTTAAGTATAATTCTTAAATAAATATAATTACAAATCAATTTCAAACTTATCTTTCCAACCTGAATCATTATAAACTCTATATTTAAAAAATATAAATATTAAATAAATACTTAAACATATTATATATTAACTTTATTAAATCAACTTTAATAAATCTTTAAAATCAATATTTATTAAAAACCATATATTTCTTTTCAAAACCATAAAAATCATTTTCAAAATATTTATATATATAGACCAACGGTGTCTATATATAATTTTCTATCCTATGGTCAGGTGATACGGATATTTATCATTTCAATCCGCAATTTAAATATATATACGGGTATATATCTTTTCAACCCGCAATCCCAAATTAAATTCAATGAAAATCGCTTGGGTTTATCATTTCAACCCATAACAATTTCCTCCTATTCTACAGATCATTCGGGTATGTATCATTTCAACCCATAGTGATTCTATACTAACAGGGAACTTGCAGAGTGATAACAGATATGATAATAACATAACATGCATATATAAATAACAGATAATGGTGTCAGATGTCATAGGTGAACAGATACAGATAGTAGCATATATAACAATGTAAATAACTAACAGCAGCATATTTCAATTGACGTTTCAGTTGAAATCAAATTTAATAAATATAAGAACATTAATCGTGAGTGATTCCTCACCTTCGGGGCAAGAGATGAACGAGAAATTGAGCTATGAATCCAAACACGAATTCTGAAGCAAAGCAAGATTGAATGACAATTTTGACGAGCAAAGCTGATAGTTTGAAATCAACGAAATCAAATCAAACTGGGTTGATGAAGATCAATGGTATAAGTGAACTTATATATATAACTATATAAAAAATCATATTCTAAATTCAAACACAAATAAAATTTAATATATATATATATACACATTTCAAACATCCTTGTTTTTAAATTAAAACACATACATAAAAAAATCAAAGATATATTTATATATATTTATTTTCAAATAAATCGTTAATCCCAAACATACTATATCTATATAAATTTGAAAAACCAAGTTCCCATATGTATATAAACAAATGTATATACACATATCTACAAACATACACACACGTTATACTTTAAAAATTAATATTGTTTAACATACTTTTAAAACCATACTACTATACATACACTATAGACCTAAATATAACATATATACCCACAATCTCTATATTATACATAATAAACTAACGTCCCTTATATATATGTACTTTAAACAATAGTAGTACAGCTACTATATAAAATTATATATAGTACTTACATTATTTACTTATTATATTATTATTGTAAACATAGAACAACATAGTAAGCTTGCAACTATGCACATAGATTTGAAACATATAATATACACTCTTATAATAATAATATATATATTACAGTGTATAAATATAGTTCTTCACTGCTTAATTATATATATTACATATATAAACATAACCTGATAATCCAAATATAAGCTTATAAAATAACATTTACTATGACCTTATATATATATATGTACATTTACAGTAGAAACTATTATATCCATATACATAAAACATAAACAAACAAATGTAAACTTTATATGTATAATATAATACAAATATATACATAAGTTTAAACCAATAATAATTCAATTATATGATATATATATATATATACTTAAACCAACTCATATAAACACATGTAATACTTATTTGAAATATCAAAATACTAATATATCTTAGTCAAGATCACTACATACAACATACGATATATATATATATAAACATCTGCATATATAACCACCATATATATATGAACCGATATGTAACTGACATATATAATCAGCCTCTTGCGTAACTATAAAACTATCATAACATATATATTAAAACACATATATATGTATATATCTTATTATAATGCAAGCTACTATATGAACTCACACATTATTCTTTATAAATCATGTATGCAAATATAAACAACCACACGTATATTTTTATTAAAATAAAAGAATAAACTGACATATATAAATAACCAACAGATTTAAACTAAGAATTGAAATATATATATACTAATACATTATAAACTATATATATATGTACAGTAAAATAAATAAACTCATATAACTATATATATACTATAACATATATATATATATATATATATCTCACCAGAAGGATAAATGCTCATCTAGCTGTTGCAAGCAAGGTGGAGGGAACAGGTGGCCGGAGATGGGTGGGTTCGGCCATGGGCTGTTGGACAAGGAGGGAGGAGAAGTAGGAAGTCAGGGGCGGATGAGGGTTTGGCTGGGTTTCGGGTTACCTACCGGGGCTCGGTTGAGCATTGGAAAGGGAAGAACATGGCCGCGTGAGAGGGTGATGGGCGGTGCACTGGTGGGAGGAGCGGTCAAGTAGGTGGGGAAAGGCGGAGTTGTGTGAGGGAGAAGGGGTGGTTAGGTTGAGGCCGAGTGTAGGCTTTGAAAGAAAAATATGAATAGGTGGAAGAAGAGAGGGTGTTCAGCCATTAAATTGCCGGGGAAGGTGATGGTTTAACAGAGAAAAAGGAAATAAGCTACAGAAAAAAACGAAAAGGAATTGCAAACGATAAAAAGAAAATATATAATTAGAACCAAAGGAAAATGAACGAACCAAATAGTAATGAACCGGAAAAATGTATTGAAATTTTGGGAATACAAAAGTCCAAAAGATTAATTGTTGGGAATATTAATGGCTATTGACTGCTGGTTACATAGTAAATAACGAATCAACAAGGAATTCAAAAAGTTCAAAAATGCGGAACTGATACGGAAATCGTTCCATAGATTTCGTTGTCTTCCTGACTTCAAAATCGATAATTGAATATACCGTAGAGATCAGCACTACGAGACGATCAAAATGGTACACAAATATCAGCGATATGACCATCCAATCAAAAGTCGATATTTGGTACCGAAAATGCTGCTAATTTGCCGAAAATAAGATAAACGAAGCAATAACAATCCAAATTTGGCAAAACTGAATATGACGTCTCACACAGAAGATGATTTACAAACTTATTATATAAAAAAATTCAGATTTGAAAAACATTTTATTATCATCAAATATTAACTGATTCAAATTTCAATAAAATTACATAAGAAAATAAACTTCCATATTTTCAGATGAAAATTTACCATTTGCTATGTTAAAGTAGACGTATTCCAAATATTAAATTTTTATTTCAAAATTCAAATATTTAAAATTTCACAAAATTTCAGTTAATTCGTTATTTAAAACCATAAAAATTTATGGGTCGTCACACTCTCCCCCACTCAAAACTTTTCGTCCCCGAAAAGTAAGAAGGTAGGAGAATAGAAAGAACCAGGAAGAAAAATAGATTGAAAAACAAAGTAAACAATTAATTTAAACCAAATAAATTTCAATTTAAATTAATTAATATTCAATAATTTGATTTAATCCATTTTATTAAATAAATAAATAGTCATCCAATTCAAATTTGTTAGTTCAACTGTTAATTAAAATCATAAATTTTCCTTTATTTTTAAATTGATTTCCATTCACTTAGTAAAAATATAAGATATATTTAAAACATCCACATAGCATTATGCAAAGATTTCTCAAAAGTTTAAAACAATGTTAGAAATTTATACCAAAACATTATAATAAGCTTTAAAATAAAGTTCCTTAAATCTGATAAATTATTAGACTCGTTATTTTAAGATAAGTATAAACTCAAGATTATTAAATTGAAACTAATAGTATGCTTCAAATCTTACATTAAATTTCTAAATCAAAGTATAAATTTCATATCTTCATAATTAATTTTTACACACTTGTTAAAAATGAATATTCAAATCATGGAAAAACTTTTATTATGGTTCAATACAAAATTTCAAACAGTAAATAAACCAATAAATTTACTATTAGTACTTTGAAATTAAATAAATATTCCAAACTTATACTTCCAAAATAGAGATTCAAATTTTATTTGCCAAGTATATTACTATAAATAAACTTCGCAAAACAAAAAAATTTCCATTTATATAATGTCTTTAAATTTATATATTCAAAGAAACTTATATAAATTTTACTTGTAATATTCATTTGAAAGCTTCATTTGCAAATCAATTATCTTTAGTACTTTAATACTTTTAAAAACTCATTTGTAAATTTCTTGCTTCATTAATAAATACCATTTAAATATTTAAATAACAACTTTATAAGTATATGCAAACTATTTGAAAAACAATTATTTACATCATTACTTATATTTACAAAGAAGCTATTGAAAACATTAAATCCATAATTCATAAATTTATTAATTTTATCTCAAGATACCTTTCAAACATTATTAATAAATCAATAATCATCTGCTTTAAAGCTTTAAATATTTTTTTTATTTAATTAATAACTTCTAAAATATTTACAACACTAATAATTTACTATTAAACCAGGTAGTATATAAATAAACAATTTTTAAACATTTTAAATTATTTAGAAAGAAAAATGATCAAAATATCCTTTTATATAATACTTTATCAAAATACTTTTATAACTCGATGTCTTAACGGGTTTATCCTTGTTCTTGCAGACTCTGGTCGTACGTTGATCAGGTGTAAGACTAGAAATCTCCAAGTACTTAGTAGACCTATTTCAACACCCAGTGACAAATACTTAAAACAAGTATGAGAAGTACCGCTCAAAATCTGATGTCAAATGATGATGTTACGATAGCAGTGGCCCGCTGCTGATCCAGTGTTTACGAAATGGACACAAAAGTTTCCAGATGATCCTTCCACCTTCCGGATTCCAGAAAAATATCGTAGCCATTTCGTAAACAAGGGACCATCGACCCCTGCTGTAGTGGTAAATTCTGATTCAATGATTTACGCAATGGATGCACTTCCTTCCCGGAAGATCCATAAACAACAGATCCCAGGATCGAAAGCGCCTCCATTGGGTGAACTAAAGAACCATCTACCTTGAAAAAAATCGAGGAACTCATGAGTTTAAGTCCGAACAACCATATCGGTTCGAATCCATTTCTGAATTCACCCAAGTATATTAGGATTTATCGGTCGAATCCATTCCTAGATTCCCCAAGTCCATATGGGTCGAAGCATATCATACTATACTTCTTCGCGGAGGGTACTTCCCCATACCTCTTACTTCAAAATATAATATATCATATATAGCACCCATTCAAATCATAGCAACAAATCTCAAACTTATATAAATTCCATTATATATAAGATTTCATTTTAGACAAAGTACTTTCCAAAATCAATAATTTCGAATATATCAAATCATTCTTATATAAATTCCGTTATGTATAAGGTTTATCTCTTTAAATCGAATACCTTCCAAAATCAACAGTTTTGAAAATCACCTTATACTTATATAAAGTCCATCTTATACAAGAATAAAAATTATCAAAAATCAATTTCACTATACGAAATGCCATACTAGATTCAAAATTAGAGGAGTCCTAATTGAAGAGAACTCAAATCACAAAACAGACTCGGTAGGAAGATAAGATAATTAAATTACAAACGAGGAAGATAGATAGCCTTATATTAATTCGCGGGTGACCTTGACCGGGTCAACCGTGACTTCAAGAATAAGATCGATGCAGAATTCTGAGGAAAATCGACATTCGATCACAAGAGAATTTACCCTAATCGTCTACTAGAGAACATTAGGGTATAAAAAGAAATAGCAGCATCTAAGCCGAGGATACAGAAATATTCGGTGACTCAATGCTGTTGTAAAGGAGTTTCACCCCTTTACAAATAATTCAGCGGAGCTATTGGATGCTCCAAAATCAAAAGAATTTAGATAGGGGAAGACAAGAATAGATTTTGGAACCGAGGGGAACGTTCCAAAATTCAAAGGAAACTGAGTCAAAGAGGAAGAGATTCAAGCTCAAACGAAGACGATTCTGTAATTAAATCTACTCTATATGCTGAGTTTTACCTAAAACCAGAGCTCTGATACCAACTGTAACAGCCTGGTATTTTCAACCATTCGCATCCGCACATGTCGGACTTGAATTGCTCAAAAATATCAGATTGTTAATTTATATTTGGCAAAACTCAACATATACAGTAAATAAATAATCACAGAATCACAGACACAGAGTAGTATAACAATAAGCAGCGGAAATAAAGAATAGTAGTTCATGAAGCTACTATATATATATACATAGTTAAACAAGATACAACAGAAGTCTCGATACAATAGTCAAATACAAAATCAGAATATATTCGTAGAGTAAACTGAATAACTGAAAGCTGGATAGATAGATAGATGGATCTCCAATCGAAGCTCCAACTCCAAAGGTGAGTCTCAAATGTTGTGATACTCAGTCTGACCCGAGCGTAAAGCAAAACACAAAACACTCGAGTCAGGATTAACATTCTTATACCAATAAATCCTACTCAAGTGAAATATCAACTGAAATACAAGTAACTTAAAGGATGTTTGGGATACCCATCTTCTAAGAATCCGTGGAACTATCTACTATATAGTACTATATGCTATTAACGAACAACTGTTATTATAACACCGTGGTCATTTCAAAATATTATATTTTAAAACCAAAATATCATATCCATTTCAAAACCATATCGATACGATATCATTTCTCACTTAAAATAATATTCATTTCAAAACCATAGCACTTTCAAAGTTATAACACTTTCGAAACCAAAATACTTGAAATTATAACCTTTTGGAAGTCATAACACTTGAAATCGTAACACTTTGGAAAACCATAACACTTTCCTTTAAACAGTTTAAATATTAATAATAGTATATAATAAAATAGTTTATACAAAATAATTATAAGTTAAAATAGTTTATATTAAAATAATTTATAAAGTAAAATATATATAGTTTTAAGTATAATTGAAAAATACTTTATATAATAAAATAGCTTCCTCAAATTTCACGAATCAATTCAAATCAACTCGACTTCCAAAATTCAAATTTAATTCAATCTCAATTCACCAATTTCTATTCAATCCAGTTTCTAAATAAACCATTTCAAATTATATCGATTTCAAATACAGATTTGAACCACAAAATAAACCATTCAATTTCGATATATTTCAAAGCTTTAAATATTCCACAAATTCAAAACTAAATTTGAAAATTTCATATACATATCAAATTCACTTTACTATTATTTAGTTTGAAATATTTACTTAATCATTTCAATAACATCTAAGTACAACTTCAATTTACAAATTTAAATCAACAAAATATCCCACTTAAATTTATATAAGTTTGAAATATTCATTTAAGTCACTTTTAATCGAATTCAAGTTATAAAACATATCTTTAAAATTTCAAATCAAACTTATTTAAGTATAATTCTTAAATAAATATAATTACAAATCAATTTCAAACTTATCTTTCCAACCTGAATCATTATAAACTCTATATTTAAAAAATATAGATATTAAATAAATACTTAAACATATTATATATTAACTTTATTAAATCAACTTTAATAAATCTTTAAAATCAATATTTATTAAAAACCATATATTTCTTTTCAAAACCATAAAAATCATTTTCAAAATATTTATATATATATAGACCAACGGTGTCTATATATAATTTTCTATCCTATGGTCAGGTGATACGGATATTTATCATTTCAATCCGCAATTTAAATATATATACGGGTATATATCTTTTCAACCCGCAATCCCAAATTAAATTCAATGAAAATCGCTTGGGTTTATCATTTCAACCCATAACAATTTCCTCCTATTCTATAGATCATTCGGGTATGTATCATTTCAACCCATAGTGATTCTATACTAACAGGGAACTTGCAGAGTGATAACAGATATGATAATAACATAACATGCATATATAAATAACAGATAATGGTGTCAGATGTCACAGGTGAACAGATACAGATAGTAGCATATATAACAATGTAAATAACTAACAGCAGCATATTTCAATTGACGTTTCAGTTGAAATCAAATTTAATAAATATAAGAACATTAATCGTGAGTGATTGCTCACCTTTCGGGGCAAGAGATGAACGAGAAATTGAGCTATGAATCCAAACACGAATTCTGAAGCAAAGCAAGATTGAATGACAATTTTGATGAGCAAAGCTGATAGTTTGAAATCAACGAAATCAAATCAAACTGGGTTGATGAAGATCAATGGTATAAGTGAACTTATATATATAACTATATAAAAAATCATATTCTAAATTCAAACGCAAATAAAATTTAATATATATATATATATACATTTCAAACATCCTTGTTTTTAAATTAAAACACATACATAAAAAAATCAAAGATATATTTATATATATTTATTTTCAAATAAATCGTTAATCCCAAACATACTATATCTATATAAATTTGAAAAACCAAGTTCCCATATGTATATAAACAAATGTATATACACATATCTACAAACATACACACACGTTATACTTTAAAAATTAATATTGTTTAACATACTTTTAAAACCATACTACTATACATACACTATAGACCTAAATATAACATATATACCCACAATCTCTATATTATACATAATAAACTAACGTCCCTTATATATATGTACTTTAAACAATAGTAGTACAGCTACTATATAAAATTATATATAGTACTTACATTATTTACTTATTATATTATTATTGTAAACATAGAACAACATAGTAAGCTTGCAACTATGCACATAGATTTGAAACATATAATATACACTCTTATAATAATAATATATATATTACAGTGTATAAATATAGTTCTTCACTGCTTAATTATATATATTACATATATAAACATAACCTGATAATCCAAATATAAGCTTATAAAATAACATTTACTATGACCTTATATATATATATATGTACATTTACAGTAGAAACTATTATATCCATATACATAAAACATAAACAAACAAATGTAAACTTTATATGTATAATATAATACAAATATATACATAAGTTTAAACCAATAATAATTCAATTATATGATATATATATATATACTTAAACCAACTCATATAAACACATGTAATACTTATTTGAAATATCAAAATACTAATATATCTTAGTCAAGATCACTACATACAACATACGATATATATATATATAAACATCCGCATATATAACCACCATATATATATGAACCGATATGTAACTGACATATATAATCAGCCTCTTGCGTAACTATAAAACTATCATAACATATATATTAAAACACACACATATATATCTTATTATAATGCAAGCTACTGTATGAACTCACACATTATTCTTTATAAATCATGTATGCAAATATAAACAACCACACGTATATTTTTATTAAAATAAAAGAATAAACTGACATATATAAATAACCAACAGATTTAAATTAAGAATTGAA
Source organism: Allium fistulosum (assembly GCA_030737815.1). Taxonomy (NCBI): domain Eukaryota; kingdom Viridiplantae; phylum Streptophyta; class Magnoliopsida; order Asparagales; family Amaryllidaceae; genus Allium; species Allium fistulosum. Next base: position 1,180,894,169 of record CM060902.1, read on the forward strand.
ATATATATACTAATACATTATAAACTATATATATATATGTACAGTAAAATAAATAAACTCATATAACTATATATATACTAGAACATATATATATCTCACCATAAGGATAAATGCTCGTCTAGCTATTGCAAGCAAGGTGGAGGGAACAGGTGGCCGGAGATGAGTGGGTTCGGCCATTTGCTGTTGGACAAGGAGGGAGGAGAAGTAGGAAGTCAGGGGCGGATGAGGGTTAGGTTGGGTTTCGGGTTACCTGGCGGGGCTCGGCTAAGCATCGGAAAAGGAAGAACATGGCCGCGTGAGAGGGTGATGGGCGGTGCTCTAGTGGGAGGAGCGGTCAAGTAGGTGGGGAAAGGCTGAGTTGCGTGAGGGAGAAGGGGTGGTTAGGTTGAGGCCGAGTGTAGGCTTTGAAAGAAAAATATGAATAGGTGGAAAAAGAGAGGGTGTTCGGCCATTAAATTGCTGGGGAAGATGATGGTTTAACAGAGAAAAAGGAAATAAGCTACAGAAAAAAACGAAAAGGAATTGCAAACGATAAAAAGAAAATATATAATTAGAACCAGAGGAAAATGAACGAACCAAATAGTAATGAACCGGAAAAATGTATTGAAATTTTGGGAATACAAAAGTCCAAAAGATTAATTGTTGAGAATATTAATGGCTATTGACTGCTGGTTACATAGTAAATAACGAATCAACAAGGAATTCAAAAAGTTCAAAAATGCGGAACCGATACGGAAATCGTTCCGTAGATTTCGTTGTCTTCCTGACTTCAAAATCGATAATTGAATATACCGTAGAGATCAGCACTACGAGACGATCAAAATGGTACACAGATATCAGCGATATGACCATCCAATCAAAAGTCGATATTCGGTACCGAAAATGCTGCTAATTTGCCGAAAATAAGATAAACGAAGCAATAACAATCCAAATTTGGCAAAACTGAATATGACGTCTCACACAGAAGATGATTTACAAACTTATTATATAAAAATATTCAGGTTTGAAAAACATTTTATTATCATCAAATATTAACTGATTCAAATTTCAATAAAATTACATAAGAAAATAAACTTCCTTATTTTCAGATGAAAATTACCATTTGCTATGTTAAAGTAGACGTATTCCAAATATTAAATTTTTATTTCAAAATTCAAATATTTAAAATTTCACAAAATTTCAGTTAATTCGTTATTTAAAACCATAAAAATTTACGGGTCGTCACATAAACTAAAAAGAAAATGAAAATGCAATGTCACATAACACATCATAGTACATAAGAGAGACGAAGTGATGGACATGATGAAGGGGGGTGGTGGTCCTTACGAAGGAAGAGGGGGAGTTGATGATGTGTCACAAAATGGTGGAGGGTAAGAGACCTAAGGGTAAAGGGTAATTTCATGTTTTCATTTTATATAAAAGCAATTTCCCATTTTCCATTCTCAATTTTCATTTCACTTATTCATTTTCAAACTTTGCTTCTTCTTTTTCAAAGCTCCACGTTGCTTTTTCATGGCTTCTAATTTTTTTCAAAATAAAAAATCTTATCTTTCTCCATTTTTAATCCTTAAACCAAGCTAAATTTTACTTCTTTCCTCCCCTACACCTCCTTCTCTTTCAAAAACAAGCATGGACTCCTCCATACACCCAAGGCTGAGCCATACTCCACCTTAGGCTGAACCAAAAGTCCACTTCCCAAAGGCAAGATCAAAATTTTACTAAAGTAAATCCAAGATCTGATGTCGATTCAAGTTGTAGTGGTAGTTTGTCTTGGTTCGAGTGATTTTTGGTGATTAAAGCTCACTTTTTTAAATAAAGTTTTAAACTTTATGTTTGTAAAAATGCATGTTGGTTGTTTGATTGAAAAATAGTGTAGCTTGTGCTTTACATATTTGTGTTTATTTGTAATGGTTGTATAGACTTGGAAAATATGTCAAAAGTTCAGTTATAGTTTGCAAGTTATGATTTTACCTTTGTCTAATGTTATGGTATGTGCGAAATGTTTGAGCTTATGTTGGGGATGTAGCGAGCTAAATGAAAGCTAGCATTTGGATTTTGTTGTGACATAGAGAATCCGTTGTGTTTAAAACTTGTTTACTTATTTTATTTCCTAGAAAAGTTTTATATAAAAGTTTCCAAAACTTTTACTTTTGTTTTCTAAACTTTATACAAAGTTTATAGTGCAATTTAAAATATAAAAAGAAAGGGTTTTAAGGGGTATTTGAGATATAAAATTAGTTTTTAAGTTAGGGTATCCTAGCGATAGTCGCTATGGATGCAGTTCGTAAAAACGAACATTTTTCTAAACTAAAAGTGTTTTCTTTGCTAGTATTTTTTTGAAAAGTATTTTCAAACATACTATAAGTATTGAAAAGTAATTATTACTTATTAATTAAGGGTTATTAATTAATTAACTAGGTAAAGTTAATTAGTACTTAATTATTAGTTAAGTAGAGGTAATTGGTACTTAAGTATTACTTAAGTAAGATAATTATAATTACTTAATTAAGTAAGGGTCAATTAATTAGCAAAGGTTAATTATTTAATTAATTACAATTTAAGTAAGGTTTAATTATTAATAAATCATTAATTAAGTTAGGTTTAATTAATTAGTAATCATTAATCATGTAGGGTTTATTATTAACTAAGTTAAGATTTAGTTATTATTAAATAAAATTTTAAACTTATTTTAAATTAGTTAAATAAAGGTTTTAATTTCTAATTACTTTATTTCTAAGGATCGATTTTGTTCAAAAAGCAGCTTTCTTTTACAAAGAATAGTTTAAATACAAGGGATTCTCTTTTTCTATGCCATTAAGTAGCCAAACAAATATGAATAAGTTATACTAAAACGTTGATACATTTTATTGAAAGTAAGTCGTCTTATATTTAGCACTAAAAGCCGATGAGTAAAACTTTCCTCTATCTATGAGATCTAGAACTTGATTTTCTAGGCGAGGGATAGAGAAGTCGAAAAGTCGAAAATGTCAAGTCAACATTAGTTTTCTAACTTGTCCAACTTCATTGTTAATCAAGGGATAGTACTATTTGAAATCGAAAAGTGAGGATGAATATAGGATGCTTTATTTTCATATGCAAATCCATTCCCACCCTAGATAGTGGATTTGTCTACTATCGATAACTTGATCCTTTTAAAATTATCGAATGTTGGTTCGAAGAGACCGGGATCAGATAGCATGAGTTATCTGAAAACCACTTCGAACCAACGTAAGCATTCGAATTGGAAACATCTTGAAGGTGATGGAATCGAAGACAGAGTTCTTTGAAGTGCAAGGGCTACTTGCTATTAATCCCGATGGTGATTCCAAAATGGATGTAGTGGAAGTAGTGCCTTTGTTTGTTCATATCCTAAACAATTTGTATGGATGAATGTAAGCATTGCATTGTTGCTTAAAGGGCAGTGTTAGCATTCCAAGTGGGATTGCTATATAAAAGGTAAAATGTAGCCTCAGGCCTCACAATCGGTAATGACTTGAAGTAGGGACATGCAGCAAGGCTATATGGGTTGCTCCCGTTAAGTTATGATCATCGCTTGATCTACGGCATGGTCTTATGTGCGGAAATGTATTTATGTGCGGCATGGTCTTACGAGATACCTTTATTTTTAAAGAGTTTTATAAGCGTAAAAATTCAGTTATTTGGACTTTACTCACACCAGAACCATGTCTGAACCAAATTGTTTCTTTCTTTCCCTAAAACTCTTAGCTACTCAAATTTGTATAAGTAGCCAAGTAGTCCAATTTCTACGGATACATTTTGGAGGAGCATGGAGCAGGTGGCTTCGACGATATATAGTTATCTTCTTTATTTTCTGATGTGTATGTATATATTTTGTATCAGCATTGTGGAGACAGAAATTTTAACTGTCCCTTGTTGAAGTTGGTATTTATGTAACTCTGATATTCATTTTGGGAATGATGTAATGTGCTATTTTATGTTGACTATTATACGCGATTGCCTTACGATGTGAGATTCTGTGTTTTATTTCTTCTTGTCTTTTTTTTCTTTTTACCCCAACGACTTGCCTTTCAGACGCTTAGATGATTGGCACATGAATACATGTGTGTATTAACCGTCGTCTTTGGGTATAAGGAAGGTGGATCGTTATAAGTGGTATCAGAGCGAGATTGAGTAAACACCTAGGTCTTGGTAGGGGTCAACTCATTAGAGATAGGGTTAGCAGTACTCTAGAATGTGTTTAGTCTATGAGAGCGCGTATTTGTAATTTTTATTCGTATATATAAATATTCGAGATCAGCTTTGATATGTTTGATTGGTACCCTTTCCTTAAGAATTATCTCATCTAAGTATTCTCAAAGGTTATCTTACAATACCTAGGTAGTAAGAATAATCAATAGGACAAGACAAGGAAGAGGAGCTAGTGGTACCACGACCACTAACGGTCGAGCTTTGAGTGCTGAAAGAGTTGGAATAATTAAGGAGGCAGCAAGCCTCGTGTGAATTTTGGAGCTATGTACAAGGATTATACAAATCTAGGACGGAAGCCATTTAAGGGCACAGAATCAATCGTTGAAGTTCAAGCTTGGCTTCGTTCGTGTGAAAATATTTTCATGGACTAGATATTTTGAATGAGCAGAAGCGATTTTTAGCATCTTTGCAATTGCAAAATGGAGCAGCAACATGGTGGGACTCTGGTACAGCTAATGTGCTGGAAGATGACTTTTCTTGGGCAAGATTCAAGGAAGTGTTCGAAGATCAGTTCATGCCCGCTGAAGGAAAAATCCGCATGTATAGGAGTTTCTTGGATCTTAAATAAGTAGACTTGTCGGCGTTGGAATATGAGACTAAGTTTAATGAGCTATCGCATTTTTGGCCTGGAATTGATTATTACTCCACTTAAGAAAAACAAAAAGTTTGTGATGGGAATAAGGGAAGGTTTCCTGGAGAAGATGACTGCCCATTTGAAGTGTCACACTCCAAAATTATGTATGAATTCAAAGGTTCAGAAGGCAATACCTATTTCTCTGATAGTTCAGAAGACACTTTGCTTCAATTGTCAATAGCCAGGACACATTGTGAAGGATTGTCCGTTGATGAAGAAAGGGGAGCAAGTCAAGGTTTATGTTATCAAAGAGGAACCGTGGGCTTTAAAGGATGTGAAAGGAAAGGGAGTTCTTGAAGGTACTTTATATGTTAATGGCATTTTAGTTCGAGTATTGTTTGATACCAGGGCTTTCCATAGTTTTATTTCAAAAGAATTGGTAGATAAATTACAACTTTCTCCTGAATTCGTTGAAACCCCTATCTGTGTGTCTAACCCCATAGGTGGTGCAACTAATCTATGTATGATCTGCGAAAAATGCAAATTATTTACCCGAAACACCATTTCTTTTGCGACCATTTTGTTCTGGATTTTAGAGGATTTGATGTTTTACTCAGCATGGATTGGTTATCAAAGTATGCAGCTGTTCTGGATTGCGTCAAGCAAAGGGTAGTGTTGAAAACTAATTCCAGAAAGGTACTTGAAAAAATAGTATGTAAGAAACCTAACAAACGCGCGAATAGTTTCTTGTTTGCCTTAGAATCATCCCAAGAAGAGTTAAGATATATATTAATTGTTAAGGATTTCCCTGATATTTTTGAAGAGGTTAATAGTCTACCTCCACATCGGGAGATTGAGTTTCATATTGAATTAATTCTCGGTGCAAGACCCATTATTTAACCTATGTGTAAAATGGTCCCAAGGGAGAGGAAAGAGCTAATAAATCAAACCAATGAGTTTTTAAGGAGGGGATTATTTAGACCAAGTAGTTTGAGTTGGGGATTGGCTGTAGATTTTGTGGCAAAGTCCGATGGTTCTATAAGGCTATGTGTGGATTACAGGGAGTTAAATAAGTAGACTATGCGGAATAAGTACCCCTTACCCCGCATAGATAACCTTTTTGACCAACTTCAGGGCGCTTGAGTATTCTCCCAAATGGACCTGGCTACCGGATTTCACCAGCTAAGAGTAGCAAAGGATAACATATCCATAACGACATTTCGAGGACCAGACTTTTTCTTTGAGTGGTTGGTTATGCCTTTTGGCTAATAAATGCACCCTCTTATTTCGTAGATCATATGAATCGCATTTTTAGGGATGTTCTCTATAAGTTCGTGGTGGTCTTTATAGACGATATACTTATCTACTCTAAGACCAAGGAAGAGCACAAACAACATTTGGAATTGGTGTTAAAAATGTTAAGGAAACACGTTCTTAAGGAAAAAATTCTATGTGTCACTTTTGGCAGTCGAAAGTCAGATTCTTAGGACATGTTTTGCCAAAAAATGGCATTTCAGTGAATCCAGCAAAGGTAGCGGCTGTTTGAGATTTTAAGCGATTGCAGATTCCTACAGAGGTCCAAAGTTTTTTAGGCATGGCCAGATTTTATAGGAAATTCATTCAGGACTACTCCAATATTTCCTCTCATTTAACCAAGTTGACGAAGAAGGACGAGAAGTTCATTTGGACTTCGAAGTGTGAAGAAGCCTTCGTTGAGTTGAATAAGACGTTAATCGGTGCTTCGGTTTTTGTTATTCCGGATGAAGAGGAAGGATTGAATTTATATACCGATGCTTATTGTGTAGGATTAGGCACATTTCTGATGCAGTGCGGGACTGTGGTTGTGTATGCTAGTAGGTAGCTGAAGCCCCATGAAAAGAATTACGCAACGCATGATTTGGAGCTATTACCTTGGTGTTTGCTTTGAAGATGTAGAGACATTATTTGTTGGGTGAGAAGTTTTAACTCTTCACGGATCATAAGTCCCTGAAGTATCTTTTCACGCAAAAGTATCTGAATTTAAGGCAATAGGGGCTGTTGGAATTCCTGACGGCCTATGACTTGGATATTTTTTATACGCCAGGGAAATCAACCATGGCAGAAAATGTTTTGAGTAGGAATGTGATTTATGCTCTTTTGGTTGTCACCCCAATTCTCCTCAAAAAGATTTCGAGCAAACAAAGTGAAGATAATCGAGTAATAGAAATCATAAAGGATGTAGAGGAAGGCAATTGTTCGAGCTTTGAGATAGACCATTAGGGTGTATTGCATACAAGGTATGTGTTCCTAATATTGATGGCCTTAGGTAGAAAGTTTTATCATAGTTTCATCAATTCAAGTTGAGTATCCATCTAGGTATTTCAAAGATGCATCAAGATGTGAAGCAGATGTTTTGGTGGAATAGGATGAAGAGGGATATCTTAATCTATGTCATTCGATATGAGAACTATCAGCAAATCAAAAGGGATCACCAGAGGACCGCTAGGCTGCTACAACCATTAGAGATCCCGAATTGGAAGTGGAAACAAATATAAATGGATGTTATTGATGGATTACCCAAAATGAGGAAAGGAAATGAAGGTGTGTAGGTCATTGTGGATCAGCTAACTAAGAGTGCTCATTTTATTCCAATAAAGCCGACAAGGATTGCAACTTCATTGGCAGAGACATATATGAGAGAGATTGTCCAACTGCATGAAGTTCTAATAAGCATTTTAAGTGATCATGATCCCTTCTTTACAAGCCAATTTTGGGAGGCATTACAAGTAGCTTTGGGAACAAAACTAAGTTTAAACTTTGCCTACCGCCCTCAAGCCGACGGTCAAACTAAGAGGGTTAACCGAATCTTAGAGGATTTGTTAGGAGCATGCATCTTTGACTTTGAGGGACCATGGGAAGATCATCTACACTTGGCGAAATTCTCCTACAAAAAAAGCTATCAAGTGTAACATCCCCTATCTAGAGGCCCGAAGCTAAGCGCTACAAAGGCTGCAGTCATCCATAGTATTAATTTTCGGTGACCAAATACGGTAATATTAATAGTATCCATAATATCAGAAGCACAAGAATATGAAACAAAGTCACAGATTTCACAAAAACAATTTTTTTGATTACATTTCACAAAACATGTTTCATATTCCATTACATGATCCCAATAATTTCCCAGGTTCAGATCAAATATAATTATTACAAAATATGCCAAGAGCGACATATGAATATGTCCCATAGGTTGACCAGTGTACCATATACTCGTAATTGACTTAATACAGCACAGCGGAATCAAACAAAATAAAACAGCAACTCCTAAATAGCTATCAGTCAGCCACCTTCTCATCTTTGGAAGCTTTATTCACCAACCTACTAAAAACCTGAAAACCTTAATCCACGGCCTACTCAAATCAATTTTGAGTACCCGAGAGTTTAAGGGGAAAAACATAAACTTCAAGTCAGACATAAAGCCTGGTGTGAATAATACTATACATCTCAGTTATTTGATATCAAGTGAGACCACGCCGCTTAACGGAATGGGTTTCCCCTCACTAATATCCTTTTAAAACATATCTTTTGCAAATCATAGTCCTGCAACCAAAACTAGTTAAAATATCTAAAGCATTATCATATAAACATACATATCAGGTAACAAATGGACTATCTGTCCAAACATTATAGTTTTATTTGGCTAACTACTAACTTTTGGCTGACTCGGGCCTACTAGACAATATAAACAAATAATCTAACATCTATTAGATACTCCTCTTCTGGACAGTCTGTCCCTAACTTACTTTCTCCAGGTCAATTGATCCTAATGGTTTTGCGGGCTCACCAATAACCTACCTCTGTACAAATATATTATTTTCTGTGTGTAACATTATTTTAGTCTTACCTATGACAAAGCCTTACACATTGAAATTTTGGATAGCTGGGGGCTAATAGCTAATGTATAGGGCGCGACCCTATACTAGTCTCATCTGGTATACAAATAAATAAGTCATTTCATGTAAGGTAATCCTCCCTTAAACTTTCCTTGAAAACCTGTTTCCTGGAGATTTGACCAGGCAACTAGTGCTCGGCATACTACGAGAACTTGGCACAAGTAGTACTCTGCATCCAGTGGAACTCGGCAACAGGAGTACTCGGCATCAAGTAGTACTCGGCATCCAGTGGAACTCGGCAACAGGAGTACTCGGCATCAAGTAGTACTCGGCATCCAGTGGAACTCGGCAACAGGAGTACTCGGCATCTAGTAGCACTCGGCATCCAGAAGCACTCGGCATCTAGGAGTACTCGGCGTAGCACTCGGCATCCAGTGGAACTCGGCAAAAGGAGTACTCGGCATCTAGTAGCACTCGGCATCCAGAAGCACTCGGCATCTAGGAGTACTCGGCGTAGCACTCGGAATCCAGGAGTACTCGACATTAGAAGGCGTTCGGCGTATATGACTACTCGACATGGCAGTATCGTTCGGCCAAAGGGATCGTTCGGCCAAAAGGCACGTTAGGCCAAGGAGGATCGTTCGGCCAGAGGGATCGTTCGGCCAGAATGCATCGTTCGGCCAGAGAGCATTGTTCGGTCAAGCGCTTCGTTCGGACAGAGGCACGTTCAGCTTCGACTAACAACCATTCCACACTTCCCACACAACAAACATACCGTTCGGCATGGAAAGGATGGTTCGGCATCATTGTGTTCGGCCTACTTGGTTCGGCATACAGCGACCACTATACTTGGGCTAGAGTGTTCGGCTACCGAGCCCACCTGGGAAGTCCAGCCCATCTTTGTCTATAAATAAAGGGGCAGGGTCACAGTGAAAAGGGACCTTTTTTGGGAGAACACTGGGGGGACTCTGCCATTTTTCAGACTCATCTTCTTCACTTAACAACTCCATTCAAGCATTTGATCTACGAATTGTATTTGTAATCAATCATTAAGAAGATCAATAAAGTTTAACCTCAAAGTGGACGTAGGCAATTATGCTGAACCACTATAAATCTGGTGTTCTTACTCTCTGCATTTAAATTAGCATTGTCTTCCTTGTTTAATTGTTATTCATCACTTACATCTCTACACAATCTTTCTCTACGAGGTTAGTGACCATTTTTGGTGCTAACACTTTGGTGCTTTCACTGAGAATTGAATTCTCAGACCTTAAGGATCTGCTTTGAAGCTACTGGATTGAACAAATCCCCCAAAGAAGATCCAACTCATTGATAGGACATCCGTTGATTCTACTCAGAGTTCCAACCAATAACTCTACAATGGCGAGACCACGTACCAGGTCAGCTTCTCATAATGCGGATGCCCATGAAACTGCTAGCGTACAACAAGCAGGACCTAGCAATCAACCAACGATTCCGGTTGTAGGAATTGCCACCCAGGACCAAACTCCAATTGTCATCAGAATAGAGTTCAATGGCTTGATGAGAGAACTCAAGGAAAGCAGGAGACAACTAGGAGAGCAGATGCAAGCTAACGCCAACCTGATGGCACAACTCACTCAACAGCAACAACAGAATGCTGGGGGCAATCCCGCCCCCTATTCCTCATCCGACAGCTCAACTTCCTCTGATGAACCTCCCAGGCGCAGGCGCCGTAAGACTGAAGCCGTGCGGACGGGTGCTGCTGTTCAAACAGCTGGAAACCGTGACCAAGTCGGAGCTGGAAACTTAGGAACTGGAGTACAGATGGAGGCTGGAGGCCCAGACCATCAAAACGCTAATGATGTCGAACCTCAAAAGACGCACGATTGGCAGATCGCCAGGAGAGGAGGCATCAACATGGACAGTCACGTAGAACGGACTCTAACCTTCCACCTTCCATACAGACACCAGACCTGACAGCCATGGTCAGGCAATTGATGAAAGAAAATCAGGGCTTGTCGAATGACGATTGGGGAGTATCAAGGAGTCACACTCCGTTCACAGATGTTTTGTTACAGGCGGCGTACCCCAGCAAGTTTAGTATGCCAACTATCCCTGCGTATGAGGGAAAGACTGACCCTGGACAGCATGTCATGAGGTACGAATGGATGATGGATTCAGCTAGAGCAAATGATGCCACCAAGTGTAGATGCTTTCCAATTACTCTATCTGGGATCGCTACTATGTGGTTTACCCGACTTCCTCCGCGGTCTGTATCCAATTTCGAGGAGTTGGCAAAGAAGTTTATTGAGTAGTTCAGAATACACACTACTCGTCCAAAGGACGTAATGTCTCTATCAAGTGTAATCCAAAATCCTGGGGAGTCATTGAAGGAATATTTACAAAGATTCCATGTTGCGGCAACTGAAGTCAGTAATCCCAATGATCATGCAATTCTAATGGCTGTAATGAGAGGTGTGGATCCAGATTCTGAATTTGGAGACTGGTTGGCAGGAAAACCTCCGACCACACTAGAACGTTTTTACTCAAAGGCACATCAGTTCATAAGAAGAGAGGAAGCTAGGTGGGTAAGGCGAGATAAGGCACCAGGACCTGTCCAGGAATCCGTGAAAAGCAATATTGCTGTGAAGCAGCCCGGAGACAACACAGGAAAGGTCCAAGTCAATGTCCAGAACAAGCCTGGGCAGCCTAAGGAGTCCGGAGGAAGAAATCAAGGGAAAAAGAGAGAAGCGGGGAAGTGGAAGTCAAGAATTCCAAGCTACAACGAGTATACCCCGCTGAATGCGTCTCTCGAGAATATTTACCTCTCAACTTGCAATACCTTTCAGTACAGAAAGCCACGTCCAAAAGAATCAACCGAGGAATAGAAGCGGACCGGGAAATATTGCCGCTTCCACGAGACTTATGGGCACAATACGAAAGAGTGCAGACACTTGCACGACGCTATCGAGAAGTTGATCCGACAAAAGGAGTTGCAAGAATTTGTGAAGGATCCACAGGAAGGAGGACAGGGAACATCCAACCCAGGTCGTGCACCGGCTCCGCGTCATCCCGAGGAGCCTGCCCGAACTGTGGGTAGACTAGTCATAAATACAATCATCGGCGGACCTCACCCCGCGGATAAGAATTGGCAAGAGATGGAGCGGTACGCAAGTTCCCTGAAGCATGCAGATTTTGAGTGTTGTTCGAACGTGGAGGATGGGACCCCTGTTAAGCAGCAGCGCGTAATGACAGACGATATAGTGTTTAGAAACAAAGATGCTGACCAAGTAGAGGCTCCAACCATCGACCCGATGGTCATATCTGCGACGATCGGACCGGCTTATGTGAAAAGAATTCTGATTGATTGTGGAAGTTCTGTCAACATCATCTTCAAGAAGGCCTGTGACCAAATGAAGATGGAAACCAAGGACTTGAAACCATCCAAAGCTCGTATACACGGCTTTAATGGCGCAGCGACCGATGCAGTGGGGTATGTTGAGTTACGAGTTGAACTGGGACAAGGCGAGCGTCGGAGGGTGCGAATCCTACCCTTCGTAGTTTTGGATGTGGATTCTCCGTATAATGTTTTCTTGGGCCGACCGGCCCTGGCTGAGTTTAGGGCAGCATTAGCCCCGTGGTGCTTAACTTTGAAGTTCCCAACTGACAAAGGGGTAGGTATTGTTCATCGCGACCAAGCAGCTGATCGTTCCTGTTATGTGGCTGAGCTCCGGGAAGCCCATCGGAGGGAGAAAGGAAAGGTTGCGGACAATCCCGTCCGCATCCTTAACACGGATAATTGACAAGTAGTGCCCGAGCCCTGGCTCGGGCATAATTCTCGGATCTTCAGAGACATAGATCCGAGAGACGACGATGAGAAACCCAGGGAAGAAAAGGCAGCGCCGGCCGAATTAACGGTTGACATTTCAGTCAGCCGAAACGACCCTTCGCGAATACTGAAGATCGGATCACAGCTTGGCCCCGCAATGACTGAAGACCTTAGTGACTTCCTCCGGGCGAATCTTGATGTTTTCGCCTGGACGCATTCTGATATGTGTGGAATTTCTCCCGCCATCACGAGTCATATGTTGAACATAGACCCGAAATACGTCCCGGTTAAACAAAAGAGGAGAGGAATGGACCCGGAGAGGTCCGCTGCTCTCAAAGAGGAGGTGGACAAACTCAAAGCCAATGGGTTCGTCCGCGACGCCCTCTATCCTGAATGGGTATCCAACCCCGTGCTGGTAAAAAAGGCGAATGGGAAATGGAGAACTTGCGTAGATTATTCCGACTTGAACAAAGCATGCCCCAAGGACAGTTTCCCGTTACCTAGGATCGATCAGTTGGTCGACTCCACCGCAGGACATGAGCTGTTATCATTCATGGATGCATACTCGGGATACAACCAAATCCTGATGCATATTCCGGACCAAGAACACACCAGCTTCGTTACAGATGTTGGGCTATATTGCTATGTAGTAATGCCCTTCGGACTGAAGAACGCAGGAGCGACTTATCAGCGTTTGGTGAATCGAATGTTCAAGGAACAGCTTGGTAGGACGATGGAAGTCTATGTGGATGACATGCTCGTGAAGTCACGACAGTCAAACGACCACATTTGAGACTTTGCTGAAATGTTCGACATACTCAGGTATTACGGGATGAAGATCAACCCTCTGAAGTGTTCCTTCGGCGTTGCATCGGGGAAGTTTTTGGGATTCATCGTCAATGCTAGGGGAATTGAAGCTAACCCTGAAAAGATCCAAGCTATTCGAGATGTGCAAGTGCCCAGGACTATAAAGCAGGTACAGAGCTTGAATGGAAAAGTAGCTGCGCTGAGTCGATTCATATCCAGGGCCACGGATAAATGCATCCCTTTCTTTGATATAATAAAGAAAGGGAGGAGGAATTTCGAGTGGACATCCGACTGTGAGGAAGCATTCCGGGATCTGGTGAGGCATCTGGAGAGTCCACCAGTGCTGTCAAAACCAGTAGACCATGAGACGATGTACGTATACTTGGTTGTATCCCCACATGCGATAAGTGTGGCTTTAGTTCGCGAGGAGGACCGAATCCAGAAGCCGGTGTATTATGTTAGCAAGCGTTTAACGGGGGTAGAAAGAAATTACCCTAAAATCGAGAAATTGGCCTATTGCTTGGTGATTGCATCACGTAAGCTACGCCCATATTTTCAAGCACACTCAATCAGCGTTTATACCGATCAACCCCTGCGGCAAGTATTCCAACGACCAGAAACTTCTGGAAGATTGCTAAAATGGAACATCGAGTTGAGCCAGTTTGATATCGCCTACATGCCACGGAGAGCCATACAAGGGCAAGCATTAGCAGATTTCATCGCTGAGTTTACCATACCCATAGAACCAGATAATCATGACGTCATTCCCCCCATTCGATGGAAATTATACACTGATAGGGCATCAAACGACCGTTGCTCCGGCACGGGTGTAGTTCTTATAACTCTGGAGAATCGATCGATCTGTTATGCTTTGAAGCTTGATTTCCCAGCTACAAATAACGAAGCAGAATATGAAGCACTGATTGGTGGCTTGAAACTCATCGGAGAACTCGGGATCAAATCAGTTGAAATCTTTTGTGACTCACAGTTGGTGGTTTACCAAGTGCGGGGAGATTATCAAGCAAAGGGACAAAAGCTTGCTCCGTACCTTGTTCAGGTCCAAGAACTACTGTCAACTCTTGAGCATTATGACATTTCGCATGTCCCGCGCGAACAGAATAAAGAAGCCGACTTGTTGGCTAAGTTTGCAAGCACAGGCGATGCGCAGCAAATGGGATTGTATCCCGTTGAGGCCTTGCACGCCCCGAGCATAGACGAGATGAAAGTAGATCGTTTGTGTGAAAAGGAAATCGAAAAGGAGTTGTGGATAACCCCATTCAAACTGTACCTGACGACCGGGGCTTTACCAGAAAAAAGGAGCGAAAGGCGACAGATCCTTCGAAAGGCCGCGCGATACGTGATGCAGGATGGATTAATGTATCGAAAAGGGTTCTCAGTCCCCTTATTACGGTGCATCGCTCATGATGACACAAAGCGGGTCTTGAAAGAGGTTCACGAAGGGGAATGTGGCGACCATACTGGGGGGCAAACGCTAGCAAAAAAGATCCTCCGCTATGGATATACTGGCCGACCGTAAATCGGGACGCTGCAGACTACGCAAGGAAATGTGACAAGTGTCAAAGATATGCGAAAATCCCAAGGACTCCATCAATGGAACTCACACAAATGGTTAGTCCCTAGCCATTTGCAATCTGGGGAATCGACATAATCGGCTCTTTGCCTATATCCAAAGGTGGTGCGAAATACGCGATAGTTGCAGTCGACTATTTCACAAAATGGGCTGAGGCAGAACCCTTAGCCACAATCACCTCTAAGAAGGTCATTAACTTCGTTGTACGAAACATTATATGCCGCTTTGGCCTCCCTCGCACCATCATTACGGACAACGGGACGCAGTTTGAAAGCAGAGAGTTCAAAGAGTTCTGTATAAAGTATGGCATTGAGAAGAAGTTCGCCGCCGTTGCACACCCAAAAGCTAACGGGCAAGTCGAGGCCGTTAACAAAATAATCAAGTCCATATTGAAGAAGCGTCTGGAGAAGGTCGGAGGCAAGTGGGTAGATGAACTCCCGACAGCATTATGGGCTAATAGAACTACCCACAAGTCCGCGACCGGCCACACTCCCTTCGCCTTGGCATATGGCTTGGAAGCCGTTATACCCGTGGAACTTGAAGTTCCATCACACCGAGTGACATACTATGATCCCAAGGCAAACCAGGACCTCTTGTTGGAATCGCTAGACTGCATCGATGAAAAACGAGAAGAGGACGAATTAAGGGCGGCAGCGCATAGGCACCGAGTCAAGCGTTACTACGACGGCAGAGTCCGCCCAAGGATTTTTGATACGGGTGATCTCGTTCTGAAACGAGTCTTCCTGGTACCATCACGTATGAATCCCAGCTGGGAAGGTCCGTACGTCATTGAACGGAAGCTTGGAGAGGGAACATTCAAGCTAGCGAACGTTGATGGCGCGACACTCCCCCGAGCATGGAACAGTGAACATCTGCGACATTATTACATTTAGTATGTTTCTTTCATGTTTTAGGCACAGTTATTTCCTGCATGTTTTCATTCAGTCGTAACTTAGCTTCTTTTTAGCCATGTAATCGAGCAGTTTAGTTGTTTCTCATTAATAAAAGCTTGAAGCCGTATTTTCCACGAATTACTAATGTCTCTATACCTCATAGCCGGGTGATGAATTACTAGAACTACATTATCATATACGATGTACGAACTCGTATAAACGATTCCAAATCTCTAAATCCCCAGAGCGCGGATCGGAGTACTCTAAGTCCCCAGAGCGCGGACTAGAGTATAAACGATTTCAAATCTCTGAATCCCCAGAGCGCGGATCGGAGTACTCTAAGTCCCCAGAGCGCGGACTAGAGTATAAACAATTTCAAATCTCTGAATCCCCAGAGCGCGGATAGGAGTACTCTAAGTCCCCAGAGCGTGGACTAGAGTATAAACGATTCCAAATCTCTGAATCCCCAGAGCGTGGATCGGAGTACTCTAAGTCCCCAGAGCGCGGACTAGAGTATAAACGATTTCAAATCTCTGAATCCCCAGAGCGCGGATCGGAGTACTCTAAGTCCCCAGAGTGCGGACTAGAGTATAAACGATTTCAAATCTCTGAATCCCCAGAGCGCGGATCGGAGTACTCTAAGTCCCCAGAGCGTGGACTAGATTATAAACGATTTCAAATCTCTGAATCCCCAGAGCGCAGATCAGAGTACTCTAAGTCCCCAGAGCGCGGACTAGAGTATAAACGACTTCAACCTCCGAGTCCCCAGAGCGCGGACCGGAGTACTCTAAGTCCCCGGAGCGAGGACTAGAGTATAAATGTTACGAACCTCCGAATCCCTTGAATGCGGATCAACTTACTCTAAATCCCTGGAGCACGGATTTAGAAAAAAGTCCAAGTACTCAAGAAATGTGGGACAAGAAGTATGCCACATCTGGAAATGTTCGAACAACACGAGAATGGACTGGGAAATAATGCAACTCATAAGAACTTGAGTTATGACCACGATTAGTCAACAAACCAAAGACAGGTAAGAGAATTATTCAAGCGAAAAAGAAACTAAAACTTCGTTCAATAGTTCAAAATGGGGTTACACAGTTATCCCTCCAAAGCTTGGAGTCAAGAACCTATCTATACAAACTACAGAGACAAAAGATAAAAGTAATTACAAGACTTAAGCAAGGAACTCATTGAACGAGTGTAGCGATTATTTCTTCGGTTTTTTCTTCTTGTCTTCTTTTTTTTTCCGATGACTCCTCTCCCTCATGCTTTTTCTTGGATTTCTTGCTCACTAAAGAAGCGGAGTCAGGAGTAGGAGACGGAACATCCAGTGGTTTAAACCTGCCCGGGAGAATGATTTTCAGAGGTCTGTTCCGCGGGTCGGTAAGTTCCAGAATTTCAGGTTCGACTTTGACCTCGACCTTTTTCTTCTCCTCTTCGGCGAGGCGTTCCTTCATGCTCATATTTGAGGTGTGCTCAGAGGCGCCAGTGATTTCGATTTCATCACTCCCTTTGGCAGGAGATGAAGTGTCGAGCTTGTCATCATCTAGCGCCCCGATCACTTGAGCATCAGGGCCAGGAGTTACTCCCGTGTGAGCAACATCGCTTGTTTTCTCTGCCTCCTCCTTGGCGTCATCTCTCCTCGGAGTTGGCTCGGGATCAGAGCGGCCTGCATGAAAACATAAAGAATGAACATTAGAACGAATAACCCATGCTGGAAAATAACAAGATCTTTTGACTTCTAGAAAAGAAGAGTTTCCTACCGGGTTCTGGTTGGCTATCGATTGCGCGTGGGGTTTCACCCTCCAGAATAGGAGATAGCACGTGAACGCCAAGCCCGGGATCTTCAGGATCATAGCCGGCATGCTGCTCGAACGGGTCAAGTGTCGGCCGACCGGCCGGTTCAGCAGCGGGAGGAGCAGCAATATGAGGAGCCGTAGTCTCAGCTCCAGACGGGCCAGCTTCCTCACTTTTATCTTTTGGAAGGGGAGAGCCTTTGTTATAAAGCGCCAAAGTTGCGGATAAATCTGCTGGCTCATTCCCCCTAAGAAACTCCTTCACCAAGGCATCCTCATTGACCTCTTCAGAGCCCGACTCGATTTTCCAAATCTTCACTAAAGTTTCCCAGGCCTCAGCTAGGGATTCGAGATAGCCATCGCCCAAGAATGTCAAGTCTCGGTGCATAAGGACGCGGGCTCCATACTCAGCAATCAACGGGTCAAACATGCACTTGACCTCTTCCCTGCCGGCTTCTGCGGCCGCCTCGAGGCGAGAATCAATCTCCTCCGCAGCTTTTCTTTTGCCCTCCTCACGGGCTTCGTCCTTCATTTTTTCAACCCCAGCAAGTTCGTCATCGAGCTTCACTTTCAAGAGCCGAGTAGCAACGATTTCATCACAGTATCGTTGTGACTCTTCTTGAGCAGCTACTTTGTCTTCTTTCTCCTTGGAGAGTAATTCCTTCAACTCTTTGACTTGTATAGCGAGCGCGTCCCTTTCTTTTTGGATGGAATCTTTTTCTAGGGCAAGGGCACCGCTACGCTGAACTGCTTCATCAAGTTCCTTCTTGTGAGCCATCTCTAAACGAGTGACTTCCTCAGCAGTATCTTTTGCGCTTTGCTCAGCAGCTTCTAGCTTCAACTTATACGAAGCGAGCTCTTCCTCTTGATGCTTGATGATGTTCTTGTCACAGCCAGCCTCCAATTTCAGACGATCAATCTCATATTGTCGCTCAACAGACACCTCCGAGATCTTTTCAACCAAGTGAACAAACGCGTCATGTTGAACATAGACGTCGTTATTACAGGCAATGGCACTCTGCTTCACGTGCCCAGGGATATGATGAATAGCTGGGAGGAATTTCAGACCATCAAAGCAAATTTTTGGAAATTTGGCCTTAAGATCGACCATCTTTTCTGCTACAGTTGGGTCAACCGTGGGAGTAGGGGGAGGAGGCCTTGGAAGTTCTGCTCTTTTTCGTTGCTCCCGAATTTGCCTTGTACTCGACGAACCGGAGTGTTGTTCTCGAGAAACGTCGGGTTGGTACCCCTTCTGTGAAGACTTCTCTCTATCCGGCTCAGTTGGAGGAAGAGGATCACGGGACTGTGAAGATTGGGAATATGCCTTCTTACGATAAGATGAATCGCGGGGACGGTTGTCTCTATCTTCATAATCATCTCTGTCCCTGCGTCTGCCCGAACCTGAATCCCATCCGGAATGATGAAATATCGAAGAGCCGTGAAGGCGATCGAATCCGTGAGAGCGCCCCATGTCACCTATAAAGAATAGAGATAACAACGAGTTAAGAAAGATCCGGGAAACAAGAAAAAACTTGAAGTGTATGATGGAATGCGTATGTGCGTGTGTGTCCTAGTGTTCCCCTCGACGGACCAGTTCTTTTGTCATTACTAATCGGAGTATTGTCTCCCTGGACTGGGAGTTGAACTCCCACATTGCCTCTAGCGGGCGAAGAAAACTTGAAGGCTTCAAGATCGTCAAACCCGTAATTAAGTATATCGTCAGGGATAGAGAGATTCGACAAACCCCTTAGAGAACTCTCCAAGTGCTGTGAGGAAGCCTCTTTCTCTGGCGGGATAGGCATAACTTTTGAAGTGCCGCCAACTTTCTCCATCCGGATCTTGTATTTTAACCTCTTCTTTCCCTTCGAAGGGGAGGATGACGTTTCAATGTCATGAACTTCGACCGCCGGATTCCAAGCGGGACCCACATTCTCGTCTTGAGTCTCAGGAGCTTCATCCTCTTTGTGCTCACCATCTTCGTGCGTATCGGGAGTGCGGCGTGATGACGATCCGGCCTGTTTTTTCCCTTTACCGGATGCTGGCTTAGGAATGGAGACGCCCTCCGGGAGGCTAATCCGACGACCTGGGGCTAGCAAGCCGAACCTTGACAATGATTCATTCGAAATGATGGTTCGGATGTCTCGTTCCTCGGCAGGAAGAGCTCTAATGGCCTCAACGGCCTCAGAATATCCTCGGCCCTCCGGACGCAGGTTGATACCTGAAAAGATGAAACGAGGAGTTAGAAAAAGCATGACTCCAATTAAACGCGAATGATGACTCAGCGAAGAGACTTACTGCCTTCAACCCATCTCCTTGCAAAACCAGGAGGGCAACGCATGTAGAACCATTCATGTTTGTACAGGGCAAATTTACTTCATGCTCCTGTCAAGATTTGGCATTTGTGGTACGGCTCGAGGAACATGAAGGAAGGGTTGTCTTTCCGTTTCTTGATCATATAGATGTATCTGATGTCGCCATAGGTTGGAGGTCTAGAGAAGACGGCCATGAAGAGTAGATAGGTCCCATATAGAAACGCGTGACCGTTCGGATGCAGCTGCGACAGAGCAATGTCGATGTACTGCAACACGTCCCGGAGGAATAAATTAAACGGAGGCACGCTGCCCATCCAACACATGAACCTGTTGCAGGTGGTAGATCCGACTGGGGGCAGGTGAGGACGATCGTGTCGCGAAGGGACTAACACATCGGCAAAAGGAATCCCGTGAATGGAGCATATCCGTCGAAGTTCAGCTTTATTGATCTTCGAAGCTTGTGAATCGATCGGGTTGTCTAAAAGAATTGTTGCCTCCAGGGCATCGGGTGCTAAGTTATGGGCAGGGGAAGTCGACGGATTTGAAGTATCAGCGGCTTCTTGCCTTGATGACGGCCCAGGCCTGTCAGATATGGTGGCGGAGCTAGACTTCATAGAC
Organism: Allium fistulosum; assembly: GCA_030737815.1. Taxonomy (NCBI): domain Eukaryota; kingdom Viridiplantae; phylum Streptophyta; class Magnoliopsida; order Asparagales; family Amaryllidaceae; genus Allium; species Allium fistulosum. Next base: position 1,180,914,673 of record CM060902.1, read on the forward strand.
ATCCCCAATAAATAATGAATCCGTTTAAGTGCCTGCGAAAACTTTACTTGAAAAACGTTGAACGTTAGAGTTAACAACACGAAAATCCCCCCCGTGTGGTGTGTGATCTAGTGCAAGCAATCGTGTAAAAGCGTTGAAATTTTGAAGGTCGCAAAGTTGTTGCCATAAAACTGAGCATCAAGTCATCGCCTTCGGAGACCGTCATCGCTGACCGTCCCCAGAAGCCTGCCTTTTGGCGATTACAATTCCAGATGTAGAAAACGTATGGTAATCTAAGATTCAGATTTACGTTTACGGAAGCTAAGAGGTTGGTGATCCAGGTCGGCTTCACATATGCTAGAGTGCTTGGGCCCTGTTTCTTGTTTTGCTATACGGGTAGATATAGTTAATAAATGTTCAGCGTTTGCGACTATTCGGCTAAGTCATTGTTCGGCTAAGTCTATTGTTCGGCTAAGACATTATGTCATTATTCGGCTAAGTCATGGTTCGGCTAAGACATTGTTCGGCTATGTCATTGTTCGGCTAAGTCATTGTTCGGCTAAGTCATTGTTCGGCTATGTCATTGTTCGGCTAAGTCATGGTTCGGCTAAGACATTGTTCGGCTACGTCATTGTTCGGCTAAGTCAGTGTTCGGCTAAGTCTTTGTTCGGATAAGTCATTGTTCGGCTAAACCTGTGTTCGGCTAAATTTTGGTTCGGCCAAGTCATTATTCGGTGTGTAAGTCATGTTCGACCTTGTTTTGTTCGGCATGTTTTAGCCTGAGTATGGTACGGTGTTTATGACTGTTCGGCTGAGATGACAATCGGCACGCTGTCCTTAACATTGGCCTCATCTCTTCGGCCATCCACACCGAACCACGAGGGCACATCGTTCGGCAAGTTGCGCCAGACCATACCGCTCGATGCCCCTGATCATCTCCTATTTCCTCCATGTTTCTCCTTCCACCAATCTGGTCCGGCATAAAATACTTACGCCGAACCACAGTGTGACTACCAATGATTTCCTACCACCCTCGTCGCGTGACTCGACACTTTAGTCAAGGCTCGATTTATCCCATCAATTAAGGGAGTTCGAGCGTAAAGGCTGCAGTTAGGTGAGAGGATCAGTACCTAGTGGGTGAGGTAAAGACTTGGGAAGAATCGGCTAGTTGTATGTTGGCTGGTAGCTTCGGCAGGTGCAAGGCAGAGGTTAGAAGTGTGAAAAGATAAAGAAGGGTAGAGGTGTTGGCTTTTATAGGGAAAACAGAAGAAGTCGAAAAGGCTACATCCGATGGAACCGGTCAAAGTCATACCGTTCGGCATCGGCGTATAATGATGTCCGACACTAAAGGTTCGTTCGGTCAGAAAGCACCGTTCAGTTACGAATGTGTCATTCGGCATTGAGAACACGTTCGGCACACACCTAAACCACTGGAATTCTCAAAAAGGCATCTCCGCTCGAGGTTAGTCAAGGATTTAAAACGAAATGAAAAGGTTACATGACACAAAGCGTACCACGTTCGGTCACGTGATATACTTTGGGGGGCAAGTGTTTCCTGGAGATTTGACCAGGCAACTAGTGCTCGACATACTACGAGAACTCGGCACAAGTAGTACTCGGCATCCAGTGGAACTCGGCAACAGGAGTACTCGGCATCAAGTAGTACTCGGCATCTAGTGGAACTCGGCAACAGGAGTACTCCGCATCAAGTAGTACTCGGCATCCAGTGGAACTCGGCAACAGGAGTACTCGGCATCTAGTAGCACTCGGCATCCAGAAGCACTCGGCATCTAGGAGTACTCGGCGTAGCACTCGGCATCCAGTGGAACTCGGCAACAGGAGTACTCGGCATCTAGTAGCACTCGGCATCCAGAAGCACTCGGCATCTAGGAGTACTCGGCGTAGCACTCGGCATCCAGGAGTACTCGGCATTAGAACGCGTTCGGCGTATATGACTACTCGACATGGCAGTATCGTTCGGCCAAAGGGATCGTTCGGCCAAAAGGCACGTTAGGCCAAGGAGGATCGTTCGGCCAGAGGGATCGTTCGGCCAGAATGCATCGTTCGGCCAGAGAGCATTGTTCGGTCAAGCGCTTCGTTCTGACAGAGGCACGTTCAGCTTCGACTAACAACCATTCCACACTTCCCACACAACAAACATACCGTTCGGCATGGAAAGGATGGTTCGGCATCATTGTGTTCGGCCTACTTGGTTCGGCATACAGCGACCACTATACTTGGGCTAGAGTGTTCGGCTACCGAGCCCACCTGGGAAGTCCAGCCCATCTTTGTCTATAAATAGAGGGGCAGGGTCACAGTGAAAAGGGACCTTTTTTGGGAGAACATTGGGGAGACTCTGCCATTTTTCAGACTCATCTTCTTCACTTAACAACTCCATTCAAGCATTTGATCTACGAATTGTATTTGTAATCAATCATTAAGAAGATCAATAAAGTTTAACCTCAAAGTGGACGTAGGCAATTACGCTGAACCACTATAAATCTGGTGTTCTTACTTTCTGCATTTAAATTAGCATTGTCTTCCTTGTTTAACTGTTATTCATCACTTACATCTCTACACAATCTTTCTCTACGAGGTTAGTGACCATTTTTGGTGTCTCAAATTGATTTAAAACCTTTAAATCAAACTTAAACGAGGAAAATATATACTCTATGCTTTACTCAAAACCACCTTGCCATGTTATATATACTTTACTCAAATCTTTGTTAATGAAAACATTTAAACCTTTGAAGTACACCAGTATCCATTGAAAGTACCCCTTTCTAAACCAAGTAAACCCTTCTTTATAACCTAGGCCGAAAGGCCAAAACATTCCTTTCAAAACCATTCATAATCTTCCTTTCGAAAACATTGAAAAACCATTCCTTCGAAAGCATTAAAACCTTAGACATCCTATCTTTAAAACACTTAACATTACCTTTCGAAAACATTGGAAAACCTTTCCTTTTAAAACCTTTCAAACCCATTGGAGAACCACCCCTTGGAAACCATTAAAACATCAAACCTTTCGAAAGCTTTTGGGTTCAATTTATAACATGTGGAAACACCTTTCGAAATCATAGAAAACCATCTCTTTTGAAACCTTTGGGTTTACCTTCAACAGAGCAAAAGGGTCATAAAACATTTGAGTCGAAAGCTCTCTTTCGAAAGCATTTCCTAAGTAATGAAGTGATTGTGTCGAAACCAACCTTCCGAAAGCATTGGAGAAGCGACTATGTTTTAAAAGCAAAGTATTCCATTCGAAACCTTTGTTTCGAAAGATAAGAAAAGCGGCCACTAGAGGTTTCGACCCCTTCGAAAGCTTTTACTTAAAACAAAAGGTGCAACTCATTCGAAACCTTTCCTTTAAAACATTTGACACAGCTGAAAACCAACCAAGTCGAAAGCATATCCTTCGAAAGCAAAGCAGGCGCATTTTTAATTAAAAACAAAGTCATGCTTCGACCCTATCGGAACCTTTGGTCTCGACCCAGTACCTTTCGCCTTAGTCCAATTCACTATGTACCAAGTTATTTATACTGTGTGCATTGGTTTCGATGGCAATGGAGGCGGAACTACTAGGTCGGAACCCCTGGTGCTGAAAGTGGCGAAGCATGTATAAAGAATGTTTTAACTGATTTTTATCTTTTTAAAGTAATATTTTCAACTAACCTACCTTATTTGTCAAAATCTGATTGGTTGCTAGTTTTCTTTTCTAAAAGTGCTACTAATATTTCAAAAATAAACGATTTAATTTATTTATAAAATACCTCTTCTCCTTTTATAAATATATAAAACATTTAGGTCTCATACCTTAAATAATTTTATATATTTATTAAAACACTTAGGAAAATTCTACAAATATTCCAGAAAATCATTTTTAATATGTTTTCTAACATATAATAATTTTAGACCCAAAACATAAATAATTTAGCCGTAAATTGTTTTAAACCTAAATAATCATTTTCCTCATTGGAAAATTAATATAAACTCCACGTTAATCCAGAAAATTATGAAAATTGAAACTCATCTCTAAAATATCATTTCTGATCTAAATCTAAAATCGCAAGGCATTTGGTTGTCATTAAATTGGGTTTCCACATTAAAACATATCATAAAACCTATATGAATAAGCATAAATGATAAATAAGCATATATAAACATTTAATCGTTCAAAAAAATGGCATAACCTTGCAAATAATTCGGGTTTAACCTTAAAACCGAGAACAATAGAAAATATGAGATGTAGTCATTATTCACCTTAGCTTTGAGATTAAGGAGTTGAGATTTGATCTTGAGTTAATTGCTTAAGCTTCTTCCTTTGATTGCTTTCTCTTTCTCTAACTTGTCTAATGGTGGCCGGCCTCAAATGTTGTTTAGATTTTGAAATGAACGTATGAATGAATTCCTAAGGGTTTAGGGTATTAGAATATTCTTATTCCAACTTTGGCTCTCACCTATTTCCTTTACCTATTTTATTTTAGTTCATTTATTCTCTTAGGCACGGATACCCCTTAGTTTAATTAACAATCTCAATCCCCTAATCACATTACATTATTTTATTTTATTTTATTTACCTAATTAAATGTCCCTAATAATGTTACTAAAAATATGGGATGTTACAGTCTACCCCCTTAAAGAATTTCGTCCTCGAAATTACGATAAGGTACCCAACAAATCAATCAAAAAGGTAAAACATACCATCAAACAAATCAGGATAAGCATCTCTAATCCAGCTCTCAATCTCCCAAGTACAGTCTCTCTCACCGTCGCTCCACTGAACTTTAATTAATCTGACTGACTTTTTCCTTAGCCTCTTCTCATCTCTCGCGACTATACAAATTGGATTTCTAACTATAGTCAAGTCCGGCTCTACTACTAAATCATCTAACACAGTCGGTGTTATAGTAGTCTCCGAGTCTCTAACACACTTCATCAGATGAGAAACATGAAATACATCGTGGACTCCTGCCAAACTGCTTAATAACTCTACTCTATATGCGAGTTTCATGATCCTCTCTACAATACGAAAAGGTCCAACGAATCTTGGTGCCAACTTTCCTGATTTTCCGAATCTAATTACACCCTTCATCGGTGATACCTTAATAAACACATGGTCTCCAATGGAGAATTCTGAATCTTTCCGTCTTCTATCCACATAACTCTTCTGCCTAGCTTGAGCTTCCTTCATCCTTGCTCGAATCAACTCAACCTTTTCTGCAGCTTCTCTAACCAAATCTTGACCAAGAACCAACCTATCCCCGGTCTCTATCCAGCAAATGGGAGATTTGCATGGCCTTTCATACAAAGCTCCAAACAGTGCCATCCCTGTACTAACCTGATAACCGTTATTATACGAAAACTCGATTAAGTGTGGATGGTCTTCCCATGATCCTCCAAAATCTAACATACAAGCTCTTAACAAATCTTCCAAGACTTTGTTAACTCTTTCCGTTTACCCATCGGTCTATGGATGTTAAACGGTACTCGTCTTGAGCTTGGTTCCTAAAATATCCTGTAGAATCTTCCAGAACTCACTAATGAACAAGGAATCTCTATCACTTACGATACTATTAGGAATTCCATGCAATCTAACTTTATTCTTTATAAACAACTTAGCTAAAATATGTGTCGTCCTAGTTGTCTTAACTTGAATGAAATGGGCACTCTTGATCAATCTGTCCACTATAACCCATATACTTTCATTTACTCTGTTTGACCTTGGAAACCCGTCTATGAAATCCATAGAAATAGAATCTCCCTTCCATACCGAAATATCTAATGGCTGAAGCAACCCTTTTGCTTTTAGATGTTCGGCTTTTACCTGTTAACAGTTCAAACACTGCTTCACCCATAAGCCACCATCCCTCTTCATACCTTCCCAGAAGAAACTCTGCTTCATGTCCTGATACATCTTAGTTCCTCCCGGATGAATACTGAACTTCGAACGATGGCATTCCTCCAAAACTTCCCTCTTTATGTCTCCCACATTTGGAACACATAACCTACCTTTCTTTCTCAACCACCCATTCTGGTCAAGACTAAAACCCTTTAAGTCATTGCTCTCTGTTCCATCCCTTAACTTCCTGATCCATTCGACCAATACTGGATCCTCCTCCTATTTAGAAGCAATCTTTTCGATCATTATCGGTCGAACTTCTAAACAAGATAACACAACAGATCATCCACTAGACCTGGTTTCAGATCTCCACTGCATTTTGCAAGTCGACAACACTTCCAAATCTTTCCACTTTGCTATCATTGCCAACACTACATTCTGATGCTTTCTGCTAAGCTCATCCGTAACCTTATTACCTTTACCTAGTGTGTACTCAATATCGAAATCATAAGTAGCTAAAAACTCTAACCACCTCAGTTGTCTCGTATTCAGCTCCTTCTGAGAGAACAAATACTTCAGCGACTTATGATCCATATATAACTCAAATCGCTCTCCCAAAAGGTAATGTCTCCACACCTTCAATGCAAAAATCACCGCAACTAACTCCAAATCATGTGTTGTATATCTAACCTCAAGCAGTCTAAGCTGTCTAGAAGCATAGGCAATTACTTTACCTCTCTGCATTAACGCAGCTCCTAACCCAATTCCACATGCATCTGTATATACTACCAAATCCTGATTCCCCTCCGGAACAACTAATACAGGTGCATGATTCAATAAGTGTTTCAAGATCTAGAATGCTTCCTCACAATTATCGGTCCAAACAAACTTCACATCCTTTCGCGTTAGCTTGGTCATCGGTGTGGCTGTCCACGAAAAATTCTTAATGAATCTCCTATAATATCCAGCCAATAAAAAAAATCTTTATCTCGGTCACTATCTCGAGCCTCTTTCAATTATTCATCGCTTCAATCTTAGTCGGATCTACAAACAACCCTTTCTCTCAGACTACACGACCAAGAAACTTCACTTCCTTCTTCCAGAAATAACACTTCGAAAACTTCGCCTTCAACTGATGTTGCCTCAATGTCTCAAGCACCACTCTAAGATGAACTTCATGCTCCCCTTCATCCTTAGAGTATATCAAAATATCATCTATAAACACCAATATGAACCTATCCAAGTACACTCGGAAAACTCGGTTCATCAAGTCCAAAAATAATGCCGGTGTATTAGTTAGTCCGAATGGCATCACTAACCATTCGTACGATCCATATCAGGTTCTAAACGCCGTCAAAGGTATACTATCCTCTGCTACTCTAAGCTGATGGAAACCTGTTGCTAAATCCAACTGAGAAAATACCTTGGCTCCACTCAACTGATCGAACAAATCGTCAATTCTATGTAATGGATATCAATTCTTTATCGTCTTCTAATTTTACTTACGATAATCGATACATAACTTCAACGATCCGTCCGGCTTCTTAATAAACATTACGGCTGCTCCCCAAGGTGAACTACCTGGCCTAATAAAATTCTTGCTTTCCAAATCCACCTACTGCACCTTCAGCTCTCTCATCTCTATAAGTGCCATCCTACTTGGCAGCCTACTCACTGGTTCTGCTCCAGGCACCAAATCAATCTGAAACTCAATGGCTCGTCTCGATGGCAGTCCAATTACGGGTTCAAAGACATCTGTGAATTCTCTAACCACGAAAACTCGATTCAACTCATCTTCTATCTCCACAACACCCAACAAAGCATTCACCTCACAACTAGGGCTTTCTACGGGGTATACAATCCGATCACTACAGTCAGGGTGTCTAAGTGAAATTTTCCTCTCGTGGCAAAATATCCTAGCATCATACTTACTTAACCAATCCATACCTAAAATAATTCTGAACCCTACAAAGTCAAACACATGCAAGCTGCAAACAAAGGTATGACCTAATAAATCAAACTCTAAGTGGTCACACTTCATCCTAAGTGTCGCATACCCTCCTATCGGATTTGCAACCCTTAAGGAAGTAACTAGGTATATGGGTTCTAGGTTAAGCTTATCTACCAAAAAATGAGATATAAAAGAATGTGATGCACCAGTATCAAACAGAACGCTAACAGACATACCATGAATCTGAAGTGTACCTCCCAACACTACCTTCCCTTTCTCCTGCACCGTTGGTCCCGATGTAGCAGGCTCCAATGCAAATACTTTGCCCCTTCCATCCTTAGCGGGCTCTTTGCATTGATTCTTATAAAGACAATCTGATTGTAGTTGAAGCATCTAATATTCTTCTTCCCGATCACTTCCTTCGTCTTTCTAGTATGGCACTCATTAGCGAAATGTCCTTTCTTATCGCACTTGAAGAAAATAACCTTCTGACTTTCCTTTCTTCATGGCTCTACCTTTCTGAGCATCCTTCTTATGAAAGAACTTCCTTTTCTGACTCTGCCCCACCTGTACCTCCTTTGCCTTATTATTCTCCAGAGAAGCAAGTATTTCCTCATGTCTCAACGCCATCTCTATTACAACATCACAAGGATCCCCAATATGAGGTAATATAGCCCTTGCCAACTCAAGCTTCAACCCCCGTATGAACTTCTTATTTATCTTCGTCACAGTATCCATAGTAGCATGTCCATACCTAGCCAACTCCTCAAACCTTCTAGCATACTCTAACGCATTCATCTCCCCTGTTCCAACTCAGCAAACTTTCTGATCAAGGTAGACTGCGCCATCACAGACATGAACCTTTCCTTAAATCTTCTCCTAAACTCGGCCCATGGCATCGTTTCCTCATCCACTCCAACCGTTACACTATTCCATCGGAATAAAGCTGCTCCTTGAAGCTGTCTTGAAGCTAGCCTTCTCTTTTGCTCATCATTGAGCCTCAAGTCTGCAAAGATCCTCTCACAATGCAGCAACCAGTTCTCCACCTCAATAGCATCCTCAGTTCCTATAAATGGCTTCCCTCCAAGCCTAACATAATCTCTACTCAAGATAGCATAATTGTTGACCACCGGAGCTTCCTAAACTCCTACTCCAGCATTTCCTCCAACCACTCCAGCAGCAATTCCAGCTTGTATCATGTTCACGAAAAACTGATACATAGCTCTCATATCCACTTGTGGAACCCCGGCACCAACATTCCCAGCTTGTGCTTGACCTTGGTTCCTTCTAGTCTTCGGTCTGGCATTTCCATTTGTCGTGGTGCTTCCACCTCTACGGTTAACCCTTCCACTTCTAGCATCCATATCTGTATTCAAGCCTCGTGAGATACAGAAAAATAGTCTAAGAGAGATAGGAGAATAGAGATAGAGCATATACTTATGTTAGCAAATACAAGTACGTTACTATAGCATTATCCCATACCCCGATCTTATCTCTAATTCCTTAGGATTATATTTTCAAAAATAATTTTAGTTTAAAGTTTCATAAACCTATGCTATGATACCAAGTTGTAACATCCCCTATTGGAGGCCTGAAACTAAGTGCTACAGATGCTACAGTCATCCATAGTATTAACTTCCGGTGACCAAATACGGTAATGTTAATGGTATCCATAATCTCAGAAGCAAAAGAATATGAAACAAAGTCACAGATTTCACAAAAACAACTTTTCTGATTACATTTCACAAAACATGTTTTATATTCCATTACATAATCCCAATCGTTTCCCAAGTTCAGATCAAATATAATTATTACAAAATACGCCAAGAGCGACACATGAAGATGCCTCCTTGGTTCACCAGAGTACCATGTAGTCATAATTGACTTAATAAAACACAGCGGAATCAAACAAAATAAAACAACAACTCCTAAATAGCTATCTGTCAGCCACATGCTCGTCTCCGGAAGCTTTATTCGCCAACCTACTAAAAGCCTGAAAACCTTAACCCTCGGCCTACTCAAATCAATTTTGAGCACCCGAGAGTTTAAAGGGAAAAACATAAACTTCGAGTCGGACATAAAGCCTGGTGTGAATAATACTATACATCTCAGTTATTTGATATCAAGTGAGACCACGCCGCTTAACGGAATGGGTTTTCCCTCACTAATATCCTTTTAAAACATATCTTTTGCAAATCATAGTCCTACAACCAAAACTAGTTAAAATATGTAAAGCATTATCATATAAACATACATATCAGGTAACAAATGGACTATCTGTCCAAACATTATAGTTTTATTTGGCTAACTACTAACTTTTGGCTGACTCGGGCCTACCAGACAATATAAACAAATAATCTAACATCTATTAGATACTCCTCTTCCGGATGGTCTGTTCCTAACTTACTTTCTCCAAGTCAATTGATCCTAATAGTTTTGTGGGTTCACCAATAACCTACGTCTGTACAAATATATTCTTTTCTGTGTGTAACATTATTTTAGTCTTACTTGTGACAAAGCCTTACACATTGAAATTTTGGATAGTTGGGGGCAAATAGCTAATGTATAGGGCGCGACCCTATACTAGTCTCATCTGGTATACAAATAAATAAGTCGTTTCACGTAAGGTAATCCTCCCTTAAACTTTCCTTGAAAACCTTTTCATCTCAAATTGATTTAAAACCTTTAAATCAAACTTAAACGAGGAAAATATATACTCTATGCTTTACTCAAAACCACCTTGCCATGTTATATATACTTTACTCAAATCTTTGTTAATGAAAACATTTAAACCTTTGAAGTACACCAGTATCCATTGAAAGTACCCCTTTCTAAACCAAGTAAACCCTTTTTTATAACCTTTTCATAAAATGATTCACTTCGTTAGTTTATTAGTAACTTTACTTAACTAATTTTTTATTTTGTAACTCAAATTCATATTAATAAATATATTTTTTATCACTTTCATTCAACTTTCTTAAGTTAACTTCCATTTTATAATTTATTCCATTCATTTATTTCATATTCAATTAGTTAACATTCAATTTATTAAAACTCATTCCATTTGTATTCAATTTATTTACATCCAATTTAAATCAAATTCAATTACTCATATAAATTTTACTTACATTAATTTTGCATTTCATTTTATAATTCAAGTTCGTATTCATTCTATTAATTCATTTTATAGCTTAAGTGAAATTAATTCACTTTACTAATTCATCTAGTTCCATTCAAATCTAATTCAATTCATCTAATCTTTATTAAGTTAAATTTTATTTCATTTAATTCGTTACTCAATTTATTTAACTTTATTTAAAAAAATCTTTTCTTATCATCTACATTCACCAAATTTAAAAAAAAATTAGCTTAATATTTCTCAAATCTATAAATTATACAAACTTATTCACTTAAAATTTCATTCCATTATTTTATCTAATTCATTTCAAATACAATTCACTTTTATTTAAGCTTCCTTGAGTTAAACTTCATTTATTTACTTCATTTCACTAACTCGATTTATTTAACATTTCTCAGGTTAATTCTTTTATTTCGTATCTCAAATTCAAATTTTCTTTTTTTTGCTTAACCAAAATGTTCAACCATTTTAAAATTCTGTTTTATTTTCCTGTTCAAATTTATAAGTTATAAACTTATTTCTTATCTATACTATTTTCAATTTATAAGTTCAAAAACTATTTTCACATATTTATCAAATCATACTTGGAATTTTTTTTCTTCACAATCAAAACTTGTTTTAACCGGAAATAAATTTCTTTTGGTAGAAATTCTCACTCGGAAACTCGAAAATGAATACTAGCGATGTTGTAGTAATCCCCGGAATTATTTCCCAGCGACTAAAGCGAGTTCAATGCTTTTATTTCTTTCAAAATCTTTTCAAAGTATATTTCTAGTCAAAACACTTTCAAATAATATTATTATTAATTTTGAAGGCTTTGAAAACAATTTTGATAGCAACGGAATTTAAATTCTATAATTCTCCGCTTTTAAATCATTTCTATTTATAAGTTATATTATAAATATACTTATAAAATCTCATTACCTCGTTATGAAAATATTTCGTTAATTTACATCTTTGCTACTGTAACAATTCTTATTGTAATTAGATTTCAATTTAATTATCGAATGATTAAACAGAGTTCACAAAGTATTCGTTTTTAGTTTAATTCAAACACTAATCAATGATAATTAAATATTATCATCTCCTAACAACTAACATCCATAAAAATTATCATTATATATATATATAATATAATATAGGTAAAATTATTTTACCCTCTTTTAAAACAATATTATGTCGACTTGCCTCGTTTAAGTGTTTAGAAAATCCTATCGATAACATGGCGTCCCACGCTGTGACCAGAATTCATAAAAAACTCAACATATAAGCAAACACAATATAAAACATTTTATAACACTAACAAATACGCGCTCTTATATATACACACTCAAACAAACTCATTCTAGGGTATTACTACCCTATCTCTAATGAGTCAAACCTCACAAAGCTAAGGTTATCGCTAAACCAAAGTTCTGATACCAACTGTGACGACGTACGTTTTGGAAGGTTTAAATCGACAATAATCCACGCATGTCCAACTTAAACAATCCAGAACACGGATAATTAATGAGTTTAATTAAGAAAAATAAGAGAAGAAGAAAACAAATACAGAATCTCGCAGTGGAATGATAAATCAAATAAACAGTTCATGAAGCTGTTTACTATACATTTAATTATAATTTATACAACATTTATCAAAGTTATGTATACAATAGAATAAAATAAACCAATGCAGCAGAACAACAGTGTGGTGAAATAATACTAGTAATAAAAATATATCAAACCTTCGTCTTCGTCCTCCAGAAAAATGATCTTCAATACGCTGAAAACTCAGGGCTGACCCGAGCGTAATGAAAAGACAAAACACTCGAGTCGGGACTAAATTATCCTTATATGAGTCAAATCAATATCACATATAACATGAGTGTATTAGCGTCAGAGATGTTTACGGGATTTCTCATCTCCTATCTAGTGTATAACGTGCGTGCAATAACTCAAGAGATGTTACGAGATTTTCCATCTCTTAAGGATCCGTCAAAATATTTATATATAGTAGGATACGCTATATATATAATGTCTAATCAGTAAAATAAATATTTTTGTTAGCGTTAAGGCTTTACATTAATCCCCCTTAACGTGTTTTTTAGCATTGTCGTACAATTTGCATATAACGCTCCAGTAGCACGTCGGGGGATAGGGATGCGTCGTGATACGACAACACTAAACCAAAATCGTAGTGGTCTCGTATAGGGATAAAAGTATGACAAGGCACGTGAGGCCTTGCCCAAGGTAGGATACTACCAGTTTGGGTCGCAGGGATGGTAGTAACGCATCGTAGCCAATACCTCCCACAGCGTCCATCCATCCCATATCGAGTCAAAGGGAGGTTATCCCAAAATCAAGGTGCATCAATCGAAACCAACAACAAGAGTAACAGTGTGGACCAAGTCCAAAAAAAAATCGAAAAACGGATGTCCGCTGGAGGCAATTAGCCTCATTGGCCCTGTCAAGCCGTCCTGTTTTAGTCATTTCAAATTGGCACAAGTGCCGGGGTCTATCCATCATCGTTCTCTTTCTTCAAATCCCACAAATGACACCAAATCCAACCACTTTGTTCTGGAGTCTCCTCTACGTACACAGTTGTTAAAGTGGTTCCAATATTGATAGAGAGTATGCCAATAAGAGGCCCCGGTCTCTTTAACAACCAAAAGTCATTTTACACACCAGTTGATACTTTTACATTTCGAAAATAATTCATACTTGACATCAAAATATCATATTCGCTTCAAAAAAAATTCACTTCAAAATCATCATATTTACTTCAAAGTATCATTTCATTTGAATTTCCATTTCGAATTTCAACTTAGGTTATAACTTCATTTTAACCCAATTCGTATTTAAATCCACGATTTAAATATAAACATTCCAACCTTGACCAGTTTGAATTTTTAGAAATAGTTTGAATAGTTTTAAACAGTTTAAAAAGTTAAAATAGTTTAATTTAAAATATATTGAGTATTGAAAATGGTTTATATAGTAAAATAGCTTGGAAATCAAAATAATTTGAATATTTAAAAAGATAGACTTTAACAGTTTATATTAAAATAATTTATTTGAAAATAGTTTCAAATCAAACTGATTCAATTGCAAATCTTTCAATTCAAATCATCTTCAACCTCAGTCCAATTCAAATCGACTCAATTTCAATTTCAATTCGAATTAACTTCGATTTCAATTTCAATTTTAATCGATTTCGATTTCGATTTTAGATTAATTCAATTTCTCTTTCAATTCCAATTTGAATTAATTTCTATTCAATTCTCAATTTTAAACCATTTCAATTTACATAAAGCTCGAGTTCAATTACCGAATATCGATTTAAGTCACTTAAATCACATTAAACTTCAATATTCAAATTTTAAATTCAAATTTTTAAAATAATTCAATTTTGAGCTCAAATTTGAAATATCGATTTATATCACTTTTACTTAAATAACTTCGAAGTTCAAGTAAAAGTTCAACTTTTAAAACAATTCAATTTCAATAATTCAAGTCACATGTCGATTTTTACTTCACATTTCAAAATAAATTTTTAAGCAATTCCTTTTCCAATTTCGATTTCAACCTTTCAATACTCGAATTCGAAACTAATTCGATTCTCATAAATTCAAAAAAAAAATCTTTAAATCAAAATCATTAAATAGATTCAAATTCAGGAATTTAAACCATTTAATTTAACCAATCGAGTATTCGGATATAATTTTCTATCCTTTGGCCAAGTGATCAGTTATTTTAATTTTTAATTTCAGGGATGGATATATATCATTTCAATCCAAATCAAAGATTCATGGGTATATATCATTTCAACCTAATTCATAATTTATTCGAAATAATTCCAATAATAATTCATATACTGTCAGAAAATTTACAGGGTGATAACAGGATATATAAAAATAAATAAACATCCAAATCATCCAAAATATCAACCACTAGCAGCCATCACAGTCAACATCCAAATCAGTCAAATATCAGAACAATTTACTAGTTATCAACATCAGGTGTCTAACTAGAAATTTAATTTCAAATTCAAATTGAACTGTCAATTTAAATTTATATCAGTTCAATCCAAGTGTCAATTTAAATGTCAGTTTAATTACCAACAACAGTCAATAAAATTAAATTACTTCATAATTTCAATTTAACTAACATAAAAATAATTTAGTCTTTCGTGAGCGTTTAAAACACCCACCTTTATTTGAAACTGAAAATAATTCAGCTTCAAATAAATTCCTACTCAACTCCAATCGTAGCCCTCGTCGATACGAACCCAATGCAACTCGTTTCACTCGAAACGGACCTCGTATGGAAAAGATATGGATTTTATTAGCATAACGATAAATTAAAACGTAATTAACAAAATAAGTAAACTAACTTGATTAACCTTAACTGTTCTTCCTCGTTCCTGCTTCGTTCCTAGGTCAACACTCACGCACCCAAAATCGCGACTTCCTCTGATTTTTTTTCCAAGAACGATCGCCCACGTCCCAGCCTAGACGCCGATCACCGCGCGCAACATCCTGCGCCACCGCGCCTCCTCACGCGGGTGCGAAACGATGCATGAAAACCCGAAACCCTAACTGTCGCGACTACCTCCTCCACTACCGCCCTTGCCCTCGTCATCCCCACGCGCGCCGCGCACTCGCCCTCGCGCTCGCCCGTTGCCAGCAGTTCGCAGTCGTCTACAATGCTATGCGCGCGTACGCATTTGTTTGTTTTTTTCTAATGAGCTCGATTTAAAGTGAGGGAGAGGAGGGAATTACGGGGGAGAAAAAAGAGGGGCGGAGTATACAAAGTGTCGATCGACGGTGTGTGTGTGTGTGTGTTTATATATTCTACTTAGTAAATATCTAACTTTTAACGTCCGAAATTTTCGAGCTCCAAGCGAGGCATGCCGCCTGGCGTTCTATATGTTATACCCATATTCTGAATACAATGGAACTAGTCTCGAGAGCCAATTCCATCATATTTAGAAGATAGCATTTCAAAATCAAATTATTTTAATTAAATTCTAAAATTAAATTCTACGCGTTTCAAGCTCGCACGGCCAAACGATATTCCTGATCGCTACGAAACTTGAAATCCTATAATAATTCATTATTATGGATTCGATGAAACTGGTTTTGTCGAAATCCGAGACAGTGGCCAAAATGGCTATTTTTACTCGTTAATTAAGACGAGCTATTTCAAAAACTGAATTTAATCGCTTTAAATTCAATTTTAAAAGTTCACTAACTCCATTCGTATTTAAATAGAATTTAAATCAACTTTTGACATCATTTTCATTCACATTAAATGTAGGATTCAATTATTTAAATAATTTCCCATATTAAATTTAAACAATTCCATTATCAAATAAAACGCTATAATTGAAATATAAGTTATTTAACTTATCAAATTTAACTTTAAATGAATTTAAATAATAAAACGACTGCTTCTATTTTACAATAATTCAACATTCATTATTCAATTCTAGTTATTAATTATACACATTCAATACATAGAATTTCATTTCAATACTTGTTATTACCTAAATCTTCAAAATTGTTATTTCAAACTTTTATTCAAGTTCAAATTCAATAAATTACATAAAAAACATTAAAAAAATTATTCCTAACCATTTTTATTCAATAACCATATTGAATTTAATAATTTAAAATAGTTAAAAATACGGGTCGTTACACTTATTTTCTCATACGATGCATATATTTATGAAAATATTCTAAATGTTAGATTTTCGAAAATTTTCGGTAGAATCTCCTTTGTAAGGAGAGTGTTCCAAATAGTCGAAACACAATATATACATCTCAATCAATGGAGCATCCTGAAACATGGGAATACAATATAATAACACATCATACTACGATATTGCAAAAAACGTACCTTTTAGCATTTTAAAGCATGTTATCATACTATTCTACGAGGAAGAGCGAGCGATTGCTGAAAGTAATCCAAATAAGCTCCAAAAGTACATATTTTCAATCTTCAATTTAAATATTAGCCGCATATGATGAAGTATAATAAGCATGCGTACATGTAATGGATAAAACATAACATTCTTGCATTAAGACATTTCTGAACAAAGATTTCAAGGCTCAAAGCACAAAACTAGACCATGGTCTCCAAGAATGAATTGTTGTATAGTGCTTTTGCTTTTCAAAAAAACTTTTAGATTGTAAAATGTAGAGTTAACATAAACTATGGTGTTTTTCCAAAAGTAGCAAAATTTGGAATGGCAATTTAAGTGCAGGCCTACTTAACAAATGTGTGTTTTTAGCCTTGAAAACTTCAAAATTTTGCAAAAGACTTAAAACAATAGTTCTTTTTTTATGCTATTATCTTTCCAGATAGGGCAAGATCGTCAAAGTTGGATAAACTTTTTGAAAGTTATGATTAAATAAATTCAGCGGTGTTTATATGGAATTTTGCATTTCAGAATAGTAAAATCCTTTCTAGTGCTTCAAGATTTAACCATTGTTATCCTCAAAATTTTACGAAGTGATGAAAATATCAAACTAACCAAAGAAAAAACACCAAAATCCAATCAAACAACCAAAAGTTATTGCTATTATGCTACAACACTATAAAACTTTTTGTAATAAGTTGTATATGATCTTCTTATAATAAGTTATATACATAAACAATGGGGTTGCTTTCCTTCAACTTAAAATATTTCATCGTTCCGAACTTCGTTTCAAATACATTTAAAAATCACCCCTTTACATTCTTTTAACTCAAAATTTTCTATGTATTGTCAAAATTCTTCATTTATTTAAAACAACCGATTTTCAAATAACTAATTTCGAATTTAATTTATTAGTTCCTCAAAACTAAAAATTCATTTTAGACTTCCTTTAAAATTGGAAACTACTACATATATAAGTTTTATACAAACTTTATATTTTTTAAAAGGACATTAAAATGTCTTATAAATTTCTAAATCAAGTTCAAGAAATATATTTTTTGTTTTGTTCTGTAGAATAACTTCTTTACTTCATTAATCGCTTCACTATGTTCTAACAACAAACTTTTCAAATTAAAACTATTTTAAAAATAAATCAAGTTTGTTTCATAAAAGCTTTCCTACATCAAAATCTATAAAAATATTTATCTCATAAATTTATCTTTAATAGATTTTAAATTCAAACCAGATATAAATCATATTATTTTAATCTGGAAAACAATTCAAACTTAAACTCCATTAATTCCAAACTAATTTCCAATTTATAATAAACTAAATATCTTTCTTCCTTGCAAATTAAAATTACTAAATAATTTTAATAAAATACAATTTTTTCAAACTACTTTATTATTCTTAATCAAGATACCATAAGATATTTCTTTTTTTCAAAAATATAGCTCAATATATTGCTTTAAAAATATTATTCTATCTTCAAAACAATTTTTTTTCCAAAATCATTACTAATATTCATTTCCCCAAAATTTCAATTTTTCTAAAATTAATATTCAACTTATCTTTAACAATTACTTACTTCCTAAAATATTATTTATATCACTTCCAAAATCTTTGCTTTTTTTACTTTTCAAAATAGTAATTCTTTTCAAACCATTGTATCGAAATGCCTCGTTCTAGTGTTTAGGAATCCCTATCGATAACGTTGGCCAGACATATTGATCAGAATTCTTAAAGCACTCAACGGATAAATTAACACTAAAATAAACAATAAAAACATATTCAGTCACTTTATAAAATCCAATTAATATTTTATCAAATCATATGCTTGTTTGAATAAAAATATTTATTTTTAAAATTCATATATACATCCAATTCATCAACCATCAACAACAATGAAAATCATCACACATCATACATTCATAAAATCAAAAAAGCATTATACATCAATACACACATTTCAAACAAGTAAACAAACGCCTTCAGCAGAAAGCTTTCAATCAATTTCCATTGTGCCACTTAGATCACTAATGGATCCTCTTACTCAACTCGCTTTATCACAATCTAGAATAGTGAAGTATTTATAATGCGAGATTTGGATTATGGTCTTTGATTCACATTCAAGCCACACAGAGGTATAGTCACCATCATCAAAGCCGGCACTACTCTTCAGGCTAACCATTCCTTACTTCACTACCACCATCAATAACTTTCATTTCACACGAGAAAAATACATACATAAGAGATAGAGATAAGGAATATACACACACACATACATACACACAAAGTAGGAAAAATAACAAGTACGTCCTCAGATGATTACCCATGTAATCATCGTATACTCCTACTATCCCTTTTTAAATATAGGGTAACTATGACACACCTAAGGGGACAGGGACTCTATCATCACTATAAGGCCAAGACTCATGTCACATATATTCTATATGATTCTGAAGTTGTTCTGATACTAATCCGTAACTCCTCACCTCTATATCCATACTACTAAAGAGAATTACTGGTTAATCCTATCTGGTAATACAGAGAATGAGGCATTTTAGGAGCGACTATACGTGAATATTCCCTTGGGCTAACACCGGTACGTATCTCACCTCATAATATATCAACAATATGTGTACCCGGTATCAGCACAAAGCAATAACACATGAGCTTACCAGGACAGAACAATATACAACACACCAAATAAATACAGCGTCATAGATCACAATAGAAAAATATAATACATAACAAACTGATATCAACTATAATAGTTTTTGTCTCACTACGACAATATATACAAGTCATGTTCAAACCACACAACTCATAGCCATCTCATCAAAATGAAATACAAGGAGACATTCAATGGAAAATATAAATAGTCATCAACTCAAAACACGATATAATATACATGTACTGTCTCCTTTAAAGCCCAATCATCTAAAATGGGTAATGTCCCTGTACCTAAAAAGTCTCAAACTAACCTGAATATTATATAAATAATAAATAGGTCAGACTATATCTAAATTCCAATGTGAGTATATAATAGTAAGCATGGTAAATGCAAAGCATAGCACGTACACAACACAATGTAATATCCAATATAACATCATAGTAATACACCATGCCACACATCTCAATAATCACCCATTAAATACATATAAGCAAGTAAGAATCACGATATCTATAAATCAGGTGATAACAATAAAACTCGTCGAAATTTCAAAATGCCATGGACAAGCACATAAAGGGTCCACGAAAGCCACAAATAAAGGAATGAATCACGAATCATACCAAATACAGAAGTTAATAATCAAAATATCAATCTTGGATTATAGTCCTAATAGAAGTGAAGACTTTCAACTGGAAAGCCCTAAAAGATAAGCCAAGAGATGCAGAATCCTAAATAAATAATCAAAGCATCAAACGTCGTCTTACAGCCCTAATGGAAATAATAATTTTTGACTGTTAAGCCATAAAAGAGAAATCGCGAAATGTGGAACCCAAATAGACCCAAAATTTGTATAAAATATAAAAATTAGTATCCAAGAATACTGTCTCAAATTACGGTCCTGATGGAAGTAAATACTTTCGATTATTAGTCCTAGGAAATAGCAAGAAATATAAATCCCAAACAAAGCACACTTGTTCAAAATATCGAAGGCAATACCAAATAATTATCTCGACCAACAGTCCTAATGAAAGAGATAACTCCCAACTATTAGGCCCTCGAAGATATTAAGAAATATAATCCCAAATCAATATCAAAGCCAATCAAAAACTTAGTATACAAAAATTATCTATCTCGACCCACAGTCCTTAGAGAGGCAAAGCTCTCGACTACATGGTCATATGAGATAAAAACAATAGGTTGTACAAAATGGAGATCTCTCAGACATAGGCTCTTATAAAAGAATGACTGACAAGCACACAACAAGTCTCTAATGTCATAGATGGATAACACATAGCTGTCTCGGGTTAGGCTAACTCAAATGACAGACTAACACACAGCTAGTATCCAATGTTATATGATCATCATCTGTAATAAGGTGATAATATCAAATATCTCATATAAAATGGATCTACCGAAGTCATCCAGATGGGGGACTACCATACAGTAGAAGTACTCCAGGAAACATTAATAACAACAGTCTGTTTTCTACAGTCTCATAGTTACTTCTAGAATCGTGACACTCATATCCATCGCATGTCATAAACATGCTGCAAGACTACGTTGTGCATTGGCCACGACTCCTACTTTCCCTTGGTAATGGGCCGTTGGTCCTTAAGTGACGTTGGTGCAATGGCTCTAATGAGAGAAATAACTCTCAGCCTACAAACTCAACAAGGTGTCATCACAGATTCAGGGCACATCTTGCAATCAGGATCACTAGGATGGTAAACTAGCCTATTAGGTGGCACTGATTCACGCGCTCTCCATAGTGGTGTGAACCTTATGACGTAGATTCCCAAAAAATACTCTCAACTATTAAGTCCTAATGAGAGTAATAACTAGTACTCTCAACTCTAGGAGTCTTGATGAGAGTGACAACAACTGCTCTCGACTCGGATAAGTCCTATTGAGAGTGATAATTGATCTCTCGAATTAATGAGTCATGATGAGAGCTACGTCAAATACTCTCGACTCGAGGAGTCCTGATGAGAGTGATTGTTCTCGATTATACGTGTCCAGATAAGAGCATCTCGATATAACAAATCCTCGACTACTAACCTTAAGGGTAGATAATGATACTCGACTAGACAGTCCTTAAAGGTACAACAAAATACTCCCAACGACTCTCGACTCCATATGTCCTAACGAGAGTGTACTACATAATAATTCCTTGACTGCTCACCCTAAGAGTAAATAATAATATAAGTCGACTAGTTAGTCCTAAGAGGATAAATCTAAAAATCTAGCATATCTCTAACTTGTAGCCCTTGGAGAGTAATAGGACTCTTGACTACTAAGCTCTAAGGAGTTACCTCTGGATGATATCACAAATTCCTAACCCAGCTCCAAAATAAAAATGACATCTACTCACCAATAGTAATCGAACAAGTATTACTTAAGCATCCCATACCACTCAGTATTACTCGATCATTTACTAAAAGCTAGTAAACTACACTCATCAAATCAACAATTATTATTCTATAATACGAGTCAATAAAATAACCAGAAAAATACTACCGAGCATCCTATACCACTCCGCACTACTAATCCGTTTATTCAACTTCCTCATTATATAGAATTAAAATGCAATATCAAATATCCACATAAATCAATTTCAAATCAAAACATATATAAAAGGGATTTATAATTCACAAGTCCAAAAATCCATTAAACTATTTCACATAAATCTCCAATAAATTAATTTCAAACCACTAATTATATAAAAGGGGAATATATTACAAAACTCTTAAAAATAAATTTATATAATTAATAATCCCCTTATTAAATAACTTTTATCCTTTTTATCAAATATATAAACTTTTTAAGAGAATTTCCCTTTTAGAAATATTATTAAAACCCCTTAATTATACTTATAAAAATTTCATATATTCAATTACTCTTGAAAATCTCTACCTTCATTTTTAAAACAACTTTTGTTTCCAATACAATTTCCAATAAATCATTTTATTTTCCAACCACTTTTATTTATTTATAAATATACTTTAATTAAAATTTAGAACCCCATATATAATTTTCCAAAGCTTTCAAATATATTTTCAAAACGAGAAAATCAATAAAACACCTAAAAATATAAATCATGGAGCTAAATTCCCCAAACTCATTAACTAATCATCAATATAAATTTTATCATTTGGCACAAATTGAATTACATCAAATTTCGGCTGTCTGTATAATGTACACACAAATATAACATAAACTACATATCAAAATGCAATCGGACATCATCTCCTTTGCATTTTGGATAATTTAACATACACAAAATCTCACAATTTGATCCAAAATCACACAATCAATCCAATATCCCGAATAAACATTTCATCCGAGCAACTCAATCAATAATCCCAACAATTCAACCAAACAATGCAATCGATTATCATGATCAACATATATATAGCAGACAATGAAATAAATATAGTTGTGAGTATAAAACTCACAAAAACAACGAATGCAAGAATTGAATTCTGCTTTGGACGATGATGTTGTCAACAACTGCCTGCTGGTCATTTAACATTGCTGCTACTAAATGGCCGAGCCTATCTTCACCTCAACCATTTTTTTCCTGCTGCTTTCAATATTGCACAGTGCTCCCAATCGCACGCACACACATCTACATGTGCCTGCTCCAATCGCGACACCAAGTCACATCCACCACCCCGATCGTGAGCAGCATCTCGCAGCCGCTAGCACCACAAACGCACCTCCGACCTCTACCAAGCACCACATGCTTCCTCTACTTTTCTACTAGACAAGATCGATCGCGACCCCCTCCCTCATCTTGACATCAATTAGCCATCGCCCTCGGTCGACCTTACTCCTTGACCGAGAGAGTGAGTTCCGTCTTCTTTAATTTAATTTTATTTTCCTATCGCGATTTTTATTCGCGAGTGGTTAGGGATTCGAGTATTCTAGAAGAAGGATTTTGGGCTACGCAATAGAAACGGGTTTGGGAATAGAGGAGGAGGAAAGCTTTAAAATGGAAGTGGCTTTGAATTGATTTTTTTCATTATTTGTAAATAAATTTCGATTCAATTCGAATTGATCACACTTCATTATACTGAATATATTATAGTAGTTGAACAATTTTATTCATTTCAATGGCCGCTTGTTTATTCTTCACTATTTTAATTACATAATAATTATTTACACTTTAAAAATATTTTATATTCAATTAAAAAAATTTATTCGATTCCAATAAATTATCCGAAAAGAATTTATTAGTATAATTTAATTTATTAAAATAAAACCTTTTATTAAATAGACTTCAAATAAATAAAAATTTATTAACAAAATTATAATTATCAAAAATTAAATTTTAATATTTATATTTTAATTAAATTTATTTATTTTACGGCATAAAGCATGGTTGTTATAGTTATGTCGTGTAATTCTTTTCTAACTTTAATCCAAATTTTGAGTGATTGAATATCACAATTTTCACTTCAATTTTAAATAAAAACCATTGAGTCATATTTTTTCACAAAATTAGCAAGCTTCTAAATCTATAAAGTTCTCTGCCAGTTTTAATAAACATTTAATAAAAATCATAATACATTTTTTTCTCAAATGAAATTCTTTATATTCTACATAAACAAGCTTTCAAAAATTTTTACATCGAACATTTCATGTTAAACCATTTCATTGAAAATCCTAAGCCAAATTTATTTCAATTTAATCATTTTATATTTATTCGTAAGTCTACTAATAAAACAATTTATATAATTTCAACCTTCATAGCTAATTT
This sequence comes from Allium fistulosum, assembly GCA_030737815.1. Classification (NCBI taxonomy): domain Eukaryota; kingdom Viridiplantae; phylum Streptophyta; class Magnoliopsida; order Asparagales; family Amaryllidaceae; genus Allium; species Allium fistulosum. Next base: position 1,180,938,925 of record CM060902.1, read on the forward strand.
CTTTTCAAAAATTCTTAAAAATATTTGACTCTCGAAACTCAGTTCTTTATAACTTTACCAATTCAATATTAACTACTCAAAATATTATTAGATTTGAAATAACTTCGGTCATTTTCTGAAATACTCATACTTCATTTTTCCTGTTATCCCGCCTTTTGGCAAGGCCGAGATACCAAGGGACTGACTAAAGACCAGGAGTCACTCGTCATGGATATCGATGAATTTTGTCCGAGTCCGGATCGAGCCATGATTAACAAGACATAACAAGCAAAGCCAGGGAAGCCAACGTTCCAAGTTTCAAGTCAATCCGAGGTCGTATGCTCAAGATATGATCGATGCAAGATGAAGGGGAAGACCATAATTTCGTATCCATCGATGTCGTCTCCTTCGTATCCATCGGCAGGGTTTATGTTCGAATCCATCCAAGACATCGCTAGTTCGAATCCATCAGTATAACCGGAGTTCGAATCGATGGCATTCACATCGATCAGAAGGAAGGGAACTTCGCCTCCATCTGGTTCGTAACCATCAAACTTGGAAGTCCTTCGAATCCATGGGTAACAGTATGCTCAAATCCATCCAACTACAACAGCTTCGTATCGATCAACCATAGCGTGTCACGATCGATACGACGAAACTCCTGTTCGAATCCATTTGGGAATGAAGCCTTCGAATCCATCGAGTCAAAGCAGCGAAGTCTCCGGGACGACTCGATCAAATAGGCGAATAAAGCGGATCAAAGCTAAAGTTTCGCTCTACGTCATCACAAAGTCATATGCCCTGATCGATTCGAAGTGATCGATTCGATCGTATCGATTCGAACGAACCAGCCTGCCGAGAAACACCAATTCGAATCGATCTTAACTCGAGATCTATAAGTCCAAATGCTATGAAATTTTCACAAAAGCTTGAGCACATGTTGAAGAATGTCCACACCAAATTTCAGCTCGATTGGACAATTCCTTGATCAATTCGAATGGATTTCGAATCGATCCCAAAGTGGGTCCGGATTTCCTAAGAGCGGGCGCGTGGGCTCCCTCACGTGCCAGAAGTGGTCTCCTGAAATTTAGGCGAAATATCAGCCTCCCACACCTATAAATAGAGCCCCTGGTCATTCAGAAAAGGGGTCGGACAATTTTAAGAGCTAAAGAGCGCCCAGACTCTGCCAGATTTACTCCAAAACACCACCGCTACCTTATATTCAGACTTAGCTAATAAAATAAGTTGTACTACATTATAAGAAATTGTAATCTTCAAGTATCGAGCAATAAAACCATCAAACTTCATAGTGGACGTAGGCAAAACACCGAACCACTCTAAATTGTTGTCTTCTGTGCAATTTACTTTCTGTTATTTGGAGTTTTTGTTAGATAATCCTCAGTATTAATTTTCTTTCTTCACTTTTATCTCTTCAAAAACTTCCGATGAGTGTTGTGCCCATTTTTGGTACAAACACTTTGGTGCTTTCACTGAGAAAACAAGCTTTTTCTCCTGCTCCTTAGATCTACCATCGATACCGGATTGCATAAATCCAAGAGGAAGATCCAGATCTCCAATCCAGAATCCTTCCATTCTATTCAGATTTGCATAAAGTCTAGGAAAGGAATCCACCACTCAAGATGGTTAGCACAAGAACTGCTTCTACAGCTGTTGATCAAGAAGGTCGGGATAGACAAAATCCTACGCAGCTGCCTCCATCCAACCAAGACAACACTGCTCACTCAGATCCGTCAGGACTAGTCACCAGACAAGAGTTTCAAGTGTTGCTTCAAGAACTAACTCAAAGTCGGCAACAGTTAACTGAACAGCTACGCGCTAACGCTGAATTGACCAACCAATTAAACTGCCGAAGGCGTAGGAGGACCAGGAGGGATGATGCTTCCCACTCGTCCACTGAAAGTTCTGCTTCATCTAACTATCACGGTAGATCTACACGTCCCCGATTGGACGCGAGTCACACACAAGCTACCGAATATCAACCTGCCTTGACTGTAGGACAATTGAGGGTGGGACCGTCCACTAGCTTCCAGGCCGGGCCCTCGTTACGAGGAGGTGCTGTTCCACAGTATACCACTGACAATCGCACTGCAACCGCCACGATAGAAACAAGGGTTGATACTCGGAATCTATCAAATCCGAATAATCAACAACGTGGGCGTACTCCTGAACCATACGTCCCGGAAGATGCCGAGCCAAGGAGGCGAGATATAGGTCGTCGACAGCGTCCGGTCCAAACTCGTACTGTGGAACCCGACCACACCTTAGCTCAGCATACACAAAATGTGGCTATGCCCGATATTTCAACCATGATACGTCAGATGATCCGCAAAAGCCAAGGGCTTACTAATGACGACTGGGGAATCTCCCGTAGTCATACTCCTTTCACAGACGAGATATTATACGCTGATCCTCCTCGGCGATTCAGAATGCCAACTCTCCCAATGTACGAAGGAAGTAGTGACCCCAATCAACATATTTTGAAATATGAATGGTCAATGAGTGCTGCAAGGGCTGATGATGCAGTGAAATGCCGAAGTTTCCCCATCTCTTTGGAAGGAATCGCAACAATGTGGTTTACAAGGTTACCGCCTAGATCTATCTCTTCGTTCGATCAACTGGCTAAGAAATTTGTCGAACAGTTCCGTATGCATGTCGCTAGACCTAAAGACGTTAACACCCTATCTAGCGTCACCCAAGCTAAGGGAGAGACACTCAGACGTTATTTAGAAAGATTCCACGCGGCATGTGTAGAGATTAGTAATCCTAATGACAACTCAATCTTGATGGCATTAACCAAAGGAATCGATCCCGGTTCTGAGTTTGGAAATTGGTTAGCTAGGAAACCACCCGCATCGTTGGACCGTTTCTACTCCAAAGCCGCTCAATTCCTACGACAAGAGGACGCGAAACAGTCTAGGAAGCAGGACGATGCGATGCCCAGAACTGAAGGAATACAAAGTAATGTAGCAGTTAAGCAGTCCGGTGAGAGTTCCGGAAAAGTTCAGTTGAATATACAGAACAAACAGACCCAGCCGCGAGGCAACAGTGGTCAGGATAAGAAAAGAGATCAGAATCGAGGCCCACGGCGTAGGGCTCCAATGTTTGATAATTTCACGCCATTGAATACATCGTTGGAAAACGTGTATCTACAAACTTGCAACACTGTGCAATATAAGAAACCCGCTCCGAAGCAATCGTCGGAGAGGCAGATTCAAACAGGGAAGTTTTGTAGATTTCACGAGAGTTATGGACACAATACCAATGAGTGTCGACATTTGCAGGACCTCATCGAGAAGTTGATCAGGGAAAGAAAGTTAGATCAGTTTGTGCGAACGCCGCAGCCTGGTGGTGCGGGCCCTTCAAACCAAAATCGTGTGCAAAATCCAGAAAGACAAGAGGAACCTGCTCGTATGGGCGGAAGGCTAGTTATAAATACAATAAGTGGTGGTCCCCATCCAGCAGACAGAAGCTGGAGGGAAATGGAGTCGTATGCCAGCTCTATGAGGCATGCGGACTTCGAATGCTACAGTAATTGTGAAGATGGAACTCCGGCTAAACAACAGAAAACAATGTCTGATGATATCATATTTAGAAGCAGAGACGCTGATAAGATTGAAGCCCCAACAATCGACCCACTGGTCATATCTGCCCAGGTAGGTCCTGCTTGGATGAAGAGGATCCTGGTTGACAGTGGGAGCTCCATAAACATCTTGCTTAAACGAGCCTATGATTTAATGAAAATGGAAGCAAAGGACTTAAAACCTTGCCAATCTCGAGTTCACGGCTTCAATGGAAGTGCTACGATACCCACTGGAGTGGTGGAACTGCCAGTGGGGTTGGGAGTTGGAGACCGCCGGAGAGTCCGGATGTTGCAGTTTGTCATTTTAGATATTGATTCACGTTACAATGCGTTTTTGGGCCAACCGGCCCTTGCTGAGTTCAGGGCGGCCATTGCCTCATGGTGTTTAACTCTGAAATTCCCCACTGATCATGGAATTGGAGTCATTCAAGGAGATCGGGCAGCAGGAAGAGCCTGTTATGTTGCTGAACTGCGCGAGGCGCAGAGAAAGGAGAAAGGAAAGGGCGTAGAGGAATCTCTCTGCGTCCGTTTTGTTGATGATTGACAATTAGTGCCTGGGCCCCGGCCCGAGCACCACGACCAATTCCTTAAAGATCTTGACCCTAGAGACAACGAAGATAAAAACGAATCTAAAGAGAATCAAGCTTCCCCGACCGAACTGACTGTGGACATCCCAATCAGTGAGGATGATGATTCGAAAGTACTAAAAGTTGGATCTCAATTGGGAAAACAGACACAACAAGAATTGGTTGAATTTCTCAGGGCGAATCTCGACGTTTTCGCCTGGACACACTCTGATATGTGCGGGATCTCGCCAGGCATCGCAAGTCACTCCCTGAATATTGATTTGCGGTATGTCCCGGTCAAACAGAAAAGGCGTGGTATGGATCCAGAGAGATCTGCCGCCCTTAAAGAGGAGGTTGATAGGTTACAATCAAATGGTTTTATCCGAGATGCTTTGTATCCAGAATGGGTGTCAAATCCAGTATTGGTTCGAAAACCAAACGGGAAATGGAGAACTTGCATCGACTATTCTGACTTAAACAAGGCTTGTCCAAAGGATAGTTTTCCACTTCCTCGAATTGACCAGCTCGTAGATTCAACGGCTGGACATGAGTTATTATCTTTCATGGATGCTTATTCTGGCTACAATCAAATACCTATGCATTTGCCTGATCAAGAACATACCAGTTTCATGACCGATCTGGGACTCTACTGCTACAGAGTCATGCCTTTTGGTCTAAAAAATGTCGGAGCAACGTACCAACGCTTGGTCAACCGGATGTTCGCCGACCAGATCGGGAAGACCATGGAGGTTTATGTGGATGACATGCTAGTAAAGTCTCAATTCTCCACAGATCACGTCAGAGATTTAAATTTGATGTTCTGCATCCTTCGAGAATATGGAATGAAGCTCAATCCATTAAAGTGTCATTTCAGTGTCGCATCTGGAAAGTTCCTCGGGTTCATCGTTAACGCTCGAGGGATAGAAGCAAATCCTGAGAAGATCTGGGCGATAAGGAACTTACAAACTCCAAGAACCATAAAACAAGTCCAGAGTCTCAACGGGAAGGTAGCAGCATTAAGCAGGTTCATTTCAAAATCCACCGATAAATGCATTCCTTTCTTCGATCTGATCTGGAAAGGAAAGCGAAACTTTGAATGGACCATGGAGTGTGAAGACGCATTCCGATCGCTGGTTCAACATCTTTCCACACCACCGATCTTATCAAAGCCAGTTGACCACGAGCAATTGTACCTTTATCTGGCAGTATCAGAGCATGCAATCAGCGCTGCTCTAGTTAGGGAAGAAGACTGAGTGCAGAAACCAGTCTACTACATCAGCAAACGACTGACTGGAGCTGAGAGAAATTATCCGAAACTAGAGAAGTTAGCTTATTGCCTTTTCATTGCATCAAGAAAACTCCGACCATATTTCCAGGCACATCCTATTACTGTTTACACCGACCAGCCGTTACGACAGGTCCTTACGCGGCCCGAGACGTTTGGTAGGTTACTCAAGTGGAACATCGAACTGAGCCAGTTTGATATTACTTACTCTCCAAGACGAGCCATTCAAGGACAAGTCCTAGCCGATTTCATAGCTGAATTTACCGTTCCAGAAGACTTGCCCGAAACCAGTGAATCCCCCGAATACATCTAGAAGCTATATACTGACGGTGCATCAAACGACCGGTGTTCGGGCGCTGGTGTTGTACTTGAAACTCCCAAAGGCCGATCTGTATGTTATGCTTTGAAGTTTGGTTTTCGTGCAACCAATAATGAAGCTGAATATGAAGCCCTCTTAGCTGGACTAAAATTTGCCAGAGATTTGAAAATTATCGCTGTGGAAATTTATTGTGATTCGCAATTAGTCGTGTGTCAAGTGCGGGGAGAGTATCAAGCGAGAGATCGAAGACTAGCTGCCTACTTAGCTCGAGTTCAAGAAGTACTGAATCAGTTTGATTATTATGCCATTTATTATATACCTCGTGAACACAATCAAAAAGCCAATTCATTGGCGAAGTTAGCCAGCACAGGTGAAGCACAGCAAATGGGACTTGTCCCCGTCGAAACTTTGTCCTCCCCAAGCATCGATCAAATAGAGACGAATTTTGTGTTTGAAACCGCTCCCAACAGAGAATCGTGGATGACTCCGTATCAAAATTACATTGAGAATGGGACATTGCCTGAGCAAAGAAATGAGAAGAGACAAATTCTACGAAAGGCTTCACGGTTCGTCATTCAGAACGGAGTCATGTATAGAAGGGGTTATTCTGTTCCTCTCCTCCGGTGTATCGCACACGATGAAACCAAACAAGTGTTACATGACGAACACGAAGGAGAGTGTGGCGATCACACCGGCGGGCAAGCTCTCGCCAAGAAAATACTCCGATATGGGTACTACTGGCCGACAGTAAACCGAGACGTAGCAAACTATGCCAGAAAGTGCGATAGGTGCAAGAAACACGCCCGAATTCCAAGAGCCCCACCTACCGAGATAACTCAAATGGTCAATCCCTGGCCATTCGCAATGTGGGGCATCGATATCATCGGCGCTCTACCTCTGGCAAAAGGTGGTGCGAAGTATGCCATCGTCGTCATTGACTACTTTACAAAGTGGGCTGAAGCTGAAGCTCTCGCAACGATTACGACTAAGAAAGTGATAAATTTCGTAGTTCGCAACATCATCTGTCGATTTGGACTCCCTCATACCATTATCACCGATAATGGAGCCCAATTCGAAAGTGCAGAATTCAAGAATTTCTATCAACGGTTTCATATCCATAAAAAATTCTCGGTGTTTGCGCCAAAAATGGTCACAAACCCCAAGTGTTGTGAAAGCACCAGCGTATGAATACCAATCAGCAATATTCACACACAAATCACGGATCTAAGAAAATAACAAATAGCAATCCAGAAATAATGAACAGTGACACAAGATTTATAGTGGTTCGGCTATCTCCGGCCTACGTCCACTTCAAGGTTTTTATGATTTTATTACTCGATGATTGAAGATTACAGTTTCTTGTAATGTAGTATAACTGATTTTCTGAGCTAAGTCTGAATCTAAGGCAGCAATGGTGATTCTGAGTAAATCTAGCAGAGTCTGGGCGCTCTTTAGCTCTCAAAATTCTCTGACCCCTTTTCTGAATGACCAGGGGCTCTATTTATAGGTGTAGGAGGCTGATATTTTGCCTAAATTGAGGGGAGACCAGTTCTGGCACGTGAGGGAGCCCACATGGCCGAGATCTGGAGATCCGGGCCCACTTTGGGATCGATTCGACCCTTGGTTCGAATCGATCAAGAAATTGTCCAATCAAGCTGAAATTTGGTATGGACATTCTTCAACATGTGCTCAAGCTTCTGTGAAAATTTCATGGCGTTTGGACTTGTAGAACTTGAGTTATGATTGATTCAATATGGTGTTTTTCGCTTCCTGGAGTCGTTCGAATCGATACCTTCGAATCCATAGGGTCGACTCCATCTCCTAGCACGTGAAAGCAATGACGTGGTGCGCGTGCTTCGGGTCAACCCCCCTTTTTCTCCGAGTTTTACTGAGTCGAACCCGGGGTTTCAGCTAGGCGGACTTGGCAGATTCAAGGCAATCGATTCGAAGGCATGTTTCTTCGAATCGATGGAATTGGTGCTTGGTCGAATCGATCCAGATATGCCACTGTGGATCGATTCGAAGTTATCTCAATGTGGGGGTTCGAAGATGCTGGAGTCGAAGTTCCTATTACTGCATGGATTCGGAGGTAATGGAGTCGAAGTAAAGGTGCCCTCTATCGATTCGAAGCAACGTAGGCCTGATGGATTCGAACTTGACGGAGGCGAAGCTTTGCTCCTTCTGATCGATACGGAGGTCGTGCTCTGTTGATTCGAAGGTCTTCATGGTGATGGATTCGAATCTTGGTCGATTCGAATACAATGAACAACATATTTCCTTAATCTTGCAACGTTCGTATTTTGAGCATACGTACTCGGATCGACTCAAAATTTGGAACGTTGGTTTCTACGGCTTCGCTTGACGCGTCTTATCAATTGCAGCCCGATCCGGACTCGGACAAAATTCATCGATATCCATGGTGAACCTGCGATGCACAATCGATGTTCATGACTAATAATCATTGATTTTCAGTTAATCTTTGGGTATCTCGGCTTTGCCAAAAGTTGGGATAACATTTTGCCCCCCAAAACATGCCTTTTGGTAAAAGGAATGTTTTGATCAGTCTCATTTTAAATGCACTGAGTTCATGTGTATCTCATAGCTTATAGCATTTTCAATCAAGTCCATGGCTGTTCGAAGCCGAATTGTTATCAATTCCTTCCAGTGGAAGTTAAGAATGAAATTCTACGGTCTCTCCGTACTATTGATGGTCACTCCGGACCCTTGTCAAACCCATTCTAGATTTAGCGATTGAATAGAAAGATCCTATTGCACTTCGGCGTTGCTTTCTATCCCTTGCACTCTGGCCCCAGCTAGGGCGTATAGCGATGTCTTGGTCATTTTGGACCGATCGCAGCCTCTCTGGGCTCTTACTGGATCCCATCCTGTCACTCTCCGGTGAAGGGGAAACAACGATGAGTGAGCCGATCCTGTCGCTCTCCGGCGAAGCGGCTACACCCCCTGCACTCCGGTTCAGTGTTTTTGAACATTAAGCGATGTCATGACCTAAATCTTTAGGCCGATCATAGCCTCTCCGGGCTCTTATCGAATCCCGATCCAATCACTCTCCGGTGAATAGGAAACGATGCTTAAGTGAGTCGATCCTGTCACTCTCCGGCAAAGCAACTCACTTCTTGCACTCCGGACCCCGCCTCTCCGGGTAAGGTCATAAAGCGATCATGTTTATATTGATATTTAATGTTCATCCTTTAACTCTCCGGTTAAAAGGTTTATTTTAATAAGTGTTTCTTTATTAAATTCAAATCCTAGATGTTCAATCTCAAACACTAGGAAAAACAAGACAATGCCTCTCCGGGCGGAGCGGTCTATTTCCATCTTAGAGCATGCCTAGGGATCTCTCTGGTTCCCGTACATGAGTAAGTGGGATAGCTGTTTTATTTTGGAAATAAAATCTAAGAAAACTAATCGACCAGAGTCCAAATCTTGAACTTGGCCCTTGCCATCACGATTAGTTGATGACGAGTCGTGATCCCGATCCAGGATCATTCCTATTAGGTGGAGGTTGTTCAGGTCTTACTATCGTTGCCCGTTCTCTGATATATTGTGGCAATCTACCACTCCTGGCATGCTCTTCCACCTCATCCCTTAGGTGGCGGCATTCGTCGGTTGTGTGCCCATCTAACTCATGGAATAGGCAATATTTTCCGGTTCTACGTTCCCGCTCTGTGGGATCTCTCCTCGGTGGTTTTCGATAGGGGAGTTGCCCCCGAGTTTCGGTGTAAATTCGTTCCAGTCCTGCCACCAAGTCTGTGTATTGCCTGAATCTGGGCTCTCGTAATTTCTTCCGTTTATCAGGACCATCATGTGCGTCATCCTGCTTTCTCTTTCCTTTGTCCGCCCTGGACAGTTCCCTGGCGGTTCCTTCGCCTTGTGCAACATTTATTTCCTGCCTCTCGGCTCGTGATTCCTCTAATTGAATGAATTTTTCAGCTTCATGGAAAAACTCTCCAAGATCTTGCGGTGGATCTTTAGTCAAAGAGTCTTTGAATTCGGTGCCTTCTCCAACTCCTGCCACTGCCGCCATCAAAATCATCGATGGGTCCGGGCGATCTACAGAAGCCACCGTTGCATTAAATCGTAACAGAAAATCTTTTATGGACTCTCCGGTCCTTTGCTTTATTGATGCCAAAGTCATCATGCTCTTGGGTCGCGTTATGTGAACCCTAAACTGCTTCATGAAACAATCCACAAGCTCGCCCCATGTCCTGATTGATCCTGTCTCTAGCTGTCTAAACCAAAGCGCAGCCAAATCTGATAAGAATAAGGGGAAACATCATGCCATTACTTCCTCGGATGCTCCCAGCACTTCCATGTGTCTGATATATCTGGTGATATGCATGGTCGGGTCTGACTTTCCGTCATAAGGATCCAACATCGGTAGTTTGAACTTTGGAGGGTTCCTTGCATTTCGGATATTTGGAGCGAACGGACTTCGACTAACCTCTTCCAATCCTCCGCCTGACAATCCCCCTCTCATGAGTCGTCTCACTAGGTCAATCATTCTTTCATCTCCATCTAGGGGTTGCCCCCTTGTCATGTCTCTGTCTTGCCCTCCGAGTCTTGTAGGGAATTCTGGTACGTACTCTTCGGGTGGCTCGTTAGCATTTGTGTTGGCCCTAGCCGGTTGAGCTCCTTCCAAATGTCTTTCTACGTCGGATCTTGCGGGCCTGCCCCCAAGCCCTTGTTGATTGCCTTCTGGTTCTGTATTATGTCCTCCGTTGGGTTCCATAGCCCTAGCTCCTTGTTCCACATTCACAGCCGCTGTAGCTGGTCCAGGGTTCTGTGTCCCTGCAGCTCTCATCTGCTCGAAGAAATTCTGCAGCATCTCTTGTTGGCTTTTCATCATTCTTTCCTGCATTAGGTTATTCATAGCCTCCATCTCATCTCTAGTAATGTAGATCGAAGCTTGTCCTTCTCCAGCGCTAGAGGATGCCTCTTGACTTCCTGCCTGTTGGCTCCTCTCAGTTCTTTGTCTAGTTTGTCGAATCATTGTAGAGTCAGATCTGAATCCTTAAAATTCCAAATCTAAACTTTGAATCTGGTGTAGCGGGTGCTAGTTCTTCTCAGTGAAAGCACCAAAGTGTTTGCGCCAAAAATGGTCACAAACCCCAAGTGTTGTGAAAGCACCAGCGTATGAATACCAATCAGCAATATTCACACACAAATCACGGATCTAAGCAAATAACAAATAGCAATCCAGAAATAATGAACAGTGACACAAGATTTATAGTGGTTCGGCTATCTCCGGCCTACGTCCACTTCAAGGTTTTTATGATTTTATTACTCGATGTTTGAAGATTACAGTTTCTTGTAATGTAGTACAACTGATTTTCTGAGCTAAGTCTGAATCTAAGGCAGCAATGGTGATTCTGAGTAAATCTGGCAGAGTCTGGGCGCTCTTTAGCTCTCAAAATTCTCTGACCCCTTTTCTGAATGACCAGGGGCTCTATTTATAGGTGTAGGAGGCTGATATTTCGCCTAAATTGAGGGGAGACCAGTTCTGGCACGTGAGGGAGCCCACATGGCCGAGATCTGGAGATCCGGGCCCACTTTGGGATCGATTCGACCCTTGGTTCGAATCGATCAAGAAATTGTCCAATCAAGCTGAAATTTGGTGTGGACATTCTTCAACATGTGCTCAAGCTTCTGTGAAAATTTCATGGCGTTTGGACTTGTAGAACTTGAGTTATGATTGATTCAATATGGTGTTTTTCGCTTCCTGGAGTCGTTCGAATCGATACCTTCGAATCCATAGGGTCGACTCCATCTCCTAGCACGTGAAGGCAATGACGTGGTGCGCGTGCTTCGGGTCAACCCCCCTTTTTCTCCGAGTTTTACTGAGTCGAACCCGGGGTTTCAGCTAGGCGGACTTGGCAGATTCAAGGCAATCGATTCGAAGGCATGTTTCTTCGAATCGATGGAATTGGTGCTTGGTCGAATCGATCCAGATATGCCACTGTGGATCGATTCGAAGTTACGATTCGAAGTTATCTCAATGTGGGGGTTCGAAGATGCTGGAGTCGAAGTTCCTATTACTGCATGGATTCAGACGTAATGGAGTCGAAGTAAAGGTGCCCTCTATCGATTCGAAGCAACGTAGGCCTGATGGATTCGAACTTGACGGAGGCGAAGCTTTGCTCCTTCTGATCGATACGGAGGTCGTGCTCTGTTGATTTGAAGGTCTTCATGGTGATGGATTCGAATCTTGGTCGATTCGAATACAATGAACAACATATTTCCTTAATCTTGCAACGTTCGTATTTTGAGCATACGTACTCGGATCGACTCAAAATTTGGAACGTTGGTTTCTACGGCTTCGCTTGACGCGTCTTATCAATTGCAGCCCGATCCGGACTCAGACAAAATTCATCGATATCCATGGTGAACCTGCGATGCACAATCGATGTTCATGACTAATAATCATTGATTTTCAGTTAATCTTTGGGTATCTCGGCTTTGCCAAAAGTTGGGATAACACTCGGTGGTTGCACATCCTCAGGCAAACGATCAGGTCGAAGCTGTCAATAAAGTTATAAAATCCATCCTAAAGAAACGACTGGAAAAGGCCGGGGGCAAATGGGTTGATGAACTCCCTATGGCATTATGGGCTTATCGGACGACTCACAAGACCGCAACCGGACACACCCCGTTTTCCTTATCTTATGGCACAGAAGTCGTTATTCCAGTCGAGACGAAAGTGTTTTCCCATCGCGTGACTTATTATGATCCGAATACAAATGCAATATTGCTTGCTGAATCTTTGGATCTACTGGATGAGAAGCGGGAAGGGGCTGATTTGAGAGCTGCTGCATATCGGAGTCGAGTCGCCCGATTGTACAATGCCAAAGTTCGGCCTCGAACTTTTGAACTCGGCGATCTCGTTCTCAAGAGAATCTATCCGGTTCCTTCACACATGAAACCAAATTGGGAAGGACCCTACGTGATTACACAAAGACTCGGAGATGGCACATTCAAACTATCGACCGTTGACGGTCTTGATTTACCAAGGGCCTGGAACAGCGAGAGTCTCCGTCGCTACTACACGTGACAGACTTTATTTATTTCATTATGTTTTTCCATTTAGCAGTTTATTTTTGCATTTCGAAATTAGAATTTGTAATAAGGCAACTGACTATGCCATATTTTCTTATTTCAGCAATAAACTGTCATCTCTTCGAGCCAGAGCTATGATTCATTGAATACAATGCACAATATCACGATGCACGGAGAGCTAAATTCCATCACACAGTGGAATTTATCCAAGTAGGGAGTGGCTGTGATACGACCGGCCACTCACTAAGTGAAACCCGAGCTCGGGGGCAAGCCATCACATCAAGGCTAAAAATGGGTTGATACACGACAATCCTTCACACAACTCCGTACTCCCAGAGTGCGAGACGGAGTGTAAACATTATTTAACTCCGTACTCCCAGAGTGCGAGACGGAGTATAAACATTACTCAACTCCGTACTCCCAGAGTGCGAGACGGAGTATAAACATTATTTAACTCCGTACTCCCAAAGTGCAAGACGGAGTATAAACATTTACTTAACTCCATACTCCCAGAGTGTGAGACGGAGTATAAACATTTACTTAACTTCGTACTCCCAGAGTGCGAGACGGAGTATAAACATTACTTAACTCCGTACTCCCAGAGTGCGAGACAGAGTATAAACATTATTTAACTTCGTACTCCCAGAGTGCGAGACGAAGTATAAACATTTACTTAACTCTGTACTCCCAGAGTGCGAGACGGAGTATAAACATTTACTTAACTCTGTACTCCCAGAGTGCGAGACGGAGTATAAAAATTTACTTAACTCCGTGCTCCCAGAGTGTGAGACGGAGTATAAAAATTACTTAACTCCGTACTCCCAGAGTGCGAGACGGAGTATAAATAATAAGTTAACTCCATAATCTCAGAGTACTCCGAGAGCGCGAGCCGGGTATAAGCGTTAACACTCAATTGCAGATAATTTCGCACAACACCTATTACGGCTTATCCCCAAGACTGGGGGCAGAACCAAAGCAAATATTGAATTGAAGACAAAAGAGAATATGTTTTCATTTCCATTATCAACAAAAAGAATCTGATTACAAGCTAGTTCAAAGAATTCCTACTAGTGGAAGTCGAGTCCACATCTATACACGGCTATAGAAAAACCAAAAAGACAAAACACTACCCCCGAACGTGACAACAAACTAAAGGAAGAGTTCAATCTTTCTTCTTCCTCGGTTTCTTCTTCGGGGTAGTCCCACTGGATCCGCTACCCGACTTCCTCCTCACTCTCTTACTCTTCGCCGGTTTGTCCTCTGATGGCGACATAATGTCAACATCCTCCTCGGAGCTTGAGGCGACAGAGATTCTCTTGGAGGATGGAACTGGAGGCATAGAAGCCGTAACAGGAAGTGGGGCGGGAGCGCTTGCAATAACCACAGTGCCGCCCGGTGATATCATCATTAGTGGGGCAGGGCCAAATGGATTCATGCCCGCTGTCACTTCTGCCATCTCAGCATTCATCTCGGCCAAAATTTCATCCTTACGAGATGCTTGTGCCGCGCTGGACGTACTAGTGGCTGGCATAAAGGAGCTAACGGCTGGAGCAACCCCACTCATGGCAAAAGATGGATCTGCGAAGGGTTCGTTGGGTTGACTAAGGAGTTCCTCAATCATCTGAGCATCAAAAGATAACATGCTCGCTTCTCCCTCTTCACCGACCACAGAAGATGTCATGATAGCCTCGGTGACAATGGCTCCTTGCGCCTGATAAGGGACTTGAAATGCAGGAGGCGCAGAGATAACAGCTTCAGTCACTGAATGAGAAAAGGCAAAAATTGTTAGCTAAATGAACCGTTTCCAATTCACCACACTAAGTGTTTACGGGAGACGTTCAAATACCTTCCTTAGCCTGACCCGAAGTATGGGCAGGTACAGAGGCAGGAGCATCAATGGAGGACAATTGCGGCTGGTCAAGATTATAAGCGGGGATGGACTGGGGATCGACCGCACCAATGGCTTCGGGCAATGTCGGAGTTACAGCTCCAACACTTGCTTCGTGATGCTTGATCCCCGAGCCCTCACCTGTCTCTATCTATTGAGCACCAAGCCTCTCTCTCGCCATGGAAATCACCGCCTCGTGGAGAACTTTCCTCTCTTCCTCAGTAAGCAAGCGCATCTCAAGCTCGAAATCATCCAGTGCTTCAGCCGTTGGCGCTGCTTTCTTCTCCTCCACCAGCCTAGTCCAGGCGTTGTACAAAATCATAGAGTCATCTCCGAGCCAAGATAAATTTCTATGCTCCAGCACATTGGCGTTGTATGTGACCAGGAGATCATCAAAATCAGCTTCCATCCTGGACTGCTCAGCCATGACTTTTTCTTCGGTTTCTGCCTCCACAGACTTGGTCTTGGCCACCGCCGCAGCAAGTTCAGCTCGAAGTGATACGGCTTGGTCGCATGCCTCCTGAGCGGTGGTGTTTGCGTCATCTTTTTCTTTCACCACCTCAGTGAATTTAGCTTTAAGCTCATTCAGCTCTTTAACGGCGGTGCCTCGCTCAGCTACGACCGTGGTATAACGGTGGCCCATCCCTTCAACTAAGGCACAATGTGCCTGCTGCATCCTTGCCATTTTTGCCACGGCGTCGTCATGCTTTTTAAGTGCTTGAAGTTCTGCACTCCGAGATGACTCGATCTCTGTTTGGAGAACCTGAATGATGCGGTCTTTCTTGACAATGTCAGCATCCCGCTCCTCAATAATCTTTGCCCGGTCAAAAGCTACTTTTGAAGCTTTTATGGCTGCTTTGTACCACTCCTTGTATTAAGCGTAAAAGTCACGGATGTAGTCATGAGTAATGCTCTCGGCATCCGGAGGAATCCTCTTGAGATGAGGAGGGAAGACATATGCATCTAGGCAAATTTCCGGGAAGTCCTTTTTCATTTGGGCAAGCTTGATGGCTCCTTCACTCGTCAATTCAACCGGAGCCTGTTCAACAATGGCAGCCGTCTGCGGTTCAACTCTTTGCCGCTGAGTCTCGGGCCTTGAAGATTGAGCAGGTTGATGCTGCTACGAAGACTCAGGGAGATCTACGGGGGCCCTAGGAGGCGGAGGAGAACGAGATCTCGGTCGGTACTGATAGCTCCTATCTCTGTCAGTACGATCTTGACCAGAATGGTCGTGCCAATAATCCCGGTCTCTGTCGTAACGTTCCTGGCTGGTGTAGCCTCGACCGTGATCCCTATCTCATTCCCTCCAGCGGGACTCATAATAAGAAGAAGAACGGCGCACATTGCGGAGCCTATCCAGAGTGGATCCACGACCTGACATCTCACCTGCGATAAGAAGGAACTACAGTTTAGAATCCTACAAAAGTGATGTTCAATATGCGGAAATCATGAAGTGCTGTGGAAGTGTGTGTAAATGTGTAAACCCCTAGACCAACCGGAAGTGTTGACCGCACTCAAAGGGAAGGGCTCGCTCATATTTAAAACATCTTGAAATTCCTCCAACCCGGAATTGTGATGAATCGATATATAATCCGGGATGGGAATATCATCAAGCCCTTTGAAATTATCTCTCGAATGAGAAGGGGCGGCCTCAGAGATTATAGCTCCGGAAGTGGGAGGAGACACATCTACAGGCTTCCACCCCTTAGATTTAAGTTTTTTAGAAACGACGGTCTTGCTTTTCCGTCTTTCTCCCAATTCTTCAAAATTTCCCGAAAGATCCGCCATAGGCTCTACGTCTGTGTGAGTCCTTTCTTCATCGCTCACTTCGGTTATCATGACCCCGAGCGTTTTCTTCACCATTTTCTTTTTCTTCTTTTTCTTCTTCTTTGAGATGGGCTTTAGCATCCCTTCGGTGACTATGCTCTGATTCATTTCGATCAAGCTGAGAGTCCTTAAGTTATAATCAATCAGCACCAAGTCGATGTGTCTCGCATCGCTCGGGATCTCTTGAAGGCTCCGAATCATGCCCTTGTAATACCCACCGTCGGGTCTGGAGATAATGGCTATAAGGAAAACAAGATGTCAATACCAATGTTGAAAAGCTATTAGTCAAAGAAATCGTCAACAGGTTACGACGCTTATGTCTAGACAACCATCGCCTAGCAAAACCAGGAGGACACCGGACATAAAACCATTCATTCTTGAAGTAACTAAGTTTGGTCCAGGCTCCGGTAATAACTTGACAGTTTCTCACTGCCTCCAAAAATGTAAAAGACGGACTATCGCCTCTGCTCTTGAAGTTGAATAGATATCTGATTTCCGTCGGCCTTGGAGGGCGGAAGAGGTGTTCCATAAATACAATAAACGCACTGTTCAGTAGCGCGTGCCCATTGGGATGTAATTGAGAGGGAGCGATTCCAAGAAATGATAGCATCTTCCTAATGTATTGATTAAATGGAGGGAGTGTTCCGGCCGCATAAGCATGTCGATAGAAAGCGGTATACCCTTCGGGCGGACAGTGAGGTCTGTCGCTATGTCCCGACAACAACGCATCATCCAAAGAGATGTTATGTCTCGTGCATATCCTGCCCAACAAGTTTTCAGAAATATTGGACTGAACAGAATCTATAGGGTCCTCAATAAATATAGCCTCTTATAGCTCGTCAGGAGCTGGATCTACTACCTCCGCTGGGATATCTGGAATTACAAGGACCGGAGGGGGAGAACTCTGAATCTCCTGCTGTTGGGAGCTCGAAGATTCCATAACTGACTACTTACCAGAAATCAGTGTTAAACAAACAATAAACCCGTGCATCCCGCAGTGTAAAGTGTGTGAAGTGAAGTGCAGCTAATACTTAGTAAATTTAACAAAACCAAAGACAAGATGAAAACTTCGGAAATTATGAAGTTGGTTAGAGTGACCGTCATTGCTGATCGTCTTAAACCATATCGTCCAGAATTCATGGTGGTTGGTTTGTATTTATTTGTCAAAGTACAGTTCCATCAACGAGCTTCGAAGGGCAGTCAAGTATGCAGTATAAAAGTTCAAGTCAAATATGCAGAGATGAAGCTCGTCGGAGTCATGCCATTAATTATGTGAAATTTCTGTATCCATGAAAGCTGGTTCGTATCGATCAAAGTTGGAGTCAACAATTCCGAATCGATCAGAAGGGCACGATTTCGAATCGATTCTAATCGAATCGACATAGATCGAATCGATCGCACCTAGGCTTTCGAATCGATCGGGAGACCTTTCCTTCGCATCCATCATCAGACTTGCTTTCGAATCGATCTCCGGAAAAATAACTTCAGAGCAGACAAGTAACCTAGCTTCGTATCGGTCATGTAAATAGAATCTTCGAATCGATCATAGGGGGCAACTCCACTTATCGATCAATACGAATCGATACGACTGACTCACCATCTACAATCGATTCGATCTATAAACCTCCACCTCGTACATCTAGATCGATACGAGCGCCATGGCAAATCTCGAATTCCAAATCGATTCGATGACCATCATTTTAGATCGATACGAAGAAAAGGTCCTAATTTTCTTTCCCATACTTCTCCAAAAAACCCTTCTTGTTTTCATTCCTGGTTTCGATCCCGTCACGATCGATACGAACATGAACAAGGGAAATTTCAGATCCTGGAACTTAAAAGACATAGTCGAATTACCTACCTAAAAGTAAAATTAGATTAAAAAAGGCTTGGATGTTGGTTCGATTCGAAGCGCACAAGAAAACGATTCGTTCTTGAAATCTTGGATCGATTCGAAGGCGCAAGAAGCTACAGTGAAAAGTAAAAAGTAAAAAATGCCAAGGTACCCGGTATTTATATGAGACCCAGAAGGCAACCGGGTCGATTCGCCTCCCGGTCTACGTGACCGCTCGCAACCAGTCAAAACCAGATCGATTCGAAGTGTCCTATTCGAATCCATCGACCTTTTGTCTCCATCGAATCGAAGGAAACATCGGCAACCACCAGTTTGAGACCACTCTTCGTATCCATCGATTCGAACCCATCCAATATGCACTGAGTTCATCGATACGAAGTATAAAATAAAGATGTCCCTAAAAACATTCGACTCCATCGATTCGAAACCATCAGCTCGAATCCATCAACACTGGATCCACAGCAACAAAGATTCATCGATACGACTCAGGATTTCATATCCATCAAAGATTTTTGTGTCTACCAAAGCAAAGCACGCTGGTTGAACATTTGTTTAAAAGAAGATTACAACAAAACGACTGAAAGACGACTGTCAAGCAACCAATTGAACAAAAACATTCAGCATGAAAGACTGCAGCTTTTCAAAGCACGTCATGTTTACACAAGACGTACTTTGGGGGGCAAATGTTATCCCGCCTTTTGGAAAGACCGAGATACCAAGGAACTGACTAAAGACCAGGAGTCACTCGTCATGGATATCGATGAATTTTGTCCAAGTCCGGATCGAGCCACGATTAACAAGACATAATAAGCAAAGCCAGGGAAGCCAACGTTCCAAGTTTCAAGTCGATCCGAGGTTGTATGCTCAAGATATGATCGATGCAAGATGAAGGGGAAGACCACAATTTCGTATCCATCGATGTCGTCTCCTTCGTATCCATTGGCAGGGTTTATGTTCGAATCCATCCAAGACATCGCTAGTTCGAATCCATCAGTATAACCGGAGTTCGAATTGATGGCATTCGCATCGATCGGAAGGAAGGGAACTTCGCCTCCATCTGGTTCGTAACCATCAAACTTGGAAGTCCTTCGAATCCATGGGTAACAGTATGCTCGAATCCATCCTTCTACAACAGCTTCGTATCGATCAACCATAGCGTGTCACGATTGATACGACGAAACTCTTGTTCGAATCCATCTGGGAATGAAGCCTTCGAATCCATCGAGTCAAAGCAGCGAAGTCTCCGGGACGACTCGATCAAATAGGCGAATAAAGCGGATCAAAGCTAAAGTTTCGCTCCACATCATCACAAAGTCATATGCCCTGATCGATTCGAAGTGATCGATTCGATCGTATCGATTCAAACGAACCAGCCTGCCGAGAAACACCAATTCAAATCGATCATAACTCGAGATCTATAAGTCCAAATGCTATGAAATTTTCACAGAAGCTTGAGCACATGTTGAAGAATGTCCACACCAAATTTCAGCTCGATTGGACAATTCCTTGATCGATTCGAATGGATTTCGAATCGATCCCAAAGTGGGCCCGGATTTCCTAAGAGCGGGCGCGTGGGGCCCCTCACGTGCTAGAAGTGGTCTCCTGAAATTTAAGCGAAATATCAGCCTCCCACACCTATAAATAGAGCCCCTGGTCATTCAGAAAAGGGGTCGGACAATTTTAAGAGCTAAAGAGCGCCCAGACTCTGCCAGATTTACTCCAAATCACCACCGCTGCCTTATATTCAGACTTAGCTAATAAAATTAGTTGTACTACATTATAAGAAATTGTAATCATCAAGTATCGAGCAATAAAACCATCAAACTTCATAGTGGACGTAGGCGAAACGCCGAACCACTCTTAATTGTTGTCTTCTGTGCAATTTACTTTCTGTTATTTGGAGTTTTTGTTAGATAATCCTCAGTTTTAATTTTCTTTCTTCACTTTTATCTCTTCAAAAACTTCCGAAGAGTGTTGTGCCCATTTTTGGTACAAACACTTCCAACATTATTTCATATAATTTAAAATAATTTATCATATATATAAGTATATATTATTTTATTTTATAATTAGGCAATTTATAACACCTTTTAACTAACACATCATGTACATACATAAAAACATATTTTAAATTCATTTTTGTCTACTAACTTCATTCATATCGATTTCAAAAATAATTTCTAAAATTTTAAAACATTTAACGATGCATATTTTTTAAGGTTTATATCACAACCCTTCAATTTCCATTAGAAAGTAAATAAATATTAAAACAAAGAAATTCCACAATTTTAAAATAATAATTTTTAAATCCTTTTTCTAAATTTGAATTCTGTCCTAAATGGTTCAATTTGACTTAGAAAAATAGACAAGTAAAACATATATTTTTAAAATTTACTTCTATAAATAAGAAATGTTCACAGAAGCATAAATAAAATGTAATATTTTAATTTGTTTAAAAATCTAACATAAATATTTGTTAAATACATTCAACAATATGTGGCTTACTTATTATTATTATTTTCCTTCAAAAGTTTCTACCTCAAAAGCAAAGTACACATAAATAACAATGTGTCTTATGCTAAGCAAAAATAAAACTTTTATTTATGGAAAATTACTTCTTATTTAATTCTCCCATTTTTGAAATTTAATATAAGAGGCTATTATTTCAATACATTAAGTACTTCAACTTCTTTATTTTTTTCAAAAATCTCAAATACTAATATTTCTAACTTTTAAGGGAAAACATTTTAATTAATTTAAATACTTTAGTTGGAGTAGATCATAACTTACACAAGCCCGATTAGGTCATACAATCTAAGAAAAATGCTTAAGTACCTTCATTACGCCTCATCAACATCACACTATGTTCTATGGACTTAAAGGTTCTACTCTTCTTCTTATTCATCCCTAGTCCCACAATTTAGTCCATCGTTACTTGGCATATAAACCCTCTTTTAGCAATCCTCTATGGAGTAAATTACAAAAAATATGATAGATTTATCTTCTATCCAAAACTATTTAAAACTCAACATTTATTCAACTCGTAGTTGTTTACTTATAAAAGGGATAAGTCAACAACTATCTCTACGAGTCAAAATATATGAGTTATAACGTAAAAAAAATTAAATTAATAAATAATAAAAATTATAAATATGTTTTCTTATATGTTCTAATTTAATAAGAATCGCCTTACCTATGTTCGGATACCAAATGTAATGACCCTTCATCTATGGGCCCCAATTCACGCATAAAAAGACGACAACATCACGGACCTCGCCGATGGCGGATCGTTTTAAGGTAAAATATATAAAATATATCACTGAGTTATCTGTAATATAATATGCTATTTGAAACTCGTGGCGAAATGAATAAAATATAACAAACAATAATGCGGTCCTAAAAATAAAAATAGTGCAATATCAAATAAACTCCAACTACAAACATCTTTTATACCGTTAATGAAAAATATCTAATGTTTAGGAATAACTAATATAAAATAAATAGTAGATAGCTGATAGATAAATAAATAAATGCTTCCATCGCACCATCATCCTCTAACCCACCACTAGTCCTCTCTATCAACCTATTAGAGTATAACTAACAGGAATAAAATGATAGAGGGTGTTATACATACGTTTGATGAGTGAAACACATCTTATAAGTATATAATACTAACAAGCTAGTAAAACAACACTTATGCTCGAAAACCATACCTTAATCTGTGTCACTTGAACCAATAAGTCAGTAAAACATAATATAATATATATTGACTTCATATGCTAAGGTCTCACCAAAATATATTACATGCCTAATCGCATGATTGACCCCAAATCCTCAAATCACTATCGCCAAGTCGTATACAAAGAACTTAGCTTCTCTAACCATGTTGTGATGCTAAATCAAACATTGAGGACTCAACTCCTTGGACTATCATATATTGAGGGTTTATCTCCCCAAACTATCATATATTAAGAAAAAAGCTCCTTAGACTATCGTATATTGAGGACTCAGCTCCTAGAACTATCGTATATTGATGTCAAGTCTGTGCTAGTCATTCACCTAACAATCCGCAACACTATTGGGATCAAACCCAAAATCCTTCATAGGCCCATTGTTTATGAAGCCCAAACCCGTAAGTGCAAAATTATATCTAAATCCCAATGTGAGTACATAATAGTAAACATGGTAATTTGGTTTTAAATTATCTTTCCACGATCATAAGAGGTGAATTTTCTAAAGTATCTCAAAATATAATAATCAATATATCAAAATATTTCTCATCGTGCCACAATTTTGATATCGCGAACTGCGTGTGAAACAGAGGTCGTATGAGAAAGTTATAAGTGTTTAAAGTTAAGGGCATTTTCATAATTTTATAAATTATTAATCAAATAATATACTTTATATCATCGAATGAACATACTGATGGATTTGTATCATAAAGAAATACAATTTTGAAATATAATATCTTTAATTTAGAGAACTTTTGTGGTACACTTTTAAACTAGGTAAAATCAAACTTTATCTAATTACAGCTTAAAAATCACTTTTTAATTATCTAGCCATGTCATACTACAACCTAACCAAGTATATATAAAAAATCACTTTTTAGTTACCAATTTTGTCATTTATAATTTAGTTTAATATCATAAGAGGTGAATTACTTCTACGTCTTATCAATATATATACAAATAGGATGAATCTCATTTATTGCAACTCTCGAACGAAGAAGAACCCAACACTGTCTCCACCGTCCTATGCTTTTTTCACCTAGATTCCTAAAAAATTCATCCATATTCCTTTACCAAATCATAGTGCTCATCTCCACGGTCATTTCGATATATATATATATATATATCATCAAAATCTGTTAAGAAACGAGAAAGATATGCCGTTTTGAAGTTTAATAGAGAAGGATTAACATGGCGTACGAGATTTCATCATTGTTCTTCATTGTTTGGGTCTCCTACACCTTTGGTCATATGAGTTCCACCTCCAAAATAATACGAGATCATAGTATTCTTTGTATCCTTCGATTTGCTGCTAGTTTCGTCAAATACCATTGAAAAATGAAGAAGTTATGAATTTTCAAAGTTTGATGAAAAAGAGGGTAGAAGAAGAAGAAAAGTGAAAGTTTAAATTCAGTTGGTATTTGTTATCCAGCATTTTGATCCGGCTACATTGAACTGATTGCACAAGTCAGATTCGACATGTATTAAGGCCGATGAGTTCAGAGTGATGGTTGTGAGGCTCAGAAGTCAAGTACAGATGATTACATGAAGTCGAAGTTGAATGGAATTGATAGATATGCAAGGCAGAATATTCGAAGTATAAAGTATTGTTCAACATATAGGAGGGATCGACATAAATTGACTTCCATTATAGGGATCGGTATGTTTTAGGGAGTACGAGCATTTCAATAGAAAACAGTCTATATCTCAAGATCCACAAGTCCAATGCATATGAAATTTGGTGAGCAAGATCTAGGGACCCTAGGAAGCCTACCCTAGGGATCGCACCTCAAAAATATGAAATTAGAGGGATCAACACTCTTCCCTTGGTAGGGATCGGTAGAAATCAGCAAGCAATCCATGTTGAAGCAAAGATCAAGCAATAACTCAAGTTCTACTGATCCAATTGGCATGAAATTTGGAGGCTAAGAATATTTTAGCATGAGAAAGCTACCATAGGGATCGCACCCCAAAATTCCACCAAAGTAGTGATCGGTACCGATCCCTCTTCTTAGGAATTGGGTCATGCATTCCCTCTTGTGGATCCATATGGTTCTGAAGGTCCTTCTACCGAATTTTCAGGGAGATATTTGGTCATCTTCGTCTATAAATATAGGCTTGGTTGTTCATTTTCAAGACTTTACGCTGTCAGTTGCTTTATATTCTTTTGTAACAAAGATTTTTCATCCGATCCCTATTGTACTCAGTTTATAAAGTGATTAATAAAGCAATCTGTTCAAATTAGATGTAGGCAAACAACATCGAACCATTATAAATTATCGTGTGCTTGTTTTCTTTCAATTTACTATATTTCTTTGTTATTATCCTCTGTTTTTACTTGATATTCTTTATTTATTTCTCTTCAAAACTTATATTGGGTGTTTGTGCCAATTTTTGGTGCAAATATTATGGTGCAAATATTATGGTGCAAATATTATGGTAGTGAAACGCTTCCTAGAAGCCCAATGCTGCGACCTTCCTCCAGTAACCCAAATAGAGATAACCATTCATCAGTTATAAGGAGTCTAATTTCCCTGTCTTCGTCCAGGGTGGCATGAATTGTAGAGATTGCCCGTGAAAAACTATCGCCCTATGGACGTGGATGGACACCTGTAGATTTTTAGAATATTAGTTGATTCAGGATATGACCTGGGTTAAAGAATTTGATAATAGAGTGAAGATGACACTTACGTCCTTCTAACCATCGCCTTGCAAGGCGGACATCGGACATAAAACCATTCGTGTTTGAAGAGGCTGAGCTTGTTCCAACCACATGTTAAGGCTTGATAATTGGGTGAAGGCTCGAGGAAAATGTAGGAAAGACTCCTTGTCCGTCGTTTGAAGTTGTAAATAAACCTGATGTCCTCAGGAGTTGGCGGGCGGAACAGGATGGTCATGAATAGTAAGAAAGTGCCGTAGAGAAAAGCATAACTGTTCAGGTGTAGTTGAGGAGGAGTTATTCCAAGATATTTTAGCATCTCCTAGATAATAGAATTGAAGGGCGACATGCATCCGGCCCAGCACATGAACATATTTCATGTTGTATACCCTTCCGGGGGCGAATAAGCCCTGTCATTCACCGAAGGAACCAGAAAGTCTTCGAAGGAAATCCCGTATCTAGAACATAGTCTGCAAAGAGTGGCCTCACCAATTCTGGATGCTTGAGAATCTGCAGGGCTATCTAAAAAATGGTGCCTTCTATAGTATCGGGGGCAGGACTTATATCTTCCGTCAAGAGGACGGGAATATCAGAGAAAATGTCAACCGAATGGTTGGAAACTTCCGTTTGTTTAGTTCGACGACCAGGGAAAAGCCTGCCAGATATAGTTGCATAACTCGACTCGGTTGGGATTACTATGTTGTGAAGTTGGTCCGAAAGACATAGCAGCTAGACGCTCTGAACGTCCGAAGTCCATGTCAACTATACTCGGTATATAATCGAGATTAGAAAAGTTTATCTGTCCCTTCGTGCTAAGTGTAAGCTAGTATAGTGTTGTGTAGTGCAGAGATAAGCAGCTCAAAATAAAAACAAATCAAAGTAAATGATGAGACTTTGGATTCTGACCAGAGTGACCGTCATCGCTGACGGTCTCAACTGGCGAATAGATTGATCGGTTGTGTAAGATTTGGGATCGATCATCGACATTGAAGTGTGCAATCCGTTATTAAAGTTCATATGTTAAGTTTTAGTTCATGTTCAAAGTCCCAAGGATTTGATCGTTCAATTTCGAGTTCAACAGTGAATATGCAAGTCCTATTGTCCATCATCGTCATATATTCAGTTCATTAAGATGAGATTGGTTTTAATTGATCAAACAAGTGATTATGGACTGGTTTTTAAGTTCAATTCGAAGACTAGAATTAGCTAAGTACATATATGCCAATCCATATATAGTTGATCTCTATCCCAGAGCAGAAAACAACCGATCCCTTTCGCCACATGATTCTTGTCGATCCCTTTGCCTAACCAACTCTACCGATCCCTCTACTTCACTGTTTTCAACCTTCTATCAAACTTCCACTACCGATCCCTCCACGCTAACTTCCACAACTGATCCCTTCCCTTTTCCATTCCAACCGATCCCTCCTTTAACCAACAAAACTACCGACCCCTCCATGTGAATTGAAGGCGGACGATCCTCTTCTTCCACTTCCTCGTGCTACCCTTTAAACTTTTTAGCCAAACCCTACCACATCCCACTTCTCATCTTCTCCAAACAGCTTTGGCTATCAATTATCCATCACGTCGCACTCCAAATCGATGCCAATAGGATAGAATTCGTTGTCTCGTCATAAAATCAAAAGCTAAAGACAAGCAAACCTACCTAAATATATAGAGGATGAACTGTGTGAGAAAAAGTATTGGATTGTAATTCAAATGGAAGGCAAAATGATGATCTAAAGAAAAATAAGAAGGCGAGATTATAGATGAAGGTGGTGTTTAATTCAAAACGAAGCGGTTGGGTTTTCTTTCAAGACAGGAGAGGGTTCGGGACTTGACTTAAAGGAAGTATGAAGAGGAAAGTAAATAGGGAAGAGATGAATAAGTGAAGGTTGAAGGGAAGGAGTGCTAGCCTATATATGGGGACAAGGGATCGGCCGGTGTCTTTGAGGTCAACACAAAATAGGGAGGGATTGACTATGAGCATGTATGTAGACAAACATAGGCATGGAAATTATTCAAAGCACGTATGTACAAATGAAATGAAATTGCATCTTACCCAATGAAATTTAGCGACGACCCGTAAGCATACGAACGCATTCGGGAGCCAACGACAAGAACATGTATCTGAACGTGCACATGTATGGTCTAAAAGTTCAATTTTTAAGATCGACGGGAATTGAAATCAAACCTGAAGCTTTTAAGTTCGAAGCTGGACCAGATAACCAAAGCTTATTAATATCGTGGAATCGGACTTATATATCAACTGATAGAATATAACCTTAGATTTATACTATCAGAAATCGATCAAGCATCATGACGAACAAAGAGGGATACAACACTTTGGGAAATTAATTCGATAGCGGGATAGCGACTATTCAGAAAACTGGACGGCTTTCTTTCCGACTACTCTAACTTGCTTCAGTTCAAAGCACGTCATGTTCAACATAAGACGTACATTGGGGGGGGCAAGTGTTGTTCGGCATTTTGACTCGGCTATATTGAACTGATTGCACAAGTCAAATTCGACTGCTATCAAGGTCAAATGAGTCCAGAGAGACGATTTTGGGACCTAGAAGTCAAGTACAGATGATAACACGAAGTTGATGTTGAATGGAATTGATAGATATGCAGGCAGAATGTTCGAAGTATGAAGTATGGTTCAACATAAGGAGGGACCGATAGAAATTGACTTCCATCATAGGGATCAGTATGTTCCAGGGAGTAAGAGTGTTTCAATAGAAAATAATCAATATCTCAAGATCCACAAGTCCAATGCATATGAAATTTGGTGAGCAAGATATGGGTACCTTAGGAAGCCTATCCTAAGGATCGCACCTCAAAAAGACGAAGTTAGAGGGATCGGCACTCTTCTCTTGGTAGGGATCGATAGGAATCAACAAGCAATCCATATTGAAGCAAAGATCAAGTAATAACTCAAGTTCTACTGATCCAATTGGCATGAAATTTGGAGGCTAAGCATATTTTAGCATGAGGAAGCTACTATAGGGATTTCACCCCAAATTCCACCAAAGTAAGGATCGGTACCGACCCCTCTTCTTTGGGAATTGGGCCATGCGATCCCTCTTGTGGGTCCATATGGTTCTGAAGGTCCTTCTACCGAATTTTCAGAGAGATATTTGGCCATCTTCGTCTATAAATACAGGTTTGGTTGTTCATTTTCGAGACTTTTACGCTGCTGGTTGCTTTATATTTTTTTGTAACTAAGGATTTTTCATCTGATCCCTATTGTACTCAGTTTATAAAGTGATTAATAAAACAATCTGTT
Organism: Allium fistulosum; assembly: GCA_030737815.1. NCBI lineage: Eukaryota > Viridiplantae > Streptophyta > Magnoliopsida > Asparagales > Amaryllidaceae > Allium > Allium fistulosum. Next base: position 1,180,967,001 of record CM060902.1, read on the forward strand.
CAAAGTGGACGTAGGCAAACAACGCCGAACCACTATAATTGTTGTGTGCATGTTATTCTTTTAATTTACTACTATTTCTTTGTTATTACCCTATGTTTTCATTTGATATTCTTCATTTATTTCTCTTCAAAACTTCTATTGGGTGTTTATGCTGATTTTTGGTGCAAACAGTATTTGATGGAGCTTAATTGAGAATAATGGTGGATATTTAGATTAAAATAGGATTAGAAAATAAGATTTACATCTCTATTTATAGGCTGGAAAGAACACATATTTATCTAAAATCTCATAATTATTATATTACGAAAATTCCACTAGGTTTGACTTTTGTTAATTTCTAGTCGGTTTAACCAAATTCAGCAAGTTATATATGTTTATGATTGTAAACACCATTCTTGACATAATGAGATATGTCCTAAAGTGTAAAATATAGCTCCTGTAGAAATTTACCATTTTACCCTTTATGTAAAATTGCGATTTTACCCTTTAATTTAATTATTTGATTACGTAAAATTACGGAGTGTTACATCTGAACTCTCTTTGATCATGCAACTTATTTTGGAAAATCTTTAATAATGCAATTTTCATAGAAAACAAGCTTGCCATGATGAGGATTTTTAATATTTCGCAATGCATATTTTGTGCTTGAGGAATGAAGAAACTCATCATTTGTTCTTCAATTATTACTTCATCTACAGACTCTGATTTAAAATACTATCTTACTACCAACTACGTTTCCTAGATCATTTAGATCTAAATTGGTTTATCATTTTCAAAATCGTTAGGTGGTGTAGCTCAAATAGTTCTCTTCTTCTCACTATCCTCGAAAAGTTCATAACCATTATCTGGAAGGAGAGAAATGCATGCATTGTCATTGATACATGCCGAAATGCTAACCAACCATACCACATTATCATTAGGAATACAAGCATAAGACTTCGAGTGCACTATGATGTTGTTTGATGTTTTGTTGCTTGCTGTATTATTGGGTCATGGTGTTGGACTTTGTGTTGTTTGAGTTTATTTATATATTTTTTCTTAGTTATGTTTCTTCCCTTGTTTATCATTGTAATATCCGTATATAAAAGCAGGGGAACATTTAACTGATTGCCTTGCAAAATTGTTTCCTAAATAATACGAATTTAAAACTCATAGAGAAAGCATTTGAAAATTATGTGATGCAACCATTAAAACAAGCTTAACCATTTTTTTCTACCATAATAAATAATAATAAAAATGATAATTATTAATAAGAGAATCATTTTGGATAAGAAAAATGAAAAAAAAAACAATTTCTTGTTTAAAATTTTATTGTTTTAATTTTTTGTTAAGAGAAAAATCAAATAATTATTCTTATCTTATAGCGTCAAACTAAAATTATTAAATTTTCCTTTGGCTAATTCTACTTATATACTAACGATCTTTTAATATAAACCAAAAAAACAACAAACTGGTATACGCAAAAAATTACTTTACATACGCCATTTTTTTTACAAAACTACCATTATTTTCATCTTCCATCAGTAAAATTTAAAACTTAAAAAAAAGATAGAACCCAGTGCACGAGGCTTCCACACGATAGCAGGCTCTGAGAGGTCGATAATGTACGCAGCCTTTCCCTCACATTGCGAAGAGGTTGTTTCCGGATTAAAATTTAAAACTTATTTATACAAAATTAGAAATCTCTAACACTAGATTAAGTTAGAATTCAACAAAATAAACTTTAATTTTTGCAACTAATATAGTGACTTTTTTATTTTTCTTTTAAATTTTTAATTTCATCAAAATCAACCTTAACCTTAAAAAAACAAATTTAAATACTTTTAAATTGGAGGTGTTAGTTGTAAAAATTGTCTCGGTTGATATTTTATGTTTCATTAGTTTCATCAGAAAAGTATAAACTTGATCAAATATAATCTTAAACTAATTTTTTAAAGTCATAAGGATGCATGCAACATCCCCCTACTTGGAGGCCCAAAACTAACGGCTACGGATGCTGTAGTCATCCATAATTATTAATCCTCGGTGACCAAATATGGCGGTGTTAGATACATTGATACATAGATCACAAGAATATGGAAAAAATTTAACAAATTGAAAACACATTTCCACATTCCATTTTTAACATTTCATGTTCATTACATAATCCCACAAACGTTAACCACGTTCAGAAAAATATAATTATTACACATACGCCAAGAGCGACATATGAAGATGCCCCCTTGGTTTCTCAGAGTATATAATACGGCCAACAAGTCTACTTGTACATCCAAAATACACATCGGAAAAAGATAATTCTAAATAACTAACTGCCTCCTACACGCCTCCGAAAGCTTTATTCGTCTAAGAAGAGAACTTGGAAACCCTAAACCTTAAACTACTCAAAATCAATTAAGTACCCGAGAGTTTAAGGAGAAAACAAAAACTTTGAGTCGGACATAAAGCCTGGTACTCAATCCATTTAGATATCTAGTGAGACCCTTCCGCTTAGCGGAATGGATTTTCCCCTCACTAGTATCCTAAAATCTTTTGAAACCCATATACTGTGCTCTTGCATCCACGATGGTTAAAAACATGGCATTTCAAAAATATTATCATGATATGTATATATAAACATTTTGGATTACCCATCCCCAGTTTAATTGACCCCCGTCATATTTATAGTTTCTAGGGCCACTATTAACCTATTAGTTTTCATGGATTTAATAATAACCTTTTCATAATTTATAGACACCTTATTCAATTTCATAGTTTCCATGGGATCACTAAGACCTATAGGCCCCTACCAATTAACTTAATAAATTCATGGGTTGACTAGAAACCTATTGATGCCTCCAATAACTTCTTTCTTATCCTAGTTTTCATGGGTTGACTATGAATCTTTTGACTGACGTCAATACTTAATCTGGATATAGTTTTCATGGGTTCACTACAAACCAATTGGCCCCTGCCAACTATCTTTAATACATAGTTTTCATGGGTTTACTATGAACCTATTGGTTACCCCAATAACTTCCTAATCATAGTTTTTATGGGTTTACTATGAACCTATCTCCCGGACAACTTCAAGGTTTAGGCATCCTATATATTGGTCTCCCTGACTCCATGGATGCAATTATACTCATTCAGGAGTTTAATCAATTTACATTCACTAATGGGTTAACCTAGCTGGTTGTTCTACCCCTTTATCCCCAAAATACAGTTATGGCTCCTTTATCATGTGAATACATTCATATTCGAAGAAGCAAACATTACAACTTAACAATACCACTCTTGTGGATTTAAGGTTCTTGAAATACTTTTCATATAAAACATAGTTAATCCCTTTAACCTATATTTTTATCAAGGCAATACTTCTTCAAATCTACATACTTAAAGTCATTTCAAAACTCCTTTATTTAGCCATGGGTTTTTCCATTAAAAATGAGTTTGGGTTTAAAAAGCCTTTCGACACCTTCGAAACCTTGCTTTCGCTTTTATTGGATAACCTCCTTCGAAAGCATTAAATTCTATTTTTAAAACATTAGGCTCCTGTCTTTCGAATACTTTAAAACATCTCTTTCGAAACCTTTCGTCCTTGTTAAAGAAGTATCATATAAGTATAGAAGCACAACTTCGAAACCATTCAAAAATACCCCCTTCGTAACCATTGAAGGTCACCCTTCAAAACCAATACCATTCGAAGCCATTGGGTTTATATTTAAAATAACATTTTTGGGTCAAAGTGAATATAAGCGAAAGCATCTCTTTCAAAACCATTATTTATTTCAAAAAGTATTGAGGGAGCTTAATGGCATCGAAACCATCTTTTCGAAAGCATTAAAACATCTGGGTAAAACAATTGAAGGTTGGCTTCGAAACTCCTTTCGAAACCATTGCCTTCGAAACCCTTAACCCCTTTCGAAAGCGGTAGGGTATGGCTTATATTTATAAAATAAACAACACCTTTCGACAGCATTGATGTCTTCAATACCATCGGAAGGCATCAAAATCATAGAAGGGTTTCGACTTGGTCGAAACTACCCCTTCCGAAAGCCTCAATAAAAATCTAAGTAACTCCTTCGCAAGCTACTACTTTAAAAAAAAAGGTGGTAGCTCTCCTTCGAAAGCTTCTTTTGAAATACCCCTTCGAAACCATTGGTTTCGACTACTTCGAAACCCTTTTGTAAACATGCAAGTGCTTTTCTTTTAAAACAAAGGAACCAACCCTTTCAGAAGCTACATTTCGACACCCTACCTTTCGCCTTTCTCCAATCCACTACGTACCATCGAAATGATACCATGTGTATTGGTTTACTGGTTTCGACCTAGAAGGTTTCGACTAGGTTGGAGGCGGAAGCTCTGGGGTGAAAGGTCCTTCTAATTTCTAAAGGAGGCGGAACCCACTTTTCTGAGCTAAAGGCTAGTTTTACTAAATAAAGCAAACTTTTTTGTAACTAACTTGCCCACATGTAAACACTTGATTGGCTACATTGAACTTTCAAATAATTTAGTTAATATTTGCTGCATTTTACTCAGATCTAAACTAAATAACATTTAACAAATAAGCCATTCCTATTAACAAAATAATTAAATCATTTAGGTCCTCCTTTCAAAATAATTTAATTTCCATACTAAATCACTTATCAAAAATCCTCAAAAATTCCAGAAATTCACTTTAATCATGTTGCCTAACATATCAAAATTTCAGACCCAAATTCTTAATATAATTTCCGAAATAAATTTATAAACCCAAATAACCATATTTTCCTTTGAAAATTCATAAATAATTCTCCACGGCTTGGAAAATTATAAAAATTGAAACCCAACTCCAAAATTTCCCCTTAAATCCGAAAACATATGATTATAAAACCAAAATAAGAGATGTAGTGATTATTATTAACCTTAGATTGGATAAGGAAATTGGAGATTGATTGAGATTGATTTCTTCTAACTTGAACCTAAGCTTTAGATTTGATTTTCCCTTCTTCTCTTCTTCCTAATGGCCGGCTCCTTTTCTTCTTTTGTTTCAATTTTTTTTGCTTATGATAAGTGAACGTGTATTGCCTAGAGGTAATGGTATAAGGGTGGGAGTATGGGCGGCTATTTACCCTAATACCCTTATGTTTAATCAGCCAACACTTAATCATTTATAAGTCCATTTATTTTAATAAGAACGACCACTCCATTTATTTACCAATCTCAATCCCCTTATCTCTCTACATTATTGTATTTAATTTATTCTATTTAAATCTCCTGAATAATGTTATCAAAAAATAGGGGTGTTATAATGTATGTCAAAATTTTCCTCATTTTAATGTTTTAATTTAACGAGTTATAAGGAAAGCACTAACAATTGCAACTAAGACGAAGGGTAATTTATAAAAAAAATTAGCAAAAGGGTAATTTATAATTTTTTTTTAGCAAAACAAGACAAGTGGTTTCTGGTGTACAAGTGGAATTTCTTGCTACTATTATCCACTAGGGATGACAATGAGGCGGGTCTAGGGTCTAAACCCGGTAGACCCACCCTTGTTTTTACCCATCTGGACTCGCCCCATTGGGTCATCGGGGCGAGTAGACCCATAACCCGCTCACAAGAGCTCCGGGTCTAGGGTCGAGTTGAGGCTTGACCGACCTACGCCAACCCGCACTACTACAATCGCATGGAAACGCTTTATTACTACAACGATGATATGTTAATCCTTCTATATATAAGTGGTTATAACATGGATAATCTAATGTTCCATTCAATAAGTTATATTATTTTATGGTATTAAGTTGTATCACTAATGATTATATAATAACATATACATGTTTTTCCTAAACCGTTATCATGCGCCTCATTTTTATAATCTAACTTATCATTGTAAACACATTGATATCTATATTTATTGTATCATTTAGTAACAATCCCTCTTACAAATATAATGAATAAATACATTTATATTAACACATAATTTTGAATAAATATGCAAAGTATCACCGGTCTTGGAGCAGGGCCGGTCTACCCTGACCTGCATAGGTTTCGAATACAGGACGAATGTTTAGACCCACACCGAATCTACGGGACGGGTCCGGGACAGAGTTTAAAAAACCTAGGACTGATCTGGGTATAAAAATCCCGATCCAACCCGCCCCATTGCCATACTAACAACTTAGCGCAAATGAAACTCTGGTGGGTTTTAGTAGTTAAAAAGGAATGATTTTCACAGCACAGCGCTACTTCCACCAGCTTTCCCAGTATCATCCCACAAGCCAAAACTAAAAATCATCGAATTAAGTGGGGGAAATCAGTGCCATTGACTGAAAATCAGTTCAGTTGAAGTGGTGGATGATGCGTTGCTAAATCTGGTAAGAATATCTATTTATTTGATAAAATTTTTCCTTTTTTGTTTACGATTGAGGTGATTATTTACGTGCTTTGTTTTCGATTGAAAGAATTTGGGATTTACTGGCACTGAATTATTGAGACTGAATTTACTGCGATTGAAGCAGGGTTTAATAATTTGAAATGATTTGGTCGGTAGAAGATGCTACTGAACATGGCATGGTGCGGTGAATGCTTGCCCAACGGAAATAGCTTTGTACTGGTATAAGACAAAGCATAACCTTTTTGAAAACGGTAGAACTTTATACAAAAATATAACCACATTGAAATACTGTAAAGTTGGATATGAGAGGTTCTACCTTACTAATTGTTATTAAGTATCAATATGCTAATAGTAGGTTCTTTCAAATTTAATCTCTACATGCTCAAAGTGGGTTCTTTTAAATTAATCCCATTCAGTATAAGATAATCAATAGGTTAGTGAGCATCCCTTGCTTCTAAGACCATAGAATACAAAATTAAAAAAAACACCAAGAAAACAATTTAATCATATGAATTGCTTGATTTTTTACTTATCTGAGTAGTTTGTTTTTCTTCATTGATTTTGAGTATTTAGTGTAAGCTAATTATTAGACATATCATATCTAGAGACTGCAAACTGCTGACGCATTCACAAAATGACAAGATAAAAAGACTAATACTGATTCATGTTCAATAACCATCAAGAAGGTTATCGATCATATGTCAATTACCATGGTTCAATGCTTAAAATGAGTTGCTTTTCTGTTGTGCACCTTGCTTATGCTATTAAGGAATATTAGTTGAAACTATGGAATTACTTGAGACACACACTCTTACTAATCTCATACTTATATGAACACGATTTTAATACTAAATGGTTTTTCTCACTTGCATTTCAATCCGATGAAGCAATTATTATATGACATCGGAATGTACTTGCAAAGCTGATTCGTTAGTAACAATATCAGAAGACATGTTTACTTCATAGCTAGAACGAAAAATAAAATAATTTTTTTTAATCATCTTAAGCAGTTACTTTACATAAAAAATTTGTTTGCCTCTGCACCACACTCATGCTAGAATGCTCATGCACACATACAATGTGCATGCATGAACAAAGGGATGTATGTGCATGTGACTAATATTCATTACTTTGAAGTGCAAAAACAAAAATAAGTTGAACATGATCATACCTTTATTCTTGATGCTCCAATTAATTCAATAACTATGTCATCTCTGATTCCTAAATTGTCATTGATTGCAAAACCTCTTCAGCCACCACATAGACCTTGCATTTGACCACTAATATATTTTGAACTGTATCCAAAACCGTCCTCATCTTCTAAACCCATGTTTAATTCATGATCAGCAGTATAAAGGTTCTTCTTGGAAAAAAATTTGAAAGAAATATTTTTGGACACAAGATTTTTTTTTGTTTTTTATTTTCTTTTAAATTTTTTAAAAACAAGTTACGGTATAATACACGTGATTTTGTTCTCAAAATATCTGGCTTGAAATTTTACAAAGACGAGTCATCCTTTGTACTTCCGCTTCATATTGAAAGTTATGAGAATCAAGCTTTGCCAACTTTGGGATGTCCCAAGAAAGCTCTCTTTGTGTGCATGTGTTTTTTCTTCATGCTATTCTTTTAATTTTTATATTCTCTCCCTAATGTGGGTACGATCTCATCTAAGTAGCAGTTCACGTTTCTGGTGAAGACTTCTTCTGTCAACGGTTTCGAGATATCTAATGATAGAAGGTGAATCAAAACCAATATTAAAAGCGTGAATAAAAGATTTTTTTACCTCTCATTACTTTTAGCTTGAATATCAAATTTTATTTACTAAAGTTTTACGATAGAGCACTATTTTCACATTTCGTTTTAATGTAATGGAAGCAATTCCGTTTCTCTAACCACTTCTCTGCTTGTTCGCAGTCTTTTTCTCGTATTGCGAAGATACTGTTTTCAGACTCGAACCTAGGCGTCTAGATCACCATGTGGGTGACCTAATCGTTGCGGCAAAGGCCCCACCCCATAGCTTATAGCAATTGAAGCCAAACAAAATTATAAATGTTCATATATTTTGAAAAAAGAGGAGTAAAAGCTTATAAATGTAGAGCTCATAAATGTATGTATGTTACTTTACAATATTATGGCAGTTAAAAGTTAAAATATAGTAGGAACCAAGATTTTAAGTCTTCTCAAGGTTGATTTGAAATTATTCTTTATTGTTTGTTTATATTTTCCGTATAAAAATCATTATTACTTACTGCATGTTAAGACAATACACTTAAAATGTCAAAATAAATGTTTTGAAAAGTCGGATTGATCGCTTCAGAGCGTTGGATTCAATATTTTGTAATGTCGGATTCAACTTCTTGGAATGTTGGATGTAGTGTATTAAATCGTGTGCGCATAGCATTTCGGAATGCTAATGTATTGTGTTTCGGAATGCAAGTAAATTACCCTTTTTCTTTTGCATTCGGTTTCTACCTGTTCTCCCTTCTCGCTTACTGCAGGAAAAAGAAATCCTAAATCGGCTCTCCCACCTCAAATGGCGATTATCGATTAACACTTAAACTCGGGTAATTATTCGCTGATTTACATTACTTGCTTACAATTTTGATTAGCATCTCCTTTACGTTCTGTTTCTTTGTATTCTCCCTTCTTGCTTGCTATAGGAAAAAAAACCTAAATCAGCTTTCTCACCTCTAAAGGCGATTTTGGACTAACACGTAAACAATTAAGCTCAACCATCACTGATCGTTATCCGTCAAACTTCATACTTTGGTAATTATTTGCTGATTTTCATTAACTGATTATAATTTTGATTGGTGCGATTATCGATTAAGCACGAATTGCTTGGGATTTTCATTAGTATCTACAACAGCGATTATTGATTAAGTACGAATCTCATGTAACTATTCACTGATTTTCATTATTTCCTTCAGATTTTGAGTATTATGGGGTTTGTTAATGATTTAACAAGAAGAGTAGGCCATTTATTGTTTTGTCTTACTACTTTCTCTTTACCGTAGAAACTGAAAATAGTTACTGTGACCCATTTCCCGGAAACAGAACTAAAACTGATTGTGTTCAGTTTTATTACTTCAAATCAAAAACACAATAGCTAAGGTTGACAATGGACTTAAAGCAATTTAACAGAAGTATACTATCAGCAGCACTTTCAAATTTTCTATTTCTAAACAAATATCAGCTTTTTTACTCTGCAAAGCTCGATCAGAATCCAAAAAAGTTGAAAGGAGAAGCCCAGTAAGTGACAGTAATCAAAAATTAACTCCATTGTACTAAAGAGTTAATGAATATCTATGAATGTAAAAAACCGTCTGTACATAACAAAACGATATACACAGAATTGGATCTAATCTCCTAAAGACTTGAAGCTGGTTTAGGTGTGTGTTTGCATGGATAAAAGATATATATAACTATTAATTAATTTGAACTTATATAAGGAAGGAAAAAAAAGCGCATGGCAAGTCCAAAATTTATGTTTTCTGAATGAATGAAAGTAGACAGAGTAGCAAAATATGTTATCACTTATGTCTTCAAGAAAACAAAAATATATGGTATTGTTTTATCTATTTCTCAAAACTTTGAGATATGCTTACTGTTTTCAAATTGCACTTCAAAGTTTATTTCAGGTATAATATATATTGCTATTTGTATTTGATTAGGAATTTTATTTTTCAAAGTTTATTCCAAATATAACATATATTGCTATTTATGTTTGATAAGGAATTTTAATTTTCTGGCAGAATTTATGAGATGACAAAAGGAAAGAAGTAAATATTGAGAAGAAATATAAGATATATTTTTTAAAGTTGGAAACATATTTAGGGAATTATGCAATCAATGTTCATTTTTTATATCTAAATGCCAAAATTTATCAAAATAAGGTTAAAAATATAAGATATATTTTCTGAAGTAGAAGAATGCTAAAAATATAAGATATGTTATCACTTATATCGGAAAAGGCATCGGAAAAGGCATGTGGAATTTGATTTATATATGACCATCAAATATGAGAAGAAAACAAATATATATGGTATTGCTTTATTTATTTCTCAAAACTTTGAGATATGTTTACTGATTTCAAATTTTGCTTTAAAGTTTATTTCATGTATAATATATATTGCTATTTATATTTGATTAGGAATTCTAATTTTCTGCCATAATTTATGAGGTGACAAACGGAAAGAAGTAAATATTGAGAAGAAATATAAGATATATTTTCTAAAGTTGGAAACAGGTTTTGGGAATTATTCAATCAATGTTTATTCTTTATATCTAAATAACAAAATTTATCGAAATCATATTAAAAATATAAGATATATTTTCTGAAGTAAAAGGAGGTTAAAAATATAAGATATGTTATCACTTATGTCGGAAAAGACATGTGGAATTTGATTTATTTATGACCATCAAATATGAGAAGAAAACAAATATATATGGTATTGTTTTATTTGTCTCTTAAAACTTTGAGATATGTTTACTGTTTTCAATTTTGCTTCAAAGTTTATTTCATGTATAATATATGTTGCTATTTATATTTGATTAGGAATTTTAATTTTATGCCAGAATTTATGACGTGACAAATGGAAAGAAGTAAACATTGAGGAGAAATATAAGGTATATTTTCTAAAGTTGGAAACAGGTTTAGGGAATTATGTAGTCAATGTTCATTCTTTATATCTAAATACCAAAATCTATCAAAATCGGGTTAAAAATATATGATATATTTTCTGAAGTAGAAGAAGGTTAAGTATAATAAAATGAGTACGAAAAAAGTGAAGGATAATAAAATGCAACTTTGATGTGAGCCCCAATGAGCTTGATCCTTTAAAAATGAATGACGTTCTATCAAAAAAAATATGTTTTCATGTGCATCAAATTCTGATGTGAGCCCCCTGTGAGTTTGGATTATGAGATTGGTACGTAAACACCATGAAACTGGCCAGAAAAGATTAATTTAAGATGAAACGCAACAGGTGTACTGTCAAGCTATGAACCTTCGAGCTATCTGGAGCATGCAACATTATGTTATCTGTAATCCATTACATACTCATAATCTTCATTTCATTCTGCATATAAAATCTCCTTAACCTTTGGATTATTCATAGGTTTAGAATTATTCATAGGTCTAGAAAAATTACAAAGCCCAATAAACAAGATATATGATATTTGAGTTAAAGCATTCAAAGCATCTAAAAGAATTATGTTTAGCATTAAATTCAAGGTTAGTTGTTAAACTGTAGATATTCATTGAATGGGCATTTTTCTTCTTTTGTTTGAATTTATCTTGATAGATAACTTCAGTTGCATTATCCTGCAGTGAAACTTGGTGTGTTCATCAACTTATATTGTATATATATACACATGTATATGTATACATGTGTGTGTGTGTGTGTATATATATGTATTAAATGTAGTTACAGATGCTTTTTGTGCCAGTTCTTATATGAAAAATGCAGGATATAAAACTCATGTATTTGCCTATAGTTTAAATTCATATCAGACTGGACAGAGTGCTGATAAATAAATTGAATTATTATTCATTGCTTGATTACTTTAAGAATTTTTTTATTTATTAATTTTAAATTTCAGTTATTTTAGTCTCTTTATCATACTATATCAAATTAGTATGTTCTTAAATTCTAAAATATATGTTTTATTGCTAGCAGCTTCTTTTTGTTCCTTGAGAACAATGGACTGAGGAAACTGGAAGCATTTTTTGGTGCTCATTGCATTAATGACGATTTCTTATGCATAATTTTTACATATAATATAAGCTAACCTATCCACTTTCTATCATATGTATACCACAACAAAATTATGTCGATAAGTCATGCTTAGGACTGTGATAGTTGATATTATATCAATTTGTCTTTACCATAATATTCAGTTTCTGAGCTACAAATAACATGTTTTATTTTTCAAAAATTCCAGTGTTATAGTTCGATATAACCTATTTTTGTGGAGATATTTCAGTATGTGCATTCTTCAGATCAAGTTTTATGGAAGATATATTGCAAAGCCAAGTTTTTAGTAAATTGAGCATGGTGTATCTTAGTGCAAATCATTTAATTTTGCATGATAGTAAAAGAGATATCTATGTGAAAATGCTAAAAAAATGTATGAACTGAAACAAGAAAGATATGTAAATATATCAAAAAAGAGCAAGCACCTGAAACTTCTGAAGATGTACACTGCGACAATCATTTTATGTGGTTCCGCTAATGATTTCACGGATACTCAGTTAATAAGTTGTTGAAGGCTCTAGGTGTTCATATTGTTGCTCATGTTAATGTAGCAGAAAGCTTTCCCAAAAAGAGAGAATAATATATATACTTTTGGTCAATTCTAGGGAATATTCTAAGATTTGATTCTTATTGTATTTGTTTTCAACATGGTGATTATGAAAATGAGATGAATTTTATGTATTGGATGTTGTGTATTGATATTGTTACTCAATATTATTTTCAAATATTATTGGCAATGATTCTAAATTTATTAGTTGTATGTACAGTTTTGAACTAATATAATAATCGATACTTGGTATATTGCATACCTTATTTTCAAATCATTTAATATTGTTATTGCTGGAACTGCACCGAATGAGAAAATTGTATGTACAATTTTAATAAATCGTCCATATGCTACTTTTATCTATTTAAAGATGATGAAAGACGATTTATCCAATTGATTATTGTACACAACATGTGTACACAGAAGGCCCAACAAATAATAAACACAATCACCTTTTAATTCTTCTAATGAAGTAAGCAAAGTAACCACATTGCTCATGTACAAAGTAGTCCAATGCCCTGGTAACTAAACATAGCTCCACATGGACGTGCATAATTATCATTCAAACTTTTTTTTACTAGAGCACTGTTGTTTTTTCTTCAATGATGCATCATCATATCGTTTTAACCAAGTATCATTAGCAATATTATGTTTGAGTTGTTTTATCATTATGTCTTTATGATTCGAACTTCATGCAATGGATGATTAATCTCTTTTTCTTCAGATTTGCTATTAATAAAATCGGTAAACCTCTTTTTTTTTCTATTTAGGAATTTAGATGACTATTGTAATATATTGCATTATCAGTTATGTTTCTTGCACTGGATTTATAATAATTTGTGTATGCTAATTTTTTGTTATTAATTGATGTTTTATTGTGTCGAATTTTATATAGTATGTGGTAACGCTACACCAGCGCGTTGTTGAATCAATGCGTGCACATTGTGATTAGATGCAGGCCAGTCTGGACGTGCATATATACTCGTATTTTATAAGGCTAATAAATGGTGGCTCCATAGCCTCCATTGTTACATGTTTCCTTTTTTTATCAACCTCGTGGATGTGTATGCTAATAAGATTTTAATTTACAAAGAAACTCATCTAGCACTTGAAAGTACAAAGAGATTAAAAACATAACTTTAAATCAAAATTAAAGTATTTCTATAAAATTTCTTGTCTATTTATGTTCAATAATCTTCCGTGGCATAATTACAGAATGTGAATGGTGCATTGTTGCCTATTGCTTAATTTGTAAAACATGAAGAAATGTATGTTTTGAGAGAGGAAAAAAAAGAAGTAGATATGTTTGTTTATGTATTGATATATGTATGTAGCTTGGTGCCGGCAAAAACATATGATTTGTATGACAGAGAGATTTGGAGTGAGTGGCCATAGAGTTGTATGTGAGGCCACACTAATACATATATTTAAAGAATCCCTATCACTATATGTATTAGCTTATACTTGTAAAGAGAATTCAAACTTATCTACGTAGGTTAACCTTAGAATTTTGGTAATAAGCTGGTAACATCAGGATTTTCTTTTCAATCAACTAAAGAAAATGGTCGAGTCCAATTAATATTTTGGACTTTGTTTTGCACATTTAAGTCCATGATACGAACTAATGACACTTGTTAACTTGGTTTGTCAATACATTGTTATATTGAACTTAATAAAATGTCAGTGATCAGATTAATAAGTATTATAATGGATTTCAAATGACAAAATGGATTGTAGTTGAGGTTTCGAGGTTGGCAAACAAACTTATGATTAGAAAAGACAAATTTTGAAGAATGAATCAGGAAATGACAAAAATTGTAATATTTTTTTGTAAGCTGTATGCATAGTCGCATACGTCAAGGAATCCTGGATTGCCAACTGCTTGATTGTCAATACACATAATAATTTTCTAGGTTGATATGGCATAGTGTGTACGTAAATATAAAATGGCAATCCAATAGTATTATTACATCAGAGTTACAAGATTGATGGCTTTTCATGTCAGTTCACCAAATTTTCTTTTCTCTTGATTTTCTTAATGCATAAAGAGAGAAATCTATTGAGAACTGCTTAAATCTAATAAAACTATAGTATGTTTGTAATATAGCTGTGCATGACATGTTTTGTATGAGTTGTCTATTTAAAAGCTAAAGTGGAAATTAGGATCCGCTTCTTATTTTCAAACTTAATACCCGAAAATTCCTTCTCAAAGCAAGTTCCATGAAACACTCTTGTTAATATTTTCAGGGAAAATGTGCAGTATATACTGCAAATATTTGCAGTGCAAACTGCATATTTTTGTAAAATAAATATTTACAGTGTAAACTGCATATTTTTATTTTACAAAAATGTGTGTAGTTAAAAATGAAAATATTTGCAGTGTATAATGCAAATATTTGCAGTGCAAACCTCAAATACGTGCAGTGTAGAATGCACATTTTCGTTGAAAATAATGATGGAAGTTTTCCGTGAAATCTGTTTTTGACAAGGGACGGAAGTGAATTTTGAAACTTATGAAGAGTGTTTGAAAACACGTCCCAAAACTAAAATTACTCACAAGTCGAGGCTGTCCTAGATGTCCAAATACAATGCCTAAATGGTAGCACTAACTTGTAGCACTTTAGGGGAGAGCTTCTGAACCATTTACATGCTTGTTGATTTTATCTAACTCTTGCTTTTCTAGGTTTGTCCCAGGTTTTGTATGTATTGGATTGGGTTTTACAAACTTCTCAACAATAACTTCCACCACTGTCATAGTCATAAGTTTTGTCTCCTATATTATAGCTTTAGCCAACTCTCGAACGAGCTACCTCGTTTGCCCCCTTGTTTCTTTCTTCTATTATATGGACTTTTTGCTCCATCTAATGAATATACCTTATTCTAAGGTTACTTCTACGAATATACCTTTTTTATTTTATCTAATAATAAACATAAATGATAGTGTAGTGTCATTCCTTGTATGAGATTGTATTGGTTCGATAAATGGAAATCATGTTTCTAGTTCATAATAATTGGTTCATAAGTTTGGGTTGGCAAACAATTTGATTTTGCATTTGGATATGTCAATGGATCCACAAGCAAGCTAGTAAAAAACAATTGACTTGAGCTAGGAATAACTAAATATAAACATACAGTATATATCTGTATGAATTAATTTCAGATATGGACTGATATCATATACCCATATGCATAGTTTAGTTAGATTGTAACTGCGCTAGATTATACCGACTATCATGTTTTAGTTGGATTGTAATGTTGCTTAAAGATAATTTATCTACTGATTTTTTTTTTTAATTTTTAGTTTTAGTTTTAAAATTATCTATGTGCATAAAATCCTTGGATTTTTTGAAATATGATGCACTCTACTTTTGGATTGATTTTGGGTGTTAATGCTCGAATTTACTTTCATATTACCTTCTTTAGTGTAAATTAAAACAAGGATAAAAAAGACAAAATTTCAAGTCAAAACATGTTTTCAAAAATTTATTTTGGAAAATTCTTTTTCAAAACAATTAAACCAAACACGTTTCCAAATGCTGAAAACACTCAAAATGAAAAACTCAAAATAAGCTTCGAAACTCAAAATTGA
This sequence comes from Allium fistulosum, assembly GCA_030737815.1. Taxonomy (NCBI): domain Eukaryota; kingdom Viridiplantae; phylum Streptophyta; class Magnoliopsida; order Asparagales; family Amaryllidaceae; genus Allium; species Allium fistulosum. Next base: position 1,180,983,249 of record CM060902.1, read on the forward strand.
AAACTCAAAGCAAAAACACATGGACCTTACTTTTGATAATAACCACGTTAGGCTGCCGTATTGTATTGTAAGAGCACCTATATTTTCTAATTTAAAAGTGAAAATATATAACATCTGGCGGAACAGCAAAAATAGCATGACCGTTTTGACGACCAACAACTTCACATATGTTTTTTTTGAGCAAAAAGGGTGAACTACAGCACAAGGTATAAAGGACGCCACATACATGGTCTTCACGCCTTCAGTACTTATAATTAGGTACAGTTTGCATGTGCTTGCTGGAAGCTCCTTTTAGAAGTAATTATATTTTCCTTGTTTCATCTATATAATACTAATATATATCAAGCTTGCAACATAGTCATTCATTTTTCATATATCTTGGTGTTTCTATATGCTTAAGTTTTCAAGTATGCATGCCCAAAAAATGTATTTGAGCTGCATGTTTGCAAAGCGTTGACCTTCCAGAAGAAGGTAAGTGAGAATTTTCTTTGTTAAAAGTGGTTGTAGTCAAAGTTCTGTTTAGCTTTATGCTTTCTTGGTAATAATTTGCAATTATTAACGCACTCTTGATTTGAAAGGCTTTTTTAATAATTTTGCATTTGCTAATGTTCAAGATGTATGCACAATGTCATCTTGACATAAATAAGTGAATAATTTATTGTATGTAAATTTTCTTTATATACATTAATTATATATTTGTACAACTGCGAACATATGCGGCTTGGACAATGCAATCTTTGGGTCGGCCCGTTTGATTGAATATTCTAGATTATTGTTAGACCACCACCTGTATTTTGTATGTAGTACAATTGAATGCCCGTTCACTTGCAGGGTTGGCCCATTTGAGTTAATTGAGTAGATAGGTATATGGATTCATAAGTTGCATAGTTTATTAATCTCTTAAAGATGATTTCGATAAGACTATTGCTTCTTTTAAGTTATCACTGATTTTATCATTTATTTTCTGTTCAAGACCTTGAAGGAGGAACCGCAATAGTCTCCACATCTTCCAACATGAAGCTGGTGATCCTCTCTTGTACATACATAAGCACACAATCTATTTTTTATATTTCATTAATTAAACTTTATTTTTGTTGACCGGCAGACATGTCTTAGCATAGGAAATGGCTACTACTTCCCGGCTTCACACATTCTAGAACTTTCCGGCTTCCATATTCTTCTAGAATGCCCTGTCGACCTGTCTGCCCTCACAATCTTTTCACCTCTAAACCCAACAAAACCCTCATTTGCAAGCTCTCTACTTAGAACAATCCCTTTGTACAAAACCCTAAAAAATCTCCACTTGTGGGATCCATCTCTAATCGATGCTGTTCTCATTTCCACACCAGCTGCCATGCTTGGGTTGCCATTTTTAGTTCAGTCTGGAAAGTTCTGTGGAAAAGTTTATGCTACTGAAGCGACTGTTAAAATTGGGAAGATGATGATGGAAGAAATTGTTGAGATGCATGATGAATTTGTTAGATTCTACGGGATGGGCAAAAATTCTGTAAGCTGGATGAATTGGAAAGAGATTGAAAAGATGGAAGAGGATTTAAAGAATGTTTTAATAGGGAAAGATGGAGAGGAATTAGGAAGTTGGGCCCCTTTGTACAGGTATAGCTTTTTTGGGTGCGATTATAATTTCTCTACTGATTTACTACTTATTTTTTTACTATGAATTATGGTTTGTTGCTTTTTTTTTCAATGTTTTATTTATTTATTTTTTAATTCAAAGTGATTTATTAGCAGATATAATCCTTGGAAACTCTTTGAAAGCATGAAATTAAACAAGTTGATTAAGGTGTATAGTTGACAGAAAAGAAAAACAACGTAGCATATTTGCAAATAGCCATGATTTTCTTCGTCAATATTTTTCTTAATTAACTCATTGTTTTCTAATTTCAAATCCAAATCTTAGATGATATATTTAGTGGTTGCTTTCTGTTTATTTATATTTTATTTTGAAATAAGTACAAATTCAAGAACATACTTCATTACCCACAGATTTCAGACATAAGTTACCATACCCAACCACATTGGTGGGTACTAATTTTTATCTTTAGTGGTTGCAAGTAAAATTATTCCTGATTTTCTTCATGTATGCATGTTTTTTCCTCTGCTTCTTGAAAAGACAATAATGATTTATGGGAATGATCTTCTTGATCTAAATGCAGAATAACAACATGGATTCAAAAGTTACGGTAAGTTAATGTTCTCTAATTTGACATGGTTTTATATCTCTGGGTTTGTTAAACATGAAACTATGTTTTGAGGTTTCAGCTGGAACTTGAAAATTTTGGCCGCCTTGATTTTAGTAGATTTGGTCCAAACTACTATAAAATATTCAGATTCGGATTTGTGAACAATTAAAGCAATGCTTAAGGTTTCAGATGAAACTTCAAATCTCATCCATTTGGAAATTTTGGTTATTTGAATTTTCATTAGTAAAAAACGATGTACTCACTGAGTTTTTAAACCTTACATGAAATTTTACGTTTTGTTGGAATCTTATTTGTAAATTATATAAATGTTCATCTCCCACAGATACAGATTTTGTTTTAAGAATGATAAAACCATGGTTTAATATTGTTAGGTTTACAGGCTTAATATAGTAAACAACAAAATGCGGTAATTTCTACTGCTGAAACTGGGTTTGAGTTTTATACTTAAGCATGCCAGAAGCCATTATACAAATTGTATCAATCACGTATATATCGCATTTACATTGAAACTCCTTTGGCTATATTAAACTTATATCATGTAATATATTCTTGTTGCATTGCTCTTCTGTTTTAAACATCCATCTCATGATTCACTTCTTGTTTCCTTATTTGAGTGATGATGTGCCCAACTTTGGGATACAGATAAATGTACAGATGCATTGAGGTTTTTAATGCTTTATTTTCTACAGAGCAAGGGATCTACAACTAGTTGAATTGTGGTAATCCCCTAATATTTACTGGTTAATAATTTTACCTAACGTATTGCTTTATTGTTTTAGGTTTGTTTTAAATTTTCAACTATTTGTTGCTAAAGAATCTATGAGTATATGTTATTAAAATGTTCGTTGGCATGTTATTTGGTTTAATATTTACATGAGCAAGAGATGTATGTAAAATTTGTCTATTATCACGAACTTGAATCCTATCCTTTTTCCTTTTTGGTGTTTCTTTCTTTTCATGTATGGTCATATATCTAAACCAAGGTTTGAAATTGCTGGTGAACGATTCTGTTCCGTCCATTTGATATTCATGAAATTTCGGTTCTGTTTCAGTAATGTTGAAAATTCCGCTTTTATTCCGGTTTCGGATGTTCTTGCAATTTTATATTTTGTGTGTATACATAAATACATTTTATAACCGTGAAAAAGATTTTTGTTCCGGTTTCGGCCTATTTTACAACAAAAGCAAGCCGACTGTCAAACGCAATAAGAAAATAAACCAAGAATAACCTTATAATATATTTAAACAAGCCCAACCCATACCCACACATACCTCAACACGTGCATTCATTGTCCAACTCCATCGTCTTCTAAAAACAAATACTAAACATAATCAATGAAAATCACCAATGTCATCAAATGGTGGAAAAAAAGAAAAATAATTATCACCTTAGCTCGATGGATCTTGCTTGGTTAGTCTAAATCTCTAATTTCCTAGATACCATCGGGATTTTGAAGCCCTAAATAACATTCATTCAAAAGCCCTAATTTTCTTTCATGCCTCTGTTTGCTTGAATCGGGTGCTTTTTATTTTTTTGTGCTTGGTTTCATTTTGCTTAGATCGAGTTATTTTTCTTCCTCTTCTTTTTAACATCAAAATATTTTTTTTTGCTGACTAATTCCGGAAACGGATTTCAAAGCGTATTCCGGTCCGGTTGACGCCGGAACCGGGCTGAAATGGCCGAAACTCCGACGTGCCGGCCGGAAATGAGAACCTTGATCTAAACCTTGCGTAGCTTCATAGCTGATAAGTGTGTATCACAAAATTTCAATCGTTAAATACGTGATTATTGAACTATTGATTGCCAATCTTGTTTGTTTCTAATGTGATATTGTCAGTCATCATGTCTCTGTATATCCTTGTAATCTTAATTGCAATATGTCAACTGATAAACATTCAATGTGATCCTAAGTACCATTATTACTCGAATCTCATCAAATTCGCCTAGTATGTTGAAACTTATTTTTTATTGTTAAATCAGTACACTGTGTTGGTCATATAGTTGATTAGATTTTCTTTCACTGTTTTTTCAAATAAATGTATAGCTCACGCTACTCTGCAATGAAAAATAACAATATTTTCATTTTTTCCTTTGAGTGCGTCAGTGCAGCAGACATAAAGAATTGCATGCAATTGGTTCAACCGCTGAAATATGCTGAAGAAACATGTTTTAATGGCATTATAAGATTAAAAGCATTCAGTTCAGGCTTGGAAATTGGCAGTTCTAATTGGACAATAACTGGACCTAAAATTAGCACGTCGTACTTGTCAAGCTCAATTTTTCAATCTGTGCATGCAATGAACTTTGATTACCAGTCTCTATGTGGGAATGATTTTGTTATATTTTCAGATTTATCTTGCTTTAATGGCATAACTGACGATCATTCAGAAATTAGGTATGTCAAGTTTTGTAATATTTTATACATATCTAGTTACTTGCTTAAAAAAATTCACCAAAATGTCGTAGGAAACTTTCTGACAATGAGGATGAAATGAGAAGCTACTTGATTAACTCTACTGAGAACTCGGAGGAGATTAACAAGATCAATTTCATATGCTCCTGTATATTAAATTCTCTGATAGAAGGTGGTTCTGTTTTGATTCCTATTGGTCGACTTGGACTTGTTTTAATCTTGTTGGAGCAAATATCACAGTCACTAGAAGCATCAAACTTAAAGGTATATTTTTTCCGTTAACTCTTTAACATACATTAAACATGTCTCTCACAGTTTACAATTTTAGCATGCTTTATGGTTCAGTCAGTTTGTAAATCTAACATGCTTGTTCTTGCATATCGAATGAACTTGTTGCTTCAAACTTCTAACAATGGAAACAGTAGACAACTTGTTGAGAGTCACTAGCATTTGGATAATTGTGAGTAATAGGTCATTGAATGGAATACTTTTTATGCATGTTAATGGCTTCTTATATTACTGCAAAAGGGCAAATAAACACTTAAATGTTGATCTATAATTACGGCAACCTATATAACATTCTTTTACATGTGAGCATGATATCATAGCTACCTATTTAATTTACCTGTTTTTGCTACTACTGCCACAAATTGCACATGTTCAGTAAAAGGAAAAATAAATTCATTTTTGATTTGCATCATTTACTTGCTTGAAAAGAATCACTCTGCTGTTTTGTATTCTTATTTACTAATAAGCTCTTCTTAGGCATGAACAAAGTTTGGCTGCTGTGTTGCCTATCTATTAAAAAGTTAGCACTTATTGCGGAGGCTATGTGTATGTTGCCTTATCACGCTAGATTATACATGGTCAATGATCCTTCACTTTACAGCTGTTATTTTTGCGTTTAAATGTTCATATGTTCTTCTCATGTCTATTAGGTCCCCATATTTATGATTTCTTCTACTGCAGAAGAGATGCTAGCCTTCACTAATGCTGCACCTGAATGGCTTTGCAAGCAACGTCAAGAAAATGTTATATCCCCCTCTTCTTTTCTTTTTTGTTTTTCTTTTACTCAACTTACTCATTTTGTTTTCAGAAATTTATTCCATATGACTAATTGCATTGTTGATATGTCTTGTAGCTATTCTCCGGAGAGGCCCTGTTCGGTCATGTGGAGCTAATGAAAGAGAAAAAACTTAATGTTTTCCCTGTACTTCATTCTTCAAAATTGGTGTATGTTGTCTTATACCTAATATATCTGCTAATGATTGATTCGTATCATTATCATATCACTTTGATGATAGGCAAGGAAAGCATTCATCATGTTACATGTTGAATGAAGCTTCCGAGATTCTACCTAGATTCTTAATATTCCCAATAAATTATATTCAAACCTACACCCACAAAATGGCATCGGTTACGCAACTAGTGTCCTATACTTGCGTACTGATGTTAAAGATTAAGTAGATTAAAATCTCAGAGCACCATTTGTCAGATTCTGGCTGATACTCAACATATAAGCACATCAGGTGATACCTCCATTCTGAATCACAAAAAAGAGAGAGAGAGGGAGAGGGAGAGGGAGAGGGAGGGGGAGGGGGAGAGGGAGGGGGGGGGGGGGAGGAGGGGGAGGGAGGGGGGAGGGAACCCGCATCATAAAAAGATATGCACAGTTCGATTTGACCACTGGTGATGAACTGCGATTTTACTTCAGACCTTTTAATGTGTTCTTTCTTTGGGAAGATCTAGAGAACTAAGCCTTGCTTGTAAGCTCTGAGGAAGTATAATAAATTTCAACTTGTGTGTGTGTGAGAGATCTTTACTTCTGACCTATTACGTTTTTGATAGTGAAACAAATTTCAAATGTAGAAATCTACTTTAGAGATGAGGTAAATGAAATGTGCCGGAATGTTTTTCTTCTGAACCATAAACCGTATTCCCGACTGATGTCATTGCAAACTCATTGGTGCTTTTTTAGTCATAGGGCTGTTCATGGGTAAGTTTCAAAATATATCGTGCCATTTCATTTCGTATAGCAATTTCAAACCTATCACTTTTTAAAATATCTCAATGAGCGGTTCCTTTGCTTTTGGGCTAATGGGTGCCCAGGACCAAGGCTCCCTTCCCGTGCCACTCTAGGTCAAGAAGAGCAAATTTGGACCGGTATATTTGTGCAATGAAAAGGTTTTGCATACTTTAATACCATGCTGATCAGGTAAATGGGTCAAACAACCCTTGTTTATCACATTTGGGTAGGTTTTGGTTTACATTAGGTTTTTTATGTTGATATTTTACATCAGGTTCTTCTCTGTTATTTCAATAGCTGGGCAGCGGACCTTCCTATACATACACACAAAGTTCTTTGAATGTTGCATTGAATAATTATAAACTATAGATTTTACCACGGTTACCATACAAGTCCAAATACTAAACTACATAAAATGTAATACTGGTGCATAATAAATAGTTAATTAGGTTTACGTGAATTGTCTTGCATACTGTACATTGCATTCACAATATTGATCATTGTTTGTAATATTTATTTTTATGTCCTTTATGGTAGAGTGTTGTAACTTTGAAAACAGACACCTGATATGGACAGGGTGTAGACAAATTAAAACCCACAAAGGATTTTAAATGACCCTTTTTTCTGGAAAAAAGCCTGCCTTTATCGAATATGGATCAAACACTACTAGGTCAAATTTTACTTAATAAACATTGTACTGCACGAAGCCTTTGAAACCAATTTCAATTGTTTTCATACAGAATTCCATGCCAACATTTGTGGTCCTATCCTACCTTACCCTAGAATTGATGCCATGGAAAGAATTAACCTGTGTTACTGTAAAACACTGTATTATAGGAAACTTCATGAAAATACCCCAATCCGTTTGACACACTTGGCTATATTTGTTAAGTACCTTGGCCTTTCCAGTTTTCTTCTCATGAAACATCATATGCTTAATTTCACGTAATCATTTGCTACAAATTTGCAATATGAGAAAAATGGCTATTGTTTCCCAATCCCTCCTATGCTGTCTATAAAGTGTGCTTATTTTTTCAAACTGGTTCATCTTGATCTTTTGAGATAATCCCAATTCTTTATCATAAGTCTTTGCTTTGATGATTGCCCCAAAAAGTTGTTTTCTTCGATAATACTCCTTTTTCCAAATCTTTATTCGATACACTGCATTGGAAGAAGGGTTTTTTTTTGGGTTTGGGAGGGGGGTGGGGTGTGGGGGTGTCAGAGATTATGTGTTTGTGTAGATGTAAACAGTAAAAGTAAAAGTACAAATAAAGAATCAAAGACTTACGATGTCTTGGCAAAAATGTTAGAAGGCCCCAACCATTTTTTGTCAAAATATCAGGCATAGAGATAAAAAATGTTGGGACCCCTTGAGTTCTTATTTTTTTCTCCTTAAAACTTGTTTCTATCCTAACTTCCCCGACTTTGTTATTTCGGGCATCGTAGCACTGTTTGTGTCTTGGTGTGTCTTTTGCGCACCTTCGATGCATATTTTCTCTTCAAATGTTCTGATGACGATCCCTATTTTTACTACTATGTATCCCATCTTAGTACAACATTTTACATTTCCTGTAGAGTGACATGGAAAGAACCATGCATTGTATTTTCACCTCATTGGAGTCTTCGGTTGGGTTCGGTTGCCCATTTACTTCATCGCTGGCATGAAGATAAAAGATGTTTGCTCATTTTAGAGGTAACAAATTTAATATATCTATTGCCCTTACAGTTGTTTTTTCCAACAATGACATGCGTATTATAGTTTTCATAAGTTGTAAAATTGCAGCAAGGGGTTGATGCTGAAGCCGCTCTCTTGCCTTTCAAACCTATAGCGATGAAGGTCCTACAGTGCTCATTTCTGTCAGGACTACGGTCAGTACTGATTCTTCTCCGAACTTGATATCCTCATTTTGTTACATGCTCAATGTGTGTTTGTCTCTGTGTGTTTATAAGCAAAGTGGATTATCTGCTTTTAGGCATTTAGGGCGCTTATGACTGATATCTTGTGATACAAAATTACATAAGAACTACACTTGAATTTTTGTTTGCATCTTGATCAGTTATCAATTTGTACACAGATCTTGCGGGAAAACTATATGGATGTTTCAACAAAGTCATGAGAAAAACCTACTTCAACTCTACAGAAGTGCTATGTTTTCATAGCGCCCGTGTAATTAACAAAAATCCCTCAATGGCCAACATATTTGTAAATCTACCTTCACAATAACAACTAATCTAGTTATTGCCAGAAGATAATCACTTAGAATTGAAGCAGGATTCCCCGTTTACTGTTTAATGTTCTGACAGATTTTCACACTTTGTCCAGAGTGGATCAAATTTTGCCTGTGCTGAAAGTTCTGCAACCAAAAGTTGTTCTGGTAGTCTGCACAATCTCAGTTAGCTACACTAGAGTATAGGTACTCCTATTACTGTTTAATGAACTCTTTGGTTATCTCGTGTTCAATTGCAGTTCCCTGAGGTTCTAAAGCCCTTTTGCTTAGCAAACAATGAAACAATCTCACAATTATTTTACTCTGAGAACAAAACACTATGCATACCAAATATCAGGGAGCATTTGGAAGCAAGTTTATCAACAGACCTTGCGTTTCAGTTGCGTCCAAAGAAGTTAACGTTAAAAGATAAAGATACTGCCATTGCAAGGTTAGAGGGAGGTCGTCTTCTTTTAAGCAATGGAGAATACGTACTGGTTTCATCCAAGGAGAATTCGGTTTCGAAATCCAGTGAATATGCACAGATATACTGGGGCAGTTTCGACCCTGCAAGATTATTAGCAGAACTGAACAAGAAGGGGATTGATGGATTTTTAGTTGTACCAAAAGACGACATGGGTGTTTCTTCCGATGATTTTGTATGCTCCATTAAAGTTAATTCAGAAAACGTTGATGCTTTGATTAATATAAGTGCAACGCACACTGTGATTTGTTGTGCCGACGAGACTGTAACTGCCGGAATATGTGAAGCACTGAATTCAGTTTGTGCTGGAGTTTAATTTTTTTGACAAGTAGAGTTAATAGTTATTTATGTAGAATAAGATAGATATGGATGTTTTGTAGTTGGTTATTTCTGTGTTTTTGTTTAGGCCCTCTATCTGTATGCCATATGTTTGTTTGGGCTGTCTGTATTTGCATACCCGCATGTAGCTTTTGTCAGTGTTTCCTGTTGTTAGTTGATGTAATGATCTTGATATCTCTCACTTGATAAATGGTGTGAATATAATGAGGCGGGGGCACACCAATTTGGGATTCTTAATGGGTTTGGCTGGGTTTAACCAGATAAATTTTGTTAATCTTTCATTTGGCAAGCTTGAAACATGGAAATTAATGAAAACATCTTACGGTTGGTTTAAACCATCCAATATTGTAAAGTAGATTGCTGCAGGACTAGAAATGAGGGAGTATGAAAGGGCAGGGTTTGATGGAAAATAGGGAGGTCCTACATTTGGCAAGCTTAATGCAAACGCCTTCCCCTTGAAATAAAGAAACGCGCTTCATATGTAAGGGCTTCATATGTAAGGTTTACGTTAAGTAGGAGAGCGTTTGAAAGGTGAAAAACCAGAGAGCTAATAGAAGATGTGACTCTTACACAAGTTTAAGTTTGATAATATCTTGTAAATTTAAATTTATTTCCAGTTTATCTCTTCCAATATGTTCTACAATATGTCAAATGGTGATCATGTTATTCTTTGAAAATGATGTTCAACAAAGCACTTGTGATTTGTTATTCTTTGAAAATGATGACACTACACTCTACAATGAGAATTATTTTCAAAATTCCAATGAGTACGCTCGAAGCTTTGTTGAAGTAATGATGATTGAATTTTAACGAGTACTCATATTGCGAGTCATACTATTCAGGCAGGTGGATGGATAATGTATGGATGGTTATGAAAACAAATATCAATGAAGAGTGATTGTTTCATAAGTTTTTCCGTAATAAGTATGACTTAACTTGCATTTCATCTATGAAAGTCCCAGAATTAGTTGACATTTTTATTGTACAAGATTAATCAGTCACAACATGTCACATAAAATGGTATGTGATCATTTCAACTTTGGTTATAGACTTATAGTAAAGTAACCAGTCATTTATAAACTGTTATTAGGTAGTGTGTTACTTAGATTAAGTTTATTATTTCATGGGAAGAAAATTGTTGCTGATGAAACAAAATATGACAGCAGTTATTACTCTTTCTTTTGAAATGTCGCTGGAGCAATGTATCCAAAACAGAAAATTATTGTCAAGGACAAAATTTCTCAGCGTTTTAGCTTTCAAAGACAGACCTTCAGTATTTTAGCCTGAAGGACAATTTTTTTTATGTATCAATTTTTAGTCGTTGATAGCAGTTTTTAGATATCGGTTTGTAGTTATCGATATCAATTTTTATGTATCAGTTTTTAGTTCGATGACAGTTTTGAAAGAATGTTTATCTTTATGAATAATTTTGAAAGAAAGTTTGTCCTTTAACTTTGTAACACAGAGTTGTTCTATTTTCCCAAGTTTAAGGTCTTTGATCCATCGCATATAATACATTTACCACACATCACAAAGCAAATTCACATAATGCATATCATAACACATCAACGCACCAATGTCAGATCATGTTTCAATAATAAGCAAGCATATGTTTCCTACATCTTCAAATTAAACATAAGTAGTACATAAGTTTCATATATGTTCGAACAAATAAGAACAACATAAGTTTCAACATAGCTAAGTAGAACTTAAATTTTTTTTGAAGGCCCAAAAAATCAAGTTTTGCTTGTAAAGTCTAAAAAAATTATATATCGAACTTACAACACATACCATGAGTAATTTACATGAATATATACTTATAAGGATTGAACCCTCGACCTTCCAAGACGAGGGCCACCTGTCCTAACCAACCGAACTGCGCTGAAAATTCGAACTTAAATCTTAAATATTATATATAAACATAATGATAAATCAAATAAAACCACTATTTTTTTTCAACATATTCCCTCTTTATGATCCAAGTTACCACATTGAACACATCTACCTTGTCAACTACTACCACATGGTACACATCTATGAGTTGGGATGGTTGACAAATCGACCCTCTTGCATACCCCAATATCCATTCTCAGAGACAGGATAAAAAAAGTCGTAGTTGCACTTCTGGGCTGGTAGTTATAAATTGCTTGCTGACGTGCCCACTGATGTTCTTAAAAGGGGATTTTCACTTCAAGTGCTTATTTGTGCAGGTAATAAGTTTTAAGGACACTATTTTTAAAAAATTAGTTTTAAGGACATTTTACAGAAAAAAGATAAAAGAATTTATCATTTTCAGTTATACAGAAATAATGATAAAAAGATTTATCATTTTCCTGTATAACTTAAAAAGATAAATGAATTTATCATTATCTTGTAAATTGTCCTTAAAACTAATTATTTGGAAGTGTTGTTGTTGTTCTTAAAACTTATTACCTTGAAAATAGAAGCCCTTCAACATAATTTCCACTTCTTAAAACCAGTCTATTTTGATAATCAGTCTTAAAAATTGCCTGCTTTGTTAAAGCGTTTTATAGGTTAGCTTAAACAGAAAATTTGTTCTAGATAATTAAGTGTGAAATGAAACTAAAATGACATGTTAGAGTTCTCATTGAGATGAGTGCTTGTTCTAACTTCTCTAGGATGGTTAAATTTGACATGTTTTAGGAAGATGAATTCCCAGTGCAGGTGGAGTGTGAATATAAGTTACCTAATTGACCATTTTGCAGGTATCTTGGACATCTACAAATTCAGTCTAAATGAGAAAAACTCAACTTTTGAGTGGTAGAGATTCATGTTGTTTGTAAAGAGTCTCACACGAAAGAAAATACGGAGATTATACCTAAAAATTTCTTGAGTTATACCAACAAAATGATAGAAATTCATGAGCTATACCCAGGAATTAGCAGTGAAATTATCTCATTATAATTATATTGATAGAAAAAAAAAATTGAATTACAGATTATAATGAAGAAAAGAGGAAAAATAAAATGAAAATCCAAAAAACCAAAACAATTTACTCAATCTTAGGTATAACTTGCAAGTGAAACTTTAGCCTGTGGGCCGCCCTGCACATAGACAAAACTGAAATGTTCACCAGGCTTCACAACCTTCAACCAACTAGGAAGCTCATATAAGCTTCTCTCTTGTGTCCTTACAACTCCCCATATCTCTCCCGAAAGGTTCTCAATCCTAAGCTTAAGGCTGGTCAACGTCTTCCCACTTTTATTCATAACCGTAACTTTGTGCCTGTAGTAATTTTCTCCATTTACCATCCATGTTTTGGTTATTGAGTGCAAGAATTCGACTGGTACTGTTCCTAAAAACAATAATCATATAACTATTTAGGCTCTTATGTTTCTTGCCATCTGCAATGTAAATATCATTACTCACCTGATTCATGTGTTGGCTTTGAATCTTCAGAAAGATAACCTGGTTTGTTAACTTCCATGTGCATGCTGCCCAACTTCGCAAAGAGTCCTACAAGAGGGGCATTACCCGAAAGAGAAGGCTCCGTCTGCTCATAAGCAAATCGTTTGTCCAAGAACTCGTCTTTCATGTTAGGTCCACCTACAAGTGCTCCAGTCAAAATATTTGGATTGCTACCCATGTTGTTAAACCACTTCTGGTATCCTTCAGTGCACCCTACTGGAGTGGGTAATGTATGTTTCGACGCTATTGATGCTCCTCTATGATGAACTTGTGTAGGGTACTTCTCTCCGTACCCTACTAAGTAGCTCATCGATTTAGGGTTCTTTCCTAGCATGTACTCACCCTGCATTGTACAGAATTGTCATCTATGTTTGACATATTACATGTGGATAGTTGAAAAATAAAACGAAATGTACCTGGGACTGTGCAAACTTAAGAAGAGCTAGAGGTTCAATTTCTCCATCAGGGCAGTAGAGACTGGCTTTAGCCATGGAAAGATAATCAGAGTATACTGCCAAGAGAAATGAAGCGGCAGAAACATACTGCATGTTGTTCCATTCATTGAAATACAGAAGACCGCCTGTGTTTTTTTTATTCATGGTAGTTAGCTAGAATAATCCAATTAAGTTATATTCCATTATTGCAACTACGAGGTGAAAAGAAAACCTGGTGTCATTTCGACATTGTATCCATTGTTCTTTTGCAGGCAAGCACATAAGAAAAAGTCTGCTTTAGCTTTGTATTGCCTTAACGTTGCGTTGTTTGCACTGCTTTCTTCCTGCATTAGAACCTTGGTCAGGAGCACTTGCAGTCCAGCATATTTGTTGTCCCAAGAGAACTCTTTTACAGCCCAACCAGTACCACCGAAAGAAGCAGAGTTGTCAATGACATAGTTTAAGTAGCTTTTATCATCTGTTGCTTCAAAAAGCCATGCAGAAGCCCAAAGAAGTTCATCCTTTGCGATAAAAACAAATAATATATATCTCAAGTTATTTAAAGAAAAAAGATTATGTGTATAAATAATAAGTAAATGACAAGTTGGGCATACATAGTATCCAGTGTAAGATGGATAGAAATCTTTAACTGAAGGGATGGATACATCGTATTGGCCTCTAAATGTGTCGGCAAAAGAGAAAAGCTGCAGAACAAGTGCACAATTTAAGTTCATATATAATAATCTGGATATACAATATATTATGCACTCATGTATGGTTTTACTTGTTTCGCATGTGATAGTAGTAGTTTGGAGTAGCTAGAGTCGTATGGTCTAAAGGCGATGGAAGCAGCAGCCAAAGCTGCTGCAGTCTCTCCAGCAATATCTGACCCTGGATTCTCTGCATCAACTTTACGGGCATTTCTTGGTGTATTCATATCTTCTGCTCTTTCCCAGCAATAATGATCGCTTTCACCTTCTCCCACCTTTCAAAACATATCAAATATGATAAGAATAATAGTAATGAAATGTCCAGTTATGTCACTTAGCATATCATATATATACCTGAGACCAAAGGGTGTTGGGCTGTTTATGTGCTTTGATGAGATAATCAGTGCCCCATCTGATAGCATCCAAAGCGTATTCCAACTGATTTGATGCCGTAATCTCTTTCTCAAATTGAATCATGCTCCATGACAGCATTGTCATTGAATAGGCCATTGGAAGTCCAAATTTTACATGATCACCTGAATCATAGTACCCACCCACTAAATCCACCTATTAATTCAACGTGCAATCATGTTAATTTAGAGTGTTTAACTATAAGCATTATTGTCTTAATGTTATTGTTTTTAAAAACAAAATATATATTTGAATAATGAAATAAAATACCCCTTGGAGAAAACCATCTGTTAAGCCAGAATCACCTCGCCACATAACACGCTGATTAGCAGGCAGCTTTCCAGACCTCTGGGCCTCAAAGAAGAGCAAACTCTTCTCCAGGGCAACATTGTAATTGAACATTGGACTTATTGATGATGCTGCATTAGAGCTTACTGTAAGCAGCAATGAATATGCAAACATTATAAACGATAATGATAAGAGCTTCTTAGACATTTTGTATATTGGTCTCCTTTCTATTTGTTACGAGGGGTTAGTTGTTTGGATTTGGGACATAATTTTGTTTTTGGACAAGTGGTTTTTATAGTTGGACAATGAGAGTTGCACAATGTGCTGAGCACGTTGCAAATGATTGTTTCAAGCATGCACGTTTTTGCACCAAATTATGTATACTTTTATTTTTTTTGCAGTTATTTATTTGATTTAGTTAATGATATTTCAGACATTGTTTGGGCTGGGAAAAAAATATATAATAAATAAAAATGTAGCTTCTACCGATAATTATATGCAAATTAGTTACCCAAATTTAACTTTTAAGTGCTTTCGTACACTGTCAAAATATTTCTTAACCTTTGGTTGCAAACACATTACAAAATGCACTTGTAGTTTATACAAATAACAAAAGGTTTTACACTTGTATTTATATGAATAAGAAGGGCATCTTAGCTTTATTAATTGGTGATCTTCTTAACGATTATTAAGTTTCGGCACTTCTGCACACATCCATCTACAAGCATGTTTAATTGAGCTTGAAGGTACCATTCAACTAACGTTCCATTTCCAGAAATCACTTGGCACTTGCACTTCACAATGTTTCCGCACATCATTTGAACGATTCTTGCACTCCACAATGTTCATCCACGCAAAGCCTTCTTGGGCTCGCGCACCATCACCCCCGTTGAGTTTATACATGATTTTTCCTAACACTTAATGTAACAAAAGAAATCTTTGTTATTGTACACTAAAATCCTATAGATTAATATTATTACAGTAAGGATGATTTTATCGTTACAATACCATCATTAAACACTTGGTAATCGTAAAAATAAATCGGTATATCGGTATAATCGGTATGATGTAAATTTTCCGACACATTTAATTAAAAAACAGTAACAAAATATCATAACTAATAGTAACGGTAGATTTAGTAGTCGTTATGTATTCTTATATCATAAAACTTAATCAATTTATAAAATGCAAGTAACACATTTTACGTAACAATGATTTTTATGATTTTATAATCATTTCTTATCTTTCAATTTTAGTTTTTATGAAATTTCTATGGATTTATAAGCTGTAAAGATTGAAACAATCCAAAATCTTAAAGCATTTGAAACTTACTCAATATAGTAAATATGTTTTAGTAGAACTCTATTAATTAAGATTAATACGAGTAATTTGTTTGTTAAATTGTAAATATACATCTAAATTTTTGTTCACTATCATTTAATGGTAAATTTACCATTATCGATCAACGGTAACTGATTTATCGGTACACTTGTCATCGGTATACTAGAGTATTAGCAACAGTAACAATTTTAAGTTTTGCTTTATTAGTAGAATTGCTATAGCAATGGTTGTTTTTCTTTTCGATAATAGTAATCGTTGCTATAACAACCCTACTATAAATATACCACAAGTCTTTGTCATAATTGGCAGACTATTCTTTCATCCAATCCATACACGTAATGTATAATGCGAGTCACATATAATAATCTTCACCTTGGCAATCATTGCTTCAAGGCAGTCGAAGTTATGAGTCATTGCGGTAATTGACGTGGTTGCTTACTTGAGTCCTCTTTTCCAGTGTTTTCATGACCCGGCGCAACCGCAGTCCGACCTCGAATAACCTTGGATCATGGATCACTACGGTCCAAAACTCAATCAAACCTCAGTCGTGCACGAATCCTAATTCGACATTCGAACCAGCGGTCCAACCGTCAATTTTACCCGATTGAACAACGGTTCTTTTATTTTCTCCTTACTTTGCATGTAATTCTCTCTCATTCTTATCCTTGTATTGCTTTGAAGAAAATAAATTATCTATACTATACCATTAAAATTGAGTTCCTCTATAAGCTCTCTTATTGCTTCCTGTCTTTTCCACTTCTCATTCCTTTATTTTATATAAAAAGTAAATTCTTACCTATTTTCTATGTTCTATCTATTATATAAAAAGGAGAATGTTTGACTCTTTATATTCTCATTATTCATTCACACTCACTCAAAATACTTTCTCTCATTAATTTATGAGAAGAAAATTCATTCATCTCCGTAAAATTAAATGTACTCATTTAAAACCAAATTTATTTTCACTGTAAGATAATCATTTCTCTAATAAGTATTATAATTTGGTTTAAGTTTCACATCTACCTCAATCTCTTTATTCGTTATTCTTAAATAACCCAGGAGATATTCTCTTCCTCTTCTTCATGCGTCGAATGTAAGAAAAAACATATTATTCCATTTTTTTTATTTCACACCCTCACTTTCTTCTTTCTCCTCTAACAACCGTTTCTTCCATATCTGCAGTTTCTTATATAAAAAATTTAGCTCTTTTCTTTACCTTTTTATCCACCTTAATTATTTTTGAATCTATTCATGTTTTGCAACAATTATTTTTTGCCCAATGCATTTAGGTTCCAGAATTTTATAGGAAAATTATCTGAAAGCTGGCAATAACCTTGGCTTAGTGCATCTATGAACTCGAATTAAGGCTGGATCTTTATTTTATTACCTTTTTCTTTCAATTCGAGTTTAAGTTTGTTGTTTTTGTAATTAATTTCTGACTTGGGTCTCTGATTCAAATTTTGTGTCCAAATTCTATTTTCCTCTTATTATTTTTTGAGTAGAATGCTTATGAATTAGGTTTTATTCATTTATTTTATGGGAGTTCACTGGATTTATGCATAAGCATATTAGAATCTTCAGTTATGCTAAAAAATATTATAGGTAAAGTTGAACTATTTTTTAGTCTTCATGTTTTGTATAAAAATTCAAGTATGGTTTATTTTTGTTTTTGTTGAAGATTATGAATTTGGTTTCTTTCTGTAACACCCCATATTTTTATAACATTATTTAGAATAATTAATTGGGTAAATTAAATAAAATAATGTGAAAATTAAAAGGTTGAGATTTGATTAACAAAGAGTAGCCGTGCCATGTTAGCGTGTTAAAATAAAATAACCTAAACAAAGGTATTAGGAAAAAACAAGGGCAATATGGAAAATAGGTGGAGCTTATACCCTAAACCCTTAAGAGATAGAAACTCACGTTCATTTCATTTTACTCAAACTAAAAACACTAAGGCCGGCCACCATTTTCACTCTCAAGAAGAAGATTAAAGCTAGGATTCAAGAAAAGGGAAGCAATCAACTAAATCAACATCAAATCTCACATCTATAATCTCAAAGCTAAGGTGGATAATTACTACATCTCAATTTCTTTTAGTTTTCGGTTTTAAGATTAGACCCGAAATAATTTTGTAAGTATATACCATGTTTTGATGATTAAAGTTATATACATATATGTTCATGTTAGTTTTTATGATATGTTTGACATGAAAACCCTATTAAATGAGATCCAAATGCCTTGAAATTTAAATATAGGTCAAAAATGATAATTTAGAGATGGATTTCGATTTTCATAATTTTCTGAATTAATATGGATTTTATATTAATATTCTAGTGAAGGAAATTGTGTATTGGGTTATAAATTATTTTTGGCAAAAAGAATAATTATTTGGAGTTGAAATTTTTATATGTTAGGCAACATATTAAAATAAAATTTCTGTGATTTTTCCAGATTTTTTCTAAGTTATTTGATGAATATATAAAATTATTTAAGGTATACGACTTAAATGTTTTATATATTTAATTAAGGAGAAGGTGCATTTTGTAAAATAAAATGAATATTAATTTAAAAAAATAGTGGCAGCATATTTCTAAAAAGAATTTGTTAACCAATGAGAATTTGACAAACAAAGGCAGGTTAGTTGATAAGTTATCCTTTTTAAGTTGAAAACAAAGAAACCATACTTTTAACATGTTTCAGCCTATTATAGCAGTAAACCTTTCGTCCTAGACCTTCCGACAAGGTCGAAAGGTTCTAAGAATTCGACAAGGTCAAATCGATGCATATGGTATCAAGCTACTTAGTACGTAATGAATTGGGCAGAGTCGAAGGGTTCTTAGTCGAAAGGTTGATGGCCAAAGAGGTTGGGATATGTTTGTTTTATAAACCAAAAGCTTTCACATGCTTTGCTTTCGAATTAGAGCTTTCAACTTGATTGCCTCCGACCAGGTCAAAAATGTTTAAAAGAAAGGTTTTAAACCTTTCGATATAGTTGAAAGGTTACTGCTGCTACTTTGTTTTGAAACCTTCCGACATAGTCGAAAGGTTACTACCGCTTTGTTTTGTTTTGAACCTTTTGACAAAGACGAAAGGTATACTTGTTTTAAAACCAGCCGCTTCTCCCAATGCTTTCGAAAGGAAGCTTTCGAATTAGGTGACTTACCCTTGTTTTATAAATTTAAGTATAACCCAAAGCTTTCGAAAGAGTTGTTTTAAAGGATATGTTTAAAGCTTTTGGAGCAGGGCTTTCGACTTAGTCGAAAGGTTGCTTCCAATGACTTCAAAAGGTTTTAAAAGAAGGTTTTTCATTTGTTTTGAATTGAAACCAGTAAGCCATGGAAAGGTTTAAGTAAATAATTTCAAAAGGTTTAAGTGAATGATTTTGAAAGGTTGAAGATTGATTTCGAAAGGTTAAATTCAATGGTTTTGAAAGTTTTTAGTTGAATGATTTCGAAAGGTTTGATGATTAACCATGAAAGGTTTAAGTTCGATGATTTCGAAAGGTTTAAAGGAATGACTTCGAAAGGTTCTGGTTGAATGACTTTGAAAGGTTTAAGTGAATGGTTTCGAAAGGTTTAAACAGAAGGTTTTCCAAGGTTTTCTAAGGCCATGTTTTAAAGTGAGTTTAAAGAAGGATGTCCAAAGTTTTATAGCTTTTGAAAGGTTTGCTTTTCAATGGGTTCGAAAGGTTTGGAGAATGGTTTCGAAAGGTTCGATGTATGATTTCGAAAGGTTTGATATTGGTTTTGAAAGAGACGATTTCAAAGGTTTAGAAAGAGGTTCTTTCAAATGGTTAAATGTTTTCATCAACTAAATTTTGAGTAAAGTGTATATATATATATATATATATATGACATGGTGATATGATTTTGAGTAAAGTATAAAGATTGTATACTTTTCCTTGTTTAAGTTTGATTTAAAGGTTTTAAATCATTTTGAAAATGTTTTCAAGGAAAATTATGGGAGGGGTCCTTAAGTGAAAATGACTCGGATATTAGAATACCAGATGGGACTAGTATGGGGTCACGCCCTA
Organism: Allium fistulosum; assembly: GCA_030737815.1. Taxonomy (NCBI): domain Eukaryota; kingdom Viridiplantae; phylum Streptophyta; class Magnoliopsida; order Asparagales; family Amaryllidaceae; genus Allium; species Allium fistulosum. Next base: position 1,181,003,590 of record CM060902.1, read on the forward strand.
TACATTAGCTAATAGCCCCACCTAATTGTTCGTCCAAAATTCCAGTGTGTAGGGCTTTGTCACAGGTAGACTAAAATTATGATTACACACCGAATGAAATATATGTTTATCTACAAAAAGGTTATTGGTGAGCCCGAAAAACCATTAGGATCGGGAAGACCTAGGAGATGATTAAGTTAGGGACGGACCGTCCAAAAGTGAAGTATTTAACAGATAGTTAAGAATAGATCGTCCAGACGGGAAATGTTTAACAGACAGTTAAGGATAGATAATCCAAAAGAAGAATATCTAACAGGTGTTAGGTTAATTTTTATTGTATTGTTTGGTAGGCCCGAGTCAGCCAAAGGTTAAAAGTTATCCAAACAAAACTTGTGTGTTTGAACAGATAGTTCATTATTACTTGATATTTATGTATGTTTACATAATGATTGCTTTACAGTATTTAACCATTGTGAATGCAGAAGCACAATATATGGTTTTATGAAAGGTTTTACAAAGATATGTTTTAAAATGATGTTAGTGAGGGGAAACCCATTCCGCTAAGCGACGTGGTCTCACTTAACATAATTATTTCGGGATGTATAATATTATTCACACCAGGCTTTATGTCTGACTCGAAGTTTATGTTTTCCCTTTAAACTCTCGGGTGCTCAAAATTAATTTGAGTAGGCTGAGGGATTAAGGTCTTTTTAGGGTTTTAATAGGATGACGAATAAGCTACCGGAGGATGCAAGAGGCAAATAGATAGCTATTTTGGAGTTACAGTTCTTGTTATGTTTTGTTGGGTTTTCCGTTGTGTTGTTTTGTATTAGGTCTATTATGATAATATGACTCTGATCAACCAAGGGGATATCTTCATATACCGCTCTTGGCGTATTTTGTAATAATTATATTTGATCTATGCCTGGGAACGATTTGAGATTATGTGTTGTGAATGTGAAACATTTGATTTTGAAATGCAATGAAGTAAAAGTGGTTTTTGAAATCTGTGTTTTGTTTCATATTCAAGTGCTTCTGATATTATTGATACCATTAATATAGCCATATTTAGTCGCCGGAAGCTAATACTATAGATGACTACAATATCTGTAGCGCTTAGTTTTGGGCCTCTAGATAGGGGATGTTACAACTTGGTATCAGAGCATGGTTTATGAAATACTTTAATTAAAAATGATTTTTGAAAAAATAATCCTTCAAAATTAGAATTAAAATCGGGGTATGGGATAACGCTATAGTAACGTACTTGTATTTGTTATATATATAAGTATACGCTATCTCTCTAGACTCCTATCTTAGTTAGGCTGTTTATCTGTATCTCACGAGGTTTGAATACAGATATGGAGGGAAGAAATGGCAGAGTAAATCTTGGAGGAGATAGCACCACCACCAATGGAAATGCCCGACCAAACACAAGGAGAGGTCCCAGTCAGGCACAAGCTGAAACTGTTGGTGCAGGAGTTCCCCAGATGGACATAGGAGCAATGCATCAGTTCTTTATAAACATGATGCAAGATGGAATCGCAGCCGGAGTTGTCGGAGGTAATGCTGCTGGAGGTGGAGCTCAAGAAGTTCTGATGGTCGATCAGTATGCTAACTTGAGTAGGGATTACATCAAGCTTGGTGGGAAGTCGTTTATTAGTACCGAAGATGCGATCGAGGTGGAAAATTGGCTACTACATTGCGAGAGAATTTTTGCTGACTTAGGATTGAATGATGCACAAAAGAGGAGATTGGCTTCGAGGCAGCTGCAGGGAGCTGCTCTATTCTGGTGGAATATTGTTACTATTGGAGTTGACGAGGAGACCATAACTTGGGAGGAGTTTAGGAGAAGGTTTTTAGAAAGATTCATGTCTGTTATGATGCAGTCGGCGTTGGTGAGGAAGTTTGTAGAGTTGGAACAAGGAGATATGTCCGTCTTGGAGTATGCTAGGAAGTTTGAGGAGTTGGCCTGATACAGGTATGCTTTGGTGGATACCATGATCAGGAGGAATGAAAGTTTATAAGGGGCTTGAAGCCAGAGTTGATAAGTGCCACTTTACCACATTTGAGAGATCCCAGTGATGTAGTGGTTGAAATGACATTAAGATAAGAAGAGGCGTTAGCTTGCTTGAGGAAGAAGACACTACACCATTATAAGATATTAACAACGGGTAAAAACCGTTGTTAAGTCCAAAAGAAACGGGTAAAAACCGTCTTTATTACAGGAGTGGTTGAATTTAGCGACGGGAGAAAACCGTTGCTTTATGTCCAAAAGGCAACGGGTATAAACCGTTGCAAATTGTGGCAAAGGCAACGGGTATAAACCGTTGCAAATTGGGCCAAAGGCAACGGGTATTAACCGTTGCAAATTGGGCCAAATGCAACGGGTATAAACCGTTGCTTTATGGACAATAGGCAACGGGTATTAACCGTTGCTGAATGTACAAAAGGCAACGGTTACAAACCGTTGCTTAATGGACAAAGTCACACATAAAGCAACGGTTAAGAACCGTTGCACATAGTGTTTGCTCCTGCTCCTACAAAATCACATATGTAACTCACTACTGCGTATATCTCAGTATATATACCAGAATATCAATATATATCAAAATATGCCAGAATATCAAAATATTGGTACACAAGCACTATAAACATATCGGACATATACCATACATATAAAATTATCAAACTTATAATTACACTCATTGTTTTGCAAACAGAATGCTACCGTGCCGGAATATCATACTTATTACACTACAGTACAAAGATTTCATTAATTACACTACATTGTTTTGCAAGCAGTGAAGTCTACATGGTTCATTACAGGGAAAAGCATTCCAGTTTTAAGACTTCAATGTTCAACCTGGTTCATGTGCAACTCGAAGATTAAATTAGAGGCAGTTCAACTTCATAAATCTGGAAAGAATATTCCACTTCAAAAACAAAAAGCATCTACCTGATTCAAAAAGTCTGAAACAATTTAAAACAAAGTAGAACCCAAGCAAAGAGCAAATCAAATAATGCAAAGCAATTCAAAGCAAACAACAGTTAGGATAAAGCAAATTTGATCAAGCCTCAATTTCCAGATTTTGAAATCTTTTTCAGGTTCTCTTTCCTCTCTGTCAAACTATCCAGGTGAGCAAACCACCCTTATAAATTCTTAAAACTTGATATATCTATTTTGCATGTGATAAGTCTTGAATGTAAATTGTGAAAGGTGCTTGCATGCTTGTATTTATGTATGCATGACTGTGTGTACGATTGTGTACAGGCAACATGCCTCTGTTTATACATGACAGGTTTGATAAACCTGTCTAAAAATTCATACCACCCAAAAGAATGAATGTTAGGCTTTGATCATTAAAAGGAAATTGCTTGAAATAATGTAATTTCATATATGAAAATAATTTCAGATAAAAACAGGTGCATTGCTATTCTTATATCACAGTTATGTACACAGGCTGCTAATGTTGTTACTTATCTTCTTGTTTAATCAAGAAAAGCATTAGATCTTGGGGTGCATGTTATCATCTGAACATCATTGATGTGGCTGAATTCAATTAGATTATCAACCCTCTTGTTTTTGGTCAGTCTTGAATAGACACTGGATGTAATCTGACTCAGTCCGTGTGACATAAGTATTAATTACCACTAATAGAAGTTGCATTGAATCTTGAATGCAATTCATTATCCAACTTTGAACTATTTCTATTCTATTATTTCGAATATCAAAATAAAATTGGTGAATGTTTGATTATCTTTCTAGCTCAGACTTTGAAATGCAAAGTCAATATAATGTTTTATGCTTTGTACGAGTTGGCAACACTTCTTTCAACTTGCAAATATATAATGTTATAATAATTTTTAAACACGGTTGTTTTTAGTTTGAGAGGCATTGAAGGAGAATATAATGGGCTTCAACCTTTTTTTTTGGAAGGTAAAAGCTTTACTTCCTAGTATTTTATAAATTGTCGATTATCTTGTAAACAAGACAGACCAGGACAAAATACACATGCATTTGCATATGCAAATTTCATATACAGCAAACAAAAGAAAATCAGTAATATATGCAAAGAACAAGTCAGAAATATCAATACCTCCGACTAAAGATATCGTATCAAACCCTTTTGATGGCTCACATAACCTCCGGCTCCAACATCCCCAAAGGTCTCGGTAAATTGTCGACATATTTTGGCGGTTAGCTCATCCGACAATAAAATTTTGTCCAACAACACTTTTTCATATGTGGGTGGTACTGGTTTTCCATGAATTACTAATGCTGTGGAATCTCGGCATATAGTACCTGTTATATAAGCATTTTTGGAGTGAATATATGGAATCACATTTACAGAACTAACAAGCTCCCAAACATTTAAGAGGTGGTATATATGGGCACAAAAGCATAAGTGTGCGCATGAAATAATTTCAATGCAAGGATACGCATCTATTAGAGGTGGTATATTTGCATGCTTCAAGGACACTACACACGCAAGAATAAAAGTTTTAAATCTTGGAACCATTTGCCTTCAGAAAATTATACATGCAATATATATCACGCATGCAAGAATTTCCACACAAAAATCAAAGTAAAACACACGTATAAAGCATGTAATTTGCAAAAATAACACACGCAGGTAACAAAGAAATAAACTTGCATGGTTCAGGGGCAGTGCATACGCAGGTCCAAAAGGATTTACTCGCATGCATCAGGGACAGTGCACCAGATCTTTTTAGGATGAAAACTTATATAAACAAAAAACAAAACTCATGCTATCCAAAACCATTTCACAAACATGCAGCGATGGCCCAAGTTTCATAGCATATGAACTAGACCCAAATTTGCCTAATAATGACTTAGGTTTAATGCCAGAAGTGAATTACAGAGAATTTTTTTGGCAACCAGGCAACATATATATTAAATGCGTGAGTTTCAAACTCACTTGTCTTTACTCTACAACAGCTAGCAACTCAATTTAAAAGGGTGCAGAAGTTTAAACAATATCAGCCATTAATGCTTCGCTTGAGATGCTGAAAGAAGTGGAATAAAGGATGATGAAGTGATATCTTTATTTTATTTTACTTAAGTCAAAGAAATGAGTGCTGAGAAGTGTTTTGGCTACATATTCATTTAATGCCATGTACATAAGTACTGCTCGGCTAGCCCTTAGCTGTGGCAGAGTAATGTAAATTTCAAGTTGCTTTTGAATTAATGTTTTCACCCATTGCCTTGCTTCTCTGTTAATTGTTTACTAATATGTCTCAGCAATTGTAAACGTGATAACAAACTTGTTTTATTTCTTGACTAACAGCCTCACTATTGTTCAGCTATGTTAAATGAAAAATGTAAAAATGTGTTGAGATATAACTCAGCAAAATTGTGATGGTTCACTTTGTATTAAACATGTGGCAGCAAGTTATAAATTTTCTTATACGTGCAAGAAAATGCAGCACACTCTCCCGTTCACGAAGTTAAGCATTCACTGACTTTGCAACATATTATTTTCTTCAAATTTTAATAAAATAGTACCTGTTGCAATTACTTCGTCCTCGAAGTTCAGGATTTCACATCTTTGGTCGATTAACTGACTGTTCGGAGTGGCAAACTGAGAAGATGCGATTTCACTGCCTACTTGACGATTATATTGGGCTATGCTGAGAAGACGCTCCAGTTTATCATCCATATTGTCCAGCTTCATCAATTTTTGCTCCACATTTTGCAGTCGCTGCTCATATATTCCTTGGGCCTGTTTGAGCCGTTTGCATGGAATGGCAGCACTCTTAACTTGGCTAGGAGCTATATTGGTCCCAATACTTCGGCTCCTGCCCTTTACATCTTTACCAAACACTGATATAAAGACGGCTTCATCACCACCACTCGTCGTTTCCTTTTCTTTTTCAATTTTGTCCTAAAAAGTAAATACATATATATTAATAATGAAAATTTAATTTAGAGGCGTTGTTATTTGTTTAACTTACAAAGTAGGAAGATGTCGCATCTGACGTGCTGCCATCTTTTTTCTTATGCGTTTTCTCCCATACTTGAAGACGTGATACTTCTGTTCCCGGACTACTTGAATCGACCTGCATACAATGACCTAAAATTATATTTGGAACTAATGGTATATGTAATGTGATGCACCAATTCAATGACACATACCATTTCTTGAGTAATCATAGCGTGACTCTTACGTCCCGAATGATGACCATATTCGAGCATTGATCTATTTTGTTTGCCTCGCTTCCTTTTTTCTTTCGCCTCGGGTTTTGATTCATTTCTTATGAACTCATCCCAATCATCTTGAGCAATTTTCGGTGGACAATTTCTCATTCTTTCTTCGTCAGTGATGAAATGGTCATAATGATTCTTGCGCAAATCATTCTTGTGTCTCCTAAAAGCCTCGGACATTTTTTTCATAATAAGGTCCTTTGATAGAGGATCGAGCTCATAATATTTCTGCATAACAAAAAATGCATGTAAACCATTTTTTATTTATGTATTGAAAGCATTATAAATGAACGGAGCTCATTATTACCTCCAATTGATTCCACACGTCTTCCTTGTAATTTGGCGGAACTTTTTTCCAACTTGGATATGAGATTGGCGCATGATTTCTTACTAGTTTACCAATCTTCGTAGCGACCTTTGAACCATTTTTTCCGACTGGAGAACCGTAGTTGTCTATATCAATTTTCTCCCGTTTTAAAGTGGATGATTGGGAAGTTGTATCATTTGACGGTGGTGTGGCATCTTGTGACATTATGTCCTGCAAAGTCTCAAATCCTAAAATAATCCCAACAACATTATGACGTACAGTTCTTCCCCTTCCAGCCCATCCCTATGATGCCCGATTTATGTTGGCCACCTTATTGCATGGAGTCCCCTCCATAACAAGATCAAATGCCTTATATGTCTTAATAAAATTTGCTCCAAGCGATCACAGTTAAGCTGTTGTACATCTGATATATGAACCAACGTCCCCTTATTGATTTGTCTGATCCCACCAACTTCTCACCACATTACAATTTTTGTCAGTCCGACTGACAATAATCGTAATGTGATGAGAAACTGATGGGATCAGACAAATTAGAAGGGGACGTTGTTTACTATATCAGATGTACAGCAGCTTACCAGTAATCGCTTGGAGCAATTTTATTAAGTCATATAATGCATTTGATCTTGTTATGGAGGGAAGTCCATGCAATAATGTGGCTAACATCAATCGGGGATCATAGGGATGGGCGGGAAGGGGAACATTCACTTTAATGCGGCAGTGATAAAGTCTTCCTGCATCACCAGAATTTTAAACTTAAGCGGATTCAAAACAATATCTAAAATACTGACTGAAATAAAGGATGCAAACACAAAAATATATTACCTTAGCACTGCTGAACTAAAGGGTGCAAATACAATATCTTGAACTGCCTGTCTACCTACAAACACAAAGAAAGAAAGAATAGTCAAGCTGATCATATGTATGTATGTGTACATGTGTGTATGTATGTGATCATATGTAAGTACCTACAACTACAAACACAAAATGAACTCTTGCAATATATCCATCCTTATGGATCCATCAGGATATTATAATGACACTAATAAAAAATATAATGCATCTATTACTATCATTCACGCTATATTTTACATTTTACACCATTTTAAATAAATATTTTGTTAAGGTACAATAACTGCTCTGAAATACAAAGTTAACATATGCATTTGATAAGATCTTCTAATTTTTCATTGTCTTCAAAAGCTGATTGATAAACGGTGGGAAACTCAGTGTCATCCACATTTATGGTCAACCGTTTTGGTGTATGCAAAACCACAAACCATCTGTTATTTTTTAAATCTTTTGAGTAGAACACTTGACTCGCTTTCGATGCAAGAATAAATGGCTCATCATTCACGCTATCTTTATTCTTCAATTTTCCCAAGTTAACTGTGATCAAGCTTGAAATAGAATCTATTTTACAACCATTGATCTTATCTTCGACCTTTACCCAATCACAATAAAAAACTGTTTGTTTGAAGTCAATGTAATCCAACTCAATTATCTGTTGAATGACTCCGTAATAAGTTGTTTCTGCTTCCTTAAATTTTTTATCCTTCCCACTCGCTCTAAATTGTGTAATTACTCTCATGCATACACCACTATCCTGTGTTAGCTTTCGCTCTTCATAACTCTTCGGAGAAAATAAAAACCCATTCACTTGGTACTTCATATAACTACGGGCATCAAACTTCGGCCCGTTAACTAACCGCCAAAGAGTTGAGTCAACATCGACGGTCTTCAACAACTACAACAAACACAATAAGTAAAAAAACATTGTCAAGGAGGTGTATGGTCAACTTGAAAATACGTTAAATATTTAATACATATACCTCCTCACGTAACCAAAAAGTGAAATTTTTAATAGCTTCCCCAGATGTACCCCCGCCTCGAGTTTGAGATTTGGTGCTTTGAACATAGGAGTTATACCTCCTACGAAAAACACACAATAAATACTATATATATGAATTGATTTACAATAATAAGAATTCAGAACAAATTCATGAATTTACTTCTTCCATTCATCCAATCCGTCGTATTTACCAAGGACCCATTTACGCACTTGTTGAAATTGCACTTGAGTTAACGTTATATCTTTACCATTATCTAGTGCTATTTCATCAGCAAACTCATCATCCTCGTCTAAAAACGCTTCACGGGTATGTTTATGAGTGCCAGCACCTCCTTTTGGCATATACTCCATGCAGTAAAGACTAGCTTCTTGTACAATATATCCTTCTGCAATACACCCTTCAATATATCTTTTGTTGCGCACATATCCTTTATATGTTTTCATCAACCTATGAAGATGAATAATTGTAAAATGTAGACATCAATAGCTATTTAAATCGAATAATTATGTACATAACTAAAATTAGTAATTTACCGTTCAAATGGGTACATCCACCTATATCTAATAGGACCAGAAATCAATGCTTCGTCGGCTAAATGAACCATAAGGTGAATACTGATATCAAAAAATGCAGGCGGAAAATGTTTTTCAATAACACACATTGCTTCTACCAAACTAGCCTTTGCTTTTAGAAGATGTTCCCTGTTGATCACCTTTGAGCACAAAATGTTATAAAAGAGACTAATGCGGTGAATAGCATTCCGTAGATCCTTATGTTGCGGAAAACAATGCTGAAGCAATACCGGAAGTAAATGTTGCATTATGACGTGGTAATCATGTGACTTCATATTTTTTAGTTCAGGAGGGTTGATGCTCACATTGTTATGGAAGTTCGAAGAGAATTTGCTCGGCACTTTCAAATTTTTCAAAATGGTGCAAAACCGTATCTTTTCTTCTTTGCTCAAAGTGAAAGTCGCATTTGGTATGGTTACTTTACCTGTTTTAGGATCTTCTATCACCCACAACTTTTGTTTTATACCCATGATTTTCAAATCCTTCCGTGCATTGATCCCATCTTTTGACATGTCTTTATGGTTCATAATTGTGTTGATCAAATGTTTCGTGACATTCATCTCCGTATGCATAACATCAATATTATGTCGGGTCAAATTTGTTTTCCAATATGGCAAATCAAAGAACTTCGACCTCCTATACCATGCAGGAACTTCTTCATCGATTGTCTTTTTCCGTTTTCGACCAATTTCCGGTATGTTTTTACCAACTTTCATTTTTATATTCGCTACCTTTTTTTCAACTTGATAACCAGTCAGTGGTTTTGGAGGACGCTTAAGTTCTTGCTCGTTGTTGAAATTTGTCTTATCGTATCGAAACTTGTGTCCGGACGGAAGAAATCTACGATGTCCCATGTAACAAATCTTCTTACTTTCAGGGAGATAAACAGATGTAGTTTCTTCTCCACAAAGAGGACATGCAAAGTAGCCGTGAGTTGTACATCCCGATAAAGTCCCAAGAGCGGGATGATCATGGATTGCTCACAACACTCTAGCTCTCATTATGAACTCAGATTTCATAAATGAATCAAATGTAACGACTCCTTCCCATAACTGCTTTAAATCGTCTATCAAAGGTTCTAAATAAACATCAATATCCTTCCCTGGTTGTTTTGGCCCAGAAATCAACAGTGTTAACATTGAGAACTCTCTTTTCATGCACAAAGAAGGAGGAAGGTTATATGGTACTACAATTACTGGCCAACAGCTGTAAGGGTTAGTTAAAGAAGCATTCGGACAGAAACCATCTGTTGCTATTCCAAGCGTGATATTTCGTGGTTCAGCAGCAAACGAAGAATCAAAAGAATCTATAGTTTTCCATTGAGAAGTATCACGCGGATGACGCATTACGGTTGTACCGGACTTGGCACGACCATGCCAGGTCATCGCTTCTGCTATCCATGGTACAGTATACAGTCTTCTCAATCTAGAAATTAAAGGAAAATGTCTTAAGGTCTTTTGAGGTACTGTGGTAGCTTTTCTCTCTTCGTCGAATGATGTCTTGTATCTTGGTGCGTTGCAATTTGTACATGAAACTTTGTTTGCATTATCTTTCCAGTACAAGATGCAGTCATTAATGCATGCATCATAAGTTATGTAATTCATCCCAACTTGCTTAATGATCTTCTTCACATCGGGGTACTTTGAAGGTAGCGTGTTACCTTTGGGGAGTAACTCCTTTATGAATTCGAGTACTGCAGTCACACCATTGTCTGAAAAGCCGTATTGGGTCTTCAAGATATTCAGTTTCACAATGGCATACAACTTTGTAATCTCTTTTGGACAAGAAGGATACAATGGCTCTGTTGCAGTTGCACTATCAAAAAATGATTTATCCGTAAACTGCTCACCAATATTAGCATTATCATGCAACTGACTTGTAGGTTGAAAATGATGGAATCTATCTGCATCATTGATCAAATCCTCCATCCTAATATGTTCGGACTCATCAGTATTTGTGGCATGACTAACCGGTTGTTGTTTTGGCTTCTCTGGTATTCATTCCCCTTGAAAACACCACACGGTATATGATTGAACAATACCATATCTAAGCAAATGAAAATGAATGTCATTTAATTTGAATGTATCTTCATTTTTGCACCGCGTGCAAGGGCACGAATACTTTTCCTTATTGCCACCGTTTTCAGCAACAAATTTAACGAAATTTCTCACACCTTCCACATATTCTGTATTTCTTCGATTAGATTGATTCATCCATTGTTTGTCTATACTAAAAGACATACTGAAAGAAAATAACAAGAGCTAATAATAAATCATGGGTAACAATATCTTATGGCTTTCCACCAAGTTCAACTCTGATATTAACTAAACAGATGAATATTCTTTTGATTTCACTTGAAATTTAACATTAGCATCAAACTGTTTCCAAAAAATTTGCCATTACAACGACGCCATTTTGTAGCACCAGAGTAATGTCTATGCATTACCCCTCTCCTGATACTTGGTTTGCGCCATTAACAACAATTTTATCCACTTACTAAATATGGTCTCATATTTAGTAAAACAAAATTCATTGCATCAACTTATACCCTAACAGTCACTATAAGCAACTATGTCTAACTAGCATGCAGTACAGTACAGTACATTACAATTTGTAAAACAAATCATATATAAATGTAAAAAGATCATCCCTTGCATAACCAATTGTTTCTTGGTTCTCTAACATTGTACACTTAAAACATCAAATATGTATTCTGATGGTTCAGATTAGAAGGTGCATCTCTACTTTGGCAAACTGTTAAAGAGTAGTAGATATTGACTATAATCAATCCCTAAAAACTTAATGAAACATCAATCCTAAAAGCAAGGGCGGCCCAAAGAATCGGTTGACCAAGCCCAATGTGAATTTTTTTGCCCCCTACTATATAACATGTTAATTTTTTTTATTTTCTTTTTCATATATAACCATAAAATCACATATAAAACTATAACATAACAAAGTACCAACTTTTTATACAAAAGTTGCCACATTAAGTGGGCTGCAATACTTATAGTCTCAAATAGTTTACAAAACAGTGTATTTAATTTTTAACGAAATGTATCAAGTTTACAAACTAGTGTACCTAGTTAAGTGTACAGGCAAATCATATTGGGTTCTGCCTAAATGTTTGCGGGTAGACTTACACACACTGCAGGAAAAATAGTACATCAATGTAAGTATCAGTTCCTAAATAATTATTAGTTTTTTAGCTTCAGCTTTCAAATTTCAATTCCTAAACGATTATTTACAGAAAACTACTTGTTTATAACTAAATACTAATAAGTTATTAGCTTATCTAAAGCAGTAAAAGGGCGACTCAATTTTAGAAAATTAGACAACTCAAAACAAGAAATTCGCATACTTAATTAGCAGTGGCAGTATATAGACTGTAGCAGGACTTCAAATCAGCAGTAGAAAATATCGCGTAGGAGGCAAGCTTGAGCCGACGATGGCTGATGGAATAGCCGAGTATGCAGCGATGATTATTTAGAAAGCGTTGATTTTTGAAACCCTAGTTTTTTTGGGTTCGAGCAGATCGCCAACATGGAGATTGCTATTGAGCTGTAACTGTGAAGTAAAACAGATTTTGGGTGTTGCCCGGCTTAGTTGGTTGCCCCATCCCAGGGACTTGGTGGGCTTGCCACTGGGCCGGCTAAAAGATTGGGACGGTTAATAACCGTTGCTAATTAGCCACGGTTGAAAACTGTTGCTAATTGGAACGAAGCGCGCCAAAAATTATGTCACGAAAGGATGAAATTCACCGCCATCATTTGTCTCCAAAGAAGCTACGGTTAATAACCGTTCCCAATTAGCAACAAGAAAAAACAGTTGCTAACTGAACCAAGACGGTTATTAACCATTTCTAAATGGCAACGGTTAATAACCGTTGCCAAATGCGCGGATGGTTAGTTGCAAATCTCAGTATTTGGTGTAGTGAGATGAAGGAGGCCCAGATGGGACAGGGCTAGAAAAGGAAGTTTTCCCCGAAAAAGAATGCTCAGAAGGGAAGAGCATAGAAGAAAGGAAAGGCTGAAGTGGTTTGCTGCAAATGCGACAAGAAAGGACACTATGCTAATGAGTGTCAAACCGATAAAGGAAAAGGAAAAGAAGCTGGTGGAAAGAAGAATGTTAGATGTTTTAATTGTGATCAGATTGGTCATTACAAGAACAAGTGCCCGGAGCCCGCAAGAGAAGGAAAGGGGCAAGTTTATGCTTTGGAGCGCCCAACCTTAAGGCCAGTTGTGCAGGACAAAGGGAAGGCTGTTTTAGGAGGCTCGCTGTAGATTCACGGTACGTCTTTTAGCATTTTGTTTGATACTGGAGAATCTCATTCTTTTATTTCTCGATGTTTGGTAGATAAGCTTAACCTAGAACCCTCATATCTAATTACTTCCTTAAGGGTTGCAAATCCAATAGGGGGTATGCAACGCTTGGGACGAGGAGTGACCATTTAGAATGTGATTTGCTAGGCCATACTTTTGATTGTTGTTTGCATATGTTTGACTTTGTGGGATTTGGGATTATCCTTGGGATGGATTAGTTAAGTAAATATGATGCTAGGATATTTTGCCATGATAGAAAAATATCACTTAGTCACCCGGATTGTAGTGATCGGATAGTTTATACCGTAGAGGACCCTAGTTGTGAAATGAATGCTTTATTGAGTGTTATGGAGATGGAAGATGAGTTAAGTCGAGTCTTTGTAGTTAGAGAATTCGCAGATGTGTTTGAGCCGGTAACTGGTTGCCACTGAAATCAGCCATTGAGTTTCAGATTGATTTAGTACCTGGAGCAAAACCAGTGAGTAGACCGCCAAGTAGAATGACTCCCACCGAGATGAGAGAGTTGAAGGTGCAGTTGGTAGATTTAGAAGGCAAGAGTTTTATCCGACCAAGTAGTTCGCCATGGGGAGCTGACGCTGCATTTGCTAAGAAGCCCGACGGATCGTTAAGGCTATCTATTGATTATCGTAAGTTGAATGAGAAGATGATAAAGAACCGATATCCATTGCCAAGAATTGACGATTTGTTCGATCAGTTAAGTGGATCCAAGGTATTCTCTCAACTGGATTTGGCGACGAGATTTCATCAGCTTAGAGTGGCGGAGGATAGCATTCCTTTGATGGCATTTAGGACAAGATATGGATCATACGAATGGTTAGTTATGCCGTTCGGATTAACTAATGCGTCGGCATTCTTTGTGGATCTGATGAATAAGATTTTCTGAGAGCACTTGGATAGATTTGTGTTGGTCTTCATAGATGACATTTTGGTATACTCTAAGGATGAGAAGTAGCATGAAGTTCATCTTAGAGTTGTGCTCAAAACGTTGAGGGAGCATCAGTTGAAGGCTACGTTTTCGAAGTGTCATTTTTGGAAGAAGGAAGTGAAGTTCCTTAGTCATGTCATCTCAGGGAAAGGGTTGTCTGTAGATCCAACTAAGATTGAGATGGTGAATAATTGGAAGAGACCATAGACGGTGACCAAGATTAAGAGCTTTTTTGGATTGGCTGGATATTATTAAAGGTTTATAAAGAACTTTTCGCGGATAGCTGCACCGATGACTAAACTTACGCAAAAAGATGTGAAGTTCGTATGGACTGATAAGTGTGAGGAAGCATTCCAGACCTTGAAACACTTATTGACCCATGCACCGGTGTTAGTGCTTCCGGAGGGGAATCAAGATTTGGTTGTTTATGTTAGTCCATGAGTTGATGGTTTTGATGACAACAACCTTAGAATAAGATTATAAAATATAAATACTAACATTATAGATTAGATATATATGTATATGCAGGATTTAACCATGCAGGTACCAAGAATGAAGACTGTACAGTATAGAGATTCAAGATATCAAGATTGAAGACTCATGAGTATCAAGAATATCAAGATTATCAAGAGTTCAAGATTTCAAGATAAGTATTGAGTCTAGAATTATGTTAAAACTTCATAATAGCACTGAAATCTTCACTCCATTTTTCTTTTGGGATGGAACCCATTTCTACCTTTTTAGTGGCTTACAAACCCACGACAAGTAGCTTACAAACCTACGACAAGTGGCTTACAAACCCACGAACATCCTGGTTTTGTACAAGTTCTCGAGTCCTGATGTGATGAGATATTCTGCAGGAAGAAGCTTGCAAAACTACTTCAAAATGATTTTCAAAACTACATCAGAATGATTTTCAAAACTGCTTTTCAAAATGTTTTAGCCTTAAAAATTATCTTTTCAAATGATTTTCAAAAAGATGTTTTAGCCTTAAAATATTCTTTGGTTTTGTTTTTAATAAACTCTTGTTTTAAACTTCATTTGTTTTAAACTATCTTTTAATTATAATATATTTATACTTAGATTTAAATATAAAATTATAGTAAAATTATATATATATTATTCTCTATATTTATCTATGTATTTTATCTATAGTCAAGTATATTTATAAAGTTTAAATAGTTTTTAATATAAGATAAAGGTTATTTTCAAAGAAAATCAAATCTTCAAAAAATGCTTTGGGATGTCGACATGCCCTAGTACCCCATGTCCACATAGTGACAGTTAGATTCAAAAATTTGAATTTCAAAAGATGTGTCTATTCGCCATAACCTTTCACGAATGGACATGGCTGTTGTTCTTCTATAAATAGGGGTTAGTTTCAACGAATTTGATTATAGATTTTCTGGTTTTTCACTTCTCTTCTTCTTCCACATTTCTTTATACATATTCTTACCATTACTCTTCCGAAATCAACATTGAATCTAACTAGATAATCTTTGGTTTGATTCTCGTCACTATCTCATCAAGATTCTCAGTGTTATTCAGAGTTATAGGCTTTCTTTGTGATCAATAGAGTAAAAGGTGTGATTGTAGCCTTGGAAATCAATCAAGTGAGAAAAGGTGTGATTGTAGCCTTGAGAAATCAATTGGGTGAACTTGTTGCCCGGAAATCAAGTATCTCTACCCAGAGGATTGTGATTCTGGAGGGTGTACCTCGTGGCCTTGAAATCGAGGGTTGTAATTGTTGAATTTCTTTTGAAAGGAAATCCGTACTTAGTTGTGCGGGACTGGATGTAGGGTAACTCCGAACCAGTATAAAATCCGGTGTGTTCTTTCCTTTACTGTATTTACTTTATTTCTGCATCTGTGTTTGATTCTGTGATTATATCTGTGTCTGAATATTGCATACATTTGTGTACAAATCAACAATAACTCAAAAAGATTTAGTAATTTCTTATAAACACTATTCACCCCCCATCTAGTGTTATTCCTAGCCTTAAGATTTAGTATCCCTGTCACTAGTTCATTTGTAGAAGGTCAGTCTACTGTCAGACCACCACTTTTTAATGGCAGTAACTATGCATATTGGGCATGTAGGATGAAAATATATTTACAATCTGTAGGATTAGATACTTGGAATATCACACAAACTGAATATTCTGAACCCACAACTGATTTTGCACAGTGGACCGCTGAGAAAAAGACTGTTGCACAAACTAATTCTAAAGCAATGAATATTCTGTTTTGTTCACTTGATAGGAATGAATTTAATGGAGTGTCAGTTTGTAAGTCTGCATATGAAATCTGGAAAACTTTGCAAGTGACTCACGAAGGAACAAGCAAAGTTAAACATACCAAAATTTCCATGCTCACAAATCAGTTTCAGTTATTTAAAATGAATACTAATGAGTCTATTTCAGATATGTATAGTCAATTTCAGGATATTGTGCAT
Source organism: Allium fistulosum (assembly GCA_030737815.1). Classification (NCBI taxonomy): domain Eukaryota; kingdom Viridiplantae; phylum Streptophyta; class Magnoliopsida; order Asparagales; family Amaryllidaceae; genus Allium; species Allium fistulosum. The sequence continues at coordinate 1,181,020,268 of CM060902.1, forward strand.
TCTTTAATATCCTTGGGAAAGGAATTTTCGTAAGAAGATCAAGTCAGAAATTTTTTAAATTCTCTCACTCCAGAATGGGATCAAAAGACACTTGCAATTGAAGAGGCAAATGACATCAGTACCTTAAAGATATAAGAATTGATTGGAAATCTAATGTCGTTTGAAGTCCAAATGATCGGGAGAAGAGAAAGCAAAGCATCTGAAAAGAAATCAATGGCATTCAATGCATTAACCGACGGATCAGACTCAAACTGTGATAATGATGAAGAGAAAGCATTTATGACCAGGAATTTTCGGAAATTCGTGAAATACAGAAAGATGAATAATCTCAAGAGAAACAACTATAAGAATTCTAGAAATCAGAATGCAGTGCTAAACAATGTCAAATGTTTCAACTGTGATGAACCAGGCCATATGAAAAGAGACTGTCCGTATCCAGATAGGCAGAATCCTCTTATAAACAATGATTCAGTAAAGAAACGGAAGCGTGCATTTATTGCTACTGTAGATGACTCAGACTCGTCCTCAAGCGATGATGATCAGAAGACAGATAATTCAAATTTGTGTTTCACGGCAGTTCACGACTTCAACGAATTCAAGGAAACAGACTCAGAAAAAGGTACATATTTACAATACAATTGATTGAAATTGCATGCTTAGAATTAGATGATTGATTGCTTGATTGATTGATTTTGAATTGGTGTGTTGATTGAATTTTAAATTTATTTATTATTATTTTATTATTATTATAATTTTTTTAATAATATAATAATGTTTTCTGGAATATACTATAATTCTAATAATATTCCAGATATATATATATATATATATATAGACATTAAAATAATAAGTATATATATATTAGAATACTTAGGAAAAATAAATCATAGAAATTCACAGGCATATGTCGACATGGTCCCTACCCTGATGTCGACATAGGTACCAGAATTTGAATTCAAATGGTTGAATTTCCCTCCACCTTTTCACTTCATCCAATACTCTGAAAAGGCATCTTTTGACCAGAGAACACGTCTTTCAAAAATCTATTTATTCACTATCTTTTATCATAACTTTTCACTTTCATTTTCAAATTCAAACTCTCTCTTCAAAACTCCAAGCTCTCTACTCTCTACTTTAATGGCTTCTTCAAGCAACCCCTCCACCATGAGACTTTCCAGAAACTTGAAAGAGCAACTCCTCAATAATCCGGAGGCAATAAAAGCATACATCAATTATGCTAACTATGGAAAAGTCCATCCCGGAAAGTTTGCTATTTTTCATGATTTTGCTTCTTATGAAATTGATACTCTTTTGCAAACAATCAAATTCTTAGTCTTGTTGATTCTTCTCAAAATGATTTTGTCTGTTACCCAAATCTTGTTAAAATTTTCTATGCAAATCTCAATCGAGAATTTTATGAAGGAAATGATAATGAAATTTGGAGTAGTGTCAAAGGCACTAAAATTGTTTTGAATTGTGATCTTTTGGGTACCATTCTCAATTGCAAAAGCACGGGAATGGATCTTTCTAGTTTTCAAATCGATGAACATGATCGTGAGACATTTCATCATATTTTTTAAGGAGATGAAAACTTTGAATTTAAAAACCGAAACTTTCATCCTAAAGCAAGAATTGTCAATCTTCTTTTACAACATACTTTGACCCCAAGATCGGGAAATTTTAACAATCCTACTTCAAAAGTGTGCAAAGCACTTTTTGCTATTTTCGGAAATTAGGATATCAATTGGGCGCAAGTTATTTTGGATGAACTTTGTCCTAAAAATTTTGAAATGGGAGAAAACACTTTATATCATGGAATTTACCTTACTCGGATTTTCAACTATTTTGGAGTAAATTTCAAAGGAGAAGAATTTATTTCAAGAAAAGTTTTTAATATCTCAAACATTTCTCTCATGAAAATCCCATATGTTTTTCAACCTTATGAGACTCTTGCCGAAAAGGAAGAGCGTTTGGCTCATGAAGAAATGGAAGAGGAGGAAGAGGAAGAAGAAGAAGAAGGGGATGAAATGGAAATAGAAGAAGAAGAAGAAGAAGGTGAAACATCCCTAGAAAGTATTGATTATCCCTCCAATCCTACCAACAAAACCCTTCTCAAAAACCAAAAGATTATTGTTGAGAATCAACGGGTTCTTAAAAGATCCGTTAGTAAGAAGTTGGACAAATTATCATCCAAGATGAACAAGTTTTTCTCCAAAGTCAGCAAGAAACTTGGATTATCTTCATCTTCATCATCCTCTAACTAGTTCTATATTTTCATATCATGTCGAATTAGTTTAAGTTTGTTTTAATTTGAGTGTTTATGTAGTTGTTTATGATTAGTCATTGTATCACTCTTCTATGCAATGAAATTGAATTTCTTTTCTGTTATCTAGCTTATCTTATCTCTTGAATAAATGTTAGTATATTATATAAATATATATATACACAATTATTCACAAAATCAAAATTACCATCAAATTTCACTGCCTCATGTCGACATACCCTCTATGACCATGTCGACATGTACTGGTCAGAAATGACACTTCATTTTGAATTTGAAATTTGAATAACTACCATATGTCTATTCATTTCAAACGAATTTCTACACCTATATATACCCATTTCTTCCAGAATTCATTACTGAATATTATTTCTTATCTATTCTATCTCTCATTCTTCTCACAATTTCAAAAATGGCTAATCCAATTCATAACTTATCCGAGAATCTTGAAGAAACTCTTAATTCATTCAAGAATATTCTCTCGTTCATTCTTCGTAACCAGCGACACTTAGAATTGAGTCAAATGCAGATGATCAAGGAGCAAGAAAGGCATTTCGAGGCAATTCGATGGATGATATCTTCCCTGCACAAGGATGATAACGAAGCACATCCTCCTATCTCTCTCACAAATGACAATGAAAATTGGGATGCCATCAAAGCAAACCCTATTTTCGGAGAAGAAGGATGGTGGAAGTTCCTCGTAACGTTTAATTTGATTGCTTTATTTAATTTGATTACTTTGTTTGAATTGATTGCTTTGATTGAAATTTTTTGTTTTGATTGATTTGATTGACACTTGGTGTATATTGATGAATGTATAAATATACATTGATATATTAATTGAATATCATGTCTATAAGTATAGTTATTTCTTAATCTATCTATTATATACTCTATTATATAGTTTAATGCAGGTACTTAACTACAAGAATGAGGGGGAGTTATATAGTTTGGAGTTAGTTTGTTTTTGTTGATGACAAAGGGGGAGAAATATAAAATAGGGTAGTTAGGCATAGATTAAGGGGGAGTTATTAGATTTAGGGGGAGTTATTAGGATAGAAGTAATATTTTATAAATAACGGTTGTCATCATCAAAAAGGGGGAGATTGTTAGTCCATGAGTTGATGGTTTTGATGACAACAACCTTAGAATAAGATTATAAAATATAAATACTAACATTATAGTTTAGATATATATGTATATGCAGGATTTAACCATGCAGGTACCAAGAATGAAGACTGTACAGTATAGAGATTCAAGATATCAAGATTGAAGACTCATGAGTATCAAGAATATCAAGATTATCAAGAGTTCAAGATTTCAAGATAAGTATTGAGTCTAAAATTATGTTAAAACTTCATAATAGCACTGAAATTTTCACTCCAATTTTCTTTTGGGATGGAACCCATTTCTACCTTTTTAGTGGTTTACAAACCCACGACAAGTAGCTTACAAACCTACGACAAGTGGCTTACAAACCCACGAACATCCTGGTTTTGTACAAGTTCTCGAGTCCTGATGTGATGAGATATTCTGCAGGAAGAAGCTTGCAAAACTACTTCAAAATGATTTTCAAAACTACTTCAGAATGATTTTCAAAACTGCTTTTCAAAATGTTTTAGCCTTAAAAATTATCTTTTCAAATGATTTTCAAAAAGATGTTTTAGCCTTAAAATATTCTTTGTTTTTGTTTTTAATAAACTCTTGTTTTAAACTTCGTTTGTTTTAAACTATCTTTTAATTATAATATATTTATACTTAGATTTAAATATAAAATTATAGTAAAATTATATATATATTATTCTCTATATTTATCTATGTATTTTATCTATAGTCAAGTATATTTATAAAGTTTAAATAGTTTTTAATATAAGATAAAGGTTATTTTCAAAGAAAATCAAATCTTCAAAAAATGCTTTGGGATGTCGACATGCCCTAGTACCCCATGTCCACATAGTGACAGTTAGATTCAAAAATTTGAATTTCAAAAGAAGTGTCTATTCGCCATAACCTTTCACGAATGGACATGGCTGTTGTTATTCTATAAATAGGGGTTAGTTTCAACGAATTTGAATATAGATTTTCTGGTTTTTCACTTCTCTTCTTCTTCCACATTTCTTTATACATATTCTTACCATTACTCTGCCGAAATCAACATTGAATCTAACTAGATAATCTCTGGTTTGATTCTCTGTCACTATCTCATCAAGATTCTCAGGGTTATTCAGAGTTATAGGCTTTCTTTGTAATTAATAGAGTAAAAGGTGTGATTGTAGCCTTGGAAATCAATCAAGTGAGAAAAGGTGTGATTGTAGCCTTGAGAAATCAATTGGGTGAACTTGTTGCCCGGAAATCAAGTATCTCTACCCAGAGGATTGTGATTCTGGAGGGTGTACCTCGTGGCCTTGAAATCGAGGGTTGTAATTGTTGAATTGATTTTGAAAGGAAATTCGTACTTAGTTGTGCGGGACTGGATGTAGGGTAACTCCGAACCAGTATAAAATCCGGTGTGTTCTTTCCTTTACTGCTTTATTTCTGCATCTGTGTTTGATTCTGTGATTATATCTGTGTCTGAATATTGCATACATTTGTGTACAAATCAACAATAACTCAAAAAGATTTAGTAATTTCTTATAAACACTATTCACCCCCCATCTAGTGTTATTCCTAGCCTTAAGATCTGTAATCCACATTCCTTATAGTTTATACCGATGCATGTGGAGCTAGATTGGGGGCTGTGTTGATGCAAAGAGGTAAAGAGATTTCTTATGCTTCTAGACATCTCAGACCACATGAAGTTAGGTATCCTACGCATGATTTGGAGTTAGCTGCCATTATATTTGCTTTGAAGGTGTGGAGGCATTATCTTTTGGGAGAGCAATTTGAGCTTTATACTGATCATAAGTCATTGAAGTACTTGTTCTCTCAGAAGGAGTTGAACATGAGACAACATAGGTGGTTGGAGTTTATCGCTGCTTATGATTTTGGAATTGAGTATACGCTCGGAAAAGGAAACAAGATGGCGGATGCACTCAGCCGGAAACATTAGAATGCAGTTTTGGCTATGATTATTGAGTGGAAAGATTTGGAAGCATTGTCAACTTGTATTGTGCAGTTTAGATCTGGGGAAGGTTCTAGTAGCGGAAGTGCTGTATTGTCTTGTTTAGAAGTTAGACCGGTAATGATTGAGAAGATAGCTTCTAAGCAAGAGGAGGATCCAATTTTGGCTGAACGGATCAAAAGTTTGAGGGAAGGAACATAGAGCGATGACCTAAAGGATTTCAGTTTTGACCAAAATGGGTGGTTGAGAAAGAAAGGAAGGTTGTGTGTTCCGAATGTAGAAAACATGAGGAAGGAAGTTTTGGATGAGTGCCATTGATTGAAGTTCACTATCCATCCAGGAGGAATGAAGATGTATCAGGATATGAAGAGAAGTTTCTTCTGGGAAGGTATGAAACGGGACATTAGTGCGTGTGTTGAGCGGTGCTTGAATTGCCAGTAGGCAAAGGCTGAACACCAGAAACCTAGTGGATTGCTTCAACCGTTAGAAGTTTCGTTATGGAAATGGGATTCCATCTCTATGGATTTTATTGATGGGTTACCAGGGTCTAGCAGAGGAAATGAAAGCATATGGGTCATAGTAGATAGATTGACTAAGAGTACCCATTTCATTCGGGTAAAGTAAACTAGGACGACACCTATTTTGGCGAAGTTATTTATGGAGAATGTAGTTAGACTGCATGGGATTCCTAGTAGTATTGTTAGTGATAGAGATTCTTTATTTACCAATGAGTTCTGGAAAAGCCTAAATGAAGCATTAGAACCAAGCTCAACATGAGTACCACTTATCATCCACAGACTGATGGGCAAACGGAAAGAGTTAACAAAATCTTGAAGATTTGTTAAGAGCTTGTGTATTGGATTTCGGGGGATCATAGGAGGACCACCTTCATCTAGTCGAGTTCTCGTATAACAATAGTTATCAGACTAGTATTGGGATGGCACCGTTTGAAGCTTTGTATGGAAGACCATGCAAGTCTCCCGTATGTTGGTTAGAAACCGAAGATAGATTGGTTCTTGGCCCGGATTTGGTAAAGGAAGCTACGGAGAAGATTGAGTTGATATGAGTTAGGATGAAGGAAGGTCAATCTAGGCATAAAAGTTATGCTGATAGAAGAAGGAAAGATTTGGAATTTTCTGTCGGAGACTATGTATTCATCAAGGTTTCACCGATAAAGGGTGTGATTAGATTTGGAAAATCAGGAAAGTTAACACCCAGATTCGTTGGACCATTCTGCATTGTTGAGAGGATCGGGAAACTCGCTTATAGAATAGAGTTACCGAGTAGCTTGGCTGGAGTCCATGATGTTTTCCATGTTTCTCATCTTAAGAAATGTGTTAGAGACCTAGAGACTACCATAGCACCTACAGTGTTAGAAGATTTAGTAGTAGAACCGAATTTGACCATAGTTAGAAAGCCGATTCAGATTGTGGCTAGAGATGAGAAGAAGTCGAGGAACAAGACAGTCAAGTTAGTAAATGTTCGGTGGAGTGACGATGCTAGAGACTGTATTTGGGAGACGGAGAGCAGGATTAGAGACTCTTACCCTGACTTGTTTGATGGTATGTTTTACCTTTCATTGTTTTGTCGTGTACCTTATCGCAATTTCAAGGATGAAATTCTTTAAGGTGGGGAGTCTGTAACACCCCATATTTTTATAACATTATTTAGAATAATTAATTGGGTAAACTAAATAAAATAATGTGAAGATTAAAAGGTTGAGATTTGATTAACAAAGGGTAGTCGTGCCATGTTAGTGTGTTAATTAAAATAAAATAACCTAAACAAAAGTGTTAGGAAATAACAAGGGCAATATGGGAAATAGGTGGAGCTTATACTCTAAACCCTTAAGAGATAGAAACTCACATTCATTTCATTTTACTCAAACTAAAAACACTAAGGCCGGCCACCATTTTCACTCTCAAGAAGAAGATTAAAGCTAGGATTCAAGAAAAGGGAAGCAATCAACTAAATCAATATCAAATCTCACATCTATAATCTCAAAGCTAAGGTGGATAATTACTATATCCCAATTTCTTTTAGTTTTCGGTTTTAAGATTAGACTTGAAATGATTTTGCAAGTATATGCCATGTTTTGATGATTAAAGTTATATACATATATGTTGTTGATGGATAATATATGTTCATGTTAGTTTTTATGATATATCTAACATGAAAAACCTATTAAATGAGATCCAAATGCCTTGAAAATTTAAATATAGGTCAGAAATGATATTTTATAGATGGATTTCGGTTTTTATAATTTTCTGAATTAATATGGATTTTATATTAATTTTCTAGTGAAGGAAATTATGTATTGGGTTATAAATTATTTTCGGCAAAAATAATAATTATTTGGAGTTGAAATTTTAATATGTTAGGCAACATATTAAAATAGATTTTTTGGAATTTTTCCAGATTTTTCCTAAGTTATTTGATGAATATATAAAATTATTTAAGGTATGTGACTTAAATGTTTTATATATTTAATTAAGGAGAAGGGGCATTTTGTAAAATAAAATGATTATTAATTTTAATAAATAGTGGCAGCATATTTCTGAAAAGAATTTGTTAACCAATGAGAATTTGACAAACAAAGGCAGGTTAGTTGAAAAGTTATCCTTTTTAAGTTAAAAACAAAGAAACCATACTTTTAGCATGTTTCAGCCTATTACAGCAGTAAACCTTTCGTCCCAGACCTTTTGACAAGGTCGAAAGGTTCTAAGCCTTCGATAAGGTCAAATCAATGCGTATGGTATCTAGCTACTTGGTACGTAATGAATTGGACAGAGTCGAAGGGTTCTTAGTCGAAAGGTTGATGGCCAAAGAGGTTGGGATACGTTTATTTTATAAACCAAAAGCTTTCACCTGCTTTGCTTTCGAATTAGAGCTTTCGACTTGGTTGCCTCCGACCAGATCAAAAATGTTTAAAAGAAAGGTTTTAAAGCTTTCAATATAGTCGAAAGGTTACTGCTGCTACTTTGTTTTGAAACCTTCCGACATAGTCGAAAGGTTACTACCGCTTTGTTTTGTTTTGAACCTTTCGAAAGACAAAGGTATACTTATTCTAAAACCAACCGCTTCTCTCAATGCTTCCGAAAAGAAGTTTTCGACTTAGGTGACTTACCCTTGTTTTATAAATTTAAGTATAACCCAAAGCTTTCAAAAGAGTTGTTTTAAAGGATATGTTTAAAGCTTTTGAAGTAGAGCTTTCGACTTAGTCCAAAGGTTGTTTCCAATGACTTCGAAAGGTTTTAAAAGAAGGTTTTTCATTTGTTTTGAATTGAAACCAGTAAGCCATCGAAAAGTTTAAGTAAATAATTTCAAAAGGTTTAAGTGAATGATTTTGAAAGGTTGAAGATTGATTTCGAAAGGTTAAATTCAATGGTTTTGAAAGGTTTTAGTTGAATGATTTCGAAAGGTTTGATGATTAACCATGAAAGGTTTAAGTTCAATGATTTCGAAAGATTTCAGTGAGTGATCGCAAAAGGTTTAAAGGAATGACTTCAAAAGGTTTAAGTGAATGGTTTCTAAAGGTTTAAACCGAAGGTTTTCCAAGGTTTTATAAGTCCATGTTTTAAAGTGATTTTAAAGAAGGATGTCCAAAGTTTTATAGCTTTTGAAAGGTTTGCTTTTCAATGGGTTCGAAAGGTCTAGAGAATGGTTTCGAAAGGTTCGATGTATGATTTCGAAAGGTTTGAGGGATGATTTCAAAAGGTTTGATATTGGTTTTGAAAAAGATGATTTCAAAGGTTTAGAAAGAGGTTCTTTCAAATGGTTAAATGTTTTCATCAACTAAATTTTGAGTAAAGTGTATATATATATATATATATATATATATGACATGGTGATATGATTTTGAGTAAAGTATAAAGATTATATACTTTTCCTTGTTTAAGTTTGATTTAAAGGTTTTAAATCATTTTGAAAATGTTTCCAAGGAAAATTATGGGAGGGGATCCTTAAGTGAAAATGACTCAGATATTATAATACCAGATGGGACTAGTATGGGGTCGAGCCCTATACATTAGCAAATAGCCCCAACTAAGTGTTTGTAAAAAATTCCAGTGTGTAGGGCTTTGTCACAGGTAGACTAAAATTATGATTACACACCGAAAGAAATATATGTTTGTATGCAAATAGGTTATTGGTGAGCCCGAAAAACCATTAGGATCGGGAAGACCCGGGAGATGATTAAGTTAGGGACAGACCATCCAAAAGTGAAGTATTTAACAGATAGTTATGGACAGACCGTTCAGATGGGAAATGTTTAACAGATAGTTAAGGATAGATAATCCAGAAGAAGAATATCTACATGTGTTAGGTTAATTTTGATTGTATTGTCTGATAGGCCCGAGTCAGCCAAAGTTAAAAGTTATCCAAACAAAATTTGTGTGTTTGAACAGATAATTCATTATCACCTGATATTTATGTATGTTTACATAATGTTTTCTTTACAGTATTTAACCATTGTGAATGCAGGAGCACAATATATGGTTTTATGAAAGGTTTTACAAAGATATGTTTTAAAAGGATGTTAGTGAGGGGAAACCCGTTCCGCTAAGCGGCGTGGTCTCAATTAACATAATTATTCTGGTATGTATAATATTATTCACACCAGGCTTTACGTCCGACTCGAAGTTTATGTTTTCCCCTTAAACTCTTGGGTGCTTAAAATTAATTTGAGTAGGCTGAGGGATTAAGGTCCTTTTCAGGTTTTAGTAGGATGACGAATAAGCTAATGGAAGATGCAAGAGGCAAACAGATAGCTAATTAGGAGTTATAGTTCTTGTTATGTTTTGTTGGATTTTCCGTTGTGTTGTTTTGTATTAGGTCTATTATGACCATATGACTCTGATCAACCAAGGTGGTATCTTCATATATCGCTCTTGGCATATTTTGAATAATTATATTTGATCTATGCCTGGGAACGATTTGGGATTATGTGTTGTGAATGTGAAACATTTGATTTTGAAATGCAATGAAGTAAAAGTGGTTTTTGAAATCTATTTTTTGTTTCATATTCAAGTGCTTCTGATATTATCGATACCTTAAACATAGCCGTATTTAGTCGCCGGAAGCTAATACTATAGATGACTGCAGCATCGTAGCGCTTAGTTTTGGACCTCTAGAAAGGGGATGTTACACTTTAACTTATTATGTAGAGGATTATTATGTTAATTAACATACATAGATAATAAAAACCTTAAGTACTGTATGATTGAATAGAGGTAAATTTGATATTTTTCGTTTTTAAACATAAGCATATAACAAAATCAAGTCAAGAACCTCTAACTCAAGTGGCTAAAAGTAAGGTGCTTCAGTCTAAGTTTCTAAAAGTCATTGATTCTAACCCTTGAGACATCAAAATAAGCGATCTGCTTGGATAAGGACCACACTTATTCTAAAAAAAAGGTTGGGAGAGAAAATTTAGATATAAGTTAAAAGACTACATAAAAATTATTTTGTAATAAAATAGTGAAAAAAATATAAATGCACAAGAATCATTTTTGTTCTATCTGCGGCAGGCAACTTTAAAATATTATGAAACGTTTGTTTTAAATACATATATTGCAAACTTATTTTTTAAATTATTTTTGTTGTCTCATCACCTCAACTTGTATTTAATAAATTTAGGTATTATCCTTCTTAATCAGTCTAAACTTTTTATATTTTTCTATTATGTTGTTTAATATGCTATGAAATATTCATAAAAAAACCCACATTCATGGTTTCCACCAATTTCTTAGTGATATTACGAAACAACGAGGTAATTATTAGTGATTTTTTATGGAATTTAGTTTATGTTACAATGTTTTAGATTCTATGCAGATGGAAACGTGCATAGATAACTATACATTAGAGATGTAATTATTTATAATGATTATAAGCGAACTATTTTTGAATAGGTAGGATAATATGGAATATTATTACCGTGCAATAGTTAAATGAATCATTTGTTTTTGATTTTGATTGGTTTGAATTCAAAATAACTAAAAAAATAATTGAAATTTACCACTGTAATGACCCGTCTCTCAGTCCACAGAAAGACGTATCATTATTATGAAAGAAAGGGATAGAAAAGAAAGAAAAGAAAGAACTAAACAATACCAGAATCTCACAGCGGAACGAATAAAATATATTAATCACATAGTTATTACATAATATACAGCATCTATCAGAGTTACACAGCTTATACATCACAGTACATTAGACAGTTATAAAAGTTTGTCTATTATACAACTCAAATACATCACAGAGATACAAACACAACGGAAACATTATATCTACACGCTGAAGCCTCCTGCTCCAAATCTCCTCCAGAATTCGTTAAAGCTAACCCGAATCTCTTGACTACTCGTAAAAATTTGAGTACCTAAGAGTTTAATAATATGTTTTATTCAATTAATGAGATAAATAATTACATACTAATTTCTTAATGCTAATCAATTATACAATTAAACTTCAATTAGTTAATTCCTTCTAATTATTTTCACAAGTAATTCCTTAGAATTAATATTTTTATGTGTATCCGCTTCTACAAGTCTCAAGTAATATATAACTTACTATAAGTCAATATATGTCTAGTGGTTCGAATCATGTACTACACAAGATTTGGACCTATGACCTCATAGGTTAAAGCCAGATGGCCTGATCACTGGGACAGTGGTGCTGCATATTTTACGGTGATACTTTATTTTGCTTTGAATTATTTTAATTTTTATACTGTTTCAGTTATAATGTCTGCATTTATATTTGAAATCAAGGCAAAAATTATTTGGTTATTCCAAAAATCAAACTTCACAAGGTTTATGTTCTATGTATATTCCTCATGTTATGTTATGCTATATGTGTTAAAAAACACGATAATTTACGCTACGATGATATTTTTCTATAGAGAATTATTGTTAAAGATTACAAATTTGGTTTCTTTCACTTATTCAGTAGAAAATTATTATGTTTATTAACATATACATACCCAAAAACCATAAGTTTTTCTATATAATTAAATAGAGGTAAAGTTGTCATTTTTTCATTCTCAAACATATATATAAGAACAATTAAGTTTGGAGAAAAAAATCATGTCTAAAATAAAAGTATATAGAAAAATTAATTTTTGATAAAATAATGAAGGAAAAATATGTAAATACACAAAAATATTTTTTTAAATAGGTATGATATTATCAAATATTACTACCATGCAACTGTTACAACGAATTAATTACTTTTAATTTTTGTTTATATTCAAAGTAATTAAAGAATCAATCACAATTAATTCTATTTTAATTACAATTCAACTAATGAGAAAAATAATTACATACTTATTCTCTTTAATGCTAATCAATTATAGAATTAAAATGCAATGAATTAATTCCTTCTAATTATTTCAACAAGTAATTCCTTAACATTAACATATTTTATATGTATCCTCCACAAGTAGTTTTTTTAGTTGAGTATTTAGGTGGTAATAATTTCTATACTTTGGAGATGAAGTTATTTATAATAATTATAAGCGAACTACTTTTAAATAGGAAGGATAATATCATATATTATTATCATGCGATTTCAAAATTAATATATTTTATGTTCAGTGGTTCGAATCACACACTACGCAAGATTTGAACATGTAGCCTCATGGACCAAAGCGTGATTGTCTAATCACTGGGAATATGGTGTTAGACATTTTATGATGATACATTATTTCATTCTGAATAATACTAAATTTTGTACTGTTTCAGTTATAATGTCTACATATATATTTGAGGCACATGCAAAATTATTTAGTTTTTCAAAAAATAGATTTCACAAGATTTATGTTCTACGTATATCTCTCATATTATGTTATGTTATATGTATTAAAAAACATAAAATTTTAAGCAATTGTTATTTTTTTCTAGTTCGAGTAGTATTGAGTAATATCAAAATTATGGCCAGTTCTTTATTTTGCATGCATCTCCTTGCAACATTCTTACTCTAATCTACAACACTCCCGCATAATCATAATTTTTCAACCATATTAGCATTTTAATTCTATTTAGTTCCAAATTCATCAAATTTACCTTTACTAAATTATGTTGCGTTGTTCTTATTCGTATTATTTGCACACTGACAAAATAGGATTGTGTTCAACCAGCTGAAATCACCATAGGTGGAAGAAAAATAGTTCACAAGTCAATTTTCTTTTGGAAGTTGATATTCTAAAAAACAATTTATTAACTTTAATGATACAGTCGATTTAAAAGGTAGTAGGTCAAGTGGTGAAAATAGTAATTCTCATTTATGCTTTCAGTTTCAAAAAATGATGTTATTTTTTTTACGCTTTTAGTTTTAACCTAAATGCTTAGCCTTAAAAATATGTTATTTTTTATAAATTCACTAAAGTATGTGCATTATATCGGTTAATTTGAAAATTTAATAACATGTTTATTATTTAGTTTAGTTGTTATTATTTTGAATAGGTATGTTTGTATTTCAAGAAAAAATCTACAGGTCTCTGTTTTTTATGTTATTATAAGAAAAGTCCTTGCAAAAATGAATATGTAAATTTGGTCCTTATTTTTGAAAAATAGAAAACGCAAGATATCTTCCACTTTTCTGACAGAAATGCAAGGTAACTTGTACTTTTTTATTTTGAATTTTTTTTTAAAAATTTTGAAACTTTTGAAATTATTGAAAAGCGCAAGTTAACTTGCACTTTCTATCGAGAAAGTGCAAGCTAGTTTGCACTTTTTGATTTTAATTTTTTTTTTGAAACTTTTGAATTTTTGAAAAGCGCAAGTTAACTTGTGCTTTCTATCGGGAAAGCGCAAGCTAATTTGCGCTTTCTGTTTTTTAAATTTTTTTAAAATTTTTTGAAACTTGCGCTTTTCTATCAGGGACGCACAAGCTAGTTTACACTTTTTGATTTAGAAAAAACAGGGACCTAATTTACATACTCATTACTACAGGGACTTTTTTTATAACAACATCAGAAATAGGGACCTTATGTGCAAAGCCCCTTTATATTTTCTATTCTTTAGTTATTTAATTATAATTGAATGAAATGCCCATTAATGATAACAAATTCATTATTGTAGCATTAGAGATAATTAATTTTATAACTAACATGTAATTAGCTCTCAAATTAATAATTTGAATCAGAACAAAGAGATATAAGTTAAAATATAAAAAAATATTAATTCTCAGTTTAGTTTAAATTAGAATATATAAAATATTAAATGTATTTATCATAATTACTTCAACTTTTTGTTGCATGTATCAATAAATATATATTCATTTATTTGTATATACAATTTTATATTTATTTGTAACAATAAATATATCCATTTTTATATTTATTTATATGTGAAAATTTTCTATAATATATTACCGTTTATAAATTTGAAATGAGTTTTATATAGTTTATTAATTATTATATATATTAGTGTAGATTGAGTTTATTACAACATCTATAAACATAAATTGCATACTTGCTTCAAAAGTGAAAATGTGAAATGATGAAAGCATAAATTATCTTTGCTTTTGTTTTAAGTATAATGTTACTTTTGGTTTTCTTAATGTTTTAATTTTCTTAAACTCGTACTTTCAATTCCAATAAATTCTTAAACCATAGAAAAGTATACTTAGGTTTTTTAACAAAAAATATATATTTATTAGATAATTCATGTAATTTGGTTAATTTAAAACTTTACTTTTTTTGGGTACAGTTGATTATTGATATTATTAATGATTTAGTCTTAGTTTCAATTATGATGTATATTTTCATATTTTTTTCATCTATAATTCTTACTGTAATTGAATTCCCAAATTAATGGAAATTAATTTATCTAATAAGCATTAAGGAGAGCTTACCCAAAATTAATATGTAATAAATTCTCTAACTTAATTTAGAATCAAATATATCATAAATTTGTATTGTAAATTGTTCTAAATTAGTTTGAATTTGTAAATATCTTTATTGTAATTTATTTCTTGCTCTCAACTCCATAAGAAACCGAATATAAATTCAATCTCATGTGGTATCTATTCACATATTTATACATTGGAATGATGTAAGGGTGTGATATTTTTTAAGTCTTTAATGATCATTAACTGTTTACAAACTAAAAAGTTTTTGTGCCATAGATGTTTCTTTCTCAAAATGAATGAAAGTCAAAATGATGATACTTCATATTTTTAATTTAGTTGGCAGTTGATATTACACCAGGCTAACATATTTTTATGGTTTCAAAAGCAATATTATATTTACATTTTTCATTTAGGCTTGAAAGGCAACATCATATATTCAATATATTATGGAAATGATTATATATTTAACTTGACATGAATAACAAATCTTATTATGTTATAAATTAAATATCATGTTGATAATTTGATGTGCAAATAAATAATATTAAAAGAATTAGTATCGATATTGGATTAATACTCTAGAAATAGTTCATATCTATTTACGATCGGATCTTCGATGAAACCTTAATGTCAATTTTTGTAGCTATGAACAAAAAAAAGGATAAGGTGAAAGTGAGAACCTATTGAATAAAAAAGTTAAAGTTAAATGAAAAATATATTTGAATGAAAAGTTAGGTATTAAGTGACACTGGTTTGTTGAAGGAGAAGAGGTATGATAGGTGTTCCTATTCAATAAATTTTATAAAGAATTTTAAGTAAACTAACAAAAGTATTTAATGCACATAATAAATATGTAAGTTTTATTTATGATTTTTGTGGAAAAATGAATAATGTATCTCTAAGTAAAAAATAGTTTCTATGGATTTTAGTTCACAATAAAACAAGTTAACTTTATCTATTTCTTGCATTTTATAAATCGTAATTTTACCATACAACGTTCTAACTGTCATTTCAATATTTGTTGGTTCTAATAATAATACATTGTTTTGTATTGTAATATAAGCATATTAAATAACTTATTCAAGTAATAACTTATTTTTAATAGTTTGGTTTATTGATTTTGCTTTCTTACATCATTTGATCTAATTACCGTCTTTAATGAAATATTATGTATTATTTTCATGTTGTGTTACATTACATAAGTTAGCCGTGATATTTTTTAGATTTAGTTAACATTGTCTATGTAAAAAAGTAGAGAAATGCAACTATGTACTACCACCTACGTACTCAATTAAAAAAAACACAGTATTGCATATGTTGGAATTTCATTTTTGTTGAACCAAATTTGGAATATTATTCTTTAGAACACTAATATTATAGCGAGCAATGTATATATTAAAGTTTATATGTTAAAAATAGGATAAACTCATATTGAACTTATGTCGATTAGACTTGAAAATTAATAGTCAATCTTGGTAATGTAATGCTTACCAAGTTTAGAATAATAAATATTTGATGTTAACATTTGTTTTATAAAGTCACTATGTTTCAAAAATATTAGTTATACTTTTTTACATTCGCAATTACATAAGTAGATTTATCAACAAAAGTTTATTAATAATGTTTAATAAAAAGCTATGAACAAATTACAATTCAAAAGCATACGCTTTCACCTTCATATAATAACAATTCAAAAATATACTGTTAAATAAATTATATAGTGAACCACGTGTGCATAGCATGGGTTCGCACTAGTTAATCTATATTGCAAAAATCATCGTCTCAAAATCTAAAACTACACCACTTTTTTCTTCACCGTTGCATGCTCCTCTAATACCACTGCAAGATTCATCAAATTTATCATTAATAAACTTTTGTCATCGTTGTGCATATGTTGGTGTAGTTATGCACTGCAACAACACATAACTTCGGCTGCATACCTTGAAGACCATCTATAGTTCGTCTACGTAGCGTTTTTATTTCAATATTTTTTGCGTATAACGTATGATTAAATGTGTTAATATTCTTTAAAAAAATTCCACGGTTTGACCAGTTAAATCATCAAAACATTAAAACTTGAGTTGTCTTTAAAAAAATTCCACGGTTTGACCAGTTAAATCATCAAAACATTAAAACTTGAGTTGTCATTGTTCGACTCATGGTCCAATTATAAAAACTATGCTCTTTTCATAGTTTATTTAGACCGCTTTTACGATATCTCCATTTTGGCAAGCATCACATCGCCTTTTTGGAGTCATGCTGCACTCACACATGCATCACGTTTATCCCTCAAGAAGTGGAGCTTTGATACCATTTTATGATGCCTATACATACGTCTGATTGAGCGCGAAGGCACCACTCAACGAAGCATAAGCATTGGCTTTTACACGTCTTTTGAAGATGTGTTTCATGATGTTTTTGCTCATCACTTGCAAGATTCCTACATCCTTAAATGTTTATCCTTGCAAAGCCATATTTGGTTGACATCCGAATTGAATATCCAACCAACACCCTCACTGCATATATACACGTTATGACAAAACTTATTGTAATAAAAATATACAAGCCACCAATATAATATATACCATAACTATTTATCAAAGCGTAAGATATGAGACTAAAATTACATCTAGATCCATGTACCAACTCTTACATAATGTGAGCTACACCTAACAATGACTACCAGTATTAACCTACTTTACATTCTCTTAGTTAAATACCGAGATACCATTGAGCTTGCCACTGAAACCCAAACTAACTAAAAACATTTGCTTGGCTACTACAATGATAGAGTTAAGAGGTGCCTTAGGTGGCCAATCTTATTTGAAATAGAAGTATGCTTTTTGGTTTCATTTTCGATTATATGTTTTTGTATATACATAATTATGTTTGAGTACATTATAACATACGAATGAACATCCCTAGGACAAAATGTGTAGTTGATCGTGGATACGAAAGAGTTCGTAACCATGAGTATTAGATTGTATGAATAAACACTTACCCACAAATGTTCCTAGTCAATGGTGTTTTGATAATGTGATACCGATATACTAATTAGGCTAGTGTATATAATATATTTCATAAGATGGACAGTGATTTACTTATGATCGTGGGTACATCATGTGATTACGTACTTATGGCTGTTAACGAACAACTGTACACCAAGATTTCTCTATAGTTTATTGTATCTTAAGTCAAATAAAAGATCTCACATGACGATATGTAGTAGTCTTTTGACTTGAGCATACTATAAGTCTTATATGTTAAGATCTTACTTTAATATGGTCAATCACATAATAAATAGATCATGTTACACCATTGTTGGATATGTGTTGAGACTCATGAAGTGGGACACTACACAATAGAGAATTATTCTCATTTGATGCAAAAGGATGGTGTTACCTTAACTAGAAGTTCACATGGAATCATAATTGTGACACCCTGCACCTCTAGGCACCCCGAAAATCGGACATGACTAGAAGCACGAGTGGTCGGGTGAAATAAAAATCCATAACATAGCACAGAGACTAAGGCAACAACATAAAATGATTAAAATATTACAGCGGAAGAAAACTTCACTAATTATAAATTAATAGCAAAACAGCTTGCTTCATTAAAAACAACATTATCCCTAATTTATTTCTGAAACCATAAGTACCAAGTAGTCTCCACCAAAAGATAAAACATAACAAAGTTCACAATACAGGTCCCCATATATAGAGCAAAGTACGAAAAAGAGAAACGAAGTACATGAAACAAAAGAAACAAAAGCCGAAGATAACAACTGCTCCAATGACCCTCCAAGCTGCAAAGAACTGCAACCTAGAACTGCCCTCCTGTGATTTGGGGAAAATAGGAAAAATAGAAATGGGTCAGACATAAAGTCTGGTGAATGAGAAATAAAATGAAGTAGAAAGAATAAAACAGTTTAATTCCAGGTCTTCCTCGGATATCGCAGAGGGTGAATAATATAACGCAGTGAATCCTTTTTAGATACAGTTCATAAGAAGCCAAAGTCCGTGGTCACTCCAGGGAAGTCAACCATGCAGTAATACTAAACGTCAATCAGCCTGTCGGACCTACTATCCTTACCTATCCACGTGCTATAGCGTGAAAGTCATGCTCTTTACCCATGCACTGTGACTAAATGCCTCTTACGTCTGACCGGCGCCGACTAAAACAACCTCGCAGGACCCCGAAGTTGCGCTCAGGCTAGGCCAAATTGGACTCCTATCCTCCTATCTCCTCGGTCGCCAACGTGGACTTGCCCCTATCCAAAGTGTTGGTCCGCCGAAAGAGCGCCCGCAGCTGGGTCGGCTGCGCAAAATCCTCCAACGATCTGCCTAAAGAAGCCTACGTCGGAGCACACTTGTCCTGTTCCGTCCACGTCGATCTACCTGAAGAAGCCTACGATTGCGGATGCTATCTATCCTACGTACTAGCAACCTATGAAAGGTAACAAACATCCCTGCGAACCTACTTGCCCGCTCCTAGTACGTACAACCAAAACTATATTTTGGTCTTAACTGCCTAAAACACCTATCCAGACCTTTACAAGGTTTGCCTACCAAATCACTTTCAGATTAATTAATTTTACCATTACAGTTTACATACTGTTTATTTCCATTAATCTGTTTTAGGCTATTTTTACATCCGATTTGGTTATTTCACAATTTCTCTTTTTCTTACATAAATGGTATTTCAATTTCACGCCCGTTCAGTCCATATGGTTTGTCTGTAATTTTTATGCCATTTTGTTATAGATTTACACTAGCCTTTAGGGTCCATTTAGTTTACATTTTTTTCCACCCTAATTTACGTTCTCCTTTTAGAGATTTGATCTATACAAAAATTTTATCCAATAGCCACAAACCATTTAATTAAGAAAAATTCCACTTTTATATTTTTAGGCCACATACGAAACAAATAATTATGCCAATTAGACTTTCCAATTATGTTCCAAAACCATATTCAAAATTATGTAATTATATCAATCAAAACCATAATTTTATTCAAGTAACATATTCTGAATTTATTCAACTAACCTATTCTACCATTAGAAATTGAATAACAATTCTAGTTCAATTTAATTAAACCAATCTTATTTACGCCATGAAACGTGAATAACAATTTGTTTGTTCCAAATTTTAACCCAAGCATGAATTAGAATTGAGAAGTGGTAGAAGAAGAAGATACAATAATTTACATAAATTTCAATCTTATTTATGCCATAAAACATGAATAGACAATTTATATGTCCCATATTTTAAGCCAAACATGAATTAGATTTGTGAAGTGGAAGAAGAAGAAGAAGTTGCAATAATTTACATCTATTCTCAATTAATAACAGAAATTAATTCATATTAACATGCCAGAAAAGAACTGAAATTGAACTACTTTATTTTTCTATTTCATATTAATTCCCACTCACCTAACACTTGAGCTTGCATAAATTTGAAAAAAGCTTTGCTTTAATCTTTCTCCCTTTGATTCTTCTAAATTCCCCAAATTGGTTGAATATATATAGATAATTTAATTTGGTAGAGATTTGTTTATTTAGTAGAGAAAAGGAGGAAGAATAATACACACTAATTTTACTGTAGAATTATGACGATGGCTAAATAAGAGATTAGGTTTAGGTTAGATGGTTTATTTATAGATTGTTTGAGTGAATATAATCCATTAGATTATTTTAGATTAAATCTGGTTCTTTCATACACTTAATGGTTATCTATTCTAGCCCATACATATCACTCAACGAATCAAATTTAGCCATCTCATCCTATTACATCACTGGAGCGAATGGGAAGCCGCCACATGTCAGAAACAACGTTGAAATACGTAGGAAAATCGCTGGAAATGAACCAGCTAAAAAAACATCGCTCCATATTTTGGGCGACAACGGGACTTGATCCCTGGTCACTAAGAAAGTCAACATGCGCCTTTACCACTGTATCAAATGTGCTTTTAATTTCTTTTTAATTATATTTCCCATAAAATATCGGGGTGTTACATTCTCCCCCCTTAAAGGATTTCGTCCCCGAAATCTCCAAAGACGGAAGAACGTAATTAACAACCAGCATCCAAGAACTACATCCATCTACTCAACCATCATCCATTTATACCATTTTCCTTATTTTTAACTAATGCAATTTATGATTTATGCAAAATGAAATGCATATGAACTTACCTAATGCAAAAAGGTAGTCGGTCTACTGATTCCGTTGACCTCCTGTAATGCAAGTATGCTTATGCCATGCAACCAAATGTATGCAATTACCCTAGTATAATTGATAATTCTATATGTATGTTTCAATCATTCACCCAAATGCACCATCCATATGCAACATCCATTTATACATACATACATATATATATACACACAACCATGTGCAAATGCAATAGATAACAGGCACGCATATGCAGGTGTGTATACCTAGTTGGCCGATTATCCTAATAAATATCTATCTAGTGCATGCAATGCATCCATTTGTAAACATTGGCATCCACTTGCAATCATTTTCATCCATCAAACATAACATGCTCTAATGACATGTTTACAATCAAGCTACCATCCATAGGTCTCACCTAAAGATTATCGAAAAGACCCTAACTAAGGAAAGATCAAAGATAGGATATTTGAAGTGTACCTTCAAATAGAAAAGGATAAGAAGCTCGAATTCTCTCCTCAGATTCCCATGTGCACTCCTTGGTGTCATCTCCCCACTGAACCTTCACTAGACAAACTTCCTTGTTGCGTAATCTCTTGACGTCGTGTTCCAATATACGGGTGGGTGTACGACGCTCAAGTGATTCACGCTCTACCTCCACTTCCCTTAGCTGATCGGGTTCTACTACTACTGTAGAATCATGTAGACACTTCCTCAGATGAAAAACATGAAAAAAATCGTGAACTCCTGCCAACTTATCTGGAAGATCAACTCTGTATGCTACTTTTCCAATCCGTGCGGTAATAGGGAAGGGTCCTACAGATCTTGGTGTCAACTTACCCACTAAGCCAAATCTCATAATGTTTCTCAGAGGAGAAGCCTTGACAAAAACCATATCTCCAACCTTAAACTCCAAATTTGAACGTCTTCTGTCGGCATATGACTTTTGTCTATCTTGCGCAGTCTTCAACCTCTTGCGAATCAAATCCACCTTCTTGGAAGTTTTCCTCACCAAGTCTGGTCCAAGCAAGATCCTATCGGCGGTATCCCACCAATGGGCTGGTGATCTACATGGTCTGCCATAGAGGGCCTTGAACGGTGCCATCCCAATGCTTGCTTGATAACTATTATTATACGCAAACTCCACCAAAGGTAGGTGGTCTTCCTAAGATCCTCCGAAGTCAATGATGCACAATCTGAGCAAATCTTCCAAAACCCTATTTACCCTCCCAGTCTGTCCATCTGTCTGAGGGTGATATGCCGTGCTCAGATTCAATTCCATTCCCAAGGCTTGCTGAAGACTCCTCCAAGGCTCGCTGGTGAATAATGGATCTCTATCGCTCACAATGCTAGGGGGAACTCCATGAAGCCTAACTATCTCCATTACATAAAGAGTCGCCAAAGAAGCTGTCGTCCTATTACTCTTAATAGATATAAAATGAGCGCTCTTCATCAGCCTATCCACAATGACCAAAATGCTCGTGTTCCCTCTCCCTGACCTTGGTAACCCATCCACGAAGTCCATAGAGACGCTCTCCCATTTCCATAATGGAATATCCAATGGCTGCAACAGTCCTCCGGGCTTCTTCTGTTCCGGCTTTACCCTCTGGTAAGTGATGCACTTCGATACATACTCTGCCACCCTCTTCTTCATTCCGGGCCAATAGAATACCTTCTTCATATCTCGGTACATCTTATCACCACCTAGGTGCACTGTCATCCTAGAATGATGTGACTCAGCCAACACCGCATCTACTAAATCCTCGTTACGAGGAACACAAAGTCTACCATCCCTTCTAAACCATCACCTAGTGTCCATGGTATAACGCCTAAGATGTGGTGATGACTCTCCTCTACCAAGCTTATCTAAAATGTCCTTTAACTCTTTATCCTCATCTTGCCTTGCTCCAATATGCTCCATCAAAGTAGGCTGGATGTCAAGGGCTGCTAACAATCCCGAAGCTAAATCCGATGGAGGTCTAAAATCAAAGGTAGAAATGTACTCCAAATGCTTCCATTCCAAAAATAGAGGACTTAAAAACACTTTTCGTCTACTCAACGCATCTGCCACTACATTACCCTTGCCAAGGGTATAGGAAATCTCAAAATCATAAGAGGTTGAAAACTCCATCCATCTTTGTTGTCTCAAATTCAAGTCTTTCTGAGAGAATAAATACTTCAAAGACTTATGATCCATGAAAAGCTCAAATCTTTCTCCTAAGACATAGTGCCTCCAAGACTTGAGAGCAAAAACTATAGCTGCCAACTCAAGATCACACGTCAGGTAGTTCTTCTCATGCGTTTTCAACTGTCTACTCACATAGCACACTACTCTACCCTCTTGCATCAGTACCGCCCCTAGCCCCGTACCACAAGCATCCGTATAAACTGAGAAAGGCTTGGTTCCATCTGGTAATACCAATATGGGCGCGGTAGTCAAAGCTTCCTTTAATCGACCAAAGGCATCCTCACACTTGGCATCCCAAACAACAACTGAGTTCTTCTTGGCAAGGCAGGTAAGTGGAGCTCATATCCTAGTGAAGTCCTTAATGAACTTTCTATAGTAGCCCGCAAGACCAAGGAAACTCCTTATGTCCGTGGCATTCTTAGGGGTCTGCCAATCCTGTACTGCTGCCACTTTCGCCGGATCTACTGCAAGTCCATCCTCCGAAATGATGTGTCCCAAAAAGCGAACCTCATCTCTCCAAAAGGGGCACTTGAAGTACTTCACCTTCAACTTATGTGCTCGCAGGGTCCTAAGCACTTCTTCCAAGTGAACAGTATGCTCCTCCTTGCTTCGCGAATAAACCAAAATGTCGTCGACGAACACCACCACAAACTTGTTCAATGATTTGTGAAATACTCGAATCATCAGGTCCACAAAATATGCCGGAGCATTGGTTAGCCCAAATGGCATGACTAACCACTCAAATAACCCATCCGGAGTCCTAAACGTAGTCTTCTCGATGCTATCCTCTGCCACACGCAATTGATGAAATCCGTGGCCAAATCGAGCTGCGAAAATACCTTGGCTCCTACTAGTTGGTCGAAGAGATCATCTATACGGGGAAGAGGATAACGATTCTTCTTCGTCAGCTTATTAAGCTCCATATAATCCACGCAAAGCCTGAGAGAGCCATCCACCTTAGTGGCAAAGACGATGTGTGCATTCCACTTAGAAATGCTCCTACGAATGAAGCCCTTCTCCAAAAGCTCTCCAATCTGCTTGCTCAACTCACGACGTTCCTTAGGAGCCATATGCCTTACCGGTAAAGCAACCGGTTTGGCATTATCAACAAGATAAATCTTGAACTCGATCTCTCTTCGAGGTGGACGGTCAGCAACCTCCTCGAACACATTTGGAAAGTCTCTAACAATGGGTACTGAACTCAAACTATTGGGTGATAAGTCAAGAGAATAAAGGTAACTCAACATGACTGATTCTCTAGGATCACAAGATACCTCCAAGGTACGTCCACTACAAGTGCCTAACCTCACTACCCTCTTATTGCAATCAAGAACAACACCATACATAGATAGCCAATCCATATCAAGAATCAACCCGAACCCGGAAAAGCCCAATACAAAGGCACTACAGTCAAACTCAACCCCTAAAATAAACAATTTCAAATCTCGACATAATATGGACAAATAGGCTGATCCTTCTACGAGATTTGATGCTACTACCGGGTCGGTCACTAAGCAAGCATCAAGACCAAGACCCTCTACCAGAGTACTAGATATAAAAGAGTGCGAAGCTCTAGAATCAAATAGGGTACGAACAGGAAAATCAGAGATAGATAACACACCTTCGATGATCACCTTCTTTCCCTTATCCACAACCGGACGAGTACTAAAGGAAGGAGTTGCCTCTAAAGCATAAGCCTGAGCAGGCTGTGAAGGTGTCTGTGAACTGTCTTTGGGCTTCGATGGACAGTCCTTTTTCATATGCCCCACTTGATCACAAAGATAGCACCTCAATCTCGGTCGCTCTCCTGCCCCTCTACAATCCTTAGCAAGATGACCTGGTTTCCCATAAGTATTGCACTTCCAGTCCTTTCTTGGAACTTTCCTTTTTCCACCTGACCCTCCTCCTCCTCTCCATTTTCCTTTCCACTGCTTCTTCCCATCACTCTTCTGCGCCATATCTCCTTTCTTCTCAGTATCAGCAAGTAAAGCCATCTCTACCAATCCCTCAAAAGTGGCTCCCATCGGAATATGGCTCATCGCCAAACTCTGCAGTGGCTGACTCAAACCCTTAGCGAACTTCAGCGCCTTCTTGTGAGGAGTATTGATCAGGTCTAGTCCAAATCTGGCAAGCTCATTGAATTGATTAACATATTCCTTAACTATCATATCCCCTTTCTTGAGCTATATAAATTTCTCTATCTGCACTCCCTCTTCAGCCTGCGATAAGAATTTCCTCTCGAACCAACAAAGAGCCTCTCCCTGCAACTGCCATGAAGCCAACTACCTCTGAGCCAAGTTCTCCAATCCCATAAGTCCAAATATCCACTCACAGCTATGGATCCAAGCTCTCGCCTCGGTATATGACTCGATGCCAAGAAACGGCTTGCCTCCTAAGCTTATGTAGTCCTTGCAAAACTTGCGAAAATCGGGAATGCCTGGCGAACGGGCTGGAGCCCCTTCCATCGGAGCAGCATCCCTAGTTAGTGGCTCTTCTTGTGCAGTAGCCTTCAAATAACGTCTGAACCAAGCAAGCATATTAAGGCATGGAACTTCAGGGATATCTTGCGGTTCAGACATTTCTATATGTGGATATTAAAAAGATGGGATTAGGTACTCCACAAATAGTTCAATAGATAGGGAGGAAGAGATATGAGGGACCCATTTCTAAAATTTCTTTTTTTTTTCAAAATATATACATATACTTTAAAAGTATTATTTGGAATCAGAGATCCATGCGATGTGGTAGTGGAGATGGCGTTAAGACATGAAGAGATGCTTGCTTGTTTGGAGAAAAAGGAGGAGGTCCAGGTTGGGAAAAGTCAAAAGAGAAAGTTCTTTCACAAGAAAGGTGCTCAAAAAGGTGGAGCAACAAAGAAGGGGAAGTCTGAAGTGGTCTGTTACAAGTGTGTTAAGAAAGGCCATTATGCTCATGAGTGCCGGATAGGCAAAGGAAAGTAGGCTGCTGAGAAGAAAGGAGTTAGGTGTTTCAATTATGACCAAGTTGGACACTATAAGAACCAGTGCAAAGAGCTAACTAAAGGAGATAGAGGCCAAGTATTTGCATTGGAACCTGCTACTTCAAAGCCGACAGTGCAAGAGAAAGGAAAATCAGTTTTGGGAGGTACGCTTCAGATCCATGATATGTCTTTTAGCATTTTGTTTGATACTGGTGCATCACCTTCTTTTATATCTCGATGTTTGGTAGATAAGCTTAACCTAGAACCCACATATTTAGTTACATCCTTAAGAGTTGCAAATCCGATAGGAGGGTATGCGACACTTGGGATGAAGTGTGACAACTTAAAGTTTGACTTGCTAGGTTACACCATTGTTTGCAGTTTGCATATATTTGACTTTGTAGGGTTCGAAATTATATTGGGCATGGATTGGTTAAGTGAGTATGATGCTAGGATATTTTACCAGGACAGGAAAATATCACTTAGACACCCGGATTGTAGTGATCAGGTAGTTTATACCATAGAAAACCCTAATTGTGAAGTGAATGCTTTGTTGGGTTTTATGGAGTTAGAAGATAAGTTGAATCTCGTTTTCGTGGTTAGAGAATTTGCGGACGTCTTCGAACCGGTAATTGAATTGCCACCAAAACGAGCCCTTGAGTTTCAGATAGATTTGGTGCCTGGAGCAGAACTGGTGAGTAGACCACTAAGCCGAATGGCACCTATAGAAATAAAGGAGTTGAAGGCTCAGTTGGTAGATTTGGAAGGCAAGAGTTTTATCAGACCGAGTAATTCACCTTTGGGAGCAGCCGCAGTATTTGTTAAGAAGCCGGATGGATCATTAAGGCTATGTATCGATTATCGTAAGTTGAATGAGAAAACGATAAAGAATTGATATCCATTGCCTAGGATTGACGATTTGTTCGATCAGCTGAGTGGAGCCAAGATATTCTCTTAGTTGGATTTGGCGACATGTTTCCATCAGCTTAGAGTGGCAGAGGATAGTATACCTTTAACGGCGTTTAGAACAAGGTATGGGTCATACAAATGGTTAGTTATGCCATTCAGACTCACTAATGCGTCGGCATTCTTTGTGGATTTGATGAACCTGATTTTCCGAGAGCACTTGGATAGGTTCGTGCTGGTTTTTATAGATGATATTCTGATATACTCTAAGGATGAGAAGGAGCATGAAGTCCATCTTAGGGTTGTGCTTGAGACGCTAAGGCAGCATCAGCTAAAGGCAAAGTTTTCGAAGTGCCATTTTTGGAAGAAGGAAGTGAAGTTTCTTGGTCATGTGGTTTCGGAGAAAGGATTGTCAGTCGATCTAGATAAGAACGAAGCTGTTAATAATTGGAAGAGACCATAAATGGTAACTGAGATAAGAAGCTTCCTTGGATTGGCTGGATATTATCGGAGGTTTATTAAAGATTTTTCACGGGTAGCAACACCGATGACTAAGCTAACGTGAAAGGATGTGATGTTTGTGTGGACCGATAAGTGTGAGGAAGCGTTCCAGAGCTTGAAACACTTGTTGACCCATGCACCTGTGTTAGTGGTTCCGGAGGGGAATCAGGACTTGGTAGTTTATACAATTGCATGTGGAACTGGGTTAGGAACTGTATTAATGCAGAGGGGTAAAGTGATTGCCTACACTTCTAGACAGCCTAGACCACAAGAGGTTAGATATCCAACGCATGACTTGGAGTTAGCTGTATATATTATTGCATTGAAGGTGTGGAGACATTACCATTTGGGAGAAAGATTCGAGTTATATACAGATCATAAGTCGTTGAAGTATTTATTCTCTCAAAAGGAGTTGAATATGAGACATCAGAGGTGGTTAGAGTTTATTACTGCTTATGATTTTGGAATTGAGTACATACCAGGGAAAGGTAATAAGGTTGCAGATGCGCTTAACAGAAAGCATCAGAATGCAGTGTTGGCAATGATAGCAGAGTGGAAAGATTTGGAAGCATTGTCGACTTACACAGTGCAGTGGAGATCTGAGGTTGGGTCTAGTGGAGAATCTGTTATGTTATCTTGTTTAGAAGTTCGATCGATAATGATCGAAAAAATTGCTTCTAAACAGGAGGAGGATCCAGTATTGGTTGAACGGATCATGAAGTTAAGGGATGGAATGGAGAGTGATGACTTGAAGGATTTTAGTCTTGACCAGAATGGGTGGTTGAGAAAGAAAGGGAGGTTATGTGTTCCGAATGTGGGAGACATAAGGAAAGAAGTTTTGGAGGAATGCCATCGTTCGAACTTCACTATTCATCCAGGAGGAACTAAGATGTATTAAGACATGAAGAGGAGTTTCTTCTGGGAAGGTATGAAGAGGGATGTTGGCTTATGCATGAAACAGTGTTTGAACTGTCAGTAGGTGAAAGCCGAGCATCAGAAGCCAAGTGGGTTGCTTCAGCCATTGGATATTCTAGTATGGAAGTGGGATTCTATTTCTATGGATTTCATAGATGGCTTGCCGAGATCTAATAGAGGGAATGAAAGTATATGGGTCATAGTGGATGGATTAACCAAGTGTGTCCATTTCATTCCAGTTAAGTCAAACAGGACGACACATGTATTGGCTAAGTTATTTATGAAGAATGTAGTCAGACTTCACGGAATTCCTAGTAGTATTGTTAGTGATAGAGATTCTTTATTCACTAGCGAATTTTGGAAGAGTCTACAAAAAAGTTTAGGAACCAAGCTCAAGATGAGTACCACTTACCATCCGCAGACCAATGGGCAAACGGGAAGAGTTAACAAGATATTGGAAGACTTGTTACGAGCATGTGTATTAGACTTCGGGGGATCATAGGAAGACCACCTACACTTAGTCGAGTTTTTGTATAACAATAGTTATCAGACTAGTATAGTGATGGCACCGTTTTAGGCTTTGTATGGAAGACCATGCAAATCCCCTGCATGTTGGTTAGAGACCGGAGATAGATTAATCCTTGCTCCTGATTTAGTAAGAGAAGCAGCAGAAAAGATTGAGTTGATAAGGATGAGAATGAAGGAAGCTCAATCTAGGCAGAAAAGCTATGCAGATAGAAGAAGGAAATATTTAGAGTTCTCTATTGGAGATCATGTTTTCGTCAAAGTATTGCCAATGAAAGGTGTTATCAGGTTCGGGAAGACAGGGAAGTTAGCACTGAGGTTCGTAGGACCATTTCCTATTTTAGAAAGGATCGGGAAACTCGCATATAGAGTAGAGTTACCGAGTAGTTTGGCAGGATTCCACGATGTTTTCCATGTATCTCATCTAAGGAAGTATTTTAGAGATCCAGACACTACTATAGCACCGACTGTGTTAGAAGATTTAGCAGTGGAACCAGACATGACTATAGTTAGGAAGACTATCTGGATAGTCGCAAGAGATGAGAAGAAGTTGATGAACAAGATAGTCAGATTAGTAAAGGTCCAGTGGAGTGACGATGCTAGAGACTACACTTGGGAGACTGAGAGCAGGATTAGAGACGCTTATCCTGATTTGTTTGATGGTATGTTTTACCTTTGATTGTTTGATATGTACCTTATCGTAATTTCGAGGACGAAATTCTTTAAGGAGGGGAGATTGTAACACCCCATATTTTTAGTGGCATTATTTAGGAAATTTAATTAGCTAAATTAAATTAAATAATGTGAGACTGATTAATGGATTGAGATTTGTGAATTAATTAAGGGGTAGCCGTGCCATGTTGATGAGTAAACAATGAATCAAAGAATTAAGGTGTTAGGAAATAACGGAGGGCAAAATAGGAAAATGATTAAACTTATACCCTAAACCCTTAGGAAACCAAAACACACGTTCATTTCATATTTCCTCAAACAAAAACACCTCTAAGGCCGGCCACCATTAGCAATCTCAAGAGAAGATAAAGCTAGGATTCAAGAGAAGAATCAAATCAATTAATCAAGATCAAATATCACATCCTTAATCACAAAGCTAAGGTGAATAATGACTGCATCTCATCTTTCTCAATGATTTTCGGTTTTAAGGAAAAATCCGAATTATTTGCATGATTATGCAATGTTTTTGAATGATTAAATGATATATATGCTAGTTGATGATCTACGCTTATTCATATAGATTTTATGATATGTTTTGATGTGAAAACCCTATTTAATAACATTTAAATGTCTTGTGATTTTGGATATAGATCAGAAATAATATTTTAGAGATGGGTTTCAATTTTCATAATATTCTGAATTAATGTGGATTTTATATTAATTTTCTAGTGAAGAAAATGATTTATTAGGTTATAAATTATTTATGGCTAAATAATTAATTATTTGGGTCTGAAATTTATATATGTTTGAAAACATATTGAATATGATTTTTTGGAATTTTTATAGAATTTTCCTAAGTGTTTTGATGAATATATAAAATTGTTTAAGATATGAGACTTGTTAACCCAAAAAATGGATCAACACCCTGGTTTGAGTTTGAAAGCACCAGCCCTGTTCTGACAGGGAAATATCACAGATCACAGATATAGAAAAAGAATAGTAAAAGAAAGAAGACAGAGAATTTTTATAGTGGTTCGGCTGTTAATGAAGCCTACGTCCACTTTATAGTTTTATTATAACTGATTGCCGTTACAAGGAGTGTTTGATTACAAGGCTTTGATTATCCTTTTGTAGATTGAATCCCCAGAGTTGAAATCCACTTGAGAATCACAGTGAATCCCTTTGGAGATTATTGTGAGGGAGGTAGAGAGTGAAGAATGTTTCCAGCAGAGCTTCAGCCACCAGTCCGGAGAAGATCCTATTTATGTTGTAGGTGGGATGGTATTTATAGGGATCGAAGAGTTTCTGGGCCAAGACACTTCATCAACTGCTCGCAGGTATGTACTGAGCGACCTAGGGCGGAATAGCTCGCGTTCTGAGCCAAAACCATGGGTCGCCAGCGATTCATGGTCTCTGGATCGCTAGTGATTCATAGAATTGGCTCGTTAGCGAGCTAACTACTTAGGTGCTTTCCTCCCATACTCTCTTGTGCAAGGTCGCAAGCATCAAGGCTTCATATGGATCGCTAGCGATCCATACACTTGGAATTTTTTATTCTTCTTTCTTCAAGGCTCCCTATCCCTATTTCTCTCAGCGAACCAAGATGTTAGCATGGATCGCTAGCGATCCAAGAACTTTAATTGTTTCTGAGGTTCCAAGTTTGGGTTGCTTTTATGGCCTTGCCTTGACGTCGTTCATGTAGTCTTGTTGCCCATTGTTCCGTTTTGATGACAATCTACTGGCTGGTTGCACTTAGCTGCTGATTGGAATGAACTGACGTTGGTCTCTTGGTTTAGTTTATTTTGGCCATTCCCTTATTAGTATGACTTAGATCTCGTTAACACCCTGCCTTAGTCTTTCTGGTTAAGTTCTAAGCCATTCCGATGTCATGGAATTGTTCTATTTCCTACTGGATCCTGCTGGGTTAAAAACCTGGATAACATTTGCCCCCCAGAGTATGTTTTCGTTGTAAATAAGGCATGCTCTGGAAGTTATCGTTTTCAATATTTGTCCGTCAAATTCCAAGTGATCGCATTAGAGTTTAACGGATACATGGCAAGTCATGTTGTTGATCACCTAGCTTTGGTCTTGATTGCTATTGCTTGCCGTAACAGATCAAATTTCTTCACATAGTTTCCCGACATGCTTCGAAATGATAGATAAATATCGAAGGACGAGTTGGAGAAAAATCTGCCTTTACCTTATGGGTAGATAGCGATCCATTGTGTATGGATCGCTGGCGATCCATACAGTTGAAAAATTCTGCTTCGAAAGTTGGGTTGCTAGCGATCCATGACCCAATGCCTTAGCAAATTTTTTGCTCCGCTGCTCCATTTGCCTATATATATTCACTCGGGAACCCCTATCCATTCATTCAAACCGACCTAATTATCAATTCGAGCCGACCAACTTCAACTTCTCCGTGCGATCCGAGCACTTGTGCGATTCAATTCCTTTTACTACCAATGATCCGATCCAGAAGACTCAACACAATCTGGTCACTGTCAAGAAGGAAAAGGTTAAAGCGATCAAGGCCTCAAAGAGCTCCCGCAAATCACGGAAACGTAAAGGAAAGGGAGACTCTTCTAATAAGGCTGCAGAGGAAGAAGAGGACATTGCCATTGAAGTGTTCGTTGACATTACCGGTAGTGAAAACACTCCTGGGACGAGGTAGAAGCTGCCAACAAAGGGAGGAAAGGGGAGCAGTGGAAAGAAGCATTGAGCAGCTTGCATGAAGACTGACTTGATTTTGGGTTCTTTTGGGTCTTTTTGTTCAAGTGCAAAATCTGCACTTAGTGCTTCTGCTGTGGAGTCTTTATTTTCCTTTTGTTGCCTATATTGTATGGGTACGGCCCCCATGTTTTGACCCTGTGTAAGGAAACTTACGAGCAATATATTGATATTTTTGACTGTACTTTTATCTGTCTGTTCATACGTGTTATGTGCACTTGTGCTTGTTTTGTTTTATACTTGTATAGTTCTGTGATTACTGCCAAAATCCTTTGTTTGAATAACATGACTTAAAAATTAACAGAACTTAAAAATAACTTAAAAATTCTTTGTTTAGAAATTCTTTGTTTGGAGTGGCAGAACTTGTAAACTTATTGTTTTCACGTGTTTTTATTCAAGTACCGGTGTATGCCCCCCAGTTCATAGGGCTGTTTACTTCAAACAACTTCGGTAACTTAGGGTTTAGATAATTCTCATACTATGCTTGAAATTTGGCTAATTCACAACTTGATTTGTTTTGCGACTTGAGCACGCAATCAAAGTTTCTTGTGATATTATGGTAAGTATGCAATATGTTCGTGTTTGAGAGGTGCACATTGCATGGGTGAACTGAGGGCAGTTTTAATTATTAAGCGTCCTTATTTGAAACTTTTCAGTTGGTTTGTAGCATTCCAATTTTGTTGGAGTTATGTTCGTTATTCCCGATTATAGGGGTAGTTGGCGCTAGTTATGATATGCGCGGTTTCCGAGATCGATATGGTTCGCTGGTCCAGAAAAGTTTTAGTGCTCCTCGATGCCGCCTATCTTCGGGCAGTGTAAGTGGTTTAAGCTTTAAGAATTAGTGTATGATTTCTCATGCTCCTCGCTGTTGCCTATCTCCGGGCAACGGGAGGAGTTAGTATTTTGGAATTTAGTGCGCGGCTTATAAAGTGCACGACTTTTCGTTTTCCTCAATGTTGCCTATCTTCAGGCAGCGTGAGGAGTTATTATTTTAGTGCGCAGCTTTTGGTTTTCCTCAATGTTGCCTACCTTCAGGCAACGTGAGAAGTTATTATTTTAGTGCGCGGCTTATGAGGTGCGTGGCTTTTGTTTTTCCTCAGTGTTGCCTATATTCGGGCAACGTGAGGAGTTATTATTTTAGTGCACAGCTTACGAGGTGCGCAGCTTTTGTTTTTCCTCGGTGTTGCCTATCTTCGGGCAACGTGAGGAGTTATTATTTTAGTGCGCGGCATATGAGGTGCGCGGCTTTTGTTTTTCCTTGGTGTTTCCTATCTTCGGGCAACGTGAGGAGTTATTATTTTAGTGCGTGGCTTATGAGGTGTACGGCTTTTGTTTTTCCTCAGTGTTGCCTATCTTCAGGCAACGTGAGGAGTTATTATTTTAGTGCGTGGCTTATGAGGTGCACAGCTTTTCGTGCTCCTCGGTATTGCCTATCTTCGGGAAATGTGAGGAGCGTATGCTTTGGATGTTAGTGCGGGGCTTACGAAAAGCACGGCTTTTGGCACCTGTCAGTGTTGCCTATCTTTGGGCAACGCGAGGAGTGTTAGTTTTAGCCCTCTCGATGTTGCCGGAGCAACACCGGTTTTCAAAAGGCAAAGATCGGGTTCCGCCGATCTAATGATTTGAGTCGATTTGCTTCCATCGACTCAGTGGATAATTATTATGAACATGGTTTTGTTGGTTCAAGAAGCAAACTTTATTAAGGAAATAAGGCCTTTTTTGCCTATGTACAATGCCCCCAGCATCCCGGGATGGCTTATTTGCTGGAAAATAAAAAATACATATGGTAGCTTTCAGACAAAGTAACAGCGGAGCGATTCGCTATTCCATGCCCTGGGAACTTAAGTTCCATCGACGGTTGTTAGCTTGAAAGTCCCGTCTCTTAGCATTTGATTGATGACATACGGTCCTTCCTAGTTTGGTTCGAAGGTACCCGGAATGGGGTAAACTCGCTTGGGCACAAGATCTCCCACTTCGAAGGTTTGATTGAAAACTTTGGAGTTGAAGTACCATGCGTCTGTTGGGCGGCGGTTCTCAACTCTGCTTCTTCTCTTCATTCATCAATCATATCCAACGATTCGAGTAGGAGTTGCTCGTTTTGCTTTTGATTGAAGTTTTGCCTTCGGTGTGAGGGGACTTCCAGTTCAATAGGAATCATTGCTTCTGAACCATACGTCAAGGTGAACGAAGTGTGGTCGGTTGCCGCTTTGTGAGTAGTTCTGTAAGCCCATAGTGTGAGTGGAAGTTCGTCAACCCAGTTTCCTTTTTTGCTTTTGTTGGTCGCTTTTTGATGGTGGACTTGATGATCTTGTTATCACTTCCACCTGCCCGTTTGCTTGCAGATGAGCCACTATGGAAAAGCTCTTTTCAATTCGGAAGCGCTTGTAGAAGTCTTTGAACTCAGCACTTTCAAATTGAGTTCCATTGTCCGTGATGACTTTTTGGGGCACAGAAAACCTGCAAATAATGTTTTTAGTAACAAAGGTAAAGACTTTCTTTGAGGTTATAGTGGCCAGCGGTTCCGCTTGGGCCCATTTTGTGAAATAATCTACGGCAACTATAGCATATTTGGTCCCTCCTTTTGCTATTGGCAAGGCACCATTCAAGTCGATTCCCCATATTGCAAATAGCCACAAGCTGACCATACGCGTAAGCTCCGTCAAAGGAGTTCACTTAATTTGCTGAATCTTTGATAGCGATCCCATCTCCTCGCATAGTCAACGGCATTACGGTTTATTGTTGGCCAGAAATATCCATACCGAAGGACTTTCTTCACTAGGGTCTGCCAACCAGTGTCGTCCCCGCA
Source organism: Allium fistulosum (assembly GCA_030737815.1). NCBI lineage: Eukaryota > Viridiplantae > Streptophyta > Magnoliopsida > Asparagales > Amaryllidaceae > Allium > Allium fistulosum. The sequence goes on from CM060902.1 coordinate 1,181,055,831, forward strand.
TTCGCCTTCATGTACTTCCTTTAGGATCCATCGTGCTTCATTATCGGTCACACACCTAAGAAGGGGGGTCGAGAATCCCCTCCGATAGAGTATTCCATCCTGTATCATGAACCGTGGTGCCTTTCGGAGAAGCTTCTTCCGTTGGTTCCGATCGGTTGGAAGGGTTCCCACAAGTAGATAGTCTTTTATTGGTGCCATCCATGTTTCCGACTCGACGGTTGTCTCGAGGATCCAGTCAACGTTCATCTCATCTATGCTTGGAGTGGCTAAAGTTTCGACTGGGACGAGCCCCAATGACTGAGCTCCCCCAGAGCTTGCTAGTTTAGCCAAATAGTCCGCCTTGGTGTTTTGTTGTCATGGAATGTGGGCTATGGTCTAATGCTCGACGTCGCTCGGCAGTTCTTGCACTTTAGACAGATATGGGGCAAGATTCTCTCCCCGAGCCCGGTATTCTCCCTTTACCTGGCAGATGACCAACTAGGAGTCGCTGTAGATGTGAATGGATTTTATCTTAAGTTCTTTCACCATCTTTAGTCCTGCTATGAGCGCCTCATATTCCTCTTCGTTATTCGTCGCAGGGTATTCCAAGCGCTAGGCATAGCATATGGCTCTCCCTTCGGGGGTTTCAAGTACTACCTCTATCCTTGAACAGAGATAGTTAGGTGCACCATCTACAAAGAGTTTCCATTGAGTCTCCACCTCTAGTGGCGCTTCTTCTTCGTTGTCCCTTATGGTAAACTCGGCGATGAAGTCTGCTAACGCTTGCCCATTGATAGCTTTCCTAGGATGGTATGCAATATCATATTGACTTATCTCTACGTTCCATTCAAGGAGTCGCCCGGAAGTTTTGGGTCGGTACAACACTTGTTCAAGGGCTGGTCGGTTAATACTTTGATTGGATGTGCCTAAAAGTATGGCCGCAACTTCCAGGACACGATCAAGAGGCAATACGTTAGCTTTTTCAGTTTTGGGTAATTCTTCTCATCTCCGGTGAACCGCTTGCTAATGTAATACACGGGTCGCTGGATTTTTGCTTCTTCCTACACGAGAGTGGGGCTCAGTGCATGCGGTGAAACTACTAAGTAAATGAATAGGTCTTCTCCATCCGTCAGCTTTGATAAGATTGGCGGAGCTTCCATGTGTCGTAGTAGTTCTTCGAAAGCCAATTGACAATCTTCACTCCATTCGAAGTTTTTCTTTCCCTTCTTTAGTGCATCGAGGAACGGTATGCATTTGTCTGTAGCTTTTGAGATAAATCGGCTTAGTGTTGCAATTTTTCCATTCAAGCTTTGAAGTTCCTTCTTATTTCTTGGGGCTTGAACTTCTCGTAGCGCTGTTATTTGTTCTGGATTTTCTTCGATGCCTCGAGCACTTACTATGAATCCCAAGAATTTCCCAGAGGCTACTTCGAAGTTACATTTGAGTGGATTGAGCTTCATTCCATACTTTCGGAGTATTTCGAACATTTCAGCGAGATTTTCTAGATGGTTAGCAACTACTCGAGATTTGACCAATATGCCGCATAAACTTCCATTGTCTTTCCGATCTGACATTTGAACATAGTATTTACTAGCCTTTGATATGTTGCCCCGACGTTTTTTAAACTGAATGGCATTACTCTGTAGCAGTACAGCCCTAAATCCATGATGAAGCTGGTGTTTTCTTGATCTGGCTGATGCATCAGGATCTGGTTGTAGCCCGAGTATGCATCCATAAATGATAGCAATTCATGCCCCGTCATTCCATCCACAAGCTCATCAATTCTAGGGAGTGGGAAGCTATCTTTCAGGCAAGCTTTATTTAGATCCGAAAAACCAATACAAGTTCGGCATTTTCCATTAGACTTCTTGACTAAGACTTGGTTTGATACCCATTCAGGATAATTTATCTCGGATGAAGCCGTTAGCCATCAGTTTATCTACCTCCTCTCTCAATGCCTTGGACCACTTAGGGCCCAAACTGCACCTTTTTTGCCTTACTGGTGTGAACATGGGCTCAATATTGAGCCCGTGGCAAGCAGTTTCGGGTGATACCCCACACATATCGGAGTGCGTCCAAGCAAATACGTCCAAATTGGCGTGGAGGAATTTAGTTAGTTTAACCACATCCTGTTTCCCAGGTGCGATCCAATTTTCAGGACCCGTGTTGGCTCATCCATACAGACTGGGACAGACACCGTCAATTTTGCCGGTGCTGCCCGATCCTCCCCTGAGCTCTTCTTTCTAGGGTCCAAAGCCTTGTCGAATCGGCTTTGGTCACCAAGCCAGGGGCGGCTCTGTAGTTGCTATTTGGAGGGTTCACGGATGTGTAGGGTTTTCCCCACATCCTTTCCCTTTTCCTTTCTTCTTGGCTCACGCAATTCTGCGATGTAGCATTCCCAGGCGGCGCTTTAGTCTCCTTTCACAATTCTAACTCCGTGCTCTGTAGGGAACTTCATTGTAAGGCACCATTGGGCTAATGCTATCCTGAAGTCGGCTAATGCAGGCTGTCCCAAGAAGGCGTTGTATGCTGACATTTCATCCACGATCAAAAAAGTCTGAATGAGGGTGACCCTTCGCTCACCCTCTTCAAGCTCCATAGATAGGTCAATTGTTCCTATCGGTTGTTTGGGTTCACTGGTAAACCCCTGAATCTCTGTTTGGCATGCAGATACGCTTTTCATGCCAATCTTCATTTAGTCAAAAGTACGTTTGAAGAGTATGTTAACGGAGTTGCCACTATCAACCAACACCCGCCAAACTACCGTAGGTCCAATTCCTACCGTCACCACCATTGGATCAAGTGTTGGAGCTTCAATCCCTTTAGTGTCCTAATTTCGGAACACTATGTCGTCATTTAAAACCCTTTGCAGCTTGGCCGGAGTTTCATCTTCTATAGCTAAACATGATTCTTTTGGAGCATGTTTCAATGAACTTGCATATCGCTCCATTTCTCCCCAACTTCTTTGCACGGGATGTGGTCCCCCAGATATCATTCCAATAATAAACCTTTGGTCGGTTCGTTTCGACCCTTCATCAATGGTTCCAACTTGATTCCTTCGGTCTCTAAGATGTTAATGAGTTTCAGATTAATCGAGGTTTTGTGGCTATCTAACGTACTGCTGGAGTTTGTTATTCTGGATCAGTTCCTCAATAAGATTCTTTAGGTGGCAGCATTCGTTTGTATTGTGGCCGCATGTCTCATGGAAGCAGCAGAATTTTCCTGAGTGCTTTTGCTGCTCAGTTGCTTCTTTCTTGGGGGGCCTTTTGTATTCCTCAGTCCCTTGAGTCGCGAGAAAAATGTTTTCTGGTGTATCGTTTAGGGGAGTGTAGCCTTCAGGCTTAAACCCTTTGAGCTTTTTATTGTTGCCATTACCATTCTTCTTATTGGAGTTTTGACTTTTTCTCTTTGAATTTCCATATATCCCAGTGATTCCTTCAACAGTCCGAGAAGTGTGCACATTTTGATTCATTGCTACATCGCTTTGCCCGACGTTCATCGGTTGCACACTAGTAGACTTCCATTCCAATTCCTGCGCTTCCTCCAACCTTAGGTATTGACTTGCTTTATGATTGAAATCTTTCCTGGTGGTAGGTTGCTTCATCTTAATCCACTTTCCGAATTTAGTTTCCGAGTGGATTGAACAGACCAATGCCATAAAAACCATGTCCTCGTTTGGGTTGCTTACTTCCGTCACTGCGGTGTTAAACTTGTTCATAAAAGATTTCAATGATTCGTTATGCCCTTGGAACAATCTAGATAGGGACATGATGTCTTTTGGCTGCGGAGTATGGAGTCTGAACTGATCAAGGAACCTTGTCGCCAGTTGGTCAAAAGTTGAGATAGATCTTGGTGGAAGCCTAGTGAAGCACATTGACGCAACTCCTTCGAGAAAGATAGGAAAGCATCTGCATCGAACAGCTTCGAAGGCGTTTTCTACTTCCATATACCAACTGTATTTGTACAAGTGAGGTTTCACATCTTTTGTCCCGTCATAGGATGGAATAGTTAGCATTGTGAATTTTTGTGGATATCTCTCATTCAAGATTTCATCGGTAAAGGGAGTTCGACCTGGCATAGATCCCCATTCATCATCTCTTCTATTTTACCCTCCTCCATTAATCGTTTAACCATATCTGCTATGTATGCCTCTGATGTGCGGTAGTCTTAAGGGCGGCAATCAGTCACTGCGCCAAGTGTTTGGCTTTGCAAACGGTCATGGTGAGTGGGCTGAGACCTAGGCTCTCCTGTCTTCAAGAGAGCCACTCCTGCAGGGTCCCGTTGGCTTGTTGTTGGTCTAACTGGATCAGTTTGGGTATTCCTTGCATTATCAAATGCATTGGCATTTTCTTCTAATTTGTCGTCTTGCTTTCCGTCCTCTAAGTCAGAAAGATCCATAGCTATGCCTTCCACCGGGGTCTTTGCCCCTTGATTCAAATTCAGAATAGGTTGCCTTATGGTGAATGGAGCACTTGCATTTCCGTCCATGTTAAGTCCCGTTGTCATCCTCTTTTGTGGCTGTTTTCCGTTTCTTCTATGTAGACCAAAAATGAAGGAATTCTCTTGCTCTATAGCAATCGCGGGTTCAGGCACAGTCCTTGGAGCAGGGTTTGACTGTAGGGTCAGGAGGGCGTTAAGTTTATCCATCAGAGCCTTTTGGCTACTTTCCATTTTTTGGTTGATCTCATCAACCATTTTATTTAACTCATCCCTGGTGACAACTTCATGCCGACTGGAGGGTGCTGGCGCCTGATTTCCTAAGTTAGCACCATTTACTTCAGTTTGTTGAGGATTAACATCTTCTCCGGCTACTACTACCCCTATGGATTTTCCAGAGGTAGTTCTTCTTCTTCCAGGCGCCATTAATTCCAAACAGTGGATTCTTCAAGCAAAGATCGGGATCTAACTTTTGGACCTATGAGAACCAAAGTAGATAGCTAGATCTGGATCCTAAGTTGGAGTTCTTAGTGAAAACACCAAAATGTTAACCCAAAAGATGGATCAACACCCTGGTTTGAGTTTGAAAGCACCAACCCTGTTCTGACATGGCAATATCATAGATCACAGATATAGAAAAAGAACAGTAAAAGAAAGAAGACAGAGAACTTTTATAGTGGTTCGGCTGTTAATGAGGCCTACATCCACTGTATAGTTTTATTATAGACTGATTGCCGTTACAAGGAGTGTTTGATTACAAGGCTTTGATTATCCTTTGGTAGATTGAATCCCTAGAGTTGAAATCCACTTGAGAATCACAGTGAATCCCTTGACGTCGTTCGTGTAGTCTTGTTGCCCGTTGTTCCGTTTGGATGACAATCTATTGGCTGGTTGCACTTAGGTGCTAATTGGAATGAACTGACGCTGGTCTCTTGGTTTAGTTGATTTTGGCCGTTCCCTTAGTAGTATGACTTGGCTCTCGTTAACTCCTTGCCATAGTCTTTTTGGTTAAGTTCTAAGCCATTCCGATGTCACAGAATTGTTCTGCTTCCTACTGGATCCTGTTGGGTTAAAAACCCGAATGACAGGACTTAAATGTTTCATGCTGGATCCTGCATGGTATCAAGTTACTTGGTACATAACGTATTGGATAAAGGCGGAAGGTACATAGTCGAAACATTAGGTTCCGAAGAGGATGGAGTATGCCTTTTTTTTAAATTAAAATAGCGTCCGCTTTGCTTTCGAAGGGATAGCTTTCGACACGGTTGGCTTGCGACTGTGTCAAATGTTTGTAAAGAAAAGGTTTCGAAAGTGTTGTGCTCTATTGTTTTAAGTAATGCTTTCGAAGGGTTCGAAACCCCTAGCTGCCCCCTTTTTATCTTTCAAAGTCAATGGTTTCGAAAGGTATACTTAGCTTTTAAAATTAGCCACTTCTCCAATGCTTTCGAAAGGGTGGTTTCAACAGCATCACTTCTTTACTTAGGAATGCTTTCAAAAGGTAGGCTTTCGACTTAAATGGTTTTATAGACCCTTTTTTGTTCGGTTGAAGTATAACCCAATGGTTTCGAAAGAGAAGGTTTAAATGGTTCTGAAAGGTGTGTTTTACCACATGTTTTAAATTGAACCCAAGTGCTTTCGAAAGGTTTGATGCTTTCAAAAGGCTTTAAAAATGGTTTCGAAGGGGTGGTTCCCCAATGCTTTCGAAGGAGTCGAAAGGTTATGTCTTTCTAATTATTTCAAAAGGGTTAAAGGGATAGGTTTTCCATGGGTCTCTAAAGGCTATGTTTTAAAGTGTTTGAAGATATGATGTCTAAGGTTTTATAGCTTTCGAAAGAAAGGTTTTTCAAGGATTTCGAAAGGGTTTTGAGTATGGTTTCGAAAGAAAGGTTTAGGCCTTTTGGCCTAGGTTAAATGACGGGTTTTACTTAGTTTTGAAAGGCGAACTTTCAATGGAATCAAAAGGGGTACTTTCAAGTATGTAAATGTTTTCATCAACTAAGGTTTGAGTAAAGTGTATATATATAACATGCAAAGTGATTTTGAGTAAAGCATAGAGTATCAATGTTTTCCTTGTTTAAGTTTGGTTTAAAAGATTTTAAATCAATTTCAGATGAAAAAGTTTTCAAGGAAAATTATGGGAAGTTATCCCTAAGTAAAATGACTCAGATATTAGAATACCAGATAGGACTGGTATAGGGTCGTGCCCTATACATTAGCTATTGGCCCTAGCTAATTTAGTCCAAAATCCAGTGTGTAGGGTTTGTCACAGTTAAGACTAAAATTATGATTACACACAGAAGGGAATATATGTTTGTATACAGATAGGTTATTGGTGAGCCCGCAAAACCATTAGGATTAGGTGACCCTGGGAGATGTTAAGTTAAGGACAGACCGTACAGAAGAGAAGTATTTAACAAATAGTTAAGGACAGACCGTCCAGAAGAGGCGTGTTTAACAGATGTTAGATTATTTTGTTATATTGTCTGGTAGGCCCAAGTCAGCCAAAGGTTAATAGTAAGCCAAACAAAACTATAGTATTCAGACAGATAGTCCTTTTATTACATGATATGTATGTTTACATAATAATGCTTTACAATTTTAACCAGTTTTGGTTACAGGATCATGATTTGTAAAAGATATGTTAAAAGGATGTTAGTGGGGGGAAACCCGTTCCGCTAAGTGGTGTGGTCTCACTTAACATTAAATAACCGAGATGCATAGTATTATTCACACCAGGCTTTATATCTGACTCGAAGTTTATGTTTTCCCCTTAAACTCTCGGGTGCTCAAAATTGATTTGAGTAGGCCGAGGGTTGAGGCTTTTTCAGGTTTTTAGTAGGATGATAAATAAAGCTACTTGAGGCGAGCAAGAGGCTAATGGATAGCTATTTAGGAGTTGCAATTCCTTGTTTTGTGTTTATTTTCGATGTGTATTAATTAGTTATGACTCCGATCAACCAAGGGGGCATCCTCATATGTCGCTCTTGGCGTATATTGTAATAATTATATTTGATCTTTGCTTGGGAAACATTTTAGGATTATATAATTCGAATATGGAACATCTGTTTTGAAATGTAATGGAAAATGCTATTTTGAAATCTATGATTTGTTTCATATTCAAGTGCTTCTGATATTATAGATACCTTTAACATAGCGGTATTTAGTCATCGAAAGTTAATACTGTAGATGACTGCATCATCTGTAACGCTTAGCTTTAGGCCTCTAGATAGGGGATGTTACATAATTATAATACATATAACAAATAAATAATATTGATGCTAATTTTTCTTTTGGAACTAACAATCACTATAAAAATTATACAATAATCAAATATTTAACCAAAATAAAATTCTAGACTATTTGAGGAAAAACATGTATGTCGACATATAATAAATCGATATTTCGACATATAATGATCAAATTTCAAAATTTAAATTTTAGTTATTTCCAAGAGGAAACAATAAATTAACTAAATATTCCTTCTATAAATACACATTTAAAAACAGAGAAATGATCATATCTTCTTTTATAAAAAATTCTAACTTATTTTCAAAGAAAAATGGATTTAGAAAAGAGTGTTTATAAAGAAAATTTAAGCGACAATATGGAAGAGACATTATAATCTTCCAAGATGGCTTTCCACGTGATTTTAAGAAATAAAAAACATTTGGAAATGAATCAGAAGCAAATGATTCATGAACTTGAACGACATTTCGCATCACTTCAATGCTTTATATGTTATATCTTAAGAAGAGAACAAAGCTTTTGTATTTTTGAAAAGATTGGTTATAAGGAGATCGATGTAAGACGTGTATGTTGTCATGGAGAATCTCAAATACTGGAAAGAAAATTCTATTGAAGCAATTTTTGGTCCAGACGAAGGATGAGTAAAAGTTATATCGAAGAATCTATGAATTTCGCAAAATAATTGTTTACATATTTTCTTGTGTTAATTTATGTTATGTCTCTTAATTTAATGTAATGAGTGTTGTAAGTATACTCATGTACATATGTAAATATTAATGAAAACCAGTGTTTTATTGATTTCTGATGACTCTTTAAAATATTACTTCACTAATACAACGAAAAATTGATAACTCTCTATATACATATTATCTATAGTAATCATATAATATTCATCACTAAGCGTAGAAATATTATAAATCCTTATATAATTCATTTACACAATTTATTAACCCATTTTTGTTAATGACAAAGGGGGAGAAGTTGTATAAAATATAATAGGAAAAAAGATAGGAGGAGTTGTGTATCATATATTCAGGGGGAGTTTTTACTATAACATTATTATATTTTATAACAAAATATTCAATGGTTGTCATCATGAAAAAGGAGGATATTATTAATATCCAAGGTATTGAATTTGATTACAACAACCATATAAATATTTTTACTAATGTTTTCTCGAGTTATATAGTATATTCTGCGGGATATAAGGAATATTTAACAGGTTTATACAAGTGATGATTAAATAAAAGCTTGAAGAACTGATTGGTATAAATTAAGAGTTGATCGAGATATATGTGCAAACTCATGAGTTTTGAAGAATTCAAGAATAATAGCATGAAGAGCTTAAGGCATTTGTGTCAGTATTTTATCGATTCTTACATTAAATGTTAAAGAGCTGAGTAGTATCATATCTTTAATTATCTTCACTTTTAAAATTATGTTCCATTCAAAATATTTTTTTATAAAAGAACAATATTTAATTTATTTATAAAATCAATTTAATATAGATTTTATAAAGAAATATAGTTTAAAACATTTTCAAAGTGGTTCTGGACATATACAAATAAATTTGTATATGTCGACTATGAAATATTTGTATGTCGACATATAGATCGTTGAAGTTTTTTAAATTTTCAAAAGAAGCAACTTATGGCGTCATCTTTTCAGAAATAGACGCAATTCGTCAACCTCTATTTAAAGGCCTCTGAATCTAATTTTTAAACAATATTTTCTAACTACTCTCTTCATCTCTCTTTTCCCTCTCATTATCTTTAAGATTTCAACGAAGTGCTGCCGAATTCTACATCAATTCTCTTTCTCCATATTCATACAGAAGATCAAAGAAGATTCAACACCATTAACTCTCTGATCTTCACTCGATTCTACTCAAAAGCAAAGATATTCAACTACTGAAGGTCCATAGGAAATTATATCAACAAACTACTTGGAATTGTGATTGAAAGATTCAATTTCTTGTAGTTCACTACTACTACTTGTAAAAAGGTGATCTTAACCACCCGAGTGAAAGTTAAGATGAGATTATAAAAGGAGTTGTCCTGCCTCCCAAGTCAAAGATAGGATATGTATTCTGGTTACCTGAGCCAAATTCCAAATGGTGTGCTGGTTAACCGAGTCAAATTCCAGTAGGTGCCCTAACCACCTTAGTCAAAGTCAAGAGGTGTAAAGGGTTTCCTTGCCACCCGATTTAAAGTCAAGACGTGATTAGTGAAATTCTATACGGGGTATAGGACTGGATGTAGAATTGAAAATTTGAAGCAGTATAAAATTCTTGGCGCCTTCTTTACCTTTACTTTTACTGCATTTACTAACCATTATCTGATTATTCTTTGATTAGATTATTACATGTGTTTGAATTTTTTGTGATAAATTTTAAAATTTGCAAGTATATTGATAAACAGTTTAAATACACTATTCACCCCCTTTTAGTGTAAAATAGCCTTCAAATCAATTCCATTGTAGTATATATTAGGTTATCACACCTATCATCACCCATCCACAATTACTCATCATTAACTAGCTAATTAAACCGTTAAATCATCCTAATTTCTATATGTTGGAAATCCAGGTTATTACAATAGTAGTAGACAAGAGGCCAAATGCTTACAAATCATCTATATGAAGTCCTACTTCATAATCATGAAGCTACACCTAAGCCCATCGATATATTATGCACTTTATGTCTATCAACACTATCACTTCGACAGTTAATGCTTGGTCAATAGTAAATACTCTAATCACATATGCAATTAATTAGAAAGACCGACCTTTGACGTCATTGGGTGCAATCCGATAATGTTTATCGATTAATCGCAATTCTTAGCCAAAGTATTAACACCCTGATATTTTATGGGAAATATAATTAAAAAGAAATTAAAAGCGCATTGGGTACAGTGGTAAAGGTGCATGTTGACGTCCTTAGTGACCAGGGATCAAGTCCCATTGTCGCCCAAATTTTGGAGCGATGTTTTTTTAAGCCGGTTCATTTCCAGTGATTTTCCTACATATTTCAACGTTGTTTCTGACATGTGGCAACTTCCCATTCACTCCAGTGATGTAATAGGATGAGATGGCTAAATTTTATTGGTTGAGTGATGTGTATGTGCTAGAATGGATAACCATTAAGTGTATGAAAGAACCAGATTTAATCTAAAATAATCTAATGGATTATATTCACTCAAACAATCTATAAATAAACCATCTAACCTAAACCTAATCTCTTATTCAGCCGTCGCCATAATTCTACAGTAAAATTAGTGTGTAATATTCTTCCTCCTTTTCTCAACCAAATAAACAAATCTCTACCAAATTAAATTATCTATATATATTCAAGAAATTTGGGGAATTTAGAAGAATCAAAAGGAGAAAGATTAAAGCAAAGCTTTTTTCAAATTTATGCAAGCTCAAGTGCTAGGTGAGTGGGAATTAATGTGAAATAGAAAAATAAAGTAGTTTAATTTCAGTTCTTTTCTGGCACGTTATATGAATTAATTTTTTTTATTAATTGAGAATAGATGTAAATTATTGCAACTTCTTCTTCTTCTTTCACTTCTCAAATCTAATTCATGTTTGGTTTAAAATATGAGACATATAAATTGTCTATTCACGTTTTATGGCATAAATAAGATTGAAATTTATGTAAATTATTGTATCTTCTTCTTCTTCCACTTCTCAATTCTAATTCATGTTTAGGTTGAAATTTGGAACAAACAAATTGTTATTCATGTTTCATGGAGTAAGTAAGAGTGGTTTAATTAAATTGAATTAGAATTGTTATTCAATTTCTAATGGTAGAACAGGTTAGTTGAATAAATTCAGAATATGTTACTTGAATAAAATTATGGTTTTGATTGATATAATTACATAATTTTGAATATGGTTTTGGAACAAAATTGGGAAGTCTAGTTGGCATAATTGTTTGTTTCATATGTGGCCTAAAAATGTAATGTGGAATTTTTTGTAATTAAATGATTATGGCTATTGAATAAAAAATTTGTACAGATTAAATCTCTAAAAGGATAACGTAAATTAGGGTGGAAAAAAATGTAAATTAAATGGACCCTAAAGGCTAGTGTAAATCTGTAACAAAATGACATAAAAATTACAGACAAACCATACAGACTGAACGGACATGAAATTGAAATACCATTTATGTAAGAAAAAGGGAAATTGTGAAATAACCAAATCGGATATAAAAATGGCATAAAGCATATTAATGGAAATAAACAGTATGTAAACTATAATGGTAAAATTAATTAATCTGGAAGCGATTTGCTAGGCAGACCTTGTAAAGGTCTAGATAGGTGTTTCATGCAGTTAAGACCAAAATATAGTTTTGGCTGTACGTACTAGGAGCGGGCAAGTACGTTCACAAGGATGTTTGTTACCTTTCATAGGTTGCTAGTACGTAGGATAGATAGCATCCGCAATCGTAGGCTTCTTCAGGTAGATCGACGTGGACGGAACATGACAAGTGTGCTCCGACATAGGCTTCTTTTGGTAGATCGTTGGAGGATTTTGCGCAGCCGACCCAGCTGCGGGTGCTCTTTTGGAGGACCGACGCTTTGGATAGGGGCAAGTCCATGTTGGTGAACTAGGAGACAGGAGGATAGGAGTCCAGTTCGGCCTAGCCTGAGCGCAACTTCGAGGTCCTACGAGGTTGTTTGAGTCGACGCCGGTCAGACGTAAGAGGCATTTAGTCACAGTGCACGGGTGAAGAGCATGACTTTCACACTATAGCATGTGGATCGATAGGTAAGGACAGTAGGTCCGACAGGCCGATTGACATTTATTATTACTGCATGGTTGACTTCCCTAGAGTGACCACGGACTTTGGCTTCTTAGGAACTGTATCTAAAAAGGATTCACTGTGTTATATTATTCACCCTCTGCGATATCCGAGGAAGACCTGGAATTAAACTGTTTTATTCTTTCTGCTTCATTTTATTTCTCATTCACCAGACTTTATGTCTGACCCATTCCTATTTTTTCTATTTTCCCCAAATCATAGAAGGGCAGGTCTAGGTTGCAGTTCTTTGCAGCTTGGAGGTTCATTGGAGCAGTTGTTATCTTCAGCTTTTGTTTCTTTTGTTTCATGTACTTCGTTTCTCTTTTTTGTACTTTACTCTATATATGGGGACCTATATTGTGAACTTTGTTATGTTTTATCTTTTGGTGGAGACTACTTGGTACTTTTGGTTTCAGAAATAAATTTGGGATAATGTTATTTTTAATGAAGCAAGTTGTTTTTCTATTAATTTATAATTAGTGAAAATTTTCTTCCGTTGTAATGTTTTAATCATTTTATGATGTTGCTTTAGCCTCTGTGCTATGTTATGCATTTTTATTTCACCCGACCACCCGTGCTTCTAGTCATGTCCGATTTTCAGGGTGCCTAGAGGTGTGGGGTGTCACAGTTGGTATCAGAGCTAAGGTTTCGGTAATCCTAAAAATATTTTAAAAATATAAAGGTTTTCGAATAATTTTTAAAGGATAATGCGGTAAGATAGCCCTAGCCAACTCATGCTTCAATCCTCTAATGAACTTTTCATTCCTCTTCATCACTATATTAATAGTGGCATACCCATATCTAGCCAACTCTTCAAACCTGCTAGCATACTCCAAAAAAACATTTCTCCTTGTTCTAATTCAACAAACTTTCTGATCAGAATAGACTACGCCATTACTGACATGAACCTCTCCTGGAACCTTCTCCTAAACTCTGCCCATGTCATCTCCTCTTCATTTATTCCAGATGTCACACTATTCCACCAAAACAAAGCTGCCCCTTGAAGCTGTCTCGAGGTAAGTCTCCTCTTATGCTCGTCATTGAGCCCTAAATCAGAAAATATCCTTTCACAGTGCAACAACAAGTTCTCCACTTCTATAACATCTTCTGTTCCAATAACGGCTTCCCTCCAAGCCTAGCATAATCTTTACTCAAGTTAGCATAATGGTTGGCAACCGGAGCCTCCTGAACTCCTCCCACAGCATTTCCTCCAATGACCCAGCAGCGATCCCAGCTTGCATCATGTTTACGAAAAACTGATACTTAGCCCCCATATCTACTTGTGGGACTCTAGCACCAACATTCTCAGCTTGAGCCTGACTCTGAGTTCTCCTCGTATTCGGTCAGGCATTTCCATTTGTGGTGGTGCTGTCTCCTCCTAAATTAACTCTGCCTCTTCTTCCGTCCATATCTGTATTCAAGCCTAGTGAGATACAGAAGAATAGCCTAACAAAGATAGGAGACTAGAGATAAAGCGTATACTTATATATAGCAAATACAAGTACGTTACTATGGCGTTATCCCATACCCCGATCTTAACTCTAATTCCCAAGGATTATGTTTTCAAAAATCATTTTTAGTTAAAGTATTTCATAAACCTATGCTATGATACCAAGTTGTAACATCCTCTATCTAGAGGCCTAAGGCTAAGCATTATAGATGCTACAGTCATCTATAGTATTAACTTCCGGCGACTAAATACCGCTATGTTAAAGGTATCTATAATATCTGAAGCACTTGTATATGAAACAAATCACAGATTTCAAAATAGAAATTTCCATTACATTTCATTCCATATTCGAATTACATAATCCCAAAACATTTCCCAGGCAAAGGTCAAATATAATTATTACAATATACGCCAAGAGCAACATATGAGGATGCCTCCTTGGTTGATCAGAGTCGTAACTAACTTAATACATAGCGGAAATAAACAAAAATAAGGAACTGCAACTCTTAAATAGCTATCTGTTAGCCTCCTGCTCGTCTCCGGTAGCTTTATTCGTCATCCTACTAAAAACTTGAAAAGCCTCAACCCTCAGCCTACTCAAATAAATTTTGAGCACCCGAGAGTTTAAGGTGAAAACCATAAACTTCGAGTCAAACATAAAACCTGGTGTGAATAATACTATGCATCTCGGTTATTTAATTTAAGCGAGACCACGCCGCTTAGTGGAACAGGTTTCCCCTCACTAACATCCTTTTAAAACATATCTTTTACAAATCATAATCCTACAACCAAAACTGGTTAAAACTGTAAAGCATATGTAACATACATATCATGTAACAAATGGACTATTTGTCCGAACACTATAGTTTTGTTTGGCTAACTATTAACCTTTGGCTGAATCGGGCCTACCAGACAATATAACAAAATAATCTAACATCTGTTAAACACACCTCTTTTGGATGGTCTTTCCTTAACTGTCTTTTAAATACTTCTCTTTTGGACGGTCTGTCCTTAACTTAACATCTCCCAGGGTCACCTGATCCTAATGGTTTTGCGGACTCACCAATAACCTATCTATATACAAACATATATTCCTTTCCATGATTAATCATAATTTTAGTCTTACTGTGACAAAGCCCTACACACTGGAACTTCGAACTAAATTAGCTGGGGCCAATGGCTAATGTATAGGGTGCGATCCTATACCAGTCCCATCTAGTACTCTAATATCTGAGTCATTTTACTTAAGGATGTCTTCCCATAATTTTCCTTGAAAACTTTTTCATCTGAAATTGATTTAAAAACTTTTAAACCAAACTTAAACAAGAAAAACATTTATACTCAATGCTTTACTCAAAATCACCTTGCCATGTTATACACACACATACACACACTTTACTCAAACCTTAGTTGATGAAAACATTTACTTACTTCAAAGTACCCCTTTCGATTCCGTTGAAAGTTCCCCTTTCAAAACCAAGTAAAACCCTTCATTTAACCTAGGCCGAAAGGCCAAAACCTTCCTTTCGAAACCATACTCAAAACCCTTTCGAAACCCTTGAAAAACCTTTCTTTCGAAAGCTATAAAACCTTAGACATCATATCTTAAAACACTTCAAAACATAGCCTTTAGAGACCCATGGAAAAACCTATCCCTTCAACCCTTTCGAAACAATCAGGAAAACATAACCTTTCGACTCCTTCAAAACTATTGGGGAACTACCCCTTCGAAACTATTTTTAAAGCCTTTCGAAAGCATCAAACCTTTAAAAACTCAAACCTTTCGAAAACACTTGGGTTCAATTTAAAACATGTGGAATAAAACACCTTTCAAAACATTTAAACCTTCTCTTTCGAAACCATTGGGTTATACTTCAACAGAACAAAAAGGGTCTATAAAACCATTTAAGTCGAAAGCCTACCTTTTAAAAGCATTCCCAAGTAAAGAAGTGATGGTGTCGAAACCACCCTTTAGAAAGCATTGGAGAAGTGGCTAATTTTAAAAGCTAAGTATACCTTTCGAAACCATTAACTTCAAAAGGTAGAAATGCGGCAGCTAGGGGTTTCGACCCCTTTGAAAGCATTACTTAAAACAAAAGAGCGCAACCCTTTCAAAACCTTTTCTTTAAAAAAATTGACACAGTCGTAAGCCAACCGTATCGAAAGCTATCCCTTCGAAAGCAAAGCAGGCGCTATTTTAATTTAAAACAAAGGCATACTCCATCCCCTTCGGAACCCAATGTTTCGACTATGTACCTTCCGCCTTTATCCAATACGCTACGTACCAAGTAACTTGATACCATGCGCCTTAGTTTCGAAAGCATGGTGGCGAAACGTCCTAGTCGGAACCCCTTGTACTGAAAGTAGCGGAACATACTAAAAACATGTTATTTTTGTTTTTAACTTAAAAGAGAAGCACTTTTCAACTAACCTACTATTATTTGTCAAATTTTCATTGGTTGCTAAATACCTTTTTCAAAGGTGCTGCCAATATTTTCAGAAATAAACAATAATTTTATTTTACAAACTATCCCTTCTCCTTAATTAAATATATAAAACATTTAAGTCCCATACCTTAAACAATTTTATATATTCATCAAAACACTTAGGAAAATTCTATAAAATTTCCAGAAAATCCTATTTAATATGTTTTCTAACATATTTAACTTTCAGACCCAAATAATTAATTATTTAGCCATAAATAATTTATAACCCAATAAATCATTTTCTTCAGTAGAAAATTAATATAAAATCCACATTAATTCAACAACTTATGAAAATTGAAACCCGACTATAAAATATTATTTCTTATCTATATCGAAAATCGCAAGGCATTTAGATGTCATTAAATTGGGTTTCACATAAAAACATATCATGAAAATCTATATGAATAAGCATAGATCATCAACAAGCATATATATCATTTAATCATTCAAATACATGGCATAATCATGCAAATAATTCGGATTTTTCCTTAAAACCGAAAATCATTCAAATACATGGGGTGTTACAAATTATTTATTAATAATATGTTATAATATGGACATTTATACATCCAAATCTAAAGTACTAGTTATACAAGGTACCAAATTAAATATCACATAGACTAAATGTAATTACAAACTTTCAACAATTACGTTTACACATATACATACACATATAAACAAATATCCTATTGACATTCCTTGATGGTTGGAGATTTGTGAATGCTACAATTTGGATTGTGGAAACAAAAATTCTCTTTTTGTTCCACTCAATTTCCATTAGCTTCAAAAGTTATTTCCCCAACACATCTAACTTCATTTTCATTTTCAACTTCCATTTATACTTCCTTCTCTTCTTCTTCTTATTCCTCTTCTTCTTCCTCTTCTTTTTCTTCAGATTCACTTCCACATTAATGGGGTTATGAACGACCAAATTTTCAAGTTCTTCCCATCTATTATAATACGGGCCATTTGATTCAGAATATGATTCTGAAGAATCCTTAGGATTCTTCCATGCCTCTCTTGTTCATTCTTAATCCAAATTTGATGTATTTGAATTTCAGTATGTATGTTATGTTGATAACATGCTTCATTTCTTTCTAAACATTTCCTAATTTGAGAACGTGAAGTCGTAAAAAGGAGAATTTCTTTCACTTGGGTGTTAGGATCCATTAATGGTGTGTGTTTCTAAGTTTTACGGAGAATAAATAAGAGAAAATGAATCTAGAGATGAAATATTTTAGTTATATAGGTACTTTTTATTTTAAAATTTAAATTAAGGAAGGAAATATATTTCAACGTTCCATATGTCAACATATGAAATTAATGTATGTCGACATATCCATTTTATATGATATATTCTATTTTTTATTTTACTTAAATCCTATATATAAATATATAATATATTTTAGAAAATAAGCAGATTCCTAGTTTTCTTCTTAGTTTAATAAATTTATTAATGTTTTTGTCAATATATTGTCCACTAGGTTTTCAAGTTTTATAAATTTAAATTAATTGTTTTATGATTTTTTTAATTAATTAGAAAAGACATATTTAATATTTCAAAATAAATTATGATAGAAAAAATTATTTTTACTATATTAGGGTATTTCATGAATATTTAGCATTTTTTTAAATATATAAGTTGTGTGTGTGTGTGTGGATAAATATATATGTATGTATGAATCTATGTGTATGTGTGTGTATATCTTCATGTGTATGTGTGTATTTTATAATTTTAGTGTTTATAAATTTGTATTTCTTATTTATACATATTATTTCACATATTATATAATAGTTTGAAATGAATATTTTTCAGTTTATGAATTTTGTATTATGAAGAATATTACTTTGAATCGCTGTTTTACTGTTTTTAACAATGTTTCAGAAAGAACTAATAAAATATGAAACACATATTATCAATTTACGAAAGTCTAATCATTTAACTAATAATAAATAAATTAAATTAAAAATTACCGACTTTTTGAGTTACTCGTGGTTTTCTTCAGTGTTCATGGCTTTTTCTTTATGATCAACTGGTGTCTGTTCATCTTATGTTAGGAAGCACGGATCTACATTTTCTATCTCTCAGTCACTACAGCTTGATATAGAGTCTGAATCGTCCCATGTTGCATTGTAAGCCCATTTCCTTTTTTTGTTAAAGGAGTCTGTGTTGGGAGAGCACTTCAATTTCTTTTGATTTGGACAGTCCCTTTGAAAGTATCCAATTTTGTTATATCGAAGCATTTACGGTGTCTTCACTCCCTGATTTATTTGGGTCTACATCAGTTCTTTTGAATTTTTTTTACACACTTCAGGAATTTTCTAAAATTCCTAGTCATAAATGTCATTTTCTCATAGTCATCTTATCCTTTGTCTCCATGAGTTGCGTTGAATGCCAATGTTTTCTTCTCACCTGATCGGCTATCATTTCTGCCGTAAAATTCAACTTCATATGACATTAAATTACCTATTAATTCTTCTATTTTTGTTATACTGATACCATTGGATTCTTTTATGGCGAGAGTCTTTTGATCCCATTCACTTGTAAGTGAATTAAGAATTTTTTGGATTTGATCTTCTTCGATGTATTCTTTTCCTAATGAAATTAAAGCATGTAATATGACTTGAAATCTAGAATACAAGTCAGAAATAGACTCATTTGGTTTCATTTTAAATAATTGAAATTGGTCAATTAATATGAAAATCTTGGTTTGTAACCTTACAAGTGCCTTCATGTGTAACTTGCAATGTTCTTAATATTTCATATGCAGACTTATGTAATGAAACTCTATTAAATTCATTTTTATCTAGCAAACAAAACAATATATTCATAGCTTTTGAGTTACTAAGTGCTTGTGCCTTTTGATCGTTTGTCCACTGAGCATATGCAGGCTCGGGTTCCCTATACTCACTTTGGGTAATATTCCAAATTTCGAAGCCATTGGATTGTAAACAAATTTTCAATCTACATGACCAACATCCATAATTACTACCATTAAAAAGCGGGGGTCTAACGGTTGATTTGATTTCTACAGAAGTGTTAAAAAGTGTGTTACTACTGTTAATAGCCATTAAAATGTTCAAAAATCAGATTATGAGTTTTTGAAAATCATGTGCTCTGATAACAAATATGGTCCTTTCACAAGGAATTTCAACTCACCTCGGTGGCCTACACTAGTCCCTCGGACTCGGGTTTTATGTTCAGCCTCTCAACTTGGACCAACCACTGCATGGGACATGTAGGGGTAAGATCCAATGTTTCACCACAGATTATAATATAAGAACCCCCTTATCACGCTTCAACTTGTTCTGATGCCAAATGTGGATGGAGTGATCGTAGGTGTGATAACCTAATTTATACTATAACAGAATGGATCTTAAGGCTATTTTACACTAAGGAGGGTGAATAGTGTATTTAAATTTTTTACCCATATACTTACAAATTTTGAACTTTATCACAGAAATTTCAAACATAGGTAATAATGTAACCATAGAGCAGTCAAATAATAGTAAGTAAATGTAGTAAAAGTAAAGGTAAATAAGATACCAAGAATTTATACTGGTTCAGATTCTCAATTCTCTATCAAGTCCTATACCCCGTACAGAATTTCATTAACCACGTCTTGACTTTAAATCAATTGACAAGAACAACCTTTACACTTCTTGACTTTGACTCAGGTGGTAATGACACCTACTGGAATTTGACTCGGATAACCAGCACACCCTTTGGAATTTGTCTCAGGTAACCAGAACACCTATCATGTCTTTGACTCAGGAGGCATGACAACTCCCTTTACATTCTCGTCTTAACTTTCACATAGGTGGTTAAGATCACCCTTTTACAAGTAGTAGCAGTGGAGCACAAGATATCGAACCTTTCGATCACAATTCTAAGTAGTTTGTTGATATAATTTCCTACAGACCTTCAATAGTTGAATATCTTTGATTTTAAGTAGAACTGAGTGAAGATCGGAGAGTTAATGATGTAGAATCTTCTCTGATTTTTATATGAATGTAGGGAAAGAGAATTAATGTTGAATTTGATAGCACTTCATTGAAATCTTAAAGTGAATGAGGGAGAATAGAGAGATGAAGAAAGTAGTTAGAAATTATCGTTTAAAAATTTGAAATCAGAGGTCTTTAAATAAAGGTTAATGAGTTGCTTCCAATAGCGAAAGGATAACATCGAAAGTTGCTTCTTTTTAAAATTTTAAAAACACTTCAACGGTCTATATGTCGACATACAAATATTTCATATGTCGACATACATAAATTTATTTGTATATGTTTAAAACCACTTTAAAAATGTTTTAAATTATATTTCTTTATAAAAACTCTAGTAAAATTGATTTTATAAATACATTAAATATTATTATTTTTTATAAAAAATATTTTGAATGGAAAATAATTTTCGAAGTGAAGATAATCAAGGAATGTACTACTCAGATATTTAACATTTAATTTAAGAATCTATAAAATAATTGCGCAAATGTCTTATGCTCTTCGTGTTTTTATTCTTGAATTCTTTAAAACACATGAGTCTTCAAATATATCTCGATCAACTCTTAATTTATACTGATCAGTTCTTTAAGCTTTTATTCAATCATCACTTGTATAAATCTGTTAAAAATTCCTTATATCCTGCACAATATACTATATAACTTGAGAAAACATCAGTAACAATATTTAAATTATTGTTGCCATCAAAATTGATACCTTGGATATTAACAGTAATCTCCTATAAAGATAAAGACTTAAAAGTGGATTTTAAAGATAAGAGAATCAAGACTTAGGACAAATTCCATTGCATTCGTAATGCTAATGAAAGCATATAAAACTTCTTAAAATCGGATAATGAGGTATATTGAGACAAAAGAAGGAACTAAGAGCAAAATCTTTAATAAACCAGAAAAGTATCTTTATAACTCTTAAATGCATGCCCTCTTTCTTATTCTTCTTCATTCCTCTTTCTCTTCTAAAAAGAGAAAACTAGGTCTTCAAATCTTCTTCTTTTTGTAACTTTTACAAATCTTATCATAAAATTCCAAAAAATACTCAAAATTCGAGTTATAATATTTTTTTGGATTAGATTTAAAATAAATAATTTAAAGCCAACTATACATATATATTATATTTAATGTATCTGGATATGTGTGCTTTATTTTAAGTTGACTTTTTAAATTATTTTGACTTACTCAAAATCTATCAAAACAAATTTTCTCTCCTCAAAAGTCGAGAGCAATAATTTTTTTTCCAATAATTTTAAACCATAATTATGTGCATGTGTGTATTTGTATAATTCGAATTTTTTTAGAACCAAGAATGAAAACCTTTTTAAAAAACCGTGCATGAATTAAATATAAATCTATATTTAATTTTAATTTGAGTTTGAAAACTACTTGTAAGCCGAGAGTAATAATTTTTTTTCAATAATTTTAAACTGCAAGAATGTGTTTGTATAATTCGAATTTTTTTAAACTGAGAATAGAAACCTTTTAAAAATACCGTGCATGAATTAAATATAAATTTATATTTCATTTTAATTTTAGTTTGAAAACTATTTCATATATGTATAGGTGTGAGCCATGGAGGAATTTTTTTTAATTTTTAAAATCCAAACTAAAAATACATATATACATATAAACAACTATATGTATATGTGTGTGTATGTGTAATTTTAGTTGTTTAAAACATTAAATTTAATTTCGAATTTTTTTAGCCAAATACAAATATGAATATATAAATGATTTTGATTTGTATATAAAATAAATGTTTACCTTTTATTTAATTCTGTTGATTATCGACACTTTGGTGTTAGTTACTTCTATCCAGATCCTTTGTTCCTTGTCCTTGACTACAATGTGAAAATTCCATCTTTTAAGCCTCACCAATTTGTTTCAGTGGAAGCTAGGTTTTTGTTATATACATGGAATAAGAGCGAATAAGGGCTACTTATAATCAACTAGATATAAAAAAATCAAACACCTTTCTCTCTAGATCTGAAGACCGGTCTTCTTACCCACGCAGCCCATAACATGATCGGTAATACCCTTACAGGGTTAATGGACTTCAAGCTTAATTAATACATCATATTCATTAATTATTTTAGCACATATTTTAATTAAATTAATATAAAGATATATATTATTAACTTTAAGGTTTTAAACAATTATTAAAATGCCATAAAAAATTAAGCATAACATTTATATTAATTTTATAATTAATTTATAGCATTTATAAATTAATTTTGAACTGGTTGAACTCAAAAATTAGCTAACAACATGATTGTGTTGATGCATTAATATGAACTCGGTCCTCGGTTAATATTTAAAAAATCAACTACTGAAGCATGTATGGACTTTATAAAGTATGATATCAGCCACATGTTCAGCCGCTTGTAGATCCCTTAAACGAAATCCAGTTTCTAATCTTTCTTAAAATACACCTTGTAACGACATTTAATGCACGTTTTCTGTTAGTCGGTACTATATAACTAATATATATATATAGTTTATCTAAGGTCAAAAACTCTAATAATATCTAAAGTTAATTGCATATACCACTTTAAATTCCTTGGTTAAATCCGATAAGATTTATCGATTATGCGATTTACTCCAGTTAGAGATTTTGACTTTGGATCGACTACCAATATGGTGATACCAACCTTCTATGATGAAGGAGACGAATCCTCTTTTAAGTAGCGTTTCATTTTAAGTAATTTAACATATACCAAATTTGACTGTAACATGATCGCGATATCATATGATTCATCATAATCAGTGTATAGTCCAGTTGCTTAAGATCTATAGTACCCTCAACCTAAAGACTAATGGACATCGTTACATGAGATCTTCTATTTTGACTTATTTGTATTAACCTATAGAAGACTCTCATTGAGTCATTCTATGACTATTCCAAACGACCACATGTATGTGACCCTTTGGTGTCCTCCAACGATCATGAATAATTCACCATCCATCGTATGGAGAGCATTAAGTACACTAGTCTCAATTGATGTATTGATATCCTTTTCTCGATACTTGTTGACTATGAACATTTAATGAATAAATATTTAAATATCGATTTAAAACTCATGGTTATGAACACGTTCGCTACTGCAATCGATAATACTTCTCTTAAGGATTTTCTACCTATACATGTTTAATGTATTAATAAACTTATATATCTATATAACAATACATATAAAAGAAATAAAACAAAAAAGCATACTTTAATCCGAACATGGTTCTTTTACAAGAGCTAAGTTACATTACTATTTACACGATTGCCCTTAAGGACACACCCTTAACTCTACCAATCTCCCATTTCACTTGTAACCATTATGGAGCCTCTGCCCATATCTTTGATTAGACTACCTAAACTACACTAGGAAGCGTCTTAGTGAATGGATATGCGATATTACTTTTAGCATTATGTCTTGACTTCTTATGAGCTCATGGTTCCTTGGCAATCTAAATTGTCGCATTATTGTCGTAATACATTAGCATCTAACCTTCGATGCTTGGGATCACTCGTAGCTCTTTAATGAAATTGCACATTCACGCCACTTCTTTTGCAGCATCGTTTAAGGCGATGTACTTAGCTTCCATGGTCTATTCAGCCACAACTTCTTGTTTTGAACTTCTCCAACTAACAGTCCCTTCGTCAAAAGTAATTACCATCGAAAACTATTTGCTATCTTCGACATTACTCATCAAACTCGAGTTTGAGTGCCCCGTCATAAGGAGTTCCTTGTTTCCATATATAAGAAATGAATCCTTAATATTTCTTAAATACTTAAGGATAACATTAACCATTATCCAATGATTTTCACCTAGATTTGGTAGATAGCGGCTAACAGCACCTAGTGCAAAAGTGACATCTAGCTTAGTGCATAGCATAGCATACATGATAGATCCTATTGTCGATGCATAAGGAATCCTACTCATACGGTGACTTCCTTATCCATAGATGGGGAACCTCAGAAAGACTAATTCCATGTCACACTAGAACATTTCCACACTTAGAATTTTCCATACTAAATCTTATTATTATGATATCTATATAAACCGATTGGGACAATCCCATTAAGCTTTTAGATCCATCTTTATATATCTTTATACCTAGTATAAAGGATGCTCTTCTAATCCTTTATCGAAGAACAATTTGACAACCAAGCTTTAACTGGTTGTAAGACTAGTACATCGTTACCAACTAGTGGTAAATCGTTAATGTACAAAACTAAAAAGGTTATAACACCATTTGTTCTTTCCTATATACAAATGCTTCTTCTATTTTGACTAAAACTAAACTATTTTATTACCTTATCAAAACACTTATTACAACTTCTATATGCTTTCTTAAGATCATAAACAGATCTTAATTGTCAACATGTATTGACTCCACTCCCACTGACCTCGAATATCTCTGACTATGACATATAAACACTCTTTTAAATTACCATTTAGAAACGTTGTTTCAACGTCCATATGCCATATTTCATAGTCATAATAAGCAGCAACTACAAGTGAATCTGAATTGATTTAAGCATATGATTGATTAAAATGTTTCGTGATAATCAACGCCTTGAATTTGATGGAAATCTTTCACAACCACCTTGCTTTATAGGTCTTGATCTTTCCATCTGCATCGATCTTTCTCTTAAAGATCCACTTACAACCTACGACTACCCCTCTTTGGGAATATTTTCGAAAGTACGAACTTTGTTTTTGTAAATGCAACCATTCCAGATTTCATCGCATCAATCCATAAGGCAATGACCTTAATCTTCAAGGCTTGTTGGTATATAAGGGGATCACCATCATGAATGATGCAATCCTCGTTTCCGTCGTCAACGAGATATCCATAGTATCTCTCAAGCCCACAAGATTCCCTACTAGACCTTCTAATAAGTTATGCGTCTTCAATGGATGTTAAATTACTATCTAAATACTCAATTTCTATGGATTTTTTTTAATCTCAAGCAAATCTATCTTACGGCCATTAATTTCTCATAAAATAATTCCTATTCCAAAAAGCTGGCATGTCTTGAAACAAACACATTTTGTTTCTCGATATGATAAATTTTTTATCCATGAGAATTTCTAGGATACCCTATGAAAATATATAAAATCGATCTTGCCTTAAGTTTAGTAGGGTCTACATACTTAACATAAGTCAGAAAACCCTATACCATAAGATAAGTAATGGAGTTTCTTCCCAATCCATAATTTGTATTAGGTCTTTAGTACAAATTTAGATGGTACGGGATTTAACATGTATACTGTGGTTTCAAGCACTTATCCCAAAAGGAATGAGGCAACTCAATATCACTCATCATCGATCGAAGCTTGTCTAATAAAATTAGATTTCTCCTTTTGAAACACCGTTGTGTTGAGGAGTATATGAGTGACTTAAGGTAGAATCTTATTCTCTTTTAGGTACACTTATAGCTCATATTCAATTTACTCATCGCGTCGATCAGATCAAAGTATTTTAATTTTTTTATCTACATGGTTTGCAACTTCATTCTTGTATTCTAAGAATTTATCTTACACCTCTAATTTGCACTTCATAATATACGTATATCTGTATTTGGATAAATCACCAGTGAACGTAATGAAATAAGAAATTCCACCTTTGGTAGTTGTAGGCAATGGACCACATATATCAGTATGTACTAGTGTTAAGATCTCAGTAACACTTTTGTTGCTTCCATTAGATGGGTGCTTGTCCATTTTACATTTAAGACACGATGTACAAGTATTAAATGGATCAAAATTGAATGATTGTTGAAACCCTTGGTTTCTTAACTCGTTCAATCATTTCTCACTTATATGGACTATCATTTATTTTAGATGCATTATTATTTTTAACAAAAAAAACATGATTATGATTAGGTGAGGTGTCCTATTATTTCTAACATCTAAAATTACTGACAAACATCGTCAATATACACTTGTGCACTAATCTCAGATATTAAAAATAGTGAATCGTTAGTTATATAAATTAAAAATCTAAAACTGTAAACAAAAGGAGAAAACCACACGGTGGAATTTATATAAAATATACATATCTCAATAATGAATACATATATTTCAATAAAACATACAAGATCCAATACATCAAATATCATCTATATTTTTCAATACATTAATCATTACTAAATCTGTAAATAATGTAACTACGGTACAAGAAAGATATACCAAGTCAGCATCCTGCAGATATAACCTATATCCAGACCTTTATTCCCTCCTTCACTCCTACCTACAACTTTATAACTATATGAATATACATAATAATGGGAACAAGATGTTCAAATACGTTTGGACCATGATAATTTCTATACACTTCGAAAACAAGGATAATAATTCATGTCCAGCGGTTAAGTCCACTAGCTGGTTAATCTTTGGCAGTAGGAAGCTGTTTTTAGGCATGCCTTTTTCAAGTCTTAATAGTCTATGAATGTGCAACATTTTTCATCAGGCTTCTTGACCAGCACCAGATTTATTACCCATTCAGTGTATAAAGCATCGATGATGAAGCCATTGACCGTCAACTTATTCATTTCTTCTTTTAATGCAGCGGATTGCTTCGAGCCTAGACTATGCCTTTTTGCTTCATAGGAGAACATATAGGGTTCATATTCAATGTACGACATGCTATCTTGGGCGATATTCCATATATATTAAAATGCATCCAGGAAAACACATCAAGTTTTGCTCGGAGCAACCTTGACAACTCCTTCTTCATCTTCATCGTAAGCTGTGATCCGATCTTTAGGACCCGAATAAGGTCATCCCGATCGACCAGGATGTTAATCATTAGCTCAGTTGGGGCTACTCTTGCATCCTCTGGTTCTTTCCTTAGATCCATATATTTGTAGAATTTACTATATCATTCGATCCAGGGCTCAGGCGGTGGTTACTATGTGTAACGACCCCACCGTGATGCCTAGATTAGCAAAGAACATTACAAGTAATGTCGTCTGCTAATCCGAAGAATACAGCTTGTTATGGGCGATCAAATATGAATATATCTTTATACTAACACTGACACGTCATTTATACCTTTTCGCTTAATATCTGAACTGAATTTGACGTGTACAATATTAATACAAAGTAATAGACACACCGATTTCTCAAAATTAGAACAATATATCATATAAATAACAGTCACAGATCACAGTTGAATTAATCTCAACTTGTACATATACAAATTTTGAGTTTACAAAATAAAATACTAAACCCGATTGTAACAAAAGTTTTACAATCTAATCTCAATTGTACATCTTATAAACATATTCAAAATTTTCCTAAATGAGATAAACTAAAAAAGTCAAAAGTATTTATCTCCTTGCTAGCCCAAACATCCAAAGGTCAACTTGTCCTGTAACCCGAAAAGTCTCGACCTGACCCAAGCAAAAGAACACCTGGGTCAGACTATCTCTAAATATCCAATAGGGTGAGAACATAATATAACACAAGAATAAACAACATATAATTAAATACAGATGTCTAGGATATAACGAGTTAGGTAATTAATTTAACTCAGAAAAGGGTTATAAGTTTAAGTCACAGACACGAACTAGTCACTAAACACAGAATAATAGAATTAACTTAATTTAACATCCATCACAAGGCACAATAATATATATTTATTTCACGAACACAAGACACAAGAATATATATTTATTTCACGAACACAAGACACGAGAATATATGTTTATTTCACTAACACAAGACATAAGAATATATATTTATTTCATGAAAGCAAGACCCAAGAATATAAAATTGTTTCACAAACACAGAATAGTCATAGAATCAAAATATCCAGAATCCAAGAGATCTTACTCAAAACGATCATTATAATCGTACACAGAACCATAGCAAACAAACAAACAATTCGGTATCACACGTACCTATCCGATACCGGAGATCGTACACAGAATGGGAATCATAGAATCACAAGATGATCTCAAGGATAGTAGCCATGACCGAATCTTTCAAATTTATTTTATATTATTATACTTGAAAAGAAATCTAGGAGTAAACTTCCTAAGGATCTAGCAGCCACTTGCCGCAAACCAAAAGAGAGCAAACTCTAAAGTGCCGATTACTATCACCTTTAGTAATCACTAGAGCTTAACCAATACATCTCATATACCGTATGGTGAAATCCAAATATTTACTAAAAGCTAGTAAATATCACTTGTTACGGATTCCATTGGAAAACCTAAACTACATTCTCCTAAGGTGTTAAGTACTTTCCCACCAGAAGAGAATACAACTCTAAAGTGTTAAGTACTTTCCCAATACGATCATAAGAATTTAACTTAGGCAGCCCATACTACCCAGTTAAGTTCAAGTATTCGCTAATGAGTTAGTAAATTTCACTCAAACATTCTATTCAACGGGTTGTGCCATATTTGACGAAGCGTGATTCAAAAGCATTTAAACCAGTCGATAACACTAAGTCGATTATTAGTACTTCCCAAATTATAGACTTAAGGTTCTCAAAATAATTTTTCTCTTTGATTTTATTGTTTAAAAACACTTGTTATAAATTTCCATAAGTTTATTTATTATTTAGATTAAAATAAATTTTAACTTATTTGATAAAATATTCCATAAACCGGAAGTTTTCCAAGATTTCACTTATATACACAAGGTTGTATCGAATTTCCATATAGTTGTATTATTCGCAAAACTATATTTTAAAACCATATTAAACTACTCTTCTAAATCCTTATTAAAATATAACAATTCTATTTAGAAATAAACTAAGTTTATACTTTTCAAAACTAAATTTCCAAATTCCATGAATACTAAATTATTTATGTAATAAAATCATAATACTTATATTCCAAATCCAAAATTACTTTTATGTAAAAATAGATCAGATTCGTATTTCCAAAGTCATATTTCCAAATCCATAAATATTTTACTAACCATGCTTAATATATAAAATAAATTGCTAAAAATCATTTTTAATATCTATTAACTTAATTTAGAAACAATTCTAAGATTTATAAATATAAACGATTCTCTTTCGTAAAATTACTTGTATACGAAGTTTATTAATTTATTTCATTTAACTCAAATCTATGGTTAAAAGATCTGTAATTTTGACCACTTAAATCTCATA
Organism: Allium fistulosum; assembly: GCA_030737815.1. NCBI lineage: Eukaryota > Viridiplantae > Streptophyta > Magnoliopsida > Asparagales > Amaryllidaceae > Allium > Allium fistulosum. Next base: position 1,181,085,382 of record CM060902.1, read on the forward strand.
ATTTTACAAAACTTAAAACATAAAAGTTGTAGATAAAATTTTCAGTTTTCAAACAAGGAAAAGATAATCCAATTTGGATTTATGGTTCAAAAGTTATGGCCGAAATAATTTCCAGATTTAAATTTATTAACTCTGTCTTTCATTGACAGGGCATCGACAAAGAAACGAATTTTAAACCATTTAAACTTCAAAATTATGCAAAACTCAAAACATGAATGTTGTATAGAAAAGTCTAATATTTTCAAAACTTTATGAATTAATGAATTCCGATAAGTAAAGAAAAAGTTATGCCTAAAACAATTTCAGTGTTTCAAAGCTAAGATGAAAACACAGGACAGAGAGGTTACCTATTCTTCAAACCTAAATTACACTTAGTAAACTGTAGATTCACAAAAATTCATGAACATAAAAGTTGTTACTTATAAAAATACCTTTCAACTAAAAGAAACCACAATCAATTTTGATCTACCAATCAAAAGTTATGGTGATTTTAACATCAGGTTTCAACTAAGAAAATTGCACATAGCAGAGCTACACCATCAGTTTCAAACTCAATTTTGACCCATGAAACAGCAGAATTTCAAAATATGATTAAAGAAAACTTTTAGCTAATTGAAAGAACTTTCTACCACAGAAAAAAATTGAGTCAATTTGGATCATTTTACACTAGGATATCGCTGTTTTACTACAGCGATTTTCATAAACAATTTTCAGCAAATAACAACCAAACAATCATCCAAATTCACAATCATTCATGACACAAAAAATACATGCAAACCAAAAATTTAGAGATAGGTGTGTGAGGGTTAAATCACTTTAAATTCTTTAATTATCTTGCCAAAACGCCCTTATTACAACCCCGCAAATCAATTTCAGGAGAACCTAGTTTTGCCTCAAACCCTAAAGAAAACAACAAACATCAAACACTATAAATTATTGAAATCAATTAGTATATGAGATGGATCAGGGATAGAGAGACTTACTTTGATTTTCTCTAAGTTTTCTGGAGTTTCTTTCGATTTTAAAACTTTGATTTTTGCTTTCTAGGTTTTGAGAATAAAGGAGGAAGTGGCTTCTGTTTTTTCTTTTGAGATTGTGAACGTATTGGAGATTATAATTGAGAAGGAAGACTTCTCATTTTTACCGAAAGTCTTAATGGGCTAGGTTTTGTATTAAATCCAATAAGGACTCAATGCATTTCTATTTTTATTAATAAAATAATACTCTCTACTCTAGGAATTTAAAATCCTTTTTATCATGAATTTGAAAATATAACTAACACACTTAAATTCAAGAATGTCCCCATACTTTAAATAAATAAATAAAACGTTTTAACTCTAAAGAAATTCTTATTTATTAAAGTGAGCATTAACTTCCAAAATGTTTATTTATGAAAATGATTACTTCATAATATTAGTTTAAGAATCCTCATATTAAACTTAAATCCTACTTATTATTTAAATAAAGCGCTTAAGTTCTAATTTCTCAATTTCAATAAATGAGAAATCAAATTTCTCATTGAAATTTCTAGTTTAATTTTTCTTATTCTACAACACTGAAAAATCAGGGTTGTTACAAACTTCCCCCCTTAAGAAAATTGCATCCCCACAATTTCCTTAATGAAAGAAATTCATAATATAAATTTCCTCTTAAAATAATTATTTGTTAACTGGCTTCTAGTTTCATTCCAAAAATTAGTCAATTAATATTACTCCAAGTTATAACACTAAACTCAAAATTTCAGTTATCAAATTTGTCAAAATTCTCAAAAATATTCTAACGTCTTAAATTTACAGAAAATTTCGCCAGTGTCTCCTTTGCGCAGTTAGTGTTTCAAAAATTTACAATATGGATATAATTACATAATATACATCTCATCTCAATGATGAGGCATCCCGTAGGGAAAAACATAAAAATGCGATATGTAATCCGAGATATGTACCTTATATTTGAAATATTAGCGAGTCCGCTAATATTCCTTAAGCAAACAATTTATAATCTTTTAAACGATATCTATTTAACTTCAGATATCTGCACCTATCTCAAAAATTCATATTAGTATTTAATATCAAATTCATATCATATAGGAGATATAAACAATTCATAATTACATTTTAATTAGATTGACATCATAATATTACATAACAAAAGAAATCCATACTGAAATTTCCAAGTTTTAGTTATTACTTATGTCAAAATGTCACGTTCGATGTTTAGGAATTCCTATTTGTAACATGACGTCCCACATATTGATCAGAATCCTTAAACAATATCCGAATAAGTCAACACAATAGATAATATCAAGTTTAAGTGCATTTATTTTATTATCACTAAATCCATGCATCCAATTTTAAGTAAATGCAACAAAACAACCAATTCTTACCAACCAATCAACCAAAACATACATGATCACTTACAGTGGAACAATTCAATGTCTGAAATTCCACTGCGCAACTCTGATTATTCCTAAATCATTTAAATATTTAAATTATTTACTCAAATTTCCCAAATTTTCTATTAAAAGAAACTTTAATTCAATTCATTCTAATTTAATTCCAAAATTTTCTTAACTCTAAAAGATTTTACTCATTAATTTCCAAAAGTTTTAATGTCACAAATTCCAATGCATCAATTTAAAATTTTTAAATCAATTTATACCCCAAATGATTATCTCGATAATCATTTATATTCCTATCCCTAATTAAATACTTAATTTAATTATCTTCCACACACCCCAAAGGATAGGACACTGAGTCATCTAGGTCTGGATCCGTAATATTATATGATATAATGTTCTAACACAGCTCTGATACCAAGCTGTAACGACCCCACCGCGATGCCCAGATTAGCAAATAACATTACAAGTAATGTCATCTGCTAATCCGGAGAACACAGCTTGTTAAGGACGATCGAATGTGAATATATCTTTATACTAACACTGACACATCATTTATACCTTTTCACTTAATATCTGAACTGTTGACGTGTATAATATTAATACAAAGTAGTAGACACACCGATTTCTTAGAATCAGAATAATATGTCATATAAATAACAGTCAAAAATCACAGCGGAATTAATCACAACTTATACATATACAAATTTTGAGTTTACAAAATGAAATACTAAACTCGATTGTCGTACAAGTCTTACAATTCTCTAACCTCAATTTGTACATCTTATAAACATATTAAAAAAATTCCTAAATGAGATAAACTAAAAAGTCAAAAGTGTTTATCTCCTTGCTAGCCCAAACATCCAAAGGTCAACTTGTCTTATAATCTGAAGTGTCTCGGCCTGACCCGAGCAAAAAACACCCGGGTCAGACTATCTCTAAATATCCAATAGAATGAGAACATAATATAACACAAGAATAAATAACATATAAGTAAATACAGATGTCCAGGATACAACGAGTTAGGTAATTAATTTAACTCAGAAAAGGGTTATAAGTTTAAGTCACAGACACGAACTAGTCACTAAACACAGAATAATAGAATTAACTTAATTTAGCATCCATCACAAGACACAAGAATATATATTTATTTCATGAACACAAGACACAAGAATATTTTTTTTTCATGAACACAAGACACGAGAATATATGTTTATTTCACTAACATAAGACACAAGAATATATATTTATTTCACGAATGCAAGACCCAAGAATATAAATTTATTTCACAAACACAGAATAGTTACATAATCAAAATATCCAGAATCCAAGAGATCTTATTCAAAACGATCGTAATGATCGTATATAGAACCGTAGCAAACAAACAAACAATTTGGTATCACACGAACCGATCCGATACCGGGGATCGTATACAGAATGGGAATCACAGAATCACAAGATGATCTCAAGGATAGTAGCCATGACCGAACCTTTTAGATTTATTTTAGATTATAATACTTGAAAAGAAATCTAGGAGTAAACTTCCTAAGGATCTAGCAACCAATTGCCGCACACCAAAAGAGAGCAAACTCTAAAGTGCTAATTACTATCACCTTCAGTAATCACTAGAGCTTAACCAATACGTCACATACCGTATGGTGAAATCCAAGTATTTACTAAAAACTACTAAATATCACTTATTACGGATACCACTGAAAACCTGAACTACATTCTCTTAAGGATCTAGCAAACACTTGTCGCATATCAAAAGAGAATACAACTCTAAGGTGTTAAGTACTTTTCCAATACGATCATAAGAATTTAACTTAGGCAGCCCATACTACCCAGTTAAGTTCAAGTATTCTCTAATGAGTTAGTAAATTTCACTCAAACATTCTATGCAATGGGTTGTGCCATATTCGACGAAGCGTGATTCGAAAGCATTTAAACCAGTCGATAACGCTAAGTCGATTATTAGTACTTCCCAAATTATAGACTTAAGGTTCTCAAAATAATTTTTCTCTTTGTATTTCCAAAGTCATATTTCCAAATCCATAAATATTTTACTAACCATGCTTAATATATAAGATAACTTGCTAAAAATCATTTTTAATATCTATTAACTTAATTTAGAAATAGTTCTAAGATTTATAAATATAAATGATTCTCTTTCGTAAAATTACTTGTATACGAAGTTTATCTATTTATTTCATTTAACTCAAATTTATAGTTTAAAAATCTGCAGTTTTGACCACTTAAATCTCATAAGTTTACAAAACTTAAAAATGAAAGTAGTATATAAAAGTTTCAGCTTTCAAAAAAGAAAAAGATCATCCAATTTGGATTTACGGTTCAAAAGTAATGACTGAAATAATTTCCAGATTTAAATTTATTAACTCTGTCTTTCATTGACTGGGCAACGACCAAGAAACGAATTTTTAACCATCTAAACTTCAAAATTATGCAAAACTCAAAATATGAAAGTTGTAATAAAAAGTCTATTATTTCCAAAATTTTTAGAATTATCAAATTCCGATAAGTAACGAAAAAAGTTATGCCTAAAACAATTTTAGTGTTTCAAAGCTAAGATTAAAACATGGGACAGAGAGATTACCTCTTGTTCAAACCTAAATTACACTTAGTAAACTATAGATTCACAAAATGTGATGAAATAAAAGTTGTTCCTTATAAAAGTACATTTCAGTGGAAAAAAACCTCACTCAATTTCGATCTACCAATCAAAAGTTATGGTTATTTTAACATCAGGTTTGAACTAAGAAAATTGCACATAGCAGAGCTACACTATTAGTTTCAAACTAAATTTTGACCCATTAAATAGCAAAATTTCGAAATATGATTAAAAGAAACTTGTAGCTAATTGAAAGAACTTTCTAACACATAAAAATTAGCGCCTATTTGGGTTTTTTACACTAGGATATCGCTGTTTTACTGCAACGATTTTCATAAATAATTTTTAGCAAATAACAACCAAACAATCATCCAAATTCACATTCATCACACAACAAATACATGCAAACCAAAAATTTAGAGATAGGTGTGTGATGGTTAACTCACATGAAATTCTTTAATTAGCTTGCCAAAACGCCCTTATTACAACTTCGCAAATCAATTTCAGCAAACCCTAGTTTTGCCTCAAACCCAAAAGAAAACAACTAACATCAAACACTGTAAATTACTGAAATCAATTAGCCTATAAGATGGATTAGGGTTAGAGTGACTTACTTTGATTTTCTCTAGTTTTATAAAGTTTATCTGGATTTCAAAACTATGACTTTTACTTTCTAAGTTTTGAGAATAAAGGAGGAAGTGGCTTCTGTTTTTTCTTCTGAGATTATGAACGTACTGGAGATTGTAATTGAGAAGGAAGACTTCTTATTTTTACTTAAAGTCTTAATGGGCTAGGTTTTGTATTAAATCCAATAAGGACTCTGTAACTAACCGAGATTTTCAACCCTCAAAAATCGACACTAATACGTCCACTGTATTACGTGCCGAACAATCGAACGCCGGAAAACCCGATAGTTAGGGAAAAAGAAAATAAGAGGTAGAAGAAAATAGAACAACAACACAGAATCTCACAAATGTAGCGGAACAATATAAAATAGATAATAACATGTCTTTATACAAAAAGAACTCCAACTGTTATTTATACATTACATCATCAGAGTACAACAAATCAATAACTCAATACTGGACAGTTATAATAACTTGTCCCCACTAGTGTTGACTATATAGCCTACAATACACAGTGGAATATAATCAAAATACGTGTAATACGTCTTTGTCATCCAGCCCGTCTCCTGAGCTCCATAGCATCCTAACTTGAATCTGTAATACTCGGTCTAACCCGAGCATTATAATAAAATAACACTCGAGTCAGTCTGGAAAACAGCGTAAGAAAACACACTCAACTTGAATCATTAAAGTTATAAAAAATCCTTTGTAAAACAAAGGTATCTCGTAAGACCACGTCACACATAAACACGACGGGTTTATACCTTACGATAACCAAAACACTTTATATCAAAATCATCTGATATTATAATAGTGTCTAAGTACAAATACTTATTCAAATAGCCGAAATTGTTACATTAATTAAATTCCAGCATACTAGGCTCTACAACCAAAACCGTAAAGGCACGTATTGGAGAATGGATTTCCATACAATGACTAGGCACTGGGGTACCACCTATCACACTACACATCTAGAAAAATGTACCGAGGACCTTGCCGGGATCCCCTACAACTCAAGATCGGTTCTACCCCTAACCTAGATAGTACCAAATATGTTACCACCCCGGGTGTTCCCACCCTTATAGAGAGCTCTTTTCCATGCACCATCGTATCCATAATTAATAATATATCCGAGGGTATCTAGAAAGGTGATAACATACCCTAATTGGATGTGGCCCACTTAGCCTTGCTGCATCTCCCCTGATTTTCAGTAATTCCTGGTTGATGATGCTTGAGGCTACGATTACCTTTTTAAGGAATTTATACTTGGAATGCTCATTGTCCCCCAATGACAATGTACTGATAGCATTCATCCATACAAGTCCGTTCTGGATCTGAACGAAACCGAAGGCACTATTCCTACTGCATCCATTTTGGAATCATCCTCAGGATTAGTAGCGATTAACCCGTGCACTTCAATGCTCCAACTTCGATTCCATGCTCTTGTCTTTACTTCGAAAATGCATTCGTTGGATCGAAGTGGTTTACAGATAACTTATTCGATCCCGATCTCTTCGAAACAACGTTCAATATTTCCGGTAAACTCAACCTCGGTTCTTTAGGAAATAAATAGATGAAAATAAGCTCGAAGATCACCTCCTAACCGTTAGTGGACCAATTTCCTTATCATCGTCCTAGAAGAACGAAATGAGTTTATACGTCCAATATAGCACCTTCGACGATAACTGTACCATATAACCCCCGTGTTTCTCCTAGATGTTTCCAAAGTTACATTTTGGATCCATATTCGATAGTCGGTTATTTAACTATCAAATAAACAATCATTCAACCAAAGAGTTCATTTTCCACTGAAAACACTAAGTCTCATTTAATTTAAATTTTAATAAATTAAATCTCTTTATCAAAAGGTATATACTTATCTTATCGGAGTAAGTACGTTCACTAACCATTCTTTTCAAAAATATTTGAAATCTTTTTAAATTAAATATGGAAAGCACCATGCGGTATCGACCATGGATTCGTAGCTCAATGATTACGTCTCTATACCAAAGAAGTCCAATCTTAACTGTAGGCACTATCTGCCTCCCAATTTCGCCATGAAAGTATACCATTACTTTCCGAAACCTTTATTCAATAATTAAATATACTTTTAAAACAATCAAAATAATTACATAACTTTGAAACAACAATTAATTCTAATTTATAAATAAAATTCTAATCAATTTACAAGACTTGTTTATAAAACTTATAATTCATCTGACAATTTAAAAATATTTAAATAACTAACTTTCTGAAATATTTTTATGCTAATTTTTTTTAAATTACCTAGTTTAATAATTAAAAATCCTCTTTTTTAAACAAACTCAACTCCTCGATAAAAATATTTTTTTCAATTCCAATATAACCAATATAACATTTATAAATTTCTTTCGATTTATCACAAATTGATTTACGTCCCCAAATTCATAAATCCCTTTTTCACATTTCCAAAAAGTAAAATCTATCATTTCTTTTTAAACCGATTTACCCATCTCATTATAAATTCTTACCGTGAATTTATATCTTCAATTTATCAACTGATAATCATTTTACTTTATTTGTAAACATTGTTTATAAATCCCACAGTCTCATTCCTAGTTTACAACGGTTTCACATCACTTAAATTCCTTTTATAAAACAACTTCTTAGATAACCAACTATACTCCAAAAACTAACCAAATCTCGTTTCTCCTTCTATTTCATAATTTTAGAAATCTTATTCAAGATCCAGTATAACCAATTTTATATTTACTTCCAAAATTCCCCTTTATTTTTCCAATCTATTAAAGATCTCGATTTTAAAACCTTTAATATTTAAAACTAGTATAACTTAAGAATTATATTTTTCTTTTTATTTAAAATCTTTTATATACATTATTCCAAAATCTCCATTTAAAATATCACGGAATAGTCAACTACAAACTCAAACCATTTATTTTACCCAATCAATTTCTTTTAACTAATCCAAAACTCTATATAATATTTCACTTCTAAAATCTCTTTTTAATTTTTTTTCAAATTCGATATATATATATATATATATTTGGTATTTTAAAATACCAAAATCAAGGCCAATACTACCATAGCATCCAATAAATTCAAAACACACTATAATCTATCATAGATTATTCAAACATATCATATATCACTATATATGAAATTAAATTCAACATTTTTGAGGAATCCAGTTGGATCTCTCCAACCTATTCTGCAACCACAGATGTTAATACAACATAAAAATACCAATCCCGCTTCGAGGCGAGAAATCACGGTAATATAGGGTCATCCGCTATTATGCGGAGTGCATAGGGTCTCATCCGCTCCAATAGGCGGGAATAATCAATCCAATTACTAATATATACTATTATATATATTTTAACATCCAACTGATAATAATAATTATCAAAACATCCAATCAACCAATAATTTAATTTTCAATATTTTAAATTAAACTAGAAATCCAAAAATGAGTGAGATTTACTCACATTTATTTTTTATTGTTGCTTTCGCATTCCGGTTCCGATTAAATTTCCATGCGTTTGAATTTTACTGAAAATTTCAGAAGCTCCAAATTCAATCAATCCAACTCCTATGCGTAGGTGATGACAATATGGTCCCAACGCAACCTGAATCGTCTGAATCGGACCTCATGAGAGAGAGATATACATTTAATAAGATATCTATAATTTAAATTTAAATCAAATAACTTATTTTTAAATTACAAGATTACCCTCCTCTGAACTTCATCTCTCCCAAACCAATACGCAGGCCGCCTCTTCCAAATTCAAAAACTACACCATTGTCGATCCTTCTCTCCTCCTTTACTCCTCATTCCTTAACGAAACTTCATGCGACCACCACCAATGGCCTTCTCAACGCAAGCTCGACCTGACCATCCCCAAAAATCAATGTCCGGACCACCAATCACAAACGCGACCTGCTCTCGAGTAGGTACGGCTATACAAATGTCGCTGTAACGACCCGAATTTTTGGTCGTTGATTTTGAACATTTAATTTATTTTAAATGTTGAGTTTTGAAATGTGAATGGAATTTTAATATAAAGTTTATCGATCAAAAATAGTTTAATAAAACTTAAGCTCCAAATATAGAGAATTAATTAATAAATTTAATTGTTGAGCTAATAATTAAAAATCGTTTAAAATAATTGAATTGGAGTTGAATATGAGACCGAAACGATTTCCAATGTTGATATAAATTCAATTTTAATCAGATTTGAGTTAGTTAGTTTTAAAAATGAAGATTTCAAGCGATTTTGTAAAATTTTGAAATCGTCGATTTAATCGACGCGTTAAAATAGCGATCCGAGGCACAATCTCGGAATTCGACAAAACCAATTCCATTAGATCCGTAATAGTGTACTATTATCGGATTCCAAATTCTGTAGCGTTTGGATTTACCGTTTGGTCGTATGGGATACAAACGCGTTGGATTTAATATCGAAAATTCAATATAATAATTGGGTCCAAAAAACTACCTTCTCCATACGATCAAATTAGGACTTGAAACCTTTTCAATTGCGTTCGGAATAGGGGTATAACATTATGAACATCTAGCGGCACGCCTTGATAGGAGATCAGGATTTTAAGTTATATATAACGAGACAATTTGGAAATTTTATAATATAATAAAATTTGAAAGTCAACTAGTCAAACATATTTTTATAAATGGACACTCGTACTCAAGAAGCCACTTCCCCCAATTTATATTACATCTTCTTTTCCTTTCCAGGCTTCATATCAAAATCAAACGCAAAGAAAAAAAAAGATATAAATCGAATTCGGTTCGTATAATAAAAAAAATAGGGTGATTCAACGATCGCGTGCATCTCGATCGAGTTTTCTCGAGTTCGAAGGAGCGTAGCGCCGAAGGTGGTTTGCCTGGAGGTCGATGTCATGGAGTCAGTCGCGAGAATCAAGCGAAGTCGCAACGGCGAGGTAGAGGAAGTAGGGACCGCGGCCAGGGAGGCGCACGTTGTCATGGCGATTAGGGTTCAGCTTGGGGGTTTAAGTCGCGTTCGTTGGTGCTGGAAGTTGCTCGAGATGGATTCACCGACACTGTAGTGGATAGAGGCGGCGAGGCAGCAAGCGATGATTAGGTGGGTGCGAACTGCAGTTAGGCTAGGGTCAGGGGTTGTGTTGGTTTGCATGCGAAAGGGAGGCCCAGTTGGCGATCGAGGCAGCTCAGATGCATTCTGGAAGTCGCGACGTGATACTGTACGTAGCGGAGGGAGGGATGTCGCGATTCAAATTAGGAAGGAGGTAAATTTTAATTCGTTAATAGATAAATAAATTTTAATTAAGTAATTAGTTGCTTAATTATAATTGGAATTAAAATCGTTCATTTATATAATTTGAAATTTATTCATACGAGGTCAAAAATAAATCATGGAACATGGCGAGTAGGATTTGTAGCTGTGAAATTGACGCTACAGATTGGTTTGGCAAATTCAAAAGCAAGGTGAGAAATTCTCACTAATTTGGATTTTCAAACTTGATTTTTAAATAGTTAAAATTAATTATTGGATGCTTGGTTGAATTTATAAATTATTGTCAATTTGGATGTTATATATATAGTAGTATATATATTAGTAGTTGGATTGATTATTCCCGCCTATTGGAGCAGATGAGACCCTATGCGCCCCGCGTAATAGCGGATGACCCTATATACAGCGATATTTCCTCGAAGTGGGATTGGTATTTTTATGTTGTATTAACATCTGTGGATGCAGGGAAACAGGTTGGAGGGATCCAACTGGATTCCTCAAAATTCATATTGATTGTTTTTCATATATAATAATATATGATGTGTTAGAATCATCTGTTATAGATTATTGTTGTGATGTGGATTATTGGATGCTATAGTAGCACTGGCCGTAGATTTTGGTATTTAAATACCATAAATATTATTTTTGTAATTTAAGGAATTAAAAAGGAGATATATAATAATTATATCGACATTGGATTATTTAAAAAAATTGAATTGGATTAAACAATAATTTGATTTTGGGGTTGTACCTAGCTATTCGGAAATATATTTTAAAATAGAGATTTTAAAATAATTTATATAGAGATTTTTAACGATGGGTTTTAAAATGATATTTTCTGAAGGAAAAATATATGAGGAAGAAGTTAAAATCGGTATTTAAAATAGATTTGGAATTAAAATGGAATTTATAAAGAAATGGATTTATAAAAGGGAATTTTATGAATGAGAATATTTTAATAAGTAAAACCCAAATGACTTATAAATATTCGAAAACGACGTTTTGTAAATAAAGGAAATGATATCAGTTGATAAATTGTAAATATAAATTTAAAATGAGAATTTATATCAAGTTATGGAATTCGTTTTTGGAAATGAAATAGTGGAAATTATTTTGAATGTGAGAGTGATTATGAAATTGAGATGTAGTCATGGGATATGAGTCGAGAGGAATTTATAAATTGAAATTGGCAATATTGGATTTTTAAAAATAGATTTTTGTCGAGAAATTAAAATTGTTTTAAAATGGAATTTTTATTTATTATACTATGTAGCTTAAAAACTATTATTTAGATTAAAATATTTCGAAAGGTTAGTTATTCAAGTACTTAATATTTATTGAAATAAATTCTAATTTTTATAATCAGCCTTTTAAATCAATTAGTTATTTAAAATGAATTGGAAATTAGTTATCAATGTTATATAAAGTGTTTTAATATTTTAAATAATTACTTAATATGTTTTTATTTAAAATGAATTATTATTTAAAAATGTTTGTTATATATATATGTCTAGTTTTGAAGTGATTCAAATTTAGTTATCAATTCTCTTGAGATTTATAAACGGAGTTTGTTTAACGGATAAGATTTTTATAAGAAAAATCATATAGTGAAATTCTAGGAACTTAAGGAAATTTCCAAAGTATTTAAATATAGAAACTTCGGAAATGAATTAAAATTCATAAAAAGGAAGTTAGAAAAGGGTAGTTGAGATTATAGACGAGTATAATCAATTTTGGAAATTTTAAAGGGGATAAATTAATAAATTCCGGAAACTTATTGAATCCATTATAAATGGGTTAAGTTAAATTTCAAGTGGTTTATAAGAATTTTGGAAAGTATGAAATAAGGGAATATTTCCTATGTTTTGGAAATAAAGTGATTTTAGGTAAATATACTTATAAATATTTTCTAAGTATTAAACTAGGAGGATCTGAAATATTTAACTACGAGATTGTTATTTTAGAAATATTTCTCAAAAGGTTGGATTACAAATGGAATTGAAAGAATTATTCTAAGTGTTGATATGGTTTGAAATATCCTGTTATGGATATAAGAATTTGAATTCATTTTCAATTATTGAATATACAGGAAGAGATTTGAATATATATCCTTATAAAAATATTTTGAAATGAATGTTTGGAAAATTTATAAAATGAGGCCTACTGTCTGCTTATGGATGTTATTTGATAGTTAAATAACCGACTATCAATATTTGCCAACTTCGTTAATCGTTTCAAAGAGACCGGGATCAAATTTAATTATCCGAAAACTATTTCAATCCAGCTTGAACGTTATGAATGGATATCGTGAAGATAGTGAAGACGGTGATTCAGTTTGTCCAGACCTAAGACAACTTGTATGGGCGAATGCTATCAGAACATCGTCATTGGAGATTAATGAGCATTCTAAGTGAAAGTGTTCTTGAAAGGTAATCGTAGCCTCAAGCCTTATCAACCGGAATGACTGAAAATCAGGGGAGATGCAGCAAGGCTAAGTGGGTCGCACCCAATTAGGGTATGTTACCACCTTTCTTGATTCCCTCGGAAATATATATAAATTATGGATATGGTTGTGCATGGAAAAGTGAGCGCTCGATTTTTAAGGGTGGGAACACCTGGGGTGATAACATATTTGGTTCTATCCAGGTTAGGGATAGGGCCGGTCTTGTGTTGTAGGGGATCCCAGCGAGGTCCTCGGTACATGTTTCTAGACGTGTACTGTGGTAGGTGGTACCCCAGTGCCCACTCATTGTATGGAATCCATTCTCCAATAAGCGTTGTACGGTTTTGATTGTGCCCAACTATGCTGAAACGTGAGATGCAATCATTTAAGCTATTTTCTATTTACTTTGTTTAGACACCATTATAATATAAGACTATTTTGATAAAAATGTTTTGGTTATCATAAGGGAAAAACCCGTCGTGTTTATATGTGACGTGGTCTTACGAGTTTCCTTTGTTTTTCAAAGCATTTTGATAACTTTAATAATTCAAATTGAGTGTGTTTTCTCACGCTGGTTTTCCAAACTGACTCGGGTGTTATTTTATTATAATGCTCGGGTCAGACCGAGTATTTCAGATTCAGGATAGGATGCTATGGGGCTTAAGAGACGAGCTAGATGACAGAGACGTATCTCCGTACTTAGTTTATATTTCCGTTGTAAGGACAAGTTGTTATAACTATCCAGATTGATGTATGGATTGTTGTACTATGATGATTGTAAGTATATAAACTGTTACAGATTCTTTTGTATAAAAATTTGTTATTATATATTATATTTTGTTCCGCTGCGTTTGTGAGATTCTGTGTTGTTGTTTATTTTCTTCTATCTCTTTCTTCTTCTTTACCCTGGTTATTCGCCCTTTCGTACAATTTTGGTTGAACAAGAGTGAATTATTATCAAATCAAAGTGTACGGAACTGCGGGTCGCTACAGTCTCCCTCCTTCCCTTAACGCCGCACATCATCAAAAACCACCCATAGGTGCGCCTCGACGAGCTCCACACGACTGCGATCTCCAATGCATGAAATACCCCCTCAATCTCGAGAAACGACAAACCCTAGTTCACATGACAGTTCGACTTCACCCAACCTTAGCCGCACCATACAATGAGCATACCAAATCGAAGAGAATGTTGAAACATGATTTTTTAAACTTGTTTTGTATTTTTTTAATCAAGTATTTGAGGAAAAAGGAATTTTTGAAGTTTTTGATTTTATTTTTTTTCTTCTGGCTTCTACTGTACAGTTGTGTGCATTTAAAAATAAGGGAGGGAAGTGATGTTGGCATGCAGGAGGCTGGCTATAGTGGCTTGATGGGAAAGAAAAGTAGCTGATGTGAATATTTGACTAGACAATATATATTAATTTAAATTCCAAAATATCTCGATTTACACAACTCAAAATCTCGAACCCATATCGAGGCGTGCCGTTAGGCGTTCATAATGTTATAACCCTATTCATAATGTAATGAAAAAGGTTTCGAGTCCTAATTCGATCATATGGAGAAGATAGCTTTTTAGACCCAATTATTATATTGAATTTTTGATATTAATTTCAATGCATTTATATCCCGTACAACCAAACGGTAACTCCAAACGCTACGAAATTTGAAATCCGATAATAATACACTATTACGGATCCAGTGGAACTAGTTTTGTCGAAATCCGAGACTGTGCCATGGAAAGCTATTTTTACTCGTTAATTAAAATGAGATATTTTTAAATCAAAAAAATCACTTTTAAATCCATTTTAAAAAGTCTTATTATCTTCATACTTATTAATAGAGATTTTATAGGCCTTTAAACTATTTTTATCAAGCTTAAAACTCAAGATTCAATTATTTAGGTAAATTCCAATTATTAAATTATCAAATAAATCATTATATTTGAAATTCAAGTTAAAAATTAACTTTTAAATATTTAAAATCAATTAAATATTTCAATTTCAAATAACCAAAATTCTGGGTTGTTACATTCCTCCCCCCTTAAAAGAATTTCGTCCCTGAAATTGCCAAGTTAAGAAGAGTGACCTAAAACCCATTAACTTTCCCAAATTAATTAGTTGAAACAACTTCCCAAAATCAATTTGTTGAAATCACATTGTCACTTTTACTAATTCCAAATTCATCCATAGATTCCAAATAATATTATTTACTCAATCATTTCAAATTATAATCCAAAATCAAATTTCAGTTATTAAAAAATTTCAAAATTTTGCAACTCCTTAAATTTTCGAAAAATTTCGCCAGCGTCTCCTTTGCGCAGCTAGATCGGAATAACTACAAATCGCCACTACGGGTCCAAATCATTAAAAGAAAACAAAAGCCAAGTGGCTCAATCATAAAACCATCAAATTCAACAACAATTTAAACATGTACCTTTTAGTCGGGCAATCCACTTCTCTTCTGATATTGAAGACATCAATTTAGTTCTTGCTTTTATATACCTGTATCTAATTTACTAATGATATCCAATCACATAAAATAATTTTATTTATTCTTTTTTCAAAATTTTCAATATTTGCTTTGCTTAAGCCCGTACGATGTACATATATCATCCATACGCAATATCAAATCTGATCGCTCACTCGATCACACAATTTCACTTCTGAACTAGTATCGTTCACACGACTCTCTAGTGCGAACTCAGATCTGGTTTCTTGATCAGGAACCGTCATTCTCCTTGCATAGCCATTCACTATGATAGAGAATCTTAGAATCAATCAAAAATCCATATCCAATGTTCGCCATCGAGTATCGAGTGAAAAATTCCAACTCGGATCGATATAAATTATCTCGCAATTTTGTACTCGAATCTGGATCAAACCGCCATGAGAAAAAATAATATACGTAAACTTACATATTAAATTCTAATTGACTCTTAGCTATATCAAAAATAAAATTCATTCACATTTACTTTCATTTCCATTCAATTATTCACAGTTATCATTCACAGTTATACTTCAGATTCACCTATTTACTCGGTATATCCCTTAAATACCAATTTCACTTAAGAATTTCACCATCAATTTTCTCAAGTCTATTATAAACATTTTATACAAACTTCTTATGGTTATTACCACTTCACAACTAATTTCCTTACCCATTTTTAATCAAATTCAATTTCAATTTTTCAATTTCACATTTGATTTTTATTAATCAATATTCCAAACCATATTCAATATAACTAATCGATTTAATTAGTTCATTTATTCATTTATCCCAAATCTCAATAGATTCCATTTCCAATAATGATTTCATTTAGCCTACTTAGGCTAAATTTTCAAAATTCACTTTATTTAACTTAATTCAAGTTAAATTTCATTCCACGGTTAAATTTCAAATTTACTTTCCTTATATTCTTTTTCAACAATCTTAAAGCATGTTATAACTTGAAAATTTTCAAATTTTATCGGTAATCTAACTTATTTTCTCATATTTCCAATAAACATGAAAATCCCAGAGTTTAAACACTTGTTCTTAAATATTTCAAAATCATTTTTGAAATCATATATTTGTACACACCAAAATCCCTTGCTATATCAAATCATTCTTTTGCATTTCAAACCAAAACCAGTTTCCCAAAACAGAACTCCAATTGGTAGCAATTCCTCCCTTGGAAACTCGAAAATGAACACCGATGATGCTGCAGTCATCACTGAAATTATTTTCCAGCGACCGAAGTGAGTTCAGTGCTTTTATTCCCTTAAAATTCCTTTTTAAACATTTCCAATTCAAAAATATTCTCCAAATAATATCACTATTATTTTTCCAAGACCTTAAAAAACATTTCAAAACCAACAGGAATCAAATTCCCAAATTCCTAGCCTTCAAACCCTTTTAATAAATCATATTTAAATATAATTCTAGAATTTCATTTCATTTGAAATTATAAATAACATTTACAAAATCACACTTACATAATTCCATTTCATTATATGAAATTATTTCTTAACTGTTGACTATAATATCAACTTTTATTCAATCACCACAACAACAAATGATAATAGTTTAATATTATCATTTCCTAACAACCAAGCACACCATATACATCTATAATAATTTATGAAAAATTATTCCTTTCATATATAAAATAATCTGGGTAAAATTATGTTCATTCACCCCATTTCAAAACAATACCATGTCGAATTGTTCTGTTCAAGTGTTTAGAGATTCCTATCAATAACGTTAATTACTCGTATTGACCGGAATTCATAAGCCACTCAATTGATCAACCAACACGATATAAAACATTTTATATTCACTAACAAATACGCGCTCATATCTAATAATACACTCAAACTCATTATAGGGTCTACTGACCCTATCTCTAATGATTTACCCTATCAAAGCCAAGGTTCTTGCTTAACCTTCAGCTCCGATACCAAGTGTAACAAACCGGTAGGCTTTTCAACCATCCCAACAGTGGCCACTTTCCACCGTGGCATACATTGGTACCTCGAATTTGCTTTTACGGCCAGCCTCTCGACAGCAACCAACCACTCAGGAACATGTAGGGGTAAGAGTCTCCTGCTTACCACCAAACACGAAGCAAGAACCCCCTATCATGCTATAATGAAGAAAATCCGATCCTGGTCTCTTCGGAAACAACGTTCGGTATTTCCGGTAAACTCAACCCCGGTTCTTTAGGAAATAAACAGACGAAAATAAGCTCGGAGATCACCTTCTAACCGTTAGTGGACCAATATCCTTATCATCGCCCTAGAAGAACGAAACGAGTTTATACGTCCAATATAGCACCTTCGACGGTAACTGTACCATATAACCCCCGTGTTTCTCCTAGATATTTCAAAGTTATATTTTGGATCCAGTTTCGATAGTCAGTTATTTAACTATCAAATAAACAATCATTCAACCAAAGAGTTCATTTTCCACTGAAAACACTAAGTCTCATTTAATTTAAATTTTAATAAATTAAATCTCTTTATCAAAAGGTATATACTTATCTTATCGGAGTAAGTACGTTCACTAACCATTCTTTTCAAAACTATTTGAAACCTTTTTAAATTAAATATGGAAAGCACCATGCAGTATCAACCATGGATTCGCAGCTCAATGATTACGTCTCTATCTTAGACAAAACCAAACTTAACTGTAGGCACTCTCTGCCACCCGATTTCGCCATGAAAGCATACCATTACTTTCCGAAAACTTTATTTAATAATTAAATATACTTTTAAAACAATTACATAACTTTGAAACAATAATTAATTCTGATTTATGAATAAAATTATAATCGATTTACAAGACTTGTTTATAAAACTTATAATTCATTTTGACAATTTAAAAATATTTAAATAACTAACTTTCAGAAATATTTTTATGCTAAAACATTTTTGAATTACCTAGTTTAATAATTAAAAATCCTCTTTTTTAAACAAACTCAACTTCTCGATAAAAATATATTTTTCAATTCAAATATAACCAATTTAACATTTATAAATCTCTTTTGATTTATCACAAATTGATTTACGTCCCCAAATTCATAAATCCCCTTTTCACATTTCCAAAAAGTAAAATCTATCATTTCTTTTTAAACCGATTTACCCATCTCATTATAAATTCTTACCGTGAATTTATATCTTCAATTTATCAACTGATAATCATTTTACTTTATTTATAAATATTGTTTATAAATCACTCAGTCTCATTCCTAGTTTACAACGGTTTCACATCACTTAAATTCCATTTATAAAACAACCTCTTAAATTACCCAACTATACTCCAAAAACTAACCAAATCTCGATTCTCCTTCTATTTCGTAATTTTAGAAATCTAATTCAAGATCCAGTATAACCAATTTTATATTTACTTCCAAAATTCCCTTTTATTCTTCCAATCTATTAAAAATCTCGATTTTAAAACCTTTAATATTTAAAACAAGTATCACTTAAAAATTATATTTTTCTTTTTATTTAAAATCCTTTATATACATTATTCCAAAATCTCCATTTAAAATATCACGGAATAGTCAACTACAAAGTCAAACCATTAATTTTACCCAATAAATTTCTTTTAACTAATCCAAAACTCTATATAATATTTCACTTCTAAAATCCCTTTTTAATTTCTTTTCAAATTCGATATATATATTTTTGGTATTTTAAAATACCAAAATCTAGGCCAGTACTACCATAGCATCCAATAAATTCAAATCACACTATAATCTATCACAGATTATTCAAACATATCATATATCACTATATGTGAAATTAAATTCAATATTTTTGAGGAATCCAGTTGGATCCCTCCAACCTGTTTTCCTACAACCACAGATGTTAATACAACATAAAAATACCAATCCCGCTTCGAGGCGGGATATCGCGGTAATATAGGGTCATCTGCTATTATGCAGGGCGCATAGGGTCTCATCCGCTCCAATAGGCGGGAATAATCAATCCAACTACTAATATATACAACTATATATATTTTAACATCCAACTGATAATAATAATTATCAAAATATCCAATCAACCAATAATTTAATTTTCAACATTTTAAATTAAACTAGCAATCCAAAAACGAGTGAGATTTACTCACATTTTTATTGTCACTTTCGCGTTTCGATTTCGATTAAATTTCCACGCGTTCGAATTTTACTGAAAATTCCGAAATCCCCAATTCAATCAATCCAATTCCTATGCATAGGTAATGACAATACAGTCCCAATGCAACCTGAATCATCCGAATCAGACCTTGTAAGAGAGAGATATGCATTTAATAAGATATCTATAATTTAAATTTAAATCAAATAACTTGTTTTAAA
The DNA here is from genome assembly GCA_030737815.1 of Allium fistulosum. Classification (NCBI taxonomy): domain Eukaryota; kingdom Viridiplantae; phylum Streptophyta; class Magnoliopsida; order Asparagales; family Amaryllidaceae; genus Allium; species Allium fistulosum. The sequence goes on from CM060902.1 coordinate 1,181,105,604, forward strand.
TTACAAGATTACCCTCCTCTGAACTTCATCTCTCCCAAACGAATACGCAGGCCGCCTTTTCCAAATTCAAAAACTCTACCATTACCGATCCTTCTCTCCTCCCTTACTCCTCCATTCCTTCACGAAACTTCACGCGACCACCACCAACGGCCCACTCGACGCGAGCTCGACCTGACCATCCCCAAAAATCAATGTCCGGACCACCAATCACAAACGCGACCTGCTCTCGAGTAGGCACGGCTATACAAATGTCGCCCTCCTCCCCTTAACACCGCACATCACCAAAAACGACCCATAGGTGCGCCTCGACGAGCTCCACACGACAACGATCTCCAATGCACGAAATACCCCCTCAATCTCGAGAAACGACAAACCCTAGTTCACATGACAGTTCGACTTCACCCAACCTTAGCCGCACCATACAATAAGCATACCGAATCGAAGAGAATGTTGAAACATGATTTTTAAAACATGTTTTGGATTTTTTAATCAAGTATTCGAGGAGAAAGGAATTTTTGAAGTTTTTGATTTTATTTTTTTCCTTCTGGCTTCTATTGTACAGTTGCGTGCATTTAAAAATAAGGGAGGGAAGTGATGTTGGCATGTAGGAGGCTGGCTACAGTGGCTTGATGGGAAAGAAAAGTAGCTGATGTGAATATTTGACTAGACAATATATTAATTTAAATTCCAAAATATCTCGATTTACACAACACAAAATCTCGAACCCCTATCGAGGCATGCCGCTAGGCATTCATAATGTTATACCCCTATTCCAAACGCAATGAAAAAGGTTTCGTCCTAATTCGATCGTATAGAGAAGATAGCTTTTTGGACCCAATTATTAAATTGAATTTTCGATATTAAATTCAATGCGGTTATATCCCGTACGACCAAACGATAACTCCAAACGCTATGAAATTTGAAATCCGATAATAATACACTATTAAGGATTCAATAGAACTAGTTTTGTCAAAATCCGAGACTGTGCCCCGAAAAGCTATTTTTACTCGTTAATTAAGACGAGATATTTTTAAAATCGAACAAATCGCTTTTAAATTAATTTTAAAAAGTCTTATTATCTTCATTCTTATTAATAGAAATTCTATAGGCCTTTAAACTATTTTTATCAAGCTTAAGATTCAATTATTTAGGTAAATTCCAATTATTAAATTACCAAATAAATCATTATATTTGAAATTCAAGTTAAAAATTAACTTTTAAATATTTAAAATCAATTAAATATTCCAATTTCAAATAACTAAAATTCTAGATCGTTACAGATTCAATGCATTTCTATTTTATATTAACAAAACAATACTCTCTACTCTAGGAATTTAAACTCCTTTTTATCATGAATTTGAAAATATAACTAACACACTTAAATTCAAGAATGTCCCCATACTTTAAATAAATAAAACGTTTTAACTTTAATGAAATTCTTTTTTTTAAATGAGCATTACCTTCCAAAATGTTTATTTACGAAAATGATTACTTCATAATATAGTTTAAGAATTCTCACATTAAACTCAAATCCCACTTATTATTTAAATAAAACACTTAAGTTCTAATTTCTCAACTTCAATAAATGAGAAATCAAATTTCTCATTAAAATTTCTAGTTTAAATTTTTTTATTTAATTTATTCTAACAACATCGAAAAATTAGGGTTGTTACATTATGCATTAATTTATTTGATGCAAAGAGCCTTCTCCACATCCTTTTCCTTCTCGCATCGCTTTGCTTCTCTTAACTCCCCGATGTAACATTTACACCCCATACTCTAATCTCCTTAAATGACACCTACCTCATTCTCAGTTGGAATTATGTAACAACCCGGTGTTGAGAAGAAATTGATTAAAATAATTAATGGTGATTTAATTAATTGAAAATGAATTTTAAAGATTTAAAGCGAATGATTTTGGAATTTTATTTGAAATAATAGGAATTTGATGATAAATCATTTTTGAGATAAATATTTAAAAGTTGTGAATTATTAATAAATTATAAATTTAATTATTAAAAGTTTGAGCATAGATGTAACGACCCGTATTTTCATGGATCGAAACATCGTAAAATAGTTGACCTTTGGTTGCATTGCTGTTAAGTCGTTTCAGATTTTGGCAGAATTTTGTTTAAGTCCTAAGTCGTAGCCGACTTATGAGTTTTGGATGAGTTAAGTGATAAGTCTGGGCGAGTTAATGACTTAAGGGTAGGTCGGCGACGACCTAAGGAAGATAGGGGAGTGGTTTAAGTCGGTTGACAGTTTGGGATGACTTAAGGATAGAGTTAGGTCGTAGTGACTGACTTAAGATATAGTAGACGACTTAAGGTTTTTACCGAGTTAAGAGATAGGTCGCTATGTATTAGGTCGTCTGGTAGCTTGATTTGTTAGGTCGTAGACGATCTAAGATCAGTTAGGTCGTAGCCTAGTTGAGTCGTGATCGAGTTAAGTGTTAGGTCGCGTGTTCGTTTGGGACGACTTAGGTTGTAACCCCTAAGGGGTAGGTCGGTGACGACCTAAGGAGGCTGGAGTAGCAGTGGAATGACCTAGACAGTTAAGTCGTATGAGAGAATAGGTCGTGAGCGATCTAGGGATTAGGTCGGCATGTGTGTTAAGTCGTTACCGACTTAGGAGTTAGGTGCTATGTTTTAATGTCGTAGACTAATGGGGGTTTTGATAAGTCTTAGGTCGGAGAGGCTTAGGTCGGAGAGGCTTAGGTCGGAGAGGCTTAGGTCGGGGAGGCTTAGGTCGGAGAGGCTTAGGTCGGAGACGACCTATGGAGACAGACGAGTTAGAGATTTCAGCTATAAATAGGAGGGCTTTGTTCCATTTTTGGGATCCGGATTTCGAAGCGACGAAGTGCTGCCATTTTGAGAGCTCGACTTCTACACTTCTTCACTTCTTTTCTCCACTCTAATCTAGTGATTCTATCCATCCAAGTTGAAGATCAAATTGAAGATTCAAGAGCTTAGATTGAAGATCTTCATCCTTTGAAGTGAGATTTCTTCGTTTGAAGCGGATTCGTGATAGATCAAGCTTGATCCTTCGCTGTCCAGATCTGAAGCGCGTTGATTTGAGGTTGTTTAGGTGATTTGGTGAGTGGTGATTATCTCTCACACGGATCCAAAGGAGTATATCGGATTGTTGGCTCGATTTGGTGTTAAAATAGTGATTTCCATACATTTTCTTTATCCTAAGTGTAGATCCATATAGATCCATTGTTCATGATGATTTGACAACCATTTTATTACATGTTAACCTATGCAAGTTCATTCATCAAGATTATAGAGACATTGTTCATGTTTTCATGCTTATTAGACTTTCAACTCTTTAATTACGATTGCCATTATTGTTATAATTGTCTACTTAGATCATATTTGAATGTTTGATTGCTTGGATTAATGTTTGACTTGATTGATTGCTATGAATTAGATGATTGATGATTTGATTTAGACCGAAGATGATTCAAAAGCTAAGGGAAAGGCTCTTGAATTGGAAAGGCTGCTTGTGGCATATGTAGCGGATGATGAAGCTCTTATGCATAGATTCGATGACGATGATGTTGAGATGAAGCTTTGCGAGGATGTGATGAAGCGAGGCATGATATGAGATAGTCTTGGTCTAATCCAGACGGGATCATTCCAAGCATGTTGATAACTCGGTGATATGGTTCGAGTTGAGGATAATGGATGCTCGAGAGGCGCTTGAGCTAGTATGGAAATAGTCGTCGAGGAGGATGACTAGAAGGCTGAGATCTCATCGTTGTTGAAGGTTCTAGCATGCTCAAAGCAAGAGTACGTTGGGCAGATTCGATAGTCCCCGAAGGCTACTGATTGGGTAGTCAAGTACTCTGGGCAGATTCAATAGTCCTAGGCACGGGTCACGATGAAGTGCGGGAGTTATGTCTAGAACCGGGGTTTCCATTAGCCCTTGACGGACGGCTGAAAGAATGTGACGGCCATTCAATTAACGGTGATATCGAAGCAATGATAACAGTGATAGCCAGAGTCATGGATGTTTGGTTGTATCGTCATTCGGTCTCAAGAGCGGTATTTTCTGGGTGCTTATCTGATCTTGGTTTAGGCCTTGGGGGGTTTGTACTTGGAAAACATCGCCCTTGACTCGAGTGATAATTTCTTTACTTTACATTGTATGCTCTGCTATGTTTGCTTCTGCTTAGTGTGTGTCTGGGGGCTATCACTGTAGAAAGAGGTTGGAGTGGGAGGGTTGTATTCCTATTCTTTTTTTTCCTTTGTACTCTTTTGGTATGTTGTTAGTTAATTTACCGCTCACTAAGACTGTTGTCTGACTCAAGGCTTTCTGTTTTTAACTCTTATTGCCTTGGGTTGTTCGTCCATTTTGGGACGGGCAGACTAGGTAGCAGGTGACAGGTGCTGATCATGCTTTCCACGGTGCTGATATCGAAGACGAGCTGGAGGGTTGCATATTATCTTCATATTATATGTACTGGATGTTCCGCTGCTTTGTATTCTCTGAGTGATGTAGTGAGGCTTGTTGTATTGACTATTCAGATGTTTGTATTCAACTATTATGAAGTTTTATTGATGAGATTCTATTCTGTAAAGCTTCACTATATATATGTTCTATTGTATATTGTCCATGCGCTGTGAGTAATACGATAGATTTTGTTGTTTTAATTTACCCTTGCAATCGTCCATGGTCGCCTGGCACACTTTACAGCGCACTATCTCTAGATTTGGTGCAGGGGTTATGGGCGGTCGTCACATTTGGTATCAGAGCATTGGTTAATCGATTTTACCCAACGCTCGCTGACGTAACTACGTATGAGAGACGTAATTGTATTTTGATTGATGAATACTATATATAATATAGTAGCTTAGTAGAGTTTGAGTCCTTTATGCAGTTGTTTCTCTAGATGTTCTGACCATTCCTTTTTATAGATATTGAGAATGATTCGAAGAGGGAGACCAGCTGCTAGGGAAGGCCGTGCTACTGATGGGGCTGCTGATTATGCAGCTATGTTCGAAGCTATGATGACTTCGATCATGAGAAGGATACCGGTTCCGGGGGCAGCAGTAGATGTTGGAGTTCAAGTCCAAACTCCAAAACCAGTGGATTTTGCTAAGTTGTGCAAGGACTATACTGCTCTTGGAGGAAAGGTTTTCTTGGGAACAGAATCAACTATTGAGGTCCAGAGATGGATAGATGCTTGTAGAAGGATCTTTGGTGATTTTGGAATTGAGGATGCAACTAAGAGGAAGTTGGCATCAAGACAGCTTCAAGGGAGAGCCTTTGATTGGTGGAACTCTATTACCATCAATACTCCAGAGGAAGAGATTACTTGGGAGCAATTCCAAGCCAGATTTGAAGCTAAGTTCATTTCTACAGCTCAGAAGTCTGTTCTGTTCAAGAAGTTTGTGGAGCTCAAGCAAGGTGGAAGACCAGTTCTTGAGTATGTTTCTGAGTTTGAAGCTTTGTCCAAGTATGCCCGGTCATATATCGAATCTGCATATCAGAAGAATGAGAAGTTTGTGACAGGCTTGGACAGTTATCTTGGGAGGCAGTTGGTGGATCATTTGGACGATTCATTTGAGAAGCTTGTGGAGAAAGCTCTCAGGCATGAGAGTCTGTTTTCTAAGGAAGGATCTGTTGTTGCTGTGACCAGAGGAGAGTCTAAACCACAGCAAGGTGGAAACAAGAAGAGGAAGCAGCAACAACAGAAGGGTAAGGATGGCCAGAAGAAGCCGAAAGGCGAAGTGACTTGCTACAATTGTCAGCAGAAGGGCCATTTCTCGAAGGATTGTAAGAATCCGAAGGCACCGATGAAGTGTCACAACTATGACAAGCCGGGGCATTTCAGGAAGAATTGCCCAGAACCGAGGAGGGACAAGCAGATTGTGCAAGCTTATGCTTTGGGAGCTGTTCTGTCGTCTTCAAAAGCTCCTACCGCTGAAGAGAAGGGAAAGAGTGTGGTGGTTCAAGGTACTCTTTTCTTATGTGGTGTTCCAGTTAGAGTGTTGTTTGATACTGGGGCGTCGCATTCGTTTGTAGTGATCTTGTAGGCCGGTTAGGTTTGGAACCGGATATTGTTGATAGACCATTGGTTGTGACTAATCTAGTTGGGGGTTCGTCTTGTTTGTGTATGTTATGCCGTGGTCTGATTGTGTCAAGTCATGGTTGCTCTTTTGTTTGTGATTGTTTTGTTCTGAACTTTGCGGGGTTCGAAATTATTTTGGGTATGGACTGGCTTAGAAGGTATGCGGCAAAGGTTGATTGTGAGAGGCTGGAAGTGACAGTCGAGAATGTGGAGGGGCGAAAGGTTGTGATACGATGTAAGCATGAAGAAGGCGTCTTCATGAGCTTCATGTATTCGCTGGTTGTTCCACGGGATGGACTGTCATTAGTGCCAATCGCGAATGGATTCGAGGATGTCTTTGACGAAGTCAAAGGGTTGCCGCCGCATAGAGAGATCGAGTTTCGTATAGATCTAGTTGAGGGAGCCAGACCTGTTGTGATGCCTCTTAGGCGGATGGCGCCTAGGGAACAGCAAGAGTTGAGGGTGCAAGTTGATGATCTTTTGCAGAAAGGATTCATTCGGCGTAGTGTGTCCGAGTGGGGTGCACCAGTTGTGTTTGCAACCAAGGCAGATGGGTCGTTGAGATTGTGTGTGGATTATCGTGAGCTGAATAAGGTGACTAAGAAGAACAAGTATCCATTGCCGAGAATAGATGACTTGTTTGATCAGCTTCATGAAGCCAAGGTGTTTTCTCAGATGGATTTGGCAACGGGATTTCACCAGTTGAGAGTGGCTAAGGATAGTGTGCCGAAGACTGCTTTTCGAACACCATCCGGATTCTTTGAGTGGCTGGTAATGCCGTTTGGATTGACTAACGTGCCAACATATTTTGTGGATCTTATGAATAGAGTGTTCAGGGATCAGTTGAACAAGTTTGTACTTGTGTTCGTGGATGATATTCTGATTTATTCCAGAACTGAAGAAGAGCACAAGACACACTTGCGTATTGTTTTGGAAATCTTACGGAAACATCAGCTGAAGGCTACGTTTTCGAAGTGTCACTTCTGGAAGAGTGAAGTGAGGTTCTTAGGCCATGTGATTTCTAGAAACGGAATAGCGGTTGATCCCGCTAAGGTGGCAGCAATCCAGGATTGGGTTAGACCTAAGAATGCATCTGATGTGAGAAGTTTTCTTGGATTGACAGGATATTATCGACGGTTTATCAAAGACTTCTCCAAGGTGGTTGCACCGTTAACAGGATTGACGAAGAAGAACCAAGTGTTCAAGTGGGAAGATAAGTGTGAGCAAGCTTTCGGAATCCTGAAAGAGCGATTGACGAGTGCTCCTGTTTTGACTATTCCTAGTGGGAATGATGAGATGGTGGTTTACACCGACGCATGTGGTACTGGACTTGGAGCAGTGCTGATGCAGAAGGATAAAGTTGTTGCGTATGCCAGTCGACAACTGAAGCCGCATGAAAGGAATTACCCGACTCATGATTTGGAGTTAGCGGTGATTGTTTTTGCTCTGAAGATGTGGAGACATTATCTATTGGGAGTTCGATTCGAGCTGTTTACAGATCATAAGTCGTTGAAGTATCTTTTCTCCCAAAAGGATTTGAATCTTCGGCAGCAACGTTGGCTAGAGTTTTTAGCATCATATGATTTTGGTATAGCTTATACTCTGGGAAAAGGTAACGCAGTGGCAGATGCGTTAAGTCGAAGACATGCAGGATTGGGAGCCATGTTTTCAGAATGGAAGAATCTCGAGTATTTAGCTGGATTTGACTTCAGGCCTAGATGTGAATTGGAACCTGAGATGTTGGCAAACTTATCAATAAGTCCTTCTCTTGTGGAAAGGATTGGCGAGAGCCAAAAGCGAGACGATAAGCTTGTCAAGATTATCCGTGATTTGGAATCTGGATTGGATCCAGAAAAGGATAAAGGATTCGAGGTCGATCGAGAGGGTTGGCTTCGGAAGCAAGGACGATTAGTTGTTCCCGATATAGATGAATTGAGGAGTGAAGTTCTGAAGGAAAGTCATCACTCGAAGCTGACAATTCATCCAGGTGGAAATAAGATGTATCGGGATATGAAGAGAACCTACTACTGGGAAGGTATGAAGAAGGATGTTGGAAATTTTATTTCCAAGTGTATGAACTGCCAGTTGGTAAAAGCCGAACAGAAGAAGCCAAGTGGATTGCTTCAGCCTTTAGAAGTTCCTACATGGAAGTGGGAGCAGATATCGATGGATTTTATTGATGGACTACCTAGAACAAGAACGGGAAATGAAGGGATTTGGGTCATCGTAGATCCTCTGACTAAGAGTGCAAGATTCATTCCTGTTCGATCGACTAGGACTGCATCAAAGTTGGCTGAGTTGTATGTTAAGTGGATAGTTCGATTCCATGGTATTCCGAAGAGTATAGTGAGCGATCGAGACCCATTGTTCACTAGTGGATTTTGGAAGAGCTTCCAGGAAGTTTTGGGAACCGAGTTGTGTTTGAGTAAAGCTTATCACCCTCAAACAGATGGTCAGACCGAGAGAGTCAACCGAGTTTTGGAAGATCTTCTTAGAGCTTGTGTTTTGGATTTCGGAGGATCATGGGAAGATCACCTTCATTTGGTGGAGTTTGCATACAACAACAGTTACCAGTCAAGCATTGGTATGGCACCGTATGAGGCATTGTATGGGAGACCGTGTAACTCACCGACATGTTGGTTAGAAACTGGAGAAAAGTTGATACTTGGGCCAGAGATGATTCGACAGACTTCGGATTGCATAGAGATCATTCGGCAACGAATGAAGGCAGCCCAAGACCGTTAGAAGAGTTATGCCGATAAGCGTCGAAAGGATTTGGAATTCGACGTAGGAGATATGGTTTTTGTGAAGGTTTCTCCACTGAAGAGTGTTATTCGATTCGGGAAGAAAGGAAAATTGACTCCGAGATTTGTTGGACCATTCCCGATCATCAAGCGAATTGGAAAACTCGCTTATAGATTGGAGTTACCAGAGAAGATGTCGAGTGTGCACAATGTTTTTCATGTATCATATCTACGGAAGTATGTGCACGACTCGAATACAGTGGTTTCTGCTAATAGCTGTGAAGACTTCGAAGTTGATCCAGTCGATAGAAGACCTCGTAAGCCGCTTTGTGTTGTGGAGACCGACACGAAACAGCTTAGGAGGAAGGTAGTTAAGTTGCTCAAGATACAATGGAGTGATGATGATAACGACTGTACGTGGGAGGTGGAAGAGAGGATGAAAGCAGCTCATCATGAACTCTTCAAGGTATGGCCCTAAGGTGTCGTGTCATCTCACGATATTGTAACTTGTCCTGGTTTTAGAATTCTGCATGCTAAGCTAGAATTGGATGCATGGTTTATTGATTGCTATGGATGGTAGGCATGCAGAATAGTATTTGATTGCTTTGTTTGTTTGGAATTTCGGGGGCGAAATTCCTAAGGGGGAGAGAATGTAACGACCCGTATTTTCACGGATCGAAACATCGTAAAATAGTTGACCTTTGGTTGCATTGCTGTTAAGTCGTTTCAGATTTTGGCAGAATTTTGTTTAAGTCCTAAGTCGTAGCCGACTTATGAGTTTTGGACGAGTTAAGTGATAAGTCTGGGCGAGTTAATGACTTAAGGGTAGGTCGGCGACGACCTAAGGAAGATAGGGGAGTGGTTTAAGTCGGTTGACAGTTTGGGATGACTTAAGGATAGAGTTAGGTCGTAGTGACTGACTTAAGATATAGTAGACGACTTAAGGTTTTGACCGAGTTAAGAGATAGGTCGCTATGTATTAGGTCGTCTGGTAGCTTGATTTGTTAGGTCGTAGACGATCTAAGATCAGTTAGGTCGTAGCCTAGTTGAGTCGTGACCGAGTTAAGTGTTAGGTCGCGTAGTGGTTTGGGTCGCGTGTTAGTTTGGGACGACTTAGGTTGTAACCCCTAAGGGGTAGGTCGGTGACAACCTAAGGAGGCTGGAGTAGCAGTGGAATGACCTAGACAGTTAAGTCGTATGAGAGAATAGGTCGTGAGCGATCTAGGGATTAGGTCGGCATGTGTGTTAAGTCGTTACCGACTTAGGAGTTAGGTGCTATGTTTTAATGTCGTAGACTGGGGGGTTTTGATAAGTCTTAGGTCGGAGAGGCTTAGGTCGGAGAGGCTTAGGTCGGAGACGACCTATGGAGACAGACGAGTTAGAGATTTTAGCTATAAATAGGAGGGCTTTGTTCCATTTTTGGGATCCGGATTTCGAAGCGATGAAGTGCTGCCATTTTGAGAGCTCGACTTCTACACTTCTTCCCTTCTTTTCTCCACTCTAATCTAGTGATTCTATCCATCCAAGTTGAAGATCAAATTGAAGATTCAAGAGCTTAGATTGAAGATCTTCATCCTTTGAAGTGAGATTTCTTCGTTTGAAGCGGATTCGTGATAGATCAAGCTTGATCCTTCGCTGTCCAGATCTGAAGTGCGTTGATTTGAGGTTGTTTAGGTGATTTGGTGAGTGGTGATTATCTCTCACACGGATCCAAAGGAGTATATCGGATTGTTGGCTCGATTTGGTGTTAAAATAGTGATTTCCATACATTTTCTTTATCCTAAGTGTAGATCCATATAGATCCATTGTTCATGATGATTTGACAACCATTTTATTACATGTTAACCTATGCAAGTTCATTCATCAAGATTATAGAGACATTGTTCATGTTTTCATGCTTATTAGACCTTCAACTCTTTAATTACGAAATTGCCATTATTGTTATAATTGTCTACTTAGATCATATTTGAATGTTTGATTGCTTGGATTAATGTTTGACTTGATTGATTGCTATGAATTAGATGATTGATGATTTGATTTAAACCGAAGATGATTCAAAAGCTAAGGGAAAGGCTCTTGAATTGGAAAGGCTGCTTGTGGCATATGTAGCGGATGATGAAGCTCTTATGCATAGATTCGATGACGATGATGTTGAGATGAAGCTTTGCGAGGATGTGATGAAGCGAGGCATGATATGAGATAGTCTTGGTCTAATCCAGACGGGATCATTCCAAGCATGTTGATAACTCGGTGATATGGTTCGAGTTGAGGATAATGGATGCTCGAGAGGCGCTTGAGCTAGTATGGAAATAGTCGTCGAGGAGGATGACTAGAAGGCTGAGATCTCATCGTTGTTGAAGGTTCTAGCATGCTCAAAGCAAGAGTACGTTGGGCAGATTCGATAGTCCCCGAAGGCTACTGATTGGGTAGTCAAGTACTCTGGGCAGATTCGATAGTCCTAGGCACGGGTCACGATGACGTGCGGGAGTTATGTCTAGAACCGGGGTTTCCATTAGCCCTTGACGGACGGCTGAAAGAATGTGCCGGTCATTCAATTAACGGTGATATCGAAGCAATGATAACAGTGATAGCCAGAGTCATGGATGTTTGGTTGTATCGTCATTCGGTCTCAAGAGCGGTATTTTCTGGGTGCTTATTTGATCTTGGTTTAGGCCTTGGGGGTTTGTACTTGGAAAACATCGCCCTTGACTCAAGTGATAATTTCTTTACTTTACATTGTATGCTCTGCTATGTTTGCTTCTGCTTAGTGTGTGTCTGGGGGCTATCACTGTAGAAAGAGGTTGGAGTGGGAGGGTTGTATTCCTATTCTTTTTTTTCCTTTGTACTCTTTTAGTATGTTGTTAGTTAATTTACCGCTCACTAAGACTGTTGTCTGACTCAAGGCTTTATGTTTTGAACTCTTATTGCCTTGGGCTGTTCGTCCATTTTGGGATGGGCAGACTAGGTAGCAGGTGACAGGTGCTGATCATGCTTTCCACGGTGCTGATATCGAAGACGAGCTGGAGGGTTGCATATTATCTTCATATTATATGTACTGGATGTTCCGCTGCTTTGTATTCTCTGAGTGATGTAGTGAGGCTTGTTGTATTGACTATTCAGATGTTTGTATTCAACTATTATGAAGTTTTATTGATGAGATTCTATTCTGTAAAGCTTCACTATATATATGTTCTATTGTATATTGTCCATGCGCTGTGAGTAATACGATAGATTCTGTTGTTTTAATTTACCCTGGCAATCGTCCATGGTCGCCTGGCACACTTTACAGCGCACTATCTCTAGATTTGGTGCAGGGGTTATGGGCGGTCGTCACAATAGAGGTAGGGTGTTACAGTTGATATCAGAGCAGGTTTAGAAAAATACGTTATATATATGAGGCACGAGTCATGGCCTTAGATGAGACTTGGAATCAATTTACCATTGGGTTTGTTGGGTAATTATCCTATAATAAGGGATAATAAGTGTATACATATTACTTATATACGGTGATTACTGAGACAATCATCAACGGATGTACTTGTATTTTTCTTACTATATGTATGTATGTATGTATGTATCACTTCTACCATTTTGAATGTAAATCTTTGTTTGAGATTTAGAGTAGTTCTTAATGGTGTGAAGGTAGAAGTTGTCTATCTTACGTGTAGTGTTGATTTAGCTGATAAATATAAGACCTCATGTGGCTTTGATATAGAAAACTGATTCGTTAAGGATCAGAATACGCAGTGGAATTTGACGTATCACTTTCTGCTGAGCTGCTTGATCATTTGGTTGTATTGATTGGCTTGATGGGTTTTTTGGTTTCTTTTTGTGTTTGCATTGATTGATGGATGCTTTGTTTAGGGAATTTGTCTTGAGTGTGGTATTCGGTAGAAGCTATCACTCAAGGCAAGTGTCCGCATAAGTTTGATAATTTGAAACCCGATGTTGCCTTCGGTTATGATGTTATTGAAGGGGGTAATTGAAATTTGGTTTACCTAAAATTAAACTTAATATTTTTATGTAAAAGTGAAATGGTATATTTTTTATATAAAATTTAAAATGTAAAAAAAAAAGATAAAAGCTTGCTTGTTTATATGTATCATGGCAGATTAGTAATGTTTAATTAAAGTATTTTTGAGAAGTACTCTTTCGAAATTATTTATAATGTGTTTTAAAGCAAGCAAATATATTTTGTAATTAGAGCATTTTCGATAAAAAATATATCTTTGTATGGTATTAGACAAATGTATTAGTTTTGCAAATAATTATTTTATATGTAAAGTATCTAAAGTATATAAAGGTATTTATTAAAGAATAAAAATGTATTCCTTGGAAAATTTTAGAAATTAATTTTTCTATTAATTTTTCCGTTGAGTACTTTATGAATTCTGGTCGATGCGCCTGATCAACATTATCGATGGGGATTCCTAAATACTAGGACGAGACATATGGACATGAAGTTTTAAAAAGCTACAAAAATTTAGAAAAGTTTGGAAAAGTTTTGAGAAATTTTGAAACGTTTTTGCAAGGCTTTGAAAAGTGATGTAATATTTGAAAAGAAGTAAAATATTCCAAGCTATGATGAAATAAATGTTTTAAAATGATATTTCGGGGAAAATTTTATTTAACGTTTTGAAAAATATTAGTATGTTATGAAGAATATTTTGGAATGAGCATGATAGACTAAAAAATGCAGAATTATTGTTTGAATGAAATAATATTTTGAGAAAAAAAATTTGGAAAGGAAAATGATATTTTTAAAGAGATATTTTGAGCTATGTTTTGAAAAGAATTTAGATAGAGATCTAAAAAGTGATATAAAGTATTTTGATAAAAGAAAACTTATTTTGAAATATTGTTTGATAAATTTATGTTATGAAAGAGGTCTATAAAATTTTGAAGTTTTAGAAATTGTTTTGATTTAGAAATTTATATATGAGTATGTGTATTATTATGAAAAAGTTAAGAATTTATTTTAAAGATAATAAAGTTATATTTTTATATGTTTATATGTATGTATGTACGTATGTATATTTTATATGATGATAGCGACCATTGAGCATTTGTGGATAGCTGAAGTCGATGGTGAAGCAATGTTGATCACACGGTCAAAATTGCAGCCAGTCGGCGAAGTGAGCCGCTAGAAATTTATGACAAGGCATCATCAATATATTTATATATTAGAATTTTAAATTTGCTTGGTATGTGATGTTGTGATTGTTTGCCTTCCATGTTATGCAATTGCTTGTGACTTGAGTGTATGTGGTGGATATATATTTGTGATTTGATGTATTATGATATATAATTTTATATATCGGTTTTCAACCTAAAAGGATTTTTAAAATTATATGGCATTAAAAATCTTAAGCAAAAGAATTGATTATTTTGAGAAAATTATTTTATGAATGACTAGTATTTTGAGGAATGTTTTCAAAAGAAAGTGTAGTAGATAATTGAAGATATTTTATGAAATTGGAGAAGTAATTTTGATTTTGTAATAGTATTTCATGAATATATAGAACAAAATTTTGATTTTGTGAGATTGTAGTGAAGTGTAATTATATAGTGAACATAGCAATAAATATTTTATGAAGTTGAAATTGGAGTTTTTAGAGAATTGTTTAAGGAAATTTTGCGTATGACATTTTCAAGTATTAATAAAGATTTTTCATTAAAAGTGATAAAGAAATGTGGTTTAGGAAGATGAATTGAGAACTATTTGTATATTTGATTGGTTTATATTTAAATTAATTTCTATTTAAAAAGGATGTATAAAAAATATATTTGTGAACTTATTTGAAAGGATCTTTTGTAAATCAAAGTTTGAAGTTATTGATTATAAATTTAGAACCATGTTATGTTTTGATGATTTATGACTTTAGAAAAGTCTTGAGAATGGGTTACAAATTTGTTTAAATGTTTTATAAAATTTTGAAACTTTTCTCTATAGTTGTGATAAATTTGAGGACCTATTTTATAAAAATAAAATTTCTAGAATTTGATATTTTGTGTTTGTGTCTTGGGTCCTCTACATCATATATATGTGTGGGGATTATGAAGGTTTTGGAAAAGATTTGTAAAGTAAGAAGAGTTGAAAGAATGAATATTTACAATTTATTTTACATCATTGTCTTTGGAAGTAATAAAGGGTAAGATGTTTTGACAATTTGGAGTTCACTAAGGAATTTTATAATTATAAAAGTTTATGGTCAGAGAAACGGTATAAATTTGTATTAAATATGTTTGTGTAGACAAGCACCATTGTCCAAGTGGTTAACTGATTCGGTTTTGGTGCAAGAAGTCACAAGTTCGAAACTTACGTAGCGTGATTCGAACGTTTTTTGACATGTGATATGTTGTCCCAGTGACATGTTGTATATATATATATATATATATATATATAAAATTATGTACCATAAAGTTACTCCGAAGTTTCCTAAAAATTCCAACAACTAAATTATGTTTGGTTGTGATCCATGGGTATTATCCAAATTGGGTTGTTGGACTCATAGCCCATAACATTTGACGTTGGACAAGGGATGATAACCCATTGTTTTTAGAAGCCATCAAGGGGTCTAGAAATTATTATTGTTATGTTAGTAAGCTTTGTATTGTTTCAACTATAATGACTGCATGATTGTTTTAATTATAGATGGGTGTAGTAGGCTAATCATTTTAGCATGTTATGGATTTCTCTGTAGGAAACTCCGAGGATGCAATTTTCATAAAAGGGGGAGTCTACAACAACCCGGCGTTGATAAGCAATTGATTAAAATAAATAATAGTGATTTAATTAATTAAAAATGAGTTTTAAAGATCTAATGTGAATGATTTTGGAATTTGATTGAAAATAATGGGGATTTTACGATAAAATGTTTTTGAGATAAATATTTAAAAGTTGTGAATTAGTAAATGATAAATTTAATTATTTTTGAGAAATGTTGATGTTTTAAGATTAAAATGATTTTAAATATTTTAAAATGACTATAATACTTTTATAAAAATTTAGTAATGATAAAAAGTAAGATTTGAAGTTTATTTCATAAAGAAAAGGAATCTTATTTATTATGAAGCAGTGTTTTGGAATTTACTGAATGAATGGGTTCAAAATATAAATAAAGGATGATTTAGTGAAATGAGTTAAAATATGGAAATATATTTTTATAAAATTAAACAGAAAATGAGATTAGAAATTTACTTTTAAAAGAAAAGAAATTTTATTTTCATTAACAAAAAGGAGTTTGTAAAATTATTTAATAAGTGGGTATATATATATATAAATAGATGAATTAAATTATGGAAAGTAAATATTGTAAAATTAATGTTAGTAAAACATATAGGAAAGTTAAATATGGGTTTTATTTTGAGTAATGTGTAACGACCCTAGATTTTAATTTAATTTAAATTGATAATTAAATTTGTTTTTGAATAAAAATTGTAAAATAAAATGATAAAGTAAAGCGAGTTTCCCCGCATTCAAATAAATTCTATGTTAAATCAATTAAAATCTAAATATTGTATATATGTGATTTAGATTTAATTTCAAGTAAATGGTTAATAATGATTTGGATATATAAATTAAATACAAGATAATAAACATTAAAGTAAAATAATCATAATAAATATTAAGTTAGAAATAGAATCAAAATATATAAGATAAATTTTATAGATTTGTAAAATAGAAGTAAACGTATGAATTAAATTCTAATAACATATTAAATTTGGGAATAGAAATAGATATATGGATAAGATAAATTAAAATATAAAGTGAACCCATAAATAAATTTAAACAACATATTACAATAGAACATAAGTATGTAGGCTTGAACAAGTATAAACAAAAAATATAAGTAAATACATTAACAAATCCTAATAACATGTAAATATAGAAACTCATGATGTTTCAAAGTAAAACAAACAAAAATATTAGTATATGAATGGCTTGCAAAGTAGAAGCCACCAGAACTTTTCTCTAAGGCAACGTCTAACAAAAAAATAAAAAAATAAAACAAGTTTGTACAAGCCAATTTAATACAAGTACCTACATCCGAAATGAAAGGAAAAGAAAATGATATAGGTACATACGAAATAAGATAAAGAATGAGTATTTGTAGACATGAAGGAGACTAGCATTTAATGTTATTATCTCTAGTACATAATATAGATCACTTCAGCCACAATATACAACATACCAGCCTGCACACACGTAGAAAAATCTCTGGCCAAATCTTTACAAAAATATTTCTAGTACATAACAAATTATATCAACCTATAAACTCACTTTCAGTTTCATATATGTATCATCTTCTTATTTCTAGTTCGTTCCTTAAAAGCTGAGAGAAACTAAAGTAAAATATCATCTTAAACTTCAACATAAACAACACCTATCAAAACAAATCAGGGATCAAAGAAAAGGACTTCAGTTTGCATTTTTCACAAGGCTGTTTCAAAACAAAAGAAGTGCTCTGTACTTTCTTTTAACCACGGTGAGCAAACCTTCTTTTAAACTAGCCTTCTTTATATCTTTTACCTATGAGTAAACTAATCATTTCAAGATCTAAGTGGAATGGAATGTTTGTTATGCTGAAGTATTTGTTTTCCAGTTTTTAGCTCTATGAACATCATAGGATTGAACTTGTTCTTCCTGTTTTTGGTTTCAGAGTAAAGTGAGTTTGAAAGAAATCAAATAAACCTTCATACAAATGTGTTTAACTGAGGATTCTTAATCAAAATAAGTTGTTTCAACTTGACTCACAGAAAAAATAAAAATAAAAATAAAAAACTTTGTTTTAAGCTAAAGAATGAAACACTAGACTCTATATACTTGTTTTACAGTACAAGCAAAATCATGTGTTAAATTCAAGTATGTTAAATCATTAATTCGATTATAAAATTTGAATAAGTATGCAAAGACATGATTTTTAAGATTTATATGGTGATTTTTAATTGAGCGTTTCGAGAGTAGTTCACAGTTGAACAAATTTCGTTTTTTCCCATTTGCTGATGATCTATCAAATAGTTGTTGATGAAAATTTGGGTAAAGCTAGTGTGTTGTTTCACGATCATAGGAAAATTGTTGAAAAAATTTTCTATTGCGTAAATTTTGGAGACAAGTTCAATCTAGGGTTTAACCCTGAGTTTTGCAGTGTTCGGTAAACAAGGTGATTTCATCACCTAGGAGCGATCAAGTTGCTCGAGATCGTGAGAAATGATAGTACGAAGTGTCGACATGTTATGGCCGAAGTCGCGACCCTTCTGGTGAACTAGGCGAGGAGAACGAGGCGGTTAGGTTGGATATGTTTAAGCTTCAGTTTCAACGAGAGGGTGAAAAATCGATTTCGAGTTTTTTTTGGTTAAATCGAGTTCTGGGTTCGAGTGTAGGAACGAAGTGCGATTTGCCGATGGTAGCGACGTTCGCTAGAACGGCGGTGGTTGAGGTGCACGTGCACGAGCACGTATCATTCGTTGCAACTGTGTCAGTTTATAAGTTGGAGAAGAAGAAACTGAATTTGAAATAATTCTCGTTAGAGCTCAGGTTGATTTCGAAGGGAAAGAAGAAGAAAGCTGGGGATTTGGAGATGATAACTCGGGTATTTGCTCGAGTAAACTAGGGGTTTGTCTCAGGTTGCTTTTAAAAAAATTGATATAAAAACAGTTTTTAACCTTTAAAACAAAATCAAGTTTATTTAAAACAATTTTGTTAAACCCAGTTCTTTTGTAAATAGTGAATGTTCAAAGGGAACTTAAGAATGTTGAATTAAGCGAGTGTTTAAGATAATGTGATTTATTAAAGTGATTAATAAAGATAAAATAGTTATCTTTTAGTTAATTAAGATCTTAAGTTATTAATGATTTATTAATTAATAAGTAAATAAAGGATAATTAATTTAAGGAATCATTAATTAATGTGATTAATTAATTGAAGGTAAATTTGTTAAGATAATTAATTAAAGAATTAATTGATAATTAAAGGTAAATTGATTTATTATTAAAGGTTAATTAATTTAAAATGGTTTATAATTAATTAATATTAATTAACCGGATTAGTAATTCATAAGTAATAAATCTGATTTGAATTAATCAGACAATTAACTGACCTTACTTATGAATGTTTAGATTCTATTGAATGTGAATTGTTTGATATCCCTGATATATGATGCTTTGTGATATACCCTGATTTATGTTGTGATCTGTAATTTACTTATCTGTGATTTATTTTATCTGTGAAACTGTGAATGAAGATAAGCGTTATCGATTATACCGCTTATCGATATTGATATATCTGTGATGATTGATGATGTTGCACTATTGTGTAAAACCCCTGGACCACACTGTTACACACACAAATATGGATTTCACGTGGAAATCAGTTAAGTCACAGATAATTTAAATTTGATGTTTTTGAAATTGAAATTTTAATTTCAATTGATTTTTAAATTGGAAATTTGGGTTTAAAGTGAAAAAACTTTTGAAATGGAATTTCAAAGATAAAAGTTATTTTGAATAACTTAATCGAGTTTTGAAAATTTAAATAATTAGATTTAAATTTGAATTTAAGTTTGAAATTGAATCCTATGATTTGAAACTAGGGATTTAAGATGCTGTACAAGTTATATGAATTTAAACCATTTTAAAAGTATAATTTTGGGAATTTGAATTTAACCCAAGGATTTCAACTCGTATGAATGCATCAGATTTTCTGAAATGAAACTGGTTGTTTTCAAATGATAAAAGCTTTCATATAAGGAATGAAATTCCAGTTTAATTGAAGGAATTTCAAGATTGAATTGAAAAATGGTTTTCCAAGTTATGAATGAATTCTTTTTGAAAGCTATGGATTAAATCTGTTTATTTTTAACAGATTTCAAATGATGTTTTGTTTAAACCATCCGAAATGAAATTGTTTTGAAAACTATAAGTTAAATCTTTGACTTAAAGATTTAACGAGTTAATCCAAGTAAAATGGAAATTGTTTTGAAGTATATGAATGAATCTTTGTGAATGGGGTTAACTTTGTGAATTGAATCTTTTTGTTTAAAAGATTTGAAAATGGAAATTTGTTTAACTATTTGAAAGAAAGTTTTAAATTATTAAGCTGTGACTTAATTGAGACCCCAGTATCCATATGATTTTTAAACATTTCGCTCACTATTCGGGTTAGCCGGGAAAGGACCTTTGGGTCGTATAACCCATTTCGAATATGTGATACGTCGTAATGGATGACATTTGATGACCGGTGTTGAAGACCGGATATTTTCAAAAACGAAAAGGTTTCTTGTCGATTGTCTCTGCACTGGCTGATCCCCGGTATAGAGATCTCCATTTGTGATGGGAAATCCGATCGGGATTGTGAATACCCGGAATTGCAAGGGCTTCGTAAGAAGTGCCTTCGGTTCTGTTCGAACCCGGAACGGACTTGTATGGATTGTATGTCTGACATTACACTTTGAGATATAAAGCCGATTTCTTTCAAATACATTTCTGTTGGTGGCGGAGAATTTATTCTCTTAGCTTAACACCCTTCTCTGAGACGTACGAGCTTAGAGGTTATGTAGTTGAAGGTTATCAGCGATATATTCCCAATTTGGTAATGTGGCATGCTGAGTGTTGCTGTGTGATGATCATTGTTTGATCATTTGTGATATGATCATTTGTTTGATCATTTATCTTGGTGATCATTAATTTGATCATCTGTTGACCCAAAGCATGGCTTTTTGACAAAGCGTAGTTTTGTGGACGAGACTTCGTCGAGCCTCACAAACCGGTAATGGTCGAAACAGGAATTTTGCAGCAAGGTTTCAGGGGTAGCTCCCCTAGGGTATGACCATTCCTTCTAGAAAAGGGTAGTATCATGGTATGGAGCCCAGATACTTACTCATGTGGACACACTTTATTGATTATGTGTGATGTTGGTTACCGAGCGCTCGGATAAAGGTCCCAAAGGACCGGGGGTGGCATATCTGAGGTTTTGTATATTCCCTGGGAAAGGTGGTAGCCGGCCTTGTTTGGCAGAGAGCAGTTTGTCTCTCGGAGCGTCCAGCCAGAGGCGTTCTTTTGTGGAATAGGAAGTTCCTTAGCCTGACCATTTGTTGGAAAATCCATTCATCCGATACGAGCCTTGTACGGTTTTAGTTGTAGAACCTGCCATCTACTTATGGTGGTGCCCCACTGTTTAGATGGTAGCTATAGTAGGCATAGTTCGAAATGTCTATGCTGGCTAAGATTGATATTATACTTTCGAAATGTTTTCTGCACTATGCACTAGTAATAATATCAAATGATTTGATTTTGCGTAGTAAGCATCTTTGACTATCA
Source organism: Allium fistulosum (assembly GCA_030737815.1). Lineage (NCBI taxonomy): Eukaryota > Viridiplantae > Streptophyta > Magnoliopsida > Asparagales > Amaryllidaceae > Allium > Allium fistulosum. Next base: position 1,181,126,745 of record CM060902.1, read on the forward strand.
TAAGGAGAAATCTTCTCCAATTCTGCGTTTGCATTGTGTGTGTGGCGGCGGGAGGCCTTATGGTAGTTTCATTTTCCAAAAGCATTGCGAATTTTTTTTTGTTTTAAAGATAAACTATTTTTGTTGCTCACACCAGTCCCATGACTGATCCGGAGTTTATTGTTTCTTTCCTAAACTCTGGATGCTCAAAATTTTTCTACACGGGCAGTCTAGAGTTGGGTTTTTCAGATATTCAGATTTAGTAGATTATTTGGAGCTAGTTCAGTCTTTGGATATGGACTGCACTTGCTTATCTTTGTGCATCGTTATTGAGAGTTCAAGCTATTTTAGGATTGGCGCTTTGAAGATGGAGATTATCCGCTGCTGATGTTATCGTTTTCTTTTCCGCTGCTATTTGTTGTATCATATCTCTGATGTATATTGATATTCATTTTATCATTCTGTTGTATCAGACATTGTATCAATGATGTATATCAATGTATTATTCATTTCTTCCGCTGTGTTATTTACTTAACTGTGTTATAAGCTCCGGCGACTCGGATTTGAACGGTCGAATCTACGGCATTCGAGTACGATGTAAAGTATGGATGTCGATTTTCGAGCGCAAAAATCCAAGACGTTACAAATGGGCTAATTTGTCTTGAATGGAAAATTGATTAGAAAGTATAAATAAGAGGAAACAAGGAAAACATTAGCAAAGCAAGCCTAAAGCATCACCATTCTCTACAAAATCTCCTCCCTCCCACACTTCATGATAACTATAGAATTCTCCTAAGTGTCTCCATATTTTCACCTCCCATATGATTTTTCTTCCATTCTCCACAAAATCCCAATTATTAAAACATTAATCCCACCTCTTCAAAATTATATAAAATCAAATAAAATTCCAAAATCATGAAACTTAAAACTAAGCTTCTCAATAAGCATCTACACCTCTAGGAACATCAAAGTGGAATTTAAATGAATTTTGTGTCGTAATGTATTTTTAGAGAAGAGGATATTTGGGTTTTGGTGAAGCTATGAAGAATAATGGAATATTTGGTGCTTTTGCTTAGCTAAGGTGAGTGCTTTAACTCACAAAAGTGTGCCCAAATTCATTAATTTCATCTTATATGTTAGTGTGTATGAAATTGAATGTGTGCATTTCTCTTGAAACCTAAGTATGGTTGCTTCAAGATTTGTTTTGTGTTACTTTGATGTGCATTTGGATTATTGGATGATAGTGCATGGTTTAGTAAGGGTATAAGGTTCAGGTGAAGTTGTCGATAGTGGCCGAAGCCGTAGAAAAATTATAGTGCATGACCTAGAAGCCGATCGATGGACCGGCCCGGTAGAACCGATGCACCAATGCAAGGCCTAGAACGATGGTTCCAAGTAGTGCACGCATAGTCTAATTTTTTTTTTGAGAAATTAAAAATAAAATATGATTTGATAGCAGAAAATTGACGAATTACAAATACAAAATTATTTTTATGGAATTTTTTTATTTAATTTGATTATTAACTATTTTATTAAAAGTATTGATTTATTAAAGAAAAATTGATTTTTGATTTTTAATAAATCTTTAAAAATCCTATAAAATTCTAGAAAAATATGAAATGGTTTCTAATTAATAGTTTGTGATTTTCTAAGCATATTTCATTACTTTTTAAGCTAATCTAAAGTTTTAAAAATTTTATTTTATGGATTTGGAGTTAAATAAATTCTTTTGGAAGTTATAAATTTATTTAGAAATCATATTTGAATGTAGAAGATTAATAAATGATTGTTGTGGGTAATATTTGGTTTTACAAGCCCTTTCAAAGGTTTCAAAATATAAAAATGGGCTTTCCAAAGTTACATATGAATAATAAAATTCTTATTTAGATTTATAAAAGGTTGAAAAATAATTATTTTAATCATTTGAAGTTTATAAATGTTTTATTAATTAAAGAAATATTTTTATGAATAAATATATATTATTTATTTTTCTAAACAAATCTGTGAGTCGTGGTGTATTAGTTTTCTGTAACAAGAAATTAGAGTAAACGGATTTGTAATACCGTTTGGGATGCGACATTCGGTAATATTTCTATGGTTAATTTTTTTAGCAAAACTAGCGAGGTTGACTGGACCCCTATCAGTTTTATTGCGACAAACAATAAAAAGGACATAAATCAAGTTTCATGTCCAAGTAAAACACAAGGAAAAATAAGAACACACACAGAAGGTAAGCAAGCACCCACAACAAAACAGAAGCAAACACGGAGAAACTAAGGAAAAAAAGCACACGAACTAAAACAGCAACAGAAAGCTAAGACCGGATGCATGCATCATGAGATGCAAAGGCATGCACACTCTCATGTACCCCAGTCCTTATTGTTTCCATGATTCTATTCCAAATCCCCACACCAGATAAACTCCTCCCTTGCATGCAACACATGTTCCTCTCCTCCCAAATCACCAACATATATTTCTTAACCAATAGAAAACATCTTGACGGCTTAATTTGATTCAACCATATTTTGGTCCAATATAAATCCTCCTTATCAAGTATGGCATAACATGATTCGACTAGATTTTGGTCCAATGGCAACCATCCGCATGGAATATAATAATCATTATGCTATTTTGTTTCATTAGGCAAGTAATTATACTGTTCTATTTTATTATGCAAGTAATTATTCTATTCTGTTTTATTAGGCAAGGTTAATAATTCTTTCTTGTTTTATTAGGCAAGTAATTATACTATTCTGTTCTATTAGGCAAGTAATTATACTATTATGTTTTATTAGGCAGGGTTAATAATTCTTTCTTGTTTTATTAGGCAAGTAATTATACTATTATGTTTTATTAGGCAAACTTATTCTTAAATAAATTGGTTCCCCTAACCGCCTTATAACTCGAACCATCTTTAAACTAAAATTTTACATCAGTTTAAAAAAATCCATTCGAGACGTTTTATCCAAATTTTTATTCTAGATATAAAATCCATTATTTAATATTATACATCAATTTCCTGCAGAGAATAAACATAGGGTTGCCATAAAAAGGAGTAGACCATGGTGTAGAAATAATATTATGATATTCAGGATCTTTAATCCATGCATTATAAAATTTAAAAGCTCTTTTTACTTTATTAGGCAGAAGGCCAAGAGAGAAAAGCAAGGGAGAGTGGTCGAATAGGATAGGGTTAGGAAGGAATGAAGACAAAGTTGGCCATGAGGAAAAAGCTTTATGGTTGCAGAAGGGGTGGTCGAAGTTGGTGAAAGTTCTGGTTCCAGACCTACTCATATTGTTCCCTACTCCTATTGTTCCAGGAGAAAGGAGAACCAGATCTAGCAATTTGAATTAGTTCAGAGTCCATTACCGAAACATTGAGAGGAGTTATGTCTCTCGACAGAAGGGGAATGCCTCCTGACTTATCATGCAGGGTGAAACAGCAATTGAAATCACCAAGCACGAGCCAAGGGTGTGAGTCCTGTCGAAAAGAAGGCAACAAGTCGAGTAAATGTCGCCGCGAGGTAGTAGCATTGTTAGCATATATAAAAGTGAGGTAGAAGGACAACTGAAATGGAAGAAAGATTGCATGGAGATGGATACATTAAGATGAGGAATGGATTGTGGAAAGAGAGAACATGGTGGGATCATGGATTATCATAATTCTGCCATATGGGGCCTCTTGCAAGTTGTGGATCAAATTCTAGGAAGGGTTGATAATGTTGGCAGCTTTAATTGTCAGTGGAAGAGAGAGTTTTGTTTCCAAGATTGCAAAAATAGATATTCCATGTTCATGAATTAAAGCCTTAACCTGATCAAGTTTGGCCGGGCTGTGGGCACCCCTGACATTCCAAGATGCTATGTGGTGTGTCATGATGGAAACTAAAGGGAAAGATAGGACACTCCTGCCATACTCCTAGTTGAGGGAGGGTCAACTCTGACTGACTTGATCTTGGACAGCAAGTTCGATGCCTTGAGGGACATTGGGCTGCAAGGTGGAACAATGGGAGCAGTAGAAGCGGGGGGAGGGGGGATGACCAACCAGGGATTGTACCTTCAAAAGAATATGGTGAAGCAGGAGGATTGATTTGGGTTGGTTGCAAAATGGTAGAAGAAGAGGATAAACAGTGATCATACGGGGAAATGGTTGAACGGAGAACTTGGACTTGTTTCTCGAGGTCATGTATAAAGTTAGATTCAGTTGAATGCGTTTCATTGAGTTTACGTAGGTCTATAGCATGAGGGGAGCAGATGGAGGAAATTGGTTGGTTAGAATTTTGGTTATCCATAATGCTTTTGCCCTTTTCTCCTATATCAGATGCATGTACATAAACATGCACACGATTGTCCACAGGGATTGCTTGGTTTGATTCAGCTGTAGGATTAGCCATTAACAAATGATTGGAATTTTGATCGATTTCTCCCTCTTCAATTACAATACCAGACTCTATGGTGTGATCCTCCCTTTCTCCAACCCCTTGCAGAGCATCAAAAGAATTGGGATGAAATACATCTTCTAAGTTCTAACAACCCATGTGATATTGATGAAGGCAGTAAATCTGCTTTGGGCAAGACTGATGAAATCTTAGAAACCACTTTGGGGAAAACTAAAGAAAACTCCAGGATCACATTTGGGAATAATTGGGTAACATGCTTACAAATAGGCAAGACTCCTGCTTCGGGCCAAACCGGAGCAATAGGAGGTCCTGCTTCGAGTTCAACACGTAATCCACCCGAAAAAACATCCATTTGCACATTCCCGTCAATAATTTTACTGCCATAGGCATTAGCTTTCCTTTTACCCGTCGTTATGAATTTTTTCTTCTTAGATGAAATTCTCCTCTACAAGTTTTTACTTGAATGAGCCTTCTCACCCACAGATTTCAAATTATCAGAAGCACTAATTACAACAGAGGTGAGTTTTTGCATATCAGCCTTTGATGTTATCACCTCCATTGTGCCAGAACTGCTGATCAAAGCTGCACATCCTAACACTTCATGTCCAAACTCTTTACACACACTGCAAATTTGTGGTTTCCAAAGGCACTCCACCCTAACCACTTGAACTGAGCCATCAAGCATTTTCACAGGGAAAGACTCGGGTAGTTCAACCTGAGCAGAGACCTCTACCATGCATTTTGCATAACCAATTCTTTCAAGCTTCTCAGTCGATTCATCCATACAAAGAAATTTTCCAATACGTGTTGCCAACCAGTTTATCCCCAAAAGTGACCAACAGTAAAATAGGATGGTAGATAGTTTTAACCAAACCAGCACTGTCTTGACGGTGCTAATGCTATTGCCAATTGCAGGATCCCACGGCTTAATAATGAACAGTTTATTCCTTATCACAATAGGGTCCGTATAGGTTATCCTCCTTCTATCCTCCTTAGAAGATAGATTGAAGAGGAGCAACTGACCATCAGACTTGACTTCAATTGTTCCTTTGAGTTTCCACACCTTTTTAAGGTAGTTCACCACAACTTGATACGACAGCGGCTTGTCAGGAAAAAAACCAACCAGATGTTTACTCTAAACTTCATTACCTGCTTGGACTACCTCTACAGGAGGTATAATTGCGTCAGCCTCAAATTGTAGAGATAGGTCGACTTGAACATACTTTCTCGCATTATGCGGTTTCAACTTAAAAAGAGAGGACCAAGGCAAAGGAGGAGGGACACAGAGGGAAGGAGGAAGAGGGGGAGAAGAAGAAAACACACAAGTGGAAGCCGAAGAAGTTGGAACAGGCACGAGAAGCGAGGAAGAAGAAAGCGGCGGGGGCGGAGGATCAGGAGGGAGAGGTATGGTGGAGGCAGATGAAAAGGAGAACGGTTGGGAGTACGGAGGTATGGGAGGAGTGGAGAGAAGCGGGAAAAAGATATAGGGATGGGAGGAAGGGCCATTAAAGGAAAAAGAAGCTCTAAATCGATGGCAAGTGGAGTCTGTGAGCATTGAGTAAATGCTCAAGTAACAACGGATGCTATGGGATGCCCGAGTTGATACTTGTTCGATTACCCTCTGTAAGTAGATGTCACTTGATAAGGTTATGTCTACGGGGTAATTATGTAATGTGAATTGAGAGTGGGTAGGCTGAGAGCCATAAGTGTGTCTATCTTATGTACATTGTGAGTAAACCAGATTGGTTAGTATCCATCTTAGTGGCCTAATTGGGGGGTCGTTCCCCGAATCCGTGATAGACTATTGATGTATATAAGGTTGAGAGCCACTGCCTCATGTCACTTAGAACAATACTCAATTACTATTGGGGCACTTGTAGGGTTATGACCATTACATTGCGTAGGCATGCACTAGATGGATATTAGGTCAGGATAGCCGTTAAGGTAACCGATGATTGTAGGAGTAGCGCTGAGAGCGTGAGAGAAAGACTCTTGGAGCAGGTTGTGAGCTGTTAGTCTCCCGTCCGATAATTATTGATATAGACACTGCTTATTCACCTTTATGAGATCGTTATGTATATGATTGAGATCCGATCAGGTCATTGATGAGATCAAAGCCGATATAGTTATTTATGATGCTAAGAGTACATAGGATTGAGAGTCCAGATGACCGTCTATGATATTGAGATCTGGGAGACTGTGTGATTATTTCGTTGGTTGAGAGCCAAGTTGATGACTAGCAGGCTGAAAGTTTTGATGATCATTACGTGTATATAGATCTCTTTGATTATTCATTGGCTTTGTGGCTTTGATGTTGTGTAACCCCGTACGCATTGATTATATAGCTCTCGAGGTTAGCTAGAGATAGTGAGAGCATGAAGTTAGACCATGTACCTATCTTATGGTTATATGGGAGATGACCTTGGCTACCGAGGGTATGCCATATTTATATTTCTTATATGTTTGATTTCTATGCTTATTTGTAAATGTCCACTTTACATTTATCTGAAAGACAACATGGGGCTTTGCTGAGAGTATGTCCTATGTAGTTTGTAATCTCTTATACTTGATGATATTTGGATGTGTGGATTGTTTCGCCCATTTGACATTGTACTCCTAGTATTTTATTCAACTTGACTTTTTATATGGGTGATATTGCTTATATATAGTTTCTTGGTGTGTTTCTACATTGAGGTATCACTATAACATTTTATGATACCATTGATATATCCTGCTATTATTGAGATACATTGACACCTTCATTTTAGACATAGTCTGACCCGTGTGTTATTTATATAATACTTGGATCGGTCCGAGATAATTCAAGTTCAGGGACTAGATGACCAGTTTGTGGATGTTGGGCATAGATGGAGGATATAATATTATGTCATATCATTATGTATTGTTCAATTTCATATATGTATGACATTGTGTTGTATATAGGATATATACATTGTATTTATTTTTGAGATGGTGGGATTTAGACTCATTTTGTATCCCACCTATTAAGTGTATTTCTATTATATATATCGCCACGTTGTTGAGTCTGTGCTCTCTATATTTTATATTTTATATTATGTATTGATTTATACTGGAAATGCATGTGTTTATTACTTTGTGTCGATTACTTAGTACCTATAGGTGAGTTATTATGATTTTTGAATTACGTATCAATATTAGCCTAAGAGAATATTCACGTATGGTAGCACCTCATTTTCCATTTTTTCATACAGTATTACCTGGTGATACTCTTTGATAGTATGGGTATAGAGGCAGGGTGTTACAAATTTCATCATCAAGCACCTGGAGGGTAGGGCTATCCTAAAACTAGAAAGGGTTGGTTGGCCAAGGAAAGCGTTATATGCAAAGTACATTTCCATCATGACAAAGGTTTGAACCTGCACACTCTTGCGGTCACCTTTACCAAGTAACATCGATAAATCAACACAACCCACTGCTTTCGTAGCCTCTCTGATAAATCCCTCAAAATGGGACTTACATGGCTTCAGACCATGACCATCGATCTTTATTTGGTCAAAGGTCTTTTTAAATAAAATATTAATTGAGCTTCCACAATCAACGATAACTCATTTCACAATCGCCAACCCAATCATGGTCGTAATCACCAAGGGGTCAAGCGCGGACGCTTCTACCACATCTGCATCTCGGTTTCCAAACACAATAGCATCCATCATCAATGTCAACTGCTTTGCTGGAGCTTCATCTTCTATAGCAAAGCAGCTCTTCTGCATAACATGTTTCAATGAGCTTTTGTATCGTTCCATCTCATTATAGCTTTTCTAGGTTGGATGAGATCCACCAATTATGGTATTGATCACAAGCCTTCACTCTGGCTGCCTGCCCCCGGGGTCCATTGTTCACTTTCCCGCCATCCTACGAGTCTTTCATATACCGCTAAAGCTTTTTCTTCCTAATCAAATTCTTGATCACATTTTTAAAAGTGTTGACACTTATTAGTATTGTGCCCATAGATTTCATGGAAGTTGCAATACTTCCCAGACATCTCATCTCTTTCGGTCGATTCCCTCTGAGTTGAATTTTTATAGTTCTCCGTACCTTGCATGGCAAGGTAAATATTATCCACGGTGTCATTGAGTGAGGTGTAATCTTCGTGTTTCAGGTACCTCGGATGCTTATTAATGTCCAGCTTCCATCCTCCAACACCCTAATTTCCTCTTTTCTGATTGTTGTTTTTATTTCCAACATCGATAGCAACGTTTCTGATGCTCTCACCGGTCTATTTCACAGCAACATTAGTCTGCATTATCTCGGTAGATGGCCTTCCACCAGCCTTTCCAATGGCCATATCCGCCTTTTCCAAGCATAGATATTGGGTCACCTTCCTATAAAACTCCTCCATAGTTGGCGGTTTCATCTTCAGCCACTTACCAAAATCCATATCTGAATGAATTCCTCATATCAATGCCATTAACACAATGTCCTCTTTGGCATTGCTTACTTCAGTCACAGCTGCATTGAATCTACTTAAGAAATTTTTCAAAGACTCTCTAAGATTCTAAAAATGTTTGATAGGGACATTACATCCTTGGGATGAGTAGCATATAACCTGAACTGCTTCAAAAATATTCTGGCCAACAGGTAAAATAAAGATATAGACCACGACGGGAGCTGAGTGAACCACATCCACTTGTACTTCAATAAATGTTATCTCGAATCAAACGTTCCATTATAATATGACATCGTGGGCATTACGAATATCCTAGGATATTCCTCCTGTAAAATTTCTTTAGTGAACAGGTTCCTACTAGGAGAAGAACCCCAAGCATCATTATTTCTATATTGGTTCTCATTCACCAGCTTCCTCACCATATTAGCCAAAAACTCCGGTTCAATTGAATCAACCGAATGACGATCATCAAGGCATGCCCTGAGTATTTTCTATAAACGTTCTTGGTTAGTTCCATGATATCTAGGTTCTCATATCTTTGGGAGAATTGTTTGTCCAGTCATTTAACTTCTATATTCTCTTTGTGGTGGCTCAACAACAGTCATTTGAACTCCACCACTCTAGCCACCAGTAGCATGTCCAATATCAATCTCATCATCATCATGTAATTAAACATACGCATCATCATTGATGACTCGAGTCTATGGATCGATGCCGAGCTATGAGGCTGGGTCAGTACCGAATTGACCATTTTCAACTTGGGTTTTACCAGTTCCAGCTTTTGAAGTCCCAGTTTCCTTCCTCTTTAATTTATGTTTTCCCTCTCTGTGGTTTTTGTCTGATGAGTAGGATCTTTCTTCTGACGAATTGGATGATGACAACTCTTTTCTACTTCTACTACAGCTTGGGATAGCTAGGTTAAAAAATTAATGCTCTCCTTATATTGCTTAATCATAGCATTTTGGCTCTCTATCGACTTTTTGTTTATCTCCATCATCATATTATCTGAATCAACCTTAGTTACTATTTCAGATGCACTCTGAATTTCGATGGGACTGGGTTGATTGGTCTCTTCTCTACGTTAAGAGCTATCATTTTATACATCGTTAGTAGGTCCGAAAGTATTTGACTTCTTTTTGGTGTTTCTGAGTGCCATAGCTTTCTTGGATCCATGATAGACTATATAGAGATCTAAGTAATCAAGGATCCTTAAACAATAATATTTAGATTTCTTCGTGGATTTTGATAGTACAAAGGTTAAAGATAGACCCAATTAGTGAGAATTTTGAGTTCTCTTAGTGAAAGCATCAAAATGTTTATGCCAAAAGTTGGACAAACACCCAATCAGATTGTAAGTAGAGAATAAATGAGGAAATTAAATGAAAAACAGAGTAAACAACACATAGGAATTTATAGTGGTTCGGCAATATATTGGCCTATGTCTACTTAAACTTTGTCAATGATTTTTGAGAATTTTTACAGATCGTAATCTTACAAGTCGATCAGAATCTGACAGAGTAACAGTGTAAAATCAAATAATTCAAAATGCAAAAAGAATGTCTCAAATTTATGCCCATCTCCTTCTATTACAGATGTAGATCAGTGAAATAAGCTCTGATATTTTCTGCCTACATTCTTATCACTCAAGAGAAGGTTCTTGAGGGAGATCATGGCCACGTTGTTAACTTGATTGTCAACTTGCTACCTGGTTGTGCTTTACAACTCATTGTCGAATTATAAGTTGCTTATTTTTTCTAAGTACTTGGCTTTATTTCTTTGTTCTCTTGAGTGGGGTGTCCTTAGCCAATCTTCCTTGTCTCTATTCTTTGATCGTCATTTGATTTGGTTTTTGATTTCTCTGAAGAAGCTACATTATTTTGATCTCATGACTCGGTACCGAGTTGAGGTGTTCAACTTGGTACCGGGTTAATATTTAGGTTAGTTTTTGTTGACTCTTCTCTTAACCATTTGGTTCACTTGGGAAGATGTCAAGCTACTATCAAGTGGCAAACGAGGTTATGTATCAAATCTTTAGACTTTGATTGGATTCTGATCTCCAAAGTTAGGTTTCAGTATTTCTGGTTTGTTTTCTTAATAGTCAATGGTTCTGACCCGTCAAGGTATAGTTTAGTTCAAAGGCGGGATAATATGTTATATTAAATATTATATAAAATTTGAATCTAAAATGTTTTAAATTTAAAATTTTAAATGTTATGAATAAATTTAAACTTGTTTAAATTGAAATTATCTTAATTTATAAGCTATAAATAAATTAACTTAATTTTTTAAATTAAAATTAGAATTTATAAGGTTTATGGATAAAACTTGAAATTGTTTAAATTTTATATTCATAAAACTATAAATGAAAAATTCAATTGAATTTATAAAAGTTATAAATAAATAATTTTTAAATTGTTTTGAATTTAGAATTATATAAGTTATAAATGAATTAATTAAAAATAATTTTAAATTATAGTATGAATTATAAACGTTGTAATTTGTAAAAGGTTATAATGAAGTTGTAATATTAATTAATAGTTAACTTTTAATAATATATACATAAATATATGATTTAATATTAAATTGTAAATATTATAATTAAATAAGAGAATCTTATATCATGTACATAAAATAAAATAATACGATTTTAAAAGTTAAAATTGAAATAAAACCAATAATAGTTATGAGGAATAAATACATATGTATATAATTGTATATATAATAGACAAAAGATGGAATTGAGTATTGGGAATACTCATTATTCCTTATAGACGATAATACTCATTATTATTATTTTGAGAGTACGAATATGAAATAATGTTGCTCTCCATCATTTACAATATAAGTAGAGTATTATGAATACATATGTTGTTGAGCACCCTCAAGCCTTTGTGATATTTATATTAGTCCCAGATTAGCAAGAATATTTTATAACTTTGAATTTCAAAATCTTCCTTTGGCAATCAAGAAATGATGGGTTATGAGTATTTAACATACTTTATGATTTGTAGAGCACCCTAAGGGTCATAAAGATGATTAAGAGCAAAGAGTATATGGTTAGAAGTTATATACAAGATATAACTAATAACGTGTTATTCACCATTTATGGGGACTATAATTTGTTGAGCAACCTCAAGGTTGTAGTAACAAGATAAATGGACCTTAACACTTAAAAGAGAAATTTACGAAATTCCTACATCTAATTTAGGGTTTTTGAGAGATGAAAAGTCTTATGGGAGCCTTATCGAAAAATATAATAAACCAATCTAATAAGTATATAGACATATGTAAAATTATAATAATTACTAAATTTGCACAACTAATGTAATAGATAAAGTTGTTTATCGATTAAAATATACTAAACGAATTGAATTAAAAATTAATGAAGAAATATAAAAGGTTATTTAACCATAAATCAATCTTTTGGCATGTTGTCACTTCAAAATCCACGCGAGGGAAAATAATATAACCATTAACTTTTGTGTCTTGGTAATTTAAGTATGAATTTGCTCGAGGCTATGTATTGTCCCCTGTGAGTATTAGACTGTAAAAAAATTACAAGTGTATGGATATTTGATCCATATTCGATCACATACATTGCATCGTTAATAGTCAACTAGGTGTTGGCTGCCACAGATTTGTCCCTTTCCCAACACGTAGGAAACTTGGTTTGTTGTCTCCAAACACACCGGTTGCATCAAACGTGTCTGACGCTAACAATCTTTTCATTATCAATTTCATATATTTCTTTATTAATTTCATAATTCTCTATCATTTTATTTGATAAGAAATAACTAAAAATGTTTATATTTTGTAAAATCATTTTATGAAAATGAAAATAAAAGTAATAAAATAATTTTGTAAGAATATATTATTATTAATAATATATTTGTATCATAATATAATTTAAAAAAATTATAGGGTGTATATATATTATTTTTATGTAAAATTAAATATTGCACTAGTGATATATACTTTTTTTCCACTGGGCATTTCTCCTTTGACCCACATGACCTGACTGGCTCCGCACCCCAACTGTGGTGGTTGTCACCACTAAGCCCTCTTTATGCAGTGCAAAACATCTTTCTAATAATATATTATTTAAGTTCTTTTTAAAGATAAAAAATCATATCACAGAAATGCCATAAATGAAATAATATTAATAGGATTTTTTGCAAATATTCACATTAACTTATAATTTACTATCAATTTAAATTCAATTAGAAGCATTAAATCTAATTATGTTTGAAAAGTATAACAACAACAATAACAACTGACCAGCATCATTGTCCAGTGGTTAAGGCCTTCGACTTTGGTGCGAGTTATCATAGGCTCGAAATTTGTGTAGCGTGATTCGAACACATACTGATATATAGTATATTGTATACCACATATTGGATCTTTATTGGGCCTATGAAGTCTAATTTTTTGGGAACATTTCTAAATTTTATTTAAATAAAATCACTTATTTTATTTAAATTTATAAATTATATAGTTTTATTTATTTTATATGTTAATACATATAAATATATATATATATATATATGTATGTATGTATGTATCATATACATATATGTATGTGTGTTCATGTGTAACATAATAGCCCATGCAAGGTATAACATGCCTGTATATAGATGTTGGGATTTACATTGCAACGGATATGTTAGCTCATCTGATATATATTTTATGTTGTCCAAATATATGTTTGTATTAAACTTGTTACTTATATAAATATTAAATACATATATATATGTATGTATGTATGTAAATGTATATGCTAATTTTGTTTAAATAATTTTATGTATATAAATATATGTATGTAAGTATGTATGTATGCATGTATTTAAGAATAAAAATTATATATATAAAATAACAATAATATATATATATATTATTATAATAAATATTAAAATATTATAAACATACATAATATATAAATTTTTAATAAACTAAATATATATATATATTTAAATTAATAAAATAATTTTTTTATAAAACATGTACATATATATATATTACTGGGATTCCAGAAAATATATATATATATATATTTATTCATAAACATATTTATACTATCTTGATATATATACACACATATATATTGATTAAGAAAATAACCCTTTTTTAATTCTATATCATATGTACAGCGCCTTAAAATTTTATTATTGATTTTTATTATTCTAAAACATATATTAATTGATTATTTACTCGAAAATAGATAAAATAATAATAAAAAATATTTTTAAAACATTTTATTCAAATTCTAAAGTTCCAGTAAATTTTATATGACATTTTGAAGTTTGCAATTTTTTTCCATAATTTTTCCGGTCAAAATTTACTTTTTATTACTTTCGGTCGTTTATTATAATAATTTTAAAATTAGAAAAATTGATTTTTTAATTTGCATTTTCTGGCAAAAAGCTTATCTTATGATAAAATAATTTTATAAAATTTAAAAATAATTTTCAAACCATATTTTATTTTATAAGATTTATTTAGGTAATATCTTAATTTAAATAAAATTAAATAATTATAAAAATAATTTTATAGCCGTTAAAAATTATTATTGCAATAAATATACATGTGTAAAATTATATGATTAATTATTACAATGGAATGATATTATAATTAAATATAAACTATATATTTACAATTAAATGATATATATATATATATATATATATATAATTTAGTAGTTTAACACTTTTGCTAAACTCCTATGCTTTATTTTTGTCATTTAGCTATTCTGGTGCATGTACCTAAAAACCTATTTACTTGTTCATTTATATATGTGAACGACCCACAATAAGTGCCGGCTAGCTTTGCTAAAAAAATGATATATATGTATATAAATTAATAAAATTATATTAAAATTATATATAAGATATTTGGTACATATCTTTCTTATATATATACTGTTTTATTTTTATATGTGAATACATACATATAACCAATCTAGCTTGTGAGAACATCAATACATATAAGAATCGTCACCTAGCTTACAGTATAATAATAATATATATCTCTACTATTAATAAAGAGAATTCGACGAATAGATTTTCACGGTGTCTTTTTGAAATTCTGGAAATACCTCATATTCATCAACGGAATCTCACCATCAGTTTTACAACATCTACCACCACTCACTTTCTAGCCACCCATCAACGGAATTCACTATCAATTTGCTCGAAACAAAAGTGATGTGATATCAAAGCTTTTGCACTTATAATATACATCCGTTCCATAAATTTTTTATTAAATAATTTGAATATTAGATGCACGTACGTGCGATTTACACCCGTGTATATAATGAAATTTTATTCAGAAATTATAAACTATAATTCAATGAAACTCATACCTAAAACCAATGCATTGAAGCATACCTTCGAAAGCTTTTCGATTCGGCAGACAGTTAATCCTTGAACCACTGACCTTTGACTATCGGATAGTAATCGACTTTGAATTGATTTGAGCTTGATATGATTGGGCACCTAAGGAATAAAATTGGCCAGTAGTTGAAGGAAGGAGTAGCAGCAAAAAATCTTTTTTTTTTAAATTAGGGTTAGAGGAGTTTAATAGTGGATGAAAGAGAGAAAATAGCGGACCGCATCTCATACCATTTCTCCCTCAATCCGAGCCATCCAAAAACCAACAACTCTACCCTGATTGAGCCGCCTTTTATCTCCCTATTTGAGTTGAAGATCATATCCATCATGATGGGCAAAAATTCCATTTAAGCCCATAGAAAATATTATTTAATTAAATCCAATTTAATCGCTTATCGATATCGTATATCGATTGATATATTTATAACTATTATAAATATATTTAATAATATTTATTCCTCAAATCATAATCAAATTTTATAATTAATATATCATAAATATTAATTAATTTAATTAGTTTATAACAATTATAAACTAATTAAATTGTTTGGTCAATAGAGAATTCATCATTTTTGTTATGTGACTAGTCAGGTGTAAATTTGGTCAGCGATTAATATCGAATTATTCTAAAATTAACATTCACACATCAATTAGCAGGTGCTATGACATTTTAGCCAAATTTATCACTTACTTGGTTTCGGTAAAATCCAATTTCACTTTATTAAGCATTACTCAGTTGTGACTTTTATTTACACTAATTCTCTTCGTCAAAACTATATCATTTTGAACTTATGGAATTTGGTAATGGCCAAAATTCCAACATCGTTCATATTCAACTCTGTAGTCCAAACACAGAGTCCTTGGTTCAATAATAACAATTATTATTAACCGAACTGCTTTGACTAGAGACTTTGACTTTAAGTTGAGTCGAGTTGACCAATAACCAAGGAGATAAATCCTCTCTTGAATAGTGCTTCACTTCCACTCGACCCAACTATAGTCACTCGATGGTCACCGTGCCATGATTTAACTATAATAAATTTGGAGCTTTCATATTGAAGATCCATAGTTTTCTCAAGCTGAGAGAACTATGTAAATCAGTCACATCGATCTTTTCTGTTTGAACTTAGTTATATTAACTAATAGAAAACTATCGAGCAAGTCATTTCATAGTTATCCAATAACTATCAGTACGTAACTCCTAGGCCCCCCTAGCAGTCATGAGTAATACACTGCCCAACTTTTAGAGAGAGTTACATACTCTAGTCTCAACGGATGCGTCGATATTCAATCTCGATGCATCTTGACTATAAACATATAAAATCGTATATTTGTTTTCACTGTGATAAATTACTCATGGTTACAACACTTTGTAACTACTATCACAAGACATACCATTTGCGGATTTTCTAATGAATATACTTTTAGTTAAATTAATTAATTAATATAACACATTATATAAACTATATAATAGAAAGAAAACACCTTTTATTTCGAACAAGATTGGTTATTGAGTTAGATATATGTAACAAATTACATAATTGCCCCTATAGCATACCTCTAACTCTATCAGTCTCCCAGCTGCGCTTGGGGTCAAGTATGTAATCTTATTCCAACTTCCCAAATTGGTTTCCTTCAAACCAACCGGGTCAGTACCCCAGTGAACGTGTATGCTATTATGTTTCGATTATCTACTCTGTCAATCAACTCTCTCCAACATTAATAAACTACCTTTATCATGTGAAATATTAAGAGTATGTCTATTGACTTCCAATGAGCTCTAAGTTTTAATATGAACTATATCGCGATATTGTCATCATATAACTATGTTATGGGATTCTTAATATTTGGAATTACCCTTAGCTCGGTTGTAAATTTTTGCATCTATATTTGTATACATTCCTTTATTGTGGCATTATTCAAGTTGATGTACTTAGCCTTTTTCATTGAGTCAGCCATAGTCTTTTATTTGGAACATTTCCGACTTAAAGATTCTTAACTTGAATTTATTATGACATATTATACTTAATATCACTTATGAATTTCGAGTCTGAACACTCCTTCATAAGGAGTTCGTTGTTTCTATAAACAATTCTATAGTATTTCATAATTACATGAAAAATACATGAGAATACCTCAAACTACCATTAGCGATATCAATTTGGACTTGATATTTTCTTCATGTATTAAGTACATAAACAAACCACAATATCGTAGAAAAAACGACATGTATGATAATTCCTATTGCTAATGCATAAGAAATCCATTTTACATGTTCCGCATTAAACATTTTAATAAGGAATCCTTGCATATCGTTTTAGGACATTCCTAATATCTTTTATACTCACTATAAAAGGAATCATTTACAAATCCAATGTTGAGTATTAAAACAACTAAAACTTATTTTAACACAAGTACACCGTTAAAAATCAGTAGTGTGTTGTTTACTTATGATTTAGAAATACCTATACACCTTTTAACTTTCTTTCTTATGAGCACATGCTTCCTCTGCATTTTGATCGATGATCAAACTATTTGATACATTTATCAAAATACTTGTTCAATTTTGATGCTTTTTAGAATGATACATTCGCATCTGTTCTTGGATCATATCTGAAAACCCACAAACTCAATATCGCTCCCACTGACTTCGAGACACTTTGGTTGATATGTTCAAACAGACTAGTCTAAATCTATATTCAGACCTTTCTATTTCAATGTATATATACCAAAATATAAAGTCATACTAGGCGATAATTTTGTGAGTAAAATCCTAACCAACTCGAGCAAATTGAAGAGTGAGTCTGTTACGTGAATTTCAACAATTGAAGTTCACGGTAATATTCATATCAATATGGCTCACTATATTCAAGCTGCGTTTGTCTTTCTCATAAAGTCACATTTGCGGTCAATAGATCATATCCCTTCGGGTACAACTATCAAAGTCATATTTTGATAATGTAATTGGAATCTATTTCTGATTACCACATAATACCGTATCATAGAGTCAGTACTCTTAATGGTTTAATTAAACAACAGAGGAGCATTTATACTTGACATTGACAAGAAACTCAAAATTTCTCTTTAATGTACAATAATACTCATTAGACGTTCTAACATATTTGTGTTTATTTAGGTTAGTTAAGTTTATTTCATCTCGTGTAATCAGTTTTATCTTTGGATCATATCCAATTCCATTTTACTACCAATAATTTATCAAATAAATTCCTTCACTGTGAAGTTGGTATTTCTTGAAACAACAATTGTTTCTCAGTGTGATGGAATAGGTATTCATAAACAATTTATAAATTTTCTTATATATAAAACTGATTTAGTTTTAGTTTACCAAACTTATGTTCAAAACATAAATATGTCATCTAATGACAGTTTTCCCAAACTCCTTTTTGCTGATTCATACAAGATTACTCACACACGATTATTACGTGCAATCTTTCGATTCACACAACCTGCCAAATCTTTGGCCTAGGATATGTTGGTTTCTTATAAACCCTTTTCTTGTATGATTTTATAAACCATTCTTTAGATGAAATTAATTTTAACCTTGCGTACTACTCTTAAATACACGATCTTATAGATAGAATTTAATCTCAACTTCACACACAATTGATCGTACTTTGTTCAACAAAGTTTGATTACTCATTATCAACACATCATCATGTATTATAGGAAGGAGTGACTTTTGGGATTGAAACTTTTTTCATTTTTAAATACGATCGAAACTCTTTCCAATATACTCACTATTTGATCAAATCGAATCATTTTATATTTTATTTACTTTTGTTTTATACTCTATGATCTTATCATAGACATACTACATGTGTATCAAATACACATATTCATGTCAGTGATAAATCGTCCATAACTAAGTACGTAGAACCAGTCTGATATTAATAGACTTGCGATTACATACATCAACATGTATCAATCCAAAGAGTTCATCAATTCTTACGACGCTCCCATTAAATGGGTGCATAGCCCTTAATTGTTTGAGGTATAATTAACTAGTATCATATGATTCATAATTATATAATAAAAATTATTTCTCAAAACTACGGCTTAGTCTATAATTCCAAAACAATTGTAAATAATTTTAAACACTTCAATATTTTTAATTGCATCACTTCTGTTATGAAAACAAATACCATATTATGATTTTATTTCATAACAGATATTCATAATATTTACTGTGAAATATAACTATGTCTATTTTTCAGTCGACATAGAAAAATAGACATTATTTCATAAATAATGTTCGGTATGTTTTACGAAAATAAATTTTGTAACTTGATGCAATCAATAAGTTCTATGTGGCATGCTCCCACTATTTCCGCCATTACAAAATAGCATACTGAATTTGAAAATCTATCATTCACTTAATATAGATTATTTATTTCATATACTACAACTAGTTTACAACAAAGAGTCCTTTGATCAAACATCTCGAACTCAAACAAATAATCTGATAGAAAAAAATTCTATATGAAAATACATCTCGGAATAGAAATCATATTTCTTATTCCAATATTAAGTATCAATTATTATATTACAATTCTCATTTCCTATGTTTCTTTATGAAGCAGAAGTGACCATTCACTCTCTTCATCCCAACCATACCTTAAATCAGATCTATTCTTGTACATACGTTTTTCTTTCTACATGGTTGAACCATTCAATAGAAAACTCATACTACAATATCATAACAAACTCTTTACAAATACACACTCGAACATCCTTAACGTTTAAGGATATTAAAAAAGTTGCACTTTGCGTAAACTGATCAAGCTGATATATCAACGACCGAGTCTGTAGATCTATATTATAGTTTTGGTCTTGTGTTACTTTTAACATAATGTGATCTTTATCGTAATATATCAAACTGAATACTCAATCTTGCACTATGGTTTATTTGCTTATTTCGGATGAACTAATTCTATCGAAGTATCATACATTACGAACTATGACTGTCCACCATATAACACTTATATGTGATAGTATATGGATCAAATATCCATAGTCTCATATCACTTTTGAGTTCAGAACTCATAGAATGCAATATATCATCTCGACCAAATAAGTACATAAGCGACCAAATTATGAAGGTATTTAGTAGCTGTAAAATCAGGTGCTTGCATGGGTATTGAAACATTAACATGCAAGAAGAACTTATTAGTAAGTATATGTTATATTTCTATTTATCAATCTTGAATTCAGTTCATTTGTATATCTAAATTGATAACGTTTTACCAATTATATTAAATATAAAAATTTATCAAGAAGAGTATTATAACATTATATATCATATGTTCTTACAATATTAGAAAGGTTAACTGTTATCATTTCATTTTTCTAATAAGGCTCTTACTAGTCTTTTATGTTTCACCAAACCCTAAGTCGAAACATAAAAGTTTTTCGACTTCACTAGTGGACTCTATGACTCGTATTCCTTGAGATTCTGACCTTGAGGAAAGCTCGACAAATCATAAGACTACATACGATGGATAACTCCTTATCAATGGTACACATAAAACTCCTAACCTATGGTACCTTGTCCTAATCCTGCCTTTACCTTGTGGAAAACTCTACAAGTAAAGTGGGACTATTAACTCGGACCTATCATTTTACGACGGCCTAAGTATGATGCACATACCTTGAGGAAAGCTCAATAAATATATGCAGCTATCTTACCTCGTCTATTCAATGTATTAATAGTACTACATATAACATTCCTAGCTTGAGGAAAGCTCAACAACTAAAGAGTATGCAAGTAATTTATTAATATATAAATGATAGAGGACAACTTTATATTAAAGATTCATAATCTTCAATATATTATATCGTGTGATATCGATGGAATAATGTATTTCTTATGAAATACCATCGTGATTCAAGTGTCGGACACATCTGAAATCACGGTATACATACAATACGTATATATTTACCTCTTAAGTCTATTTAGGGTTTCTTTACCGTTCCACTATTAGTTTATATATTCATATTATATAAGTTTATTATTATATAACTTTTATATTTCATATTACTTATATAATAGTTTTATGTATAATATTATATTAATTAAATCTTATTTAATTAATTTTAGTTAATTAACGCTTTAATTAATTTTATATTTATTTAGTATAACATTATATTTAATACTTATCATATACTATAACCTTTATAGTATAACACATATATCTCATATATGTATATATTTTATATTTAATTAATTAACCTTTAATTAATGTGTTAATTAATTAAATTTTAACTAGTTTAGTTAATTAATTAACCTTTAATAAATACATTTAATTAAACAATTTTAATTAAACTATATTAATTTCAAAAATCGTATTATATACATACATGTATATTTATGATATCTTAAACATGTTAAAATATCATATCATATATCAAACATACATAATACATGTATATACAATTTTATTAATTAACTTAATTAATTAATTAATTAATTTTATTAACCTTATTGATAAATTTAAAATTTTGAAATTAATATTTAACATTTTCAAACATTTTGAAAATCTTATTATATTATAACTTTTATAATATATGTATATCTTATTCTAAATTTAACTTTTATATTAAAAAAACTTATATTTAATTTTTAAACAATTTTGAAAACTAGCCTAAGGTCGAATTCAAATTTAGGCCTTTTCTCTTAGTAACAACCTTTGGGCCGTGAGCTTACTAGTTAACCCTAATATAACTAATTTAGACCGCATAGGCTATTGGGCTCTAATATCATTATTGAAACTAGGTTAGCCCACAACGGAAGTTATGAGTGAATTTCAATGTTTTTACCCTATTCAATCTTTATTGGGCCTATGAAGTCTAATTTATTTAGAACATTTCTAAATTTTATTAAAAAATTCCTTATTTTATTTAAATTTATTAATTATATAGTTTCATCTAATTTATATATTAATCATATAAATATACACATATGTATCATATATATGTGTGTATGTGTGTGCATGTGTAACATGATAGCCCGTGCAAGGTATAACATGCCCGTGTATAGATGTTGGGATTTATATCGCACCGGACATGTTAGCTCGTACGATACGTATTGTATGTTGTCCAAATATATGTATGTATTAAACTTGTTACTTATGTAAATATTATATATATATATATAAATGTATATGCTTATTTTGCTTAAATAATTTAATGTAAATAAAAATATATATATATGTATGTATTTATATATAAAAATTATATATATATAATATTAATAATATATATATGCATATTATTATAATGAATATCAAAATAATATATATATATATATATACATAATATTATTTTCTAATAAACTATATATATATATATATCCAAATCAACAAAATAATTTTTTTATAATATATATATGTATATATTCATAAACATATTTATAATATCTTAATATATATATATATATATATTAACAAAATAATTTTTTTATAATTTCAAATCGTATGTACATCACCTTAAAATTTTATAATTGATTTTTATTATTTTATATTAACTGATTATTCACTCGAAAATAGATAAAATAGTTATAAAAAATATTTTCAAAACATTTTATTCAAATTTTAAATTTCAAGAAAATTTATATGATATTTTGCAGTTTGAAAAAATTTTCCATAATTTTTTTCGATTAAATTTATTTTTTATCGTTTCTCGACCGATTATTATAATAATTTTTTAAAATAGAAATAATAATTTTTTAATTTTCATTTTCTATCCGAGAGCGTAAATTATGATAAATAATTTTATAAAATTTAAAAATAATTTTCAAAGCATATTTTATTTTATAATGTTTTTTTGACAGTATATTAATTTAAATAATATTAAATAATAATAAAAAATTAAAAAAATTATTTTATAGTTGTTAAAATGATTATTTATATAAATGTACATGTATAAAATTATATGATCATTATTACCATGGAATGATATTATAATTAAATATAAACTATATATGTATAATTAAATGATATATATTAATAACATAATAACTGTTATGTATAAAATATTCGGCTGTACATATCTTACTTATATATATATGTTTTAATTTTTATATGTGAATACATAAATATAACCAATCTAGCTTGTGACAACATCAATACATATAAGAACGGTCACCTAACTAACAATATAATAATAATATATGTATATAATGAAATTTTATTCAGAAATTATAAACTATAATTCAGTGAAAAACAAACCTAAAACCAATGCATTAAAGCACACCTTGTAGTAATGAACTCTCTCTCATTTGAAAGCTTTTCGATTCGCCAGACTGCTAATCTTTGAACCATTGACCTTTGATTTTCATATAGTAATTGACTTTGAATTGATTCGAGCTTGATATAATTGGGCATCTAAGGAATAAAGTCGGCTAGTAATGGAAGGAAAGAGTGGCAGCAAAAATGGTATTTTTAACTTGGGTTAGAGGTGAGTGGATGGAAGAGAGAAAATAGTGGATCACATCTCATACCAGTTCTCCCTCAATCTGAGACATCCATAAACCAATAACTCTACCCTGATTAAAACGCCCTTTATCTCCCTATTTCAGCCAAAACCATACCCATCGTGATGGGCCAAGATCTCATTTAAGCCCATAGAAAATTTTATTTAATTAAATCCAATTTAATCGCTTATCGATATCGTATATCGATTGATATGTTTATAACTATAATAAATATATTTAATAATATTTATTCCTCAAATCATAATCAAATTTTATAATTAATATTTCATAAATATTAATTAATTTATAATAATGATAAACTAATTAAATTATTTGGTCAAAAGAGAATTCATCATTTTGGTTATGTAACTTGTTAGGTTTAAATTTGGTCAGTGATTAATATTGAACTATTCGAATATTAACATTCACACATCACTTAGTAGGTGGTGTGACATTTTGGCCAAATTTATTACTTGCTTGGTTTTCATAAAATCCGATTTCACTTTATTAAGCGTTACCCGGTTGTGACTTTTATTTACACCGATTCTCTTCGTCAAACTACATCACTTTGAACTTATGAAACTTGGTAATTATTAAAATTTCAATATTGTTCATATACAACTCTATAGTCCATACACAAAGTCTTGGTTCAATAATAATTATTATTATTAACCGAACCGCTCTAGCTAGAGATTTTGAGTTGACTTGAGTTGACCGTGATACGAACCCCATGTAATTGAGGAGACAAATCCTCTTTTGAATAGAGCTTCACTTCCAACACTTCCACTCGACCCAACTATAGTCACTCGATGGATGCCGTGCCATGATTTGACTATAATGAAAGCGGAGCTTTCATATTGAAGGTCCACAGTACTCTTAAGTCGAGAGAACTGTGTAAATTAGTCACATCGATATTTTCTATTTGACCTTAGCTATATTAACCAACATAAAACTATCGAGTGAGTCGTTCCATAGTTATCCAATAAATATCAGTACGTAACCTTTAGGTGCCCCCAGTAATCATGAGTAACACACTGCCCAATATTTGGAGATCCTTACGTACTCTAGTCTTAATGGATACATTGATATTCAGTCTCGATGCATCTTGACCAGGAACATTAAAATGGTATTTTTTTATTATGATAAATTACTCATGGTACAACACTTTGTAATTACTATAACAAAACATACAATTTATGGATTTTCTATTAAATATAATTTAAATTAAATTAATTAATTAATATAACATATTATATCAAGTATATAATAAAAAGAAAATACCTTTTATTTCGAACAAGATTGGCTATTGAGGTAGATATATGTAACAAATTACATAATTGCCCCTTGGACATACTCCTAACTCTATCATGCACTATTATCTACATACCTAATTTCAAATAATAATAAGTACTAATAAAGACCTTTTTCAAATACCTGTTTTATTAGTTTTGAGTTCAAATGTCATTTTCATTCTTCTTTTAAATACCCTTAAATTTCTTTTCCTCCATCTAGGAAGCACACTAAGTGTAACGACCCGTATTCTACGTATCAAAGGATCATAGAATATTAATATTATTTTATATAAGGTTGTACGATTCTATGATTTTGGGAAATGACCATTAGAGACATTTTCCATTTTTAGAATTTTTATCGGATGATTTTGGCCTTAAAAGTCTTGTATGGCCTATAACTTTTGATAGGAGCTGAATTGGGGTTTGAAATCACTTCCTTTAAATCGAGATGCTAGTTTCTCTTTCCATAGAGTGATCATAATAGGAAAATGGACTTACCGTTAGGTAGTTATGGCTGTTTGAAGTTTCACTTGATTTTGAATAGCTTGATGGGTAATTAATGAGTTAATGGTTAGTCCAAAAGCCTATTTTGGGATTAGCATTATGTTGGGGCTGAAGGGTCTTCTCTTTCTCACTTTTACACTTTCCAAAATAGTTAAAGAGCCATCATTATCATTCTTTAACCTTAAACCACTCTAAAACCCTACTTTAACTAGCCAAATCTTGTCATTAATGAGAGATTAGCAAGATTATCACTTTGGATTGAAGATTTGCTTATTTCAAGCATTCTTTGGTTGCTTTGGGTTGCTTTGGACTAGGTGAGTGGTTTTAAGCCACTACTCGCTATTTAGCCACTATATGATGTTTACTGATGTTTTTAAATGAAATTCAAACTCTAAAATATGTTTTAAACCCTCTTTGATCACATATGTAAATTTCAAATGATTTGGAAAAGATTTGTAAGATTTGTAAGATTTGTGTTCTTATGGATCTCCCTTGTTCTTATGGTTATACCTTTAGATTTAAGATTCATTTTGATGTGTATGGATGTGTGCTTGTTAGGATATTTTACATGTGATGATTGTTTGAATGTGCGATGTTTGTTTGGTTGAAAACACCAATCGAGTGTCGATTTAATTTTAGGAATAAGTTAGGGATCAATATTGATGGACCGGTGATGATCCATAAAATCAACTAGATCCAAATATGGTGCGATCAATATAGGGAAATAAGGAAGGCAACATAAGGCTACGTTCTAAGTTTCAAGTCATTTGGAGTTTGTTTACTCGAGTTATGGATGATTGAAGATGGATTAGTGGTGGTTTGAATGCTATGGATCGGTAGAGGTTGGCTTCGGGGCGTGCTTAAGTCATGGGATGGAGTGCTTCGAGTCTTGGTGGGATTTGTTTTGGGTCGCGAACGATGATGGATGGATCGCACGAGAAGATGAGATAAAATCCCAAGTGAGGGATCGATAGTGCCCATGGATCAGTGCCGATCCATGGGGTTACTTGGTTCATGAATAGATGTTGGGCCAATGTAGCAAGGGAAGGGGAAAATTGGCTAAGGCCTAGATCAATGGCCATGGACCGGTACCGATCCATGGAGCATCGATCGGTGAAGATGATGGATCAACGAAGGGATGGCTAGAAGATGGAGCATGACCTAGTCGTGTGAAGTGTTGGATCAAGGTAGGCATGGATCAGTGGCGACTTGGATTGGTGGTGATGGTTCGAATCTTATGGATCGGTGGTGTTGGTTCGATATAGGGGAGTCGAACTTCGAGTCATTATATGCTTGCTTTAAGACATGATGGTGTTTGCTTCGAGTCTTGAGTGTATGTTCACTCAAAATCGTGACAAACCAAACACTTATCCAAATATGGCCAAGTGTAAGATCGGTACTGAACCATAGGGTTCGGTAATGATGTTGACGACAACGGCCTGTGATCCAATGATGATGATTCCATGATTGGAAGTGATGACTTCGATGATGGAGAACTATACTTTGGGACCCAGAGTAGAGGACCATGGGTCAGATTGAGGGGGACTGTTGGAGGAAGATTACAGGATGTATGGCGATATTCTACAATTGATGATGATTATAGAAAATTGTCCCAACCATGGTGATGGGAGTCATAAGATCAGTTCCAACCACTTCCAGGATGTGCTCTACTATAGATGACGTGTGCAAAGGGATCGTTGAGACTCGAGGGTCCATAAGGTACTCGTAGAGTGGGATATAGACTGGGGACGTGATGGTTCCTAGAAGGTGATGGCTCCTTATTTTCAGTTGAGAAGTTTGTTCACCCAAGACTAACATGATGGTTAGTCTAGTTCCTGCCCTACCGAGTGACATGGATTTGAGTACCGAGGAACCAAGACATGGGCTATTATGATGAATAGTCTGGTCTTTGACCGTGATGGGTTGGGCAAGTTATCTTATATCCAACACACTGAGTGAGTGAACGTGAGGATGGATGATGGCTGCTATGTTTGCTTTGATTGCTTATCACCTTAGGGATGTCACATGATGTCGATGTTGTTGATATAGACATTTAGACTCCCATAGTATAGTATATCCACGATGACTATGATGTAGAGTAGCGTGTATCTTGGGTATGTGCTAACTCTGTAGATGTAGGGACATGTTAGGTATGATTTTCCATACCATTTGTCCAATTCTAGTGGTTTATCAGTATTTAGAGATTTTCTACCGCTCATGCTAAACTATTGTCGGACTCGGGATTATATGCTTTGCCTCCTATTATTTTAGATACTCTTAAATAAGTAGATTAGAGATATTAGGTCTAGTGAGCACGTGGAGCTGGACAGTGGACGGGTAGGAGATCGCACTCTTGTATTACTACACTTACTTATTATGATTTTTTATTCCACCGCACAGCACTATGGAGCTTGCTAGTGCCTTTATTATTTAGGGAGTTTGTTTGTGAGTTATTATTTGATGTATAACTCTATTACTTATGTTGTATGGTCTATTTACTCTGATTTTTATGATTCATTCAGTTATTACCATCTCACCTATTTTATTTCTGAAATGTTTACTATTATATTTTATTTAATGTGTTGTGAGATATACAACATATCCTATGATGATCGCCTACATCGATAGGGCACCGTTGCAGCGCACTATACATGTTTATTGGGTGTCGGTGGTGTAGGGCGGTCATCACATTTAGTATTAGAGCTTAGTTGCGTAATTTAACCTAATGGATATCGTGATCCATTAGAGCAGGATAGGAGTTCTCACCCTAGAATGGATCGAGAGTGTATATGTATACGAGAGCGTGTACTTGTTATATATTTTGGTCTTCAAAACTATATAGTAGTATATAGTATACAAGTCGCACTGCACACACGAGTACTACTTAAGTGGGATTTCTTATAAAGAGACTAATCATCCTTATCACAGATTGAAAGATGAGTTGTTAAAAAGGAATGCTGCTAGGAAGTTCGACTCTGAAGTCAAAGTGGGAGCTGGCTTGGGAGTTGCTAATCCCGATGTACAGACGATGTCCAATACTATGATGCAGAATATGCTGTAGAGTGCTCAAATAGCCGCTCCAAATATTGCTATTGATGGTGGTGCTCCAGTGCAGGTGTCCAGAGCCGATTTTGCTATGCTGAACAAAGACCTTGCTAGTCTTAGTGGCAAACCATTCCCAGGGATGGAGTCGGCGATGGAAGTGCAGGATTGTATAAATACCTGCAAAACGATCTTCGATGACTTAGAGCTAAATGATGATATGAAGAGATGATTGGCTTCTCGACAGCTTCAAAGGCGAGCCATAAACTGGTGGAATGCTGTGAAGGTCGCTATTCCTAAAGACTAGTTCACATAGGACCGGTTCAAAGCCAGATTTAAAGAGAAGTTTATACCGGCAGCTCAGAAGTCAGTCTTATTCCATAAGTTTGCGGATTTGAAGCAAGGAGATATGACTGTCTCCAAGTATGTTGCTGAGTTCGATGCCTTGTCGAAATATGGGATGTGTTTTATTGATACTCCATCAAAGAAGAACAAGAAGTTCATCATTGGCTTGGATGATCACTTGGGAGAGAATCTCATGGGCCGCATTGATGAGACTTTCGAGGTGATAGTTGAAAAGGAATTGAGGCATAAGAGCCTTTATCTGAAGCCAAGGGCTATTGTTCCCAAAGACGATCAAAAGCCACAAGTGGTCGGGGGAGGCAAGAAGAAGTGGAACAATAAGAGGAAGCGGTTTCAAAACAAAGGTGGCCAAAAGAAGAGTAAGATCTCGCTGATTTGCTACAATTGCGGACAAGGGCCACTGTAGTAGAGACTGCAAGGCTAAGGGAAAGAAATGCTACAATTGTAACAAACTTGGGCATATTCAAAAGAACTGTCCAAAGCCATTGAAGCATAAGCAAGCTATGAAAGCATGTTATCATGTCGTTCCAACTTCGTCGAATGCTCCATCGACAAAAGAGAAGGGAAATGACATCTTATTCAAGGTATGCTTTCCATTTATGATGCTCCCATACGTGTTTTGTTTGATACCGGAGTTTCATATTCCTTCATATCTAGTAACTTGGTAGATAGACTGGGATTGAGACCCGAAATTGTTGACCGACCTTTGGTTGTGACGAACCCTGTTGGAGGCTCCACTAGCCCGTGTATAGTTTTTCGTGGTTTGGTCTTATCATGTCTTGAATGTTCTTTTGATTTGATTGCTTTGTTTTCGGTTTCGTTAGGTTTGGTATTATTCTAGGTATGGACTGTTTCATAGATACAAAGTTGGTGGTAGATTGTGAGAGGTCATTGGTGACTACATAGATAGATGGTGGACGGAAGGTAGTATTGGGTTGTCTATCAGATGATGACGTGATGGTTAGTTTTCTATATTCGCTCGATATCCCACACAATGAGTTGTCATCAGTGTCTATTGCTAGGGAGTATCTGGACACATTTAAGGAGGTGACCGGACTTCCACCACACAGTGGGATCAAATTTCATATTGACTTAGTAAAAAACGCCAGACCGATAGTAATGCCTTTGAGGAGGATAGCACCTAGAGAGTAGCTAGAGCTTGAGGTGCAAGTGAATGACCTATTGCACTGAAGGTTCATTTGCAGAAGTATTTCTGAGTGGGAAGCGGCCACATTATTTGCTATGAAGATAGATAGTTCCTTTAGATTGTGTGTTAATAACCATGAGTTGGATAAATTAGCGAGGAAGAAAAAGTATCCACTCTCATGTATTGATGACTTGTTCGATCAGCTTCATGGTGCTAGAGTATTTTCTCAGTTGGATCTTTCGATGAGATTTCACCAACTAAGTGTAGCGAAGGAGAGTGTGCTGATTACAACGTTTCATACACCATCTGGTTTCTATGAATGGTTAGTTATGCCGTTTGGGCTAACCAATACGCCGACATACTTCATTGATCTCATGAACCGTGTTTTCAGGGGTCAACTAAATAAATTCATGCTTGTGTTCATTGATGATATTCTCGTCTACTCATGGACAGAGGAGGAACACAAGACACATTTGAGGATCGTGCTTGAGGTGTTGCGAGAGCACCGATTGAAAGCAAAGTTTTCGAAGTGTCACTTCTGGTGGAGGGAAGTAAGATTCTTGGGTCATGTTGTTTCTAAGTAGGGCATTGCCGTAGATCCTGCAAAAGTTGAAGCAGTTCAAGTTTGGACTAGACCCAAAAATGCTACAGACATGAGAAGTTCCTTAGGATTAGCTGGATATTATAGATGATTCATCCAAGGCTTCTCCAAAGTAGCTGCACCGTTGACTCAGTTGACGAAAAAGAATCAGACTTTTACTTGGAATGCGAGATGTGAACATGCATTTATGAGTCTGAAAGAAAAGTTAACGAGTGCACCATTATTGAACATTTCGAGTGGGAATGAAGAGATGACGGTATACACTAACGCTTGTGGTACTAGATTGGGCGCGGTATTGATGTAAGGGGTAAAAATTGTTGCGTACGCTAGTCGACAACTGAAGCCACATGAGAAGGAATATCCAATCCATGATTTAGAGTTAGCAGCGATCGTGTTTGCGCTGAAGATTTGAAGGCACTATCTTTTAGTAGAGAGGTTCGAGCTATTCATCGACCCTAAATCATTGAAGTGCCTCTTTTCGTAAAAGGATCTTAACCTTTGCCAGCAGCAAAGGTTAGAGTTCCTAGCCTCCTATGACTTTGATGTTACATATACACCGGTAAAAGGGAATGCGGTTGCTGATGCATTGAGTATGAGACATGCTTGCTTGGGAGCTATATTCCTAGAGTGGACACAGCTAGAGTATATTGTTGGTTATGATTTTCGATTAAGATGCAAGCTAGAGCTAGAGATATTGGCGAGCTTGACTATCAGGCCTACTCTGATTAAGCGTATCGGTACTAGTCAGAGTCGCAATGCCAGATTAGCTGAGATCATTTCTAAGATTGAAGCTGGGGTAGAGTATGAAGAAATAAGATAATATAGACTTGACCGAGATGGTTGACTCTGTAAGGACGAGAGATTATTTGTTCCTAATGTCAATGGGCTGAGGGATGATGTGCTATGAGGGTGCCATCATCGAGATTCACGATCCATCCCGACGGTAATAAGATGTACTGTGATATGAAACAGACCTAATATTAGGAAGGGATGAAGGAATATATTGGGACATTCATCTCGTAATGCATAAACTGCTAGTTGGTTAAGGCAGACCAGAAGAATTCTAGTGGCTTGATGCAGCTGCTAGAAATTCCTAAGTGGAAATGGGAACAAGTATTAATGGATTTTATCGACAGATTGCCGAGGACTAAAGTAGGGTACGATTGCATTTGGGTCATAGTCGATCGATTGACCAAGAGCGCCAGATTTATACCTGTCAAGTCAAGTAGAACGACATCTAAACTGGCCGAATTGTATGTGAAATGGATAGTACAATTCCATGGTGTGTTGTGAGTGACCGAGACACATTGTTTACTAGTGGGTTTTGGAAGAGCTAACGGGAGGTGTTAGGGACAGAGCTGCACCTCAACATAGCTTATCACCCTCAAACTGATAGCCAAACTGAAAGAGTGATCATATTTTAGAAGATCTCTTGTGGATTTGTATACTTCACTTTGGAGGCTCGTGGGATGATCATCTATATCTCGTTGAATTCGCGTACAAAACAGTCACAAGTCTAGCATCGGTATGACACCATTCGAGGCATTATACGGCCGATCATGTAATGCTCCTTCTTGTTAGTGGGAAGTGGATGAAAAATTGATGCTTGGGCCGGATATGTTAAAGAAACCTTAGAGAAGATCGAGATCATTCGGCAATAGATGAAAGCTACTCAAGACAGATAGAAGAGCTACGTTGATAAAAGACGTAAAGATCTAGAGTTCTCCATCGGCTATAAGGTATTTGTCAAGATCTCTCCATTGAAGAATGTAATTCGGTTCAGTAGTAAAGGGAAGCTGGCACCGATATTTGTAGGTCATTTTTCGATACTAGAGAGGATTGTGAACCTTGCTCACAGAGTCGACTTACCTCAAAGAATAAGGGGAGTGCATAATGTGTTCCACATCTTCCATTTGCGGAAATTTATGCATGACTCAGGTGTAACTACAACACTAGATCAACTAGATGATATCAAGATTAAACCAGAGGCTTTCAAACCTTGTAGGCCTATTCGTATCGTCAGACGTGATATGAAGCAGCTTAGGAGGAAGACAATGAAGTTGGTAAAGGTTCAGCAGAGCAAAAACGAAGGCGATTGCACTTGGAAGACCGAGGTGAACACGAGGACAGCTTATCTAGAGCTCTTTTCTTGGTGAGACTTTATATTTATCGATTTACTTTCACTTATGATATCATGAAGTATACCTTAGTATAGTATCCTACATGTTAGGATAGGCTTGGATGTTACCTTTTTCATATGTCGTTGTGTATGAATGTTTGACATGTAAAGGTTGCCTATGCTTGTATATGGTTGTTAGGCGTGTGGGATAACCTTATTGATTTTTTTTGGAATTTCGGGGGTGAAATTCCTAAATGGAGGGAGCATGTAATGACCCATATTCTACGTATCGGAGAATCGTAGAATATTAATATTATTTTATATAGGGTCGTACAATTCTATGATTTGGGAAATGACTACTAGAGACGTTTTCCATCCTTATAATTTTTATCAGATAATTTTTTCCCTGAAAATCTTGTATGGCCTATAACTTTTGATAGGAGTCGAATTGGGGTCTAAAACCACTTCCATTAGATCGGGGTGATGGTTTCTCTTTCCATAGAGTGGTCATAATAGGAAAGTGGCCAGTAACTCACTAATTACCCATTAAGCTATTCAAAATCAAGTGAAATTTCAAAAAGCCATAACTCTCTGACGGGTAGGCCCAAAGCCCATTTCGGGATTAGCATGATGTTGGGGCAGAAAGGGCTTCACATTCTCACTTTTACACTTCCCAAATAGTTAGAGAGCCACCATTATCATTCCTACCCTTAAACCACTCTAAAACCTTACTTTAATTGGCCAAATCTTGTCGTTAAAGAAAGATTAGCAAGATTAGCACTTTTAATTGTAGATTTGCTGTTGGAGATCGCTTGGAGCTGCTATAGATTCTTTGATTTTGTGCATTCTTGGATTGCTTTGGATTTAGATGAGTGATTTTAAACGTCTACTCACTAATTAGCCACTATACGACGTTTAATGATGTTTTTAAACAATTTTCAAAATCTAAAATATGTTTTAAACCTTCTTTAATCACATATATAAATTTCAAACGATTTAGAAAAGATGTATAAAATTCGTGGTCTTATGGATCTCCCTTGTTCTTATGGTTCTACCTTTAGATTTAGGATTCGTTTTGATTTGTATAGATGTATGCTTGTTGGGATATATTACATGAATGATTTCCTGAATGTGTGATGTTTGTTTAGTTGAAAACGCCGATCGAATGGCAATTTAGTTTTAGGAATAAGTTACGGATCAATGTTGATGGATCAGAGACGATCCATAAAATCAACTTGATCCAAATAGAGTGCGATCAATATGTGGTAATAACGAAGGCCTCATAAGGTTACGTTCTAAGTTTCATGTCATTTGGAGTTTGTTTGCTCGAGTTATGGACGATTGAAGATGGATCAGTGGTGGTTTGAAGGCTATGGATCGGTAGAGGTTGGCTTCGAGGCATGCTCGAGTCATGAGATGGATCGCTTCAAGTCTTAGAGGGATTTGCTTCGGGTCGCGAACGATGATGGATAGATCGCATGAGAAGATGGGATAAAATACCAAGTGAGGAATTGGTAGTGCCTATGGATCGATGCCGATCCATGGGATTACTTGGTTCATGAATAAATGTTGGGCCAATGGAGCAAGGGAATGGAAAATTGGCTAAGGCCTAGATCGGTGGCCATGGATTGGTACAGATCCATGGGGCATCGTTCTTTGAAGGTGATGGATCAGCGAAGGGATGGCCGGGGATGAAGCATGACCTAGTTGTGTGAAGTGTTCGATCGGGGTAGGCATGAATCGATAGTGATGGTTTGGGTCTTATGGGTCGATGGTAATGGTTTGATATATGGGAGTTGGACTTCGAGTCATCATATGCTTGCTTCAACACATAATGGTGTTTGCTTCGAGTCTTGAGTGTAAGTTCACTCAAATTCATGACAAACCAAATATTTAGCCAAATATGGCCAAGTGCAAGGTCGGTACTGAACCATAGGGTTCGATGACGATTTTGACGATGACAACCCATGATTCGATGATGATGTTTCCGTGATGGAAAGTGATGGCTTTGATAATGGCTTTGAGACGCAGAGTAGATGACTATGAGTCAGATTGAAGGGACTATTGGAGTAAGGTTACAGACGACTGATGGGGATTGTAGAGAATTGTCCCAACTGTGGTGACTTCGTAATGGGAGTCGTAAGATCAATTCCGGGATGTGCTCTTCCATAGATGACGTGTGCAAAGGGATTCTTGAGGCTCGATGGTTCGTAGGGTACTCGTAGAGTGGGGTATACGCTGGGGACGTGTTGGTTCCTGGAGCGTGATGGCTCCTTATTTTCAGCTGAGAGGTTTGTTTACCCCAAACTAACGTGATGGTTAGTCTAGTTCCTCACATATTTTGTGGCATGGATTTGAGTACCGAGGAACCATGTGCGGGCTATCGTGATGGATAGTTCGGTCTTTGACCGTGACGGGTCGGGCGAGTGATTATCCAACACATTTAGTGAGTGAACGTGAGGATGGTTGATGGATGCTATGTTTGCTTATCAAATTAGGGATGTCACATGATGTTGATGTTGTTGATATAAACACTTAAACACGCTTAGTGCTTTGATGTATGGTACACCCATGATGATTATGATGTAGAGTAGCGTATATCTTGTGTATGTGCTAACTCTGTGGATGTTGGGACATGTCAGGTTTGGTTTTCCATACCATTTGTCATATTCTAGTGGTTTATTCTACCGCTCACACCATACTGTTTTCTGACTCAGGATTTTATGTTTTGCTTCCTATTACTCCGAGTACTCTTAAATGAGTAGATTAGGGATATCAGGTCCTGGTGAGTCGTGAAGCTGGACAGAGGACGAGCAGGAGATCACACTCTCGTATTACTACATTAGTACATTTACTTATTATGGTTCGCTATTCTGCTGCACAGTGCTATGGAGCTTGCTAGTGCCTTTATTATTTAGAGATTGTTTGTTTATGAGTTATTATTCGATGTATAACTTTATTACTTATGTTGTATACTGTATGGATCTATTTACTCTGATTGTTGTGATTCATTCAGTTATCACCGTCTCGTTTGTTTTATATTTGAAATGTTTACTATTATATTTTATTCGATGCGCTCCGAGATATACGACTGATTCTGTGATGTTTTATTTACCTTAAAACCTTAACGCTCGTCCTACGTTGGTAGGGCGCCGTTGTAGTGCTCTATATATGTATATTGGGTACCGGTGGGTCGTCACGCTAAGTCAATCTTTCCATGGTTCTTTTTATTTTTTGTTTTTCCAAAAAAAAGTACATAATTGAATCCCCACTGTTATTCATGTCTTCAAACTCTGAATCCAACACGATTATTCCCGCATTTTCTTATAGTTTATAAAATTCTAAAAGCATCTCCAGCAGTATCGATTTGCCGGAAAATGGGAGAAACTCCTTTTTCTTCTTCGATTCTTTATACTGCACCAGCATTGATTTGAGCGTGGGGAGAAGGAAAAGTGGGATTTTCTTTCATTTTATTTTTTGAACATGAGTTCATTAACGGTTTTCTGAAAACAGATAATAAGAAAAATAGGTTTTCTGAAGCTCATTTAACTCTATAAACGATATTTTGAACACGTTTTATTTTTATTTTTATTTTATTTATTTTATTTTTTAAGAAAAAAGAAAAACGAAATTGTTTCCTCCTCCTTCCAAAATGGCCATCCACATGGAGATGCTCTCAGAATG
Organism: Allium fistulosum; assembly: GCA_030737815.1. Taxonomy (NCBI): domain Eukaryota; kingdom Viridiplantae; phylum Streptophyta; class Magnoliopsida; order Asparagales; family Amaryllidaceae; genus Allium; species Allium fistulosum. The sequence goes on from CM060902.1 coordinate 1,181,163,179, forward strand.
AAGATTCCGATATGAACGAATTTTTTTAATTGTCTCAAAAAAATAAAAAAAATAAATAAGTGCATAACTGTAGTTCTCGCTACTAAACTTTAACCTAAATAGAACACACTTATTCCCGCTCTCTTGTTGTAAATAAAACTCTATGGTTTTTCCTTTGTTCCTCAGAAAATTTGTTCTCCATTATTCTTCCACATCAACAGTATCATTTGACCATAAAATCAATATCACAAACTTCGGAAATCACCTCCAAAAATGCGCGCAGTCTTCCAACCTTCGTTTGGGAACCATCGTTCATGCTCAAATTCTCAAAATCCCCCTGTTACAAACTTCCCTTTTTCTCCAAAACTGCCTTCTCAACATGTACTTCAAGTCTTCCTCATATCCGTACTGTGCTCAAACCTTGTTCGATGAAATGCCTGTAAAGAACATAGTAACATTCTCTTCTTCTATAGCAGGTTTAGTTCAACATAATCAACCCAAGAAAGCTCTTACATTATTTGTCCGCATGCAAAATAACAACTTCCTCCCCAACCAATTCACTCTTGTTAGTGCACTCCATGCAAGTTCACATATTTATGATATTTACATCGCAAGGCATGTGTATACCCAAGTTGTAAAATTGGGTTATGAATCTAACGTGTTTTTGACGAATGCATACCTGATAGGTCTGATACGCAATAAAAGATTCAAAGAAGGGGTTGAGTTCTTCAAGAAATGCACGAATAGAGATATAGTTTCATGGAACACAATGATGGCTTGCTATCTAGACTCTGAATGCTATGACATCTGGGCTTTTTGGAGTCAAATGACGAGAGAAGAGGTCATCCCAGATGAGTTCTCATTTAGCAGCTTGCTAACTGGACTTGCAAGAACTATTTCAAGTTTGATTCAAGGAGTGCAGATTCATGCACAGGTAACAAAACATGGTTATTATGATGATACATGTGTTATGAATTCGTTGGTGGATTTATATTTGAAGAACCATGATTTGGATAGTGGGTTTAGAGTGTTTGATGATATGCATGTAAGAGATGTTGTTTCTTGGACTCAAATGGCAGCAGGATGCTTAGACTTGGGAAAACCTTTGAAAGCACTAGAGATTGTAAAGAGAATGGAGATTGTAGGAGTGAGGCCTAATAAGTTCACTTTAGCGACAGCTTTTAGTGCTTGTTCTAGCTTGTCTTGTTTAGAAGAAGGTGTGAAAAGACACGGGCTTCGAGTTAAGTTAGGGAATGGTATAGTGGATGTATGTGTCGATAACTCTCTTATCGATATGTATGCTAAATGTGGGTATATGAAAGATGCGAATAAGGTGTTCAAGTCAATGAGAAGTAAGTGTAATATTACTTGGACTACACTAATCAAAGGTTATGCTCAAAACGGGAATGTACAAGGAGCCCTTGATGTATTCAATGAGATGATATCATGTAATGTTGAACCAAACTCCATAACTTTCATTTGTGTTTTGTATGCTTGTAGTCAAGGTGGGTATGTTGATGAAGGCTGGAAGCATTTTGCATCTATGGTTAACAGTTATAACATAAGTCCTACAGAAGATCATTATGCGTGCATGTTGGATTTACTTGGTAAGGCAGGGCGTGTACGCGAAGCAGAGGCTTTACTGTTAAGTATGGATTTTCGACCTACTGCATTGTTATGGCAAATGCTGCTTAATGCTTGTAGGCAACATGGAGAAGTGGAAATTGGAAAGCGTGCTGCAGAGCAAGCATTTGCTTTAGAGAAAAATGATCCATCGACTTATGTGTTGCTATCGAATATGTATGCTGATAGAAGAATTTGGGATGGTGTTGATAAGGTGAGAGAGCTTATGGGAAGTAGAGAACTGAAGAAGCTGCCTGGGTCTAGCTGGATTGAGCATATGAAAGGTTATAATTTTCAAACTTCGCATCAACATTCCAGTTAGTTACCTGCCATGTTAAAGAAAATTTTGTTTTCTCTGTTTTGTTATTCGAGCCACGATTTTTTTAAGATGAAGTTTTGTGGACACCAAACAAGCTCCAAGATTTTGTATACAGTTTTCAAGCATATAATTTATACACTGCATTTTGGCATACAAGTAACTTGATGAACAAAGGAGTTTTATTTTTCTTTGAAAAAAAAAAATATATATACACCCACACACAGAAAAACAAGTTTACATATGAAACAAAGTGGTAGCTCAGTAATTTTGAAACCTGATCAAGGTAGATCGCCTGTGGTCAATATATTTCAACTGTAATATGTTGGAACATACAACATTGTGTATTAGGAGTGCAATTTCTTTGATGCCAGTATTTTTATCGACTAAACGAGACATAAAAAAAGTGCAGTAGTTTAGTCTATGCTGCGTAATATAAGCAAATGTTTTGCTTGACACAGAACACAATGTGCTAGGAATCAAACATGGATCAACCGTGTAATAGAGCTTTTGCGCTATTTAGTTTTCAATACAAGTGTTAGGTTGAAATTTGGCTCAACCTGCTTTGGTCACAAAGAGTCAATGTTACTTGAGTATGATAGGACACAAGCATGCTAATATTGAGTCCATATGAAATCATTGTGGGAATAGTGCTTTGTTAAAGTCCTTCGTTAGAAAGTCACAAATTCAATTATGATCTAACGACCATTAAAATTTCAAACTTAACTTCTTTATTATGCACAAGATAAAATGAAAATAGAAAAAAGAACAATTAGGAATTCGTTCCTTTCTACTAGGGGGACATATGCCTATTTATAGATAATCTTAACTCTTAGATTTATGACACGTATCACTTAGAAAACTTAGAAAAATAAACGATCACGATTTGCTGACGTGGTACATGCTTGAGATGACATATGACATAATCCTCCCATAAATTTTTCATGATGACGTGACGTGGTTAATCCATTCAGGTAGTGCCACATGGCTAGTTGATGTAGTAATTTTAGCCTTTTAGGTGCATACTTTCAACTTGCATCAGCTTAATCCGTCAAATTGCGATAGTTCCCTTCATCAGACGATAGCCCCATTTGTCAACCTTCTATAGCTCCTTTGAACACGTGACAACTTCATTTGTCAACCTTCGATAAATCCTTTCAACGTGTGACAACTTCCTCTTATATTCAATCGTCTATACTTCCCCTCACCATGCGACAACTCCATTTGTCAACAAATATTGCCGAAACTACACTGGCATACCCGGTATGGTGGGTATATTCTAGGTGGTGGGGTTCACGACCACGAAGCCGTTTTTTCAGGCATCATCAATTATCTGTAGGTTTAAAGTTTAGTCACGACTTCTTACGATAGTATTACTTGCTGAATTAAGAATTTGCCCAATGTGTTTGTGTATGTCTATATATGTATATTTATATATATATATTTTTGAAGAATGGTAAATTTTATTGATGCCTCAAATAGACCAATACAAACTTACAAAGTCTTGAACAAAAAGACAAAGACACGAAGCCAAACCGGCAAAGTAAAACATATATTCCTCAGTAAAGCTAAAAAGGTTGGCACATATTCGAAAGCTCTGAAATGAAGATTCATGGCGGATCCACTTTCCAATCTTGAAGGATACTGCTCTCCAGCTCTGTCGCACAGGTAAAAATCTTGCTTTTAATTCTTTTCACTAGAATCCTGACATCTTGTTCAATAGCAATCTGAATTTGGTGATGATTCTTAGCAGTTCTCTGGAAGACTCTTCGATTCCTTTCTTTCCAGAGATGGAAAACTGTAGTGGTGAGGCAAATAAGCTGCAATTGGGTCAGCACTGCACGCAATTTTTTTGACTTCACCACTAAACCAAGTAAATTTCAGGCCCGAGTGGATTGCTTCAGAAAGGCCAGCCACTACAATACATTTGTTGAATTCCTCTGTTTGGGATAATCTAAGGGCACTTCCTCATCTTTTTTCATTTGTTTTAAGAACAGCATTAAAATCCCCCATGACCATCCAGTTATGATTAATATGCTTGGAAGTGTGAATTAAATAGGACCATAACTGTCTACGAAGGGAAGCCCAATTATGTGCATAAACAAATGTGCATATGAAACTCAAACCACCCACATTAGTACAAGTAACAGTAATGAATTGTTCAGATTTGTCTTTAATAGAAAGGTCCCATATGGATTTATGCCAAGTGATAAGGATACGACCTTTAGAAGATGCCGAATTATTGTCTATCCATCCCCAATCATCACCAAAGAGAGTAGCAAAAAGATTAATATTTTGATCCCCCATCTTATTTTCAAGAAAAGCAATTATCGTAGGATTAAATTTATTTCTAAGTTTGAAGAGGTCTAATCTTCTAACATCACCATTTAGACCCCTAACGTTCCAGCAAATAATAGACATTAAGAGTGTCGAGATTGGCTCCTCGTAACACAAGCCAATGTGTTTCTTCCTTTCCCTTTTTTTCCTGTTCTGGAGATAAATTGTTCCATATATTTTGGGTTATCTTTAGTATACTGGTCAGACAAATAAATCTCCTCATCTGAGTTTATGGATTCTACTTCTAATTCAATTCCCAACTGATTAATTTCCTGAATGTTGTTAGGTGTATCATCATTATCCATATGAGATGGGGTTTGGACAGCATGTAGGACATCATGCTGTACCACACTATTTGCAGGGGACTTATCTTGTTGAACAGCAGGTTGCTCAATACCAGCCTTTGGTGGGGATTCATACGTGTGATCAGCAGAATGGGCTGCAACAGACTTGGATTGATCAGGTTGTGGTAGATGTACAACAACAGGTGCTGAACACTCAGGGGGATCCTCAGTCGCACCAGAATTACTCAGCTCTGCAGCATTTTGAAGGGCAAGCTTATCCAATGGAGACTCATTCAGTTGCTCAAGATGATGAAGTGGAGAACAATTTTTCTGCTTTGTTGAATTATTCTGTTCCTCCAGAATGGACTGACTTCCCTCAGGAGTGGGACTTCCAGTACTAACGCAAGCTTCAGAATTATTTTGTTGTACATCTTTGTGAATATTATGGTCTAGGGTATTTTTTGGCACTGAGCTGCTAGGGTTAAAGTCTGTACCCTGGTCATCAGTATGCTCAGGTAGTGTAGTGGTAGTAGTAGTATGTCCTGATGCTGATGCTTTGGGGATCCACTTTTGTGTAGTTGGGTTTGGACATTGTGTATCACTGTGACCAAAACAACTGCATGTCTTACACAGAGGTGGAATAAACTCATATTCCACCTCTTGCTCATAAACACGACCTTTGTTATCTTTTGCTCTAATTATTTTGGGAAAAGTGGCATCAGCTGTCACCTCTATTAATACTCTTGCAAATTTTAGACGTTTAACTTTTCTAGTATATATATATATATATATATATAGTAGAGCTTTGAGAAATATTTTTAAAAATAACAAATATGTACTCTCGCGTATTCTTATTCCTGTTGATCGGGTAACTTGGCTCTAATTCCAAATGTAACAACTCTCACCAAAATGGGTATTTTCAACTAAATAAAAACCCATCGAACCTTAGGTCCATTCCGGAGCTGACTGTTGATTGGTATAATTGAATAAAACAATAGGAAGATCCATCTATCTATGCTTTTAGAATCTCACAACGGAAGAGATAAAATATAATAATTAAATAAGTACCTATTTCATAATATCCAAGCCTCAGAATTATAATGTATCAAAAACACATAAACCAAGTTAAATACATTATTTGGATACATCAAAAACATAAATAGATAACTAATATTTCCACTATATTTTCACCGTCTCCTCCTCCACTTTCATTGTCAAATCTAGCCTGTAAGTTGTAATGAAGAGGGATCAAAATAACAATGTCTGACGAATGAAAATGTTAAGTTTTACAATAATTATATATGTGCAGTAAGCATCCATATAAGTATTATGTCTTACGCATTTATTATATCTCTCCACGTATATCTCCACCTATGAGCTAGTGGCCCTACGAGTCCAACTCTGTGATTATAAAAGCTAGTTCAACGCAACTATGGAGTATATCGGGTTCAACAGTCCATCTTTCGTCCAATCATATCCTAACAATGCGAGAAAAAGTGCATGGGCTACTTAATACCCTTAAAATGGGAAATAGGCAGATCCTCCAACACCATTTAATACCTAACCCCTGGCCAACTCCTCCTGGTACTCCCTAACTATCATCGTAGCAAATCTCTTCTAGATCACTTAATACATCTTAGATAGGGAAGATGCAGACTCTTCAACAACCATTTAATATCTCAACCCCGAAGCGGACCTCCCCAAAAGATTTTCATTAAAGCACATAAAAGATAATCCGAGCATCTAATACTTCTTAAATAGGGAGAGACAAAAACCTAACACGACCATTTTTAGCGTTATTATTAATTAATTGATTTCCCTTAATTAATTTTCTGTTAATTTTACGAGGTGTTACACTCCCATAACTTATTCATGATGATATGGCATGGTTAATCCAATTATGTAGTGCCACGTGGCTAGCTGAGACGTTATTTTTAGGTGCATACGTTAAGCATGCATCATTTTAATATGTCAACTTGCAATTGTTCCTTTCATCATGCGATAGCCCCATTTGTCAACCTTAGATAGCTCCTTTCAACATGCGATGACTCTATTTGTCAACCTTCGATAAATCCCTTCAACATGCGATGCTTCCTCTTATATTCAATCTTCGATTGCTCCCTTCAACATGCGACAGCTCCATTTGTCAACCTTCGGTTGATCCCTTCAATATTCAACATCTTCCTCTTATATTCAATCCTCGATAGCTCTCCTCAACACGCGATATCTCCATCTGTCAATCTTCAAAGGACCCCTTCAGCATGCGACTTCCTCTTATATTCAGTCTGCAATATTTCCCATTAACATGCGATAATTGTTTACTCTTCAACTTACGATAGCCACCTTTACCTTCCGCTTGCGATAGCTCTTTCATCATCAACTTTCGACAACTACCTTTACTACCAACTTGTGATAAGCACTTCATTTGCAACTTGTGACAACTACGTTATCTTTCAACTTGCGACAGCTTTCTTCATTATCAACTTGCGACAACTACTTCATATTCAACTTTTGATAGCTGCGTTATCTTTAAATTGCGACAGCTCTTTCACCATCAACTTGCGATAGTCTTGCACCTTATTATTTGTTTTTTTGGAAATTTTGGTTGTAACACAAGTGTATGGAATCAAAGAAATCTTTTAACAGAAGCTATGGAAGATTGTTGGTTGGAGTTATTCATCGCTAATTTTTGTTTTCCACATAATAAAGCCAATACCTTCAAATTATGGTAAGGTGATGTTAAAATAGAACTAAATTTGGATAAGGGACGCACAAAATCGATAATATGCAAGGGGATTATATATCAACTTAGTAAGTACCAATACAAAAGATATAAGTTATTCCAGCGTGTCTCACCACTAGGATAAGCATGAACGAGAGGTAAAGATACAAGTTTAAATTGTATTTATATACTTGGATGAACGATAGTTGAAATGACAAAATTGTTTTAGATTCACCATCATTAGTCAAATTTAAAAAACCATTTAACAATACAACATACATGTTGTTAAAGCATATTAATAATACTTTTGTAGACGTTGTAATATTCATTCAATAAAAAGTTGATATTATATGTAATATTTATTCAAAACTGTTGCAAATATATTGTAGTAGATCCCTCTATAGCGCTTGTTAAAAGCTACACAAAATGCAGAAATTATTAAAAAAAAAAGGTTATACAACGTTTTTCAATTATTATAAACTGCATAATTAATGCCACAAATCAAGTATTGTAAATTTTTACTTAAGAAAAATATAAAAAGCCGTTGTATTTGCTATTTTCTACAAATACTAAAGCGTATATCCATTGTGAAACCAATAAACTATGGTGGACGGTTGAGCTTATGCAAGCATTTCTGTTTATTTATTTGTCATTTATTAAAGAACATAGACAATAATTTGAAAGCATCACTCCACATCATATGCATTTTGTCTTAGGGCTAGATGATTCCACAACACAAATTTCTTCTCAAGCCACAACATAACAAAAGTATCGAAATATGCAATACAATATAAAAAAAAGAGAATTTCATCTAAAATACACGAAAGTTAGGCTTTGGAATATGTCAATATGAAGGCATGCATAGGAAGGCAGATTGGAGCAACATTTATGTAAATACGACTGGTTGACTGGTTTGATCCCACCGATTGATCAGTTAGGGCATTGATTTATCTTCTTGCCCCAACAATCAACTAGTCATTCCTCGGTCGACTACTCCGAGTTCAATGGTGATTGTTCTTGGTGTTGGTTTGTTTTTTGAACTGCTCAACATCATGGATTTCGACGGTTGGATCTTCTTCACCTGTTATTGGTTTCTTCATTTGTTATTGGACAATTGGGATGTTGTTGGATGCTTATATATGATAATGACTATTTCTCTTCTAGGGTTTGGCAAATAATTAGATATAATATATTCATCCATCGATTGTATTAGATTCATTTTACATCAATTGAATCCTAGGCTAGTCTCTGTCAAAATAATTGTAATCAATCTCTTGTGATCTTACTATAATAATAATATCTTTTTTCCAAAGTGGATATCAATTGTTTTCCTCTGGGTTCTCTTCCCTACGTTGGCATGCAAAGCTGCATCTTCTCTCGTCACACCATCATCAAATGGAGATGGCTTAAGAGCTCCTCCATGGATCAAGTCCCTCTCTATCAAAGAAATATGTTGGCTTTAGTCTCCAAATAGGCAAATGATCAGGTCCTCCCAGTAGTAGCTCATCAAGATTAAGAGATGGGTGATTCTTGATCAATGAGTGAAGAAGAACTTGTATTAAACTCCTTAAATTTGGTCACCATAGCAACATTGCTTCTCACTCTCTTGTTGGTTCCATAACCAAAACTATGGCTAATAAAGTCCCATTCAGAGGTTCCTAAACTCATACAATCAACGAAGGGAATGAAAATGTCTGCTAGTTTCGCATCATCATGAAGTGTTAAAGGAAGACCTCTAATCCCGATGAATGCTCTAGAAGTCATTAATGGTAGCCTCTCTAACAAGGCGCTATTTTACATGGTACCCCCTTGCTTATGAAAGAAGCCTTTTTTTGATGGCTAACTTTAGTCGTTCTTCTATGGATGAGAAGCCTTTTTTGATGGCTAATTTTAGTCGTTCTTCTATGGATGAGAATCTCACCACAAATGTTAGATTGTTCAGTATATTGATTTTCCAGTCCCATCAGTGGAAGTACACTATAAGGCGTTGTCTAAGCTCATCATCCGACCAAATTGTGATTGTGATGTTGATAACTACATGCATCTTAGCATTGAGAAGAATGGAATTATTTGCATGCATAGTGGTAACTTAATCTTTTAGTAATTGGGCAATTTTGGGGGTGCTAGGTAAGCAATGGAAAAATGACGTATCCTTTTTTGTAAACTAAAGCATTTTTGGTGGAATTCGAAGATGGGGTAAATGAAACACCCCTTTGTGTCTGGTACCTTTAAATAGATCTCCTACTATGTTAAGCATTAACCCGTGGAAGGTCCGTTTAAAATTTAACTAATAATCTGATCTATCGTATATCTCACAACGCGTAGATAAAACATAATAGATCATAGATATAAATTAGGCGAGATAGTAGTATGATCAAAATAAAGTAGTCATAAATAAACCATAGAATATTAGAGTTCATAATCTCCCAAATGACCATGTAGGAAATAAATAGTCAATATCTCTTAAATACGTAAATGATTGCAAATAAACAAACCGTCTCTAATAAAATAAATAAGTGTTGACCACTCGAAGCACTTCACAATGGAATATATAATAAATTCTCAATAGAATAGCTAATCTATAAGCTTTCTGCTCGTCTTCATTGACCAACTACCATGCGTAGTCACACCAACCTACCTCTTAGCCTACTCGTGAGTGTACCAGAGGTTATAAGAGAAGGGACAACGCAAATAACTTTGGATCAAACAACAGTCTTGTGTGAATGACTCATATACCCAAAATAATAAATAAACTCGACATATATATAATGTATGAGTAAAGGAACCCATACCTATATGTAACGACCCACCATTCGTAACACCCGTGATCCATGCATAAAGCACTCGAATTGCATATGTATCACGGATGACGGTTCATCGACTAGTAATTAAAACAACATCACAGAGCATATTTGTCATAATTTATATATATTCAAAATCTCACATTAGGAGGATATAATATCAACATAAACATGCAATAGACTGAGTGCATAACATATCAAAGAGACGTAAGATTTAATATAATTATATATCGTGCAAATGATATGTCAAATCCCATATACAACTTGTGGGGGCTACACCATTAATTCGATATCGATCCATTCGGCACTGAGCAGAACTGGTTCGAGCCCTGTTCGGTTTAGCTATTCCGTATCTCCATGGCTGCTTCCTGTCTTGCTTGTTCTTTGGTATCCATTTCTGATGGGTTACCAACATAATTTCTAGTTTAGTCTATCTAGACCTACGTTGGTGCTACTTACTCCATGTGTCTAAGGAACATGTCCATCATCTCCTACTTCTTGATTCAGAAAGAAGCTTTTATATTCATCATTATCGTCTGCACCTCTTCCTTGGTAAGGTAGTTGACCGCTTGACTCAAACTGGACATTGTTTCCTAATTGCATCAATGAGAAGATAGCTCTCTATCAAACAACATCATCTTCGATCCTTTCTTTCTTAACAACTAAAATTAGTGACAAATGATATTAATATGCTTGTTCACTAATCTCAGATATAAAAAACAGTTGGTCATCGGTTTTATATTCAAAATCTAAAAACAATATGGACGAAAAGGAAGAAAGCTCATAGCAAAATTTAAACAACAATATTTGTACTTTTTTTAATAATTGAGTATCATTACAATCAATACAACAGATTAATCATTTATGTTTGTTCATACATCAGCCATTTTAAATTCACAAACAATACAGTTATGATACATGAGAAATGAACAACCTATAGTTGTAGCCTACAACCAGACCTTTTCTCTCTCCTCTGCTTCAACCTACAAACTATACAAATACGTGTACATATTGTTAGCGCCAAAAGTGGTCACTGACACCCAAATCCAGTTGAAAGCACCAAATTCCAGTCACAGCTCACAAACAGAATGTGTGTAGAGAGTGATGAAGTGAAGAACAGTAAAAATTAAAATGAAAGCAGTAAAGAACAACAGATTTTATAATGGTTCGGCTAACTCCGACCTACGTCCACTCCAGAAGTTTCCTTTTATTGATATTCGAATCAATTACAGTTACAAAATGACAGAGTAGCCTCAGCCTTAGAAAATAGAAAGTAAGTGAGCAGAAAGAAGATTCCTTTTCTGAACCCTCACATGCTGTATTTATAGGCAAATCCTGAGTTATTGGGCTTTCTGAATGATCCGGGCCCATTAAGGCCTTCCACCGAGCCACATACCTCCACAATGCCGAGCCACACATACCTCCATAATGCCGAACCACACCAACTCGCCACAATGTCGAGCGAGGTTCGATGCCGGACGCCTTCCAATGCCGAGCGAGTTCCAATGCCGAACGACTTCCCGTGCCGAGCGACTTCCCGTGCCGAGCGACTTCCCGTGCCGAGCGACTTCCCGTGCCGAGCGACTTCCCGTGCCGAGCGACTTCCCGTGCCGAGCGACTTCCATGCCGAGCGACTTCCATGCCGAGCGACTTCCTGTGCCGATCGACTTCCTGTGCCGAGCAACTTCCCATGCCGAGCGACTTCCATGCCGAACGACTTCCATGCCGAACGACTTCCTATCCATCCAGTCGACTCAAACCTACCACATTCCATCCTTGATAACTGAGAAATCGACTTAGTTAAATCCGCCTGCCTACAGCCTTGCCAAAAGGCGGGTTAACACTTTGCCCACCAAAACATGCCTTGCTATTGGAAGGTGTGTTTTGAATAGCCTCAAATCCGATATCCGAAGTCCATATGTCATCCATAGCCGTACCATCCGATCCATTATCCAATCCATTCTGCCCAAGTGCCGTTGCCACATGCTTATCCAAATCCACGACTGTTCCGAGTCGACGTCCGATTCCTGTCCAGTAACCAAGTCCTTATCCAATTCCACATCCATCTGAACCCGACTACCGAGTTCCAATCCATCCATATCCAATAACCTATAACCATATCCGTGACCTCTCTGGGTCGATATCCAAATCCGGGACCGCTCCGGGTCCTTGTCTGAATCCTTAGCTATTCATAGCTAATATCCAAATCCGTAACCTCTCCGGGTTCTTGCCAATCGCAACTTGCACCCGACGACCTATGTCAAGTAATGCCATGGTGTTCCTGGTTCAGTGTCCCTGAACGTTGAGTAATGCCATGTCTTAAGTCCTAAACTGTATCCTGGTCGCTCCGGACCCTTGCCGAGCATAGCCCATACCCGACGACCTGCATAGCAGACAATATGGGGCCTAAGTCCTAGACCGAATCCCGGTCTCTCCGGACCCTTACCAAGCATAGTCCATGCTCGATGACCTTTCAGCCAAAATCCAAATTCAACCAGAAAACCAGAAATCCGTATCAAAAATCCAAACCATCAAACAAACATCCAAACCCGAATCCAAACCAGAAAATGAGCAAAATAGAGAGTTCAAACCAAACTCCAAAACCAAACCAGAAAAAGCAAATGTCCAAGTCAAAGGAAAAAACAGATTTCACAAACCAGGGCGTCTCGGTAAGCCATCATCTCAGAGCATGCCCGAGGGTTATCTCCGACCCCGTACATGAGTAAGCGATTTAACCGTTTTCCTGGAGTTTGTTACTTATTCCAAACCATCAAGATTAGTTGATGACCAATCGGCCACCATTCCTGGGCCTCATGACCTCCTCGTTCGAGGTAGGTGGTGGCTGCTCCTGCTTCACCGCTGCATTTCGAGTTCCGACATATTGTCATAACTGACCATTCCTTATATGCTCCTTGATTATGTCCTTCAAATGCCAGCAGCTGTTAGTATCATGCCCGTCCAGGTCATGAAAAAGACAGTGCCTTCCTGACGCCCTTTCTCGTTCTGAAGGCTCCCTCCTCGCCGGCCTTCGATACGGAAGGCGATCTCGAGTATCCAAGAATATCCGCTCCAACGTTGCGTTCAATCCTGTGTAAGTGGAGAACTTTGGTTCTCCCCAGCGCTTCCTTTTCCCTTTACCCTTGCCCCCACCCGAGATTTCGTCGGGTAGTCCTCCATCCTTAGTCATGTTTACTTCCTTTAACCTCATGTCCAAACATGCATCCTCTTGTCGAAGAAATCTTTCAGCTTCATGAAAGAATTCCCCAAGATCCAACGGTGGGTCCCGTACCAACGATACTTTGAAATCCGAATTATCTCTGACTCCTGATACCGTAGCCATCAGAACCATTGATGGATCTGGCCGATCCACCGAAGCAACTGCTGCATTAAATCGAGTTAAGAATGTCCTGAGCGATTCGTCCGCCCCCTGTTTGACTGACGTTAGCGTCATGACGTTCTTTGGCCTTTTTATGTGAACTCGAAACTGACTTAAGAACTTGTCCACCAGTTCTGTCCATGTTCCAATGGATCCATCCTCCAGTTGTCTGAACCACATAGCAGCAATATCAGTCAAGTACAGGGGGAAACATCGGGCCATAACCTCCTCCGTTGCCCCCAGCACTTCCATATGCCTAGTGTACCTCATCAAGTGGTCGGTGGGATCCGTCTTCCCGTTGTATACTTCCAGAGTGGGTAGTTTGAAATCGGGTGGATTCCTAGCTGTCCTGATGTTCCGGGTAAACGGACTTTTATTAACTCCCTCTGAATCCCTATTTGTCAGACCTCTGCGAATAGTCCGCCTGATAATGTCAGCCAATCCAGTGTTTCCAACCAAGGGTTGCCCCCTTTCCATGTTTCCAGACTGCCCCCAAGTCCCCGAGGAAATTCTGGCACATATTCCTCACCACGTACTCCTGGTGGTGTGCCCCCGAGTCTAGGTCCATCTAGATTGTTAGCTGTTTGTTGATTGGGAGCTGCCTCCTGCTGAATCACTCCATCTGTCCGCTGGTTGAGTTCCTCTAGTCCAGTTCCACGAACTTGAGCTCCTGCAGTTCCTGGTTGTCCAAATTGCCTAAGAAGAGCTTGCATCATCTCCTCTTGTCGTTTCATCATCTGCTCCTGCATAGAATTCATCATCACTTGCATCTCATCCCGAGTTATGTAGATGGATGCATGATCCTCTCCAGCTCCAAAAGAGGCCGCTTGACTTCCTTCCTGATTGCTTCTTTCCGATGCTTGCTTCCTTGTTGGTGGTCTAGCCATTGCTTTCTAGGATCCAAGTTCCTAACTCCAAAATTCCCGAGTGCTCGATTTCTCAGTGAAAGCACCAAAGTGTTAGCGCCAAAATTGGTCACTGACACCCAAATCCAGTTGAAAGCACCAAATTCCAGTCACAGCTCACAAACAGAATGTGTGTAGAGAGTGATGAAGTGAAGAACAGTAAAAATTAAAATGAAAGTAGTAAAGAACAACATATTTTATAGTGGTTCGGCTAACTCCGACCTACGTCCACTCCAGAAGTTTCCTTTTTATTGATATTCGAATCAATTACAGTTACAAAATGACAGAGTAGCCTCAGCCTTAGAAAATAGAAAGTAAGAGAGCAGAAAGAAGATCCCTTTTCTGAACCCTCACATGCTGTATTTATAGGCAAATCCTGAGTTGTTGGGCTTTCTGAATGATCCGGGTCCATCAAGGCCTTCCACCGAGCCACATACCTCCACAATGCCGAGCAACACATACCTCCATAATGCCGAACCACACCAACCTCGCCACAATGTCGAGCGAGGTTCGATGCCAGACGCCTTCCAATGCCGAGCGAGGTATAATGCCGAGCGAGTTCCAATGCCGAACGACTTCCTGTGTCGAGCGACTTCCTGTGCCGAATGACTTCCTGTGCCGAGCGACTTCCTGTGCCGAACGACTTCCTGTGCCGAACGACTTCCATGCCGAGCGACTTCCATGCCGAGCGACTTCCATGCCGAGCGACTTCCATTGCGAACGACTTCCGTGCCGAGCGACTTCCGTGCCGAGCGACTTCCGTGCCGAGCGACTTCCGTGCCGAGCGACTTCCTGTGCCGAGCGACTTCCATGCCGAACGACTTCCATGCCGAACGACTTCCTATCCATCCGAGCGACTTCCATGCCGAGCGATTTCCTGTGCCGAGCGACTTCCCATGCCGAGCGACTTCCATGTCGAACGACTTCCATGCCGAACGACTTCCTATCCATCCAGTCGACTCAAACCTACCACATTTCATCCTTGATAACTGAGAAATCGACTTAGTTAAATCCGCCTGCCTACATCCTTGCCAAAAGGCGGGTTAACACATATATAATAAAAAGGGAAAAGTTGACCAACTATGTTTGGACTGCACTTTATCCTATGCATCCTAACCTCAAGAGATCCGTAGGTTATTGCATTGAGAAAAACTGCCTACATACCCTTTCGGGATCAAGTCTACGTGGTTCTGTTTTCTTCTCTTCTCCTGCATCATATAGTTGTTAGCACAAAAAATTGAACAACGATGACAACCAATATAAGCACAAACATCATACTCTACTATGCTACCAAAATCAATCATTATAGGTATGGGTAACAATAATAATATCAATACACAACCATTAAACACCACACAAATTTCATAATACTCAATGGCAATCCTAAACATATAAATCAATAACAAAACACCATCAAATGTGTACTAATAACCCATCACTGGTAACACAACATCAATAGAAAAAATGCAAGTATAAATCCAAAATGTGTATTAGCCACTCTATATTAGTAAAATAACTTCGAACTCATCAAATGTGCACTAATTACTGTATATTACTAATGCGACAAAAACATAATTAACTATACAACGTTTGCCTAGTAATAATAGTAAAATATCGCATAACTCATCTTAATGCGATTTCGTCTCAACACAACTAACATATATGATGACTTCAAACAATAATTAATCACATATGTCACAACAATCCAAAATAATGTGTCTACAACTATCTTTTCCATTTAAGTATAAAATCGTCTTACTATCATTTATCATAAAATACATTCCTTTATTATCTCTAAAACAGTAATATATCCTTAAAACAATAATATACTCCAAAAAAAATTTCTTCTTCAAAATATCACTCTAAATATCCCAAAACATTGTTATTAAATAAAAAATAGTAATTTACATCCAATAACCTTCAAAATAGTAATATTATTATTTATGTCAGTATGATAGTGTTTATTTAAAATCGTTTCATTATCTTTCACAATCACCTCATTACTATTTGACTCAAAAATAATATTATTTTGCATTAAATCTCAAAATTCCCTTTTTGTTATTTATCACAAAAATAGTAATAAACTAACCCAAAATACTTTTGAAAAATATATCTTTATATTATTACTATCTTCAAAATATCTCTTATCTCTATTACTTAAATAAATAGAAATATATTTCCACAAACTCCATAAAAATATCGAATTAAAATTTTACCCAAAAATGGTACAATCTTCCTAAAAGTCATATTATTATTTGTTAAATTATACTTTAATTATAAATAATAACAAATTCTTCAAATTCACTTTAAAATAGCACGGAAATTCATAAATAATAACCTTTTTAAGTTATTCAAATCAATTTCAATACATTTTGTTAATTCAAGATTATTTACGAACACCGTTCAAAATGATAATCTTATTTTCCCTAATATCACATAATTTACTTATTTTCTAATAATTAATTATTTTGTCCAAATCCACAATTAATTATTGTAAAGCGCCAACATCCAACAATCCAACAATTAAACAGATAAACAACTAAATTGGAACACATGTCATCTCAAAACATCACAACAACCAAACATTCATCAAAAGAGCATAGCGTATATCAACATATGTATACTTTATCGATTAATACTTATTTAATATTTTTAAAATATAAATACTTACGAGCATTGAATCCCGCCAAGATGCTTTCATAAACAGCTCCAACACCTAGCAACTCATATATCAAATTTTCTGGAATTTCACCACGAATTCAACGAAGTAAGCCGTGCATGAAACAGAGGTCATATGCAAAAGTCATATAGATTATAAGATATAAGGTTATTTATGTAATTAATAAATTCAAGGGGGCTTAATTGTAAATACTCACTACCAATATAGTAGTCATGAAAGCCCGATATCCTCCCCAACGTAACCTTTATCGCATCGCCATGCCACCATTGACCACCAACCGAAGATCTTACACCACCTCTTCTCCCCCCCCGAGCCAGCCTAAAGACCGTCGTCCATTCACCTACAGTGCCGTCTGTTGGAGCTACCGCCGTAGCCTTCTACGTTGAATTCTGACAAAATTGAGAACATCTTGGATGATCAGACCCCACCGATCATCCCCCCAACTCCCTTTACACCCAGTACCCTCTTATCTTTCCATAGTCGTCATTTCATCATCGATTGCAAAGCCCAAGACTCGATGATCCAGATTGTTTATCATTTTCCAACCACCTTGAGCTCCATCTCCAAAACAAACACTTGTCGTCTCAGCGAGATGATTAATTTAATACATAATATGAAGGAGTTTGGTATCAGTGTACGTTTGATGTTAATTTTGAGATTAAAGGATCTAATCTCCATTAAATGGGAAAGATTAGATCTAAAGGGGAAGAGCAGATGGGGAAAAAAAGAAGAAGAATAGAGTGGATCTGCCTAGGGTTTCAACATAGCACCCTATTTATAGGCAAAAACGGACGTGTTAGCCGAAGCGGTCAAAAAGGACCAAAACTTTCATTTTGGAACGTCAATGGAAGTACATCATGATATATATAAAAATATAAGTTTTCAATATTTTAAATGCAATGGAGATACCAAAATCCCCCAAAAGGCAACTCTTCTAAAATTATCAATTAATTTTAAGAGACTATTTATAGTTAATTAATAATTAATGTGTTAAACTTATGGGTCGTTATATAGCTGGAGGCTTCATGATCCAAACTGAGTTCTCAGTGAAAGCACCGTGATGTTAGCATTAATAATGAACAAACACCCCCCAAAACAAAGTTTTAGAGAGCTTAGGATCCTAAATGTGATCATAATGTTGGTTTTTATGGGGTGAGATCTCTGTTTGCCAAATATGTTAAGTTCTTATTCTAATTCAGATCACAAATCAAAGGCAAATATACTAGAAAGTAAGAAGAAAAATGCAGAAAATATAATTTTATAGTGGTTTTGAAAATCTTTGGCCTATGTCCACTTTATA
This sequence comes from Allium fistulosum, assembly GCA_030737815.1. Taxonomy (NCBI): domain Eukaryota; kingdom Viridiplantae; phylum Streptophyta; class Magnoliopsida; order Asparagales; family Amaryllidaceae; genus Allium; species Allium fistulosum. The sequence goes on from CM060902.1 coordinate 1,181,181,502, forward strand.
TACTTTACAATGGTTCTCCGATTTACAATTATTACAACGCTTTCTAGATCTCTCTGGATCGGTTGCAACAATTGTGGCTCATTAGAACTGTAGTTGGCAAAGCTCTAATGCCATAGATCTTGAGGTTGGTTCCCCACAACTCAATGTTGGATGGTGAACTGGATGATTAAAGGTGACTGGATAAGACCGAGATGATTACTTTCTATTCAAAAGCTGTCCAATAGTTCAATTAGGCTATTTCGACTAGGCAGAGATTCAGTTGTTTAGTTGTTAGTGCTTTAAACTTGTCAGCCATTACTATTCATCTAAGAGGTATTTATAAGTATGAGGTTCCTACAAAATAGGCACATTCCATGAATGAACAAGTTGGTTTGGTAGAGATTAGGTTCAAAAAGCACACTACCAGATCGTTTTTCCTATTCGGCACTTACTCCCTACTGGACCGTTTCTAATGTTCATTTCCAAATCGATATTCTTTATGTTATAACTTCTTCCTTTTAAGTTGGAGTTTAGTGAAACTTGAACCAATAGCTTTGTATTGTCAAGTAGAACACTTCATTGACTTTGATATTCCATTTGAGTGTGTAGCTAGTAGCTCTCTAAGATAGTGCCAAATCGATTAGGCAAAGGACCAATTTTAAGATAATTAGATCTCCAGTAGTTTGGATTGAGATGCGGTTTCAACCAAGGTGCATCTCCTTACCTTAAGCATAATTTCCAACTGGTTTGGGTCTGTTTCAAGACTATGCCAAAATTAACCCTAACAATATTAATGTTAATTTGACATGAGGAGGGCTTTGTATTTTAAAATTTTATTTTGATTATTTTGTGTTATATTTATTATTAAACATCGCATTTGCACATTAATTATATATATGGTACACAACTATATATATTAAAATAAATAATATGAAATAACATGACATAGTGTACATATGTAACTATTGGGATTTATAACCCCATGGTGTGTGTATTCTTAGCATGTGAAGTGTATGTTTTCTTAGCATGTCTTATTATATATCTAATTTATCATTTTATTTAATATGTGTGCGCGCGCTTGGCCCATAATTAAATTTTGTAGAACATATAATACTTATTTTAATAAACCCCGGTTAAAAAATATTTTTTTTAATATAAATTTAATATATATATATATATATGTATGTATATAAATAATTTTAGAATTTAATAATCATAAGAAATTACATATGTGTCTGTGTATATATAAATATATATACTCAAATATAAGTGTTCAACAAAATGAAAAAAATGGTTTTATTTCCTAGATATATATATGCATACATATATGCACACATATGTATGTATGTATGTATGTGGAGTTAATTTTTTTATTAATTTCATAATATTACTTAATCAATATTATACTAATTATAAATACATATACACACTAATACATGTTGAGGTCGAAATTAATTTTTTTTTAATATATTAAGATAGATATTGCACATGCGCGCACACACACAAATATATTTAAATGTATTTTCTTGTAAAATATTTCAAGCGCAACATATTAAAATGAAGTTGATAAATTATCTGATACAATTTTATGTATATATATGCCAAACAAAATAACCTTTTATTTCACACACACACAAACACACACACATATGTGTGTGTGCCTGTGTAAGGCGAATGCATGATGATGTGAAAATGGCATCAATCATTAAATTCCTTTTTAAACACAAACCACGTATAATTGGTTTGGTAGAAACTAAATCAACAAATGTTAAAATTGATAAATTTATTAGAAAATTCCAAGCTTCATGGTAATGCATACACAGTGATACAATGCAAAATGCAGAATTCTCATTATGTATGATAATAAAGTATGGAATTTACTTAGCATATAACTTGCAAAGTTACTAATAGTGGAGGGTTTCAGATGTTGTATATGCTAGTAACATTTATGTCGAAAGAGAAATGTTAAGGCACCAAAAAATTAGTAACTAAAAAATGATGGATAAAGCATGCCTACTATCTGATAATTTTAATAATGTATTGAGTTTTAAAGATAAAAGGAAGTAATTATGTTCCTTTTTCACAAATCCAAGGGTTTTCTAACTGTAGGATTCAATGTGGATTAGTGAAATGTGATAGATTTAGAGGTATGCCTTAGGAAAAATTCTATAATTTACTGTAAATTATTAACTCTGTAATAGAATCTAATTCAAAATAAAAGATGTTTTTCTTTCCATTATATACTTGTCTTACCGTGTTATGTTAATTATTTATTTAATTTAAGTATATTAAATAATATGTTATGTGATAGTAATTTCAATGTGTTGTGATCATGAGAAATTCATCACATTAAAAATTATATATTGTTTTAAATATTTCCATCCGAGATGTTTCGAGATAGGATATCGATACATCTATTGAGACTAGAGTACGTAACACTCTCTAGTTGTTGGGTAGTGTATTACTCATGGTTGCTAGGGCACCAAGTAGTTATGTATTGATAGTATTTTGATAACTATGGATGACTCACTCGAGAGTTTTCCATTGGTTAATATAACCAAGGTAAAACTGAGAATCTCAAAGTGATAATCTTACATAGTTGTCTCGACTTTAGAATACCGTTGAACTTCAATTTGGACACTGCACTTTGATTAAAGCTTAATCAAGGCATGACAGTCATTGAGCGACTATAGTTGGGTCTAAGTTGAAGCAATGGAAGTGAGACACTATTCAATAGAGAATTCGTCTCCTCGGTTATATAAAGTTAGTATCATGGCCAACTATAGTCAACTTAAAGTCAAAATCTCTGGCCAGAGCAGTACAGTTAATAATAATATTTTTTATTGAACCAAGAACTTTGTATTTGGATTAAAAACATAGAATGTGGACAATATTAGAATATCGACCAAAACCAAATTCCATAAGTCCTTAAGTGATATAATTTTAACGAATGAAATTATTGTAAATAATCTTTACTACCGGGTAACGCTTAAAGAAATAAAATTGGATTTCACCAAAAAATATGCAAGCAATAAATTCATCCAAACTATCACAACACTAGCTAAGGTGACATGTGAACGTTAATATTTGAATTCTTTGATATTACTCACTGACCTAATCTACACCTTTGAGTCACATAGCCATAATGTTGAATACTTCAAAAAACTCGCAATTTAATCAATTTATAATCATTGTAAATTAATTAAACCAATTAATATTTATGAAATTTAAATTATCAAGTTTTATTTTATTTTGTTATTTTATTTTAGGTGACATTAGTAATTAATTAGGTGTGTATATAAAAGTTATATATATATATATATACACATATCGATATACGATATTAATAAATGTTTAAATTTGATTTAAATTAATTAATTATAAAATAGGTTTGAAAATTTTAAAGGCTCATATAGCCTTGTGTATTGGCCGATTAGGAGAGAAGAAGGTTTTTAAATTTTAAAACATTGATTTGAATTGATACAAAAAAGATTTTAGTAAATATAAGAGATTAGATCTCCATTTTTTTCTCCAACTAGAAGCTTATTTAAACCCTTCACCCTCATTCATTTATGTCTTTCTCTTTCCAACCTATTCTAGCCAAAAATATCAAGGGGTATTAGCCCTTCATTTCTAAAATAAAATCAAAACAAAATCAATTAAATTACAGTGTGGTATTCATTTGTAGTCTGTTGCAATCTCTGGAGGTGGTTTGATTATATCTAAGGAGTTTTAGTAATAATTTTAATTTCAATATCATTTTATAGTCATATACATTGATTATTATATCTATTAGATCCTAATTATTATAACGAATATATATATATATTTGTCGTCCAATCTTATATGTGTGTATATGTATATGTGTATGTGTGCGCATTCAAAATTATCTAATGAAAAAAAACACATCAAACATCATTATAATGTTCATATTATTTTCCTCCATGTTTTAAACATTTAAAATAATTTTTCAAAATTAAAAATGAATTTTAAATTGTTTTAGCAATTTTTAATATGATATATGTAATTATATGTATGATAATTGTTTATAAATTAAATTATTTAAGAATAATATATATACACACATATATGTTTTTGAATTTAGAAAAATATTTTCATATTATAATTATTAATATAACTAAAAAATTTAAATCGTTTAATTAAATAATGTATGTATTATTTAAAAAGAAATTATGCCAAATCTATATGGATTTGGGATAATAAAATAATTAGCTAAAATCATTTTCGATCGAGAATAAAAAATCATTTTTTATACATTATATATATTTACTAATTAATAATATATATATAATTATATTTTAAATTAAAATACAAAATTCTTTAAATGTATATTTTGGAACAAAAAATTTATTTATATATATATCTCTATAGAAATATTCTGTAATTTGTATTTAAATTTCAAAATAGATATTTATCAAGATCAGTTTTTGATTTTAAATTAACATAAGATATTTTTATATTAATTCAAACTATTTTAATTGGCCAAAATATTCATTTAAATAAAAATTAATAATTATATATATATATGTGTATATATATATATATGTGTGTGTGTGTGTGTGTGTATGTATGTATGTATGTTTACGTCAAAAGTTGGTACAATCACCCTAGAAATTTGTAGAGGAGAATAAATGAAGAAAACTAAGAGGGAAATGAGTAAGGATAGTACACAACAATTTATGGTGGTTCGGCTAAACACTAGCCAACGTCCACTTAAACTTTTTTAATGATTTATGCAAAGTTTTACAAGCAAGTTCTTATGGTTTGGTAGTCTATGGATCAGTGATGATCTAAGAAATTACAATAATTGACCATAATTAAGAATGTAGAAAAAGGATTTCCAAATAGTACCTCTCATCTCTTATTTATAGACGAAGATCAACGAATTTGCCTCCACCAAGTTCTCCACGTCCTGAAGAAAGTTGCCTAATGAGATCGTTGCCAAATCAACATTTGTTCCATGGATCGGTGGTGACACAATGATGGTTCTTTGAACTTTAGTGATCGCCTGAGGTCGCTTGGTGGTTCGCATCTCCCTTTGGATGTTAACTATCTTGAAATGGGCTTGAATTTGAATGGAATCTTTGGTTTGGCGACGATCCAAGAGTATTTAATTAGGTTTCTATGAAGTTTGGACTCATGGCTCAGTGATGAACTATGCTTACTTGGATGATAAGCTTTGCATTTGCCTTGACCTTCAAGTGCTATGAATTAAGGTCTAGTTTGGTCAAGTTTCTTGGTTCAGTACCGATCTAAAGGGCTCGGATCTTTACCGGTTTAAGATTTGGTCTTTGACTTTGGCACCATGAACTTTGCCACTTCTCTTCTTGTAAACATAGATGATTCCCTTAAAGTTGTGATTAAGTTTATGGCTTCGTTGTTGAGCATCGTTCAGATTCTGACTTTTGGAGTTACACTTCTAGATCTCTAGCTTGCTATATGGTAATTTGATCGCTTTGACTCATTCAGATATAGCATGGTCATAGAGCTGGATAACATTTGCCTCCCAAAATATACCTTGTGTTAACATGATATGCTTTGGATCAAGATAGGTTTTTGATCTCAAACTTTATTATGTACAAATTCCTTTTGTTTCCGAATCATAAAGCAGTACATATTTTTCGGATAGCCACATTACATTGAACATTTATTGCTTCACATCTCTTGGATAGTATAAGAGTTGAAGTACGTCGTTCGAGTTCGCCATTCAGATTCTCAAAGGTTTTCAACAATCTTTCCTTTAAATTGTTCAGGTTGGATTTTGTTCTCCAGTACTCCATTTGATTTTGTATTATACTCCTCACCATCATTATCATTCACATTATCATTTTTCATTTCATTTTTCATATTTTTTTGGTTTGGTACCGATATATGGTTCTTGGATCTGTACCTTATACTTAGACAATTTTGTTGCCTATTTCCTTGGATCGCATGCATTTATATTTTTTCAACCACTTTTTTCCTTCTCACTTGTTCACTTTATTTTCTAAGTGCTTTTTATCTCGAGCTCCTCATTGCCGAAACCCTGGAATCGATCTCAATCTCCATCACAGCTGGCTAATGAACTTTGCCTTGGATCATTCATCACAGTCGCCTGCCTTGGATCATTCATCACCGTCACCTACTTTGATAGTTATGAACTAACTTTTAATCTACTCAATGCGCGCTTGAATTGATTATGTATTCGGCTTTGCTTGAGCTTCAAATCTAAGCAAACTTTGAATGGAATTTCTTTCAAATTGAATTAGGTAGGTGGCGACATCGCTCTAGGTGGCTCGCCAACTATCAATCGTCGTGCATCTCTAATTTTGACTTTAACTTCACTTTTCCCTTCTATGGGTCGATAATGATCTGAGACTTGGGAGGTAATTCAAAATTTTAACACAACATAGTATTTGGCCTTGTATCTAGCTAACCTAGGGAAAGCTCAAAGCATTCTCAGGGATTCTCAACAGAAAACCTGAGTTTTGACTCAAGCTTTTTTGTACCTCACTTTCTCTGGGACAATTTTGAGTCCTACTCAAGCTTCGCTTAAGTTTTTCAAATGGTCATGGATTTTTGAATTACTTCCAATAGGAAGTTCTATAAATCAAGGAGGATGAGAAAAGTGGAGTTCTAAGTTGGTTTTGATCATTAATGATCGATAATCAAGATTCATTGGGACAGTTTTAGATAATGGTCACATTGAACGTGTTTTGACATCCTAACAGGCAGTGTATTAATCTTTATAATCAAAAATTTCACTCCGGTGTCCCTGTGAAGTGAGATCCCGTGTCGCTATGGACAATGGTTCTGTTATTGTGAATTATATGATAGCAGGTAAAATTCGACGCACAGCTCCGTTGCACGATGGTACTTATTCGTAAGCATGATCGAGCTCTCTATATATAATTTTAATGTTCTAACGCTCTAGATACCGGACATACGCATATGCATAGTTTGAATTGTATGTTATTGCCCCCCGCCGAAGTATAGGATCCGGCTAGCCAATACACGTTAATATCCATTGGATCGTATAAATTGACTACATAGGGCTCTTTTCCAGCCTGAAGGTTAAAGCTTTCATTTTGCCTAACCCTCCTTATGTTTGAAGTTTTTTAATAGTTATGGATCGTAGATGTTTTTCATGTCTCTCTGTAATGGCAGCAGGTCCATCGACACCAATATGTTGGGTTTGATATAGGACCAGCTCATTGAAAGTGCCTGTCACGAAGTCCACTTCTACACCTTCTCGGTTTCAACCAACTAGTCATCGAACGAAGCAGCCTTTAGAGATAGTCCTTTTTGTGTTGGCCGAAGAACCTTTTGTAGGGGTTGCCCTCAATATTGACACTAGCAATGCCATTATCGTGATAGATCCCTAAGATTCCCAAGCTTCGAAAGTGGACAAGGTATCTCTTGAAGAATATGTGGAAGACGTAGAATTCCTTTGAAGATGTATTGGCCCCCACACGCTATCAATGGGCACATCTTCTGCCTAAAGGTATATATCCTATAACGCGTATATGTGTGTAATGACCCTAATTTTGACTAACATCATTTAGAATATTTAATTGGATAAATAAATAAATTAATGTAGATAGTTAAGAGATTGAGATTTGTTAATTAAGGAGCCGTACCTTAAAGACTGTATTAGCAAAAGAGAATTAAAAATAAGTAAGAAGGAGGAAAATGACAAGGGTAAAATAGGAGTAGCCTTTGTTTTTATACCCTAAACCCTTCTATTCTACATTCCTTATTCATTTTAACTTTCACAAAAAACCTAAAACCTGAACTCAGCTGGCCACCATTAAGGAAATTCAAGGAGAAGAAAAGCTAGGATTCAAGTAAAAAGCTAAAGCAAAATCAATCTAAGGGAAATCTCAACCTTCTTAACACAAAGCTAAGGTGAATAATTAACTTACGTCTCACTTTTGATATTGATTTCAGTTTCAAATAGATCTGAACTATTTTGCAAGTTATATGCCATGTTGTGTTTGTTTAAAAGGATATATATATACATATATATACATACATACATACATATATATATATATGCTTGTTGTTGATTTATATGGCTTAATATGGATTTTATATGTTTGGAATAGAAAATCTATTGAATGACATCCAAATGATTTACATTTTCGATATATGGTCAAAAACATTATTCTAGAAGTGGGTATCAAGTTTCATAATTTTCTAAGTGATTGTGGATTTATTATGAATTTTCCATGGGAGAAAATAGTTAATTTTAGGTTTAAATTATTTAAAGCAATTAGATAATGTTTTTGGATCTGAAATTTACATATGTTAGAAAACATATTTAAAGTGAATTATTGTGATTTTTAGGGATTTTTCCTAAGTGTCTTACTATGGTTATTAAATTATTTAAGTTAGAGGACTTAAAGGTTTTAAATGTTTTGTTAAGGGAAAGGGCTTATTTGTTAAATGATTTCAATTATTAATTATTGAATTCGGAAGCCTTTTTAGAAAAGAATTTTGATAAAGAATTGGCAACCAATCATATTTTGACAAATTAGGCAAGTTAGGTGAAAAGGAATTACTTTGAAAGGCATAAAACCAGTTTTGTTTCGAATTACAACTTCGCCACCTCTATTGCTTGCTTTCGTCACCATGCCCAGAAGGCTTTTCTCACCTATTCGAAACCAATGCACATGGTATCAAGCAATTGGTATGTAGTGTATTGGATAAAGGCGAGGGAGGGGGACTGTATCGAAGGCATGCTTTCGAAGGCGTTGAAGCCAATTTTATTAGCTTTCGAATCAATCAACTTGCCTTTATTTTTAAAAGAAGCTTTCGAAAGAGTTGCCGCTTTTGAATTTATTCAAAACCTAGCTGCCGCATTCATACCTTTCAGACTGGTTTGAAGCCGCTTTTCTTATAACCTTCAAACAATGTATTCGAAAGGGGAGCTTTACCTTTTAAATTTTGAAGCCGCCTTCCCAATGCTTTTGATAGGGTCCTTTTAACCGTTTTTATCAATTATTTCGAAGGCAATGGTTTCGAAAGAATGGTTTCGAAGCTATCCTCTTCTCCAATTCTTTTACTTGGGGTTAATGCTTTCGGAAGTAATGCTCTCGCTTCTGTTCCCTTTGACCCTTTAGTTATACTAAATGTTAAACCCAAAGGTTTCGAAAGGGATACTTTTAAAGGGTTTCGAAGCTATGTTTCCACAAATTCTTACTTGAACTCAATGCCTTCGGAATGTATGTTTTTAAGTGTTTCGCAAGTGATGTTTTCAGTGATTTCGAAAGGGGTTGTTTGAGGTCTTAAGCAATGGTTCCGAAAGGAAGGTTTTGGCTTTGTAGCCAAATGTTTTCTAAGTTAAAAAGGGCTTTAACTTATTTTAAATGGATAGATAACCCTATGGACTTAGGTTTTCATCAACATTGTTTTGTGTAAAGCATATATCATGGCATAAGTATTTAGAGTAAGCAAAGGGTATAATTTCCTTGTTTTAAAAAGATACGATTTCAAGGGTAAATCATTTGTAAAGATTGTTTTCGAGGAAATGAAATTTGAATAGGGTGGTCAGCCCAGATATTTTCTAAAAGAATGACTCAGATATTAGAAGATCAGATGACACTGGTGTAGGGTCGCGCCCTATACTTTAACTAGTAGCCCCTAGCTAATATAAGTCCAGAATTTCAGTGTGTACGAACATTGTTACAGGTAAGACTAAAATGATGTTACACACAGAAAGGAATATACAGGGTAAAGGTAGGTTATTGGTGAGCCCGCAAAACCATTAGGATCAATTGACCCTAGAAGAAGATTGTTATGGACAGATCATCCAGTATTGTATCTAACAGAAGTTACAATATTTATCATACCTGGTAGGCCCGAATCAGCCTGTGGTTAATAATCAGCTTGATAAAACTATATTGTTCAGACAGACATTCCATTGATTACCTGATTTATATGCATATTTGTTATTGCTATTATCGTTATAATCAGTTTAATTGCAGGATTTTGATTTGCAAAAGATATGATTTTAGAAGGATATTAGTGAGGGGAAACTCGTTTCGCTAAGCGGCATGGACTCGCTTGATCTCAGTAAACCGTGATGTAATATAATTATTCACACCAGGCTTTATGTCTGACTTGAAGTTTATGTTTTCCCCTTAAACTCTTGGGTGCTCAAAATTAAACTTCGGTAAATTGAGAGTTAAGGACTTTTCAAGTTTAGTAGGGTGGACGAATAAGCTTCCGAAGACGTGCAGGAGGCAAAGCTAGCTATGTAGGAGCTATTTAGTATTATTTCCGTTGTGATATATTTATGACTGATATGTCTATCTAGTACTCTGATCATCCAATGGGGCATCTTCATATGTCGCTCTTGGCATAATTTGTAATAATTATATTTGATCAAAACTTGGGAATCGTTTTGGGATTATGTAACTGAATATGAAATATTGATTTGAAATGTAATTAGTAAAGTTGTTTTGAAATCTGTGTTGATTTTATTTCATATTCATGTACTTCTGATATTATGGATACCATTAACATTACCATATTTCATCATCGAAAGTTAAATACTATAGATGACTACAACATCTGTAACACTTAATTTTGGGCCTCGGGATAGGGGATGTTATAATTTGGTATCTGAGCATAGGTTTATGAAAACTTAAAAGAAATTTTAAACTTAAAATGATTTTTGAAAAAATAATCCTAAGAAATTAGAGAAAAGATCGGGGTATGGGATATCGCTATGATAACATACTTGTATTTGCTATATATAAGTATACGTTTTATCTCTATTCTCCCATCTCTCTTAGGTTATTCCTCGGTATCTTACAAAGGCTCGAATGCAGATTTTAAGGAAGTAAGATATATATGATAGGAAATGAAGAGTTAACCTTGGTGGAGGAAGTACCACAACTAATGGAAACGCCAGACCAAACAGTAGAAGGAATCCAAGTCGGGCACAAGCTGCTAATGTGGGTGTTGGAGCGCCATAAATTGATATGGGAGCTATATATCAATTCTTCGTCAACATGTTGCAAGCTGGAGCTGCTGCAGGATTAGTTGGAGGAAATGCTGGAGAAGGAAATTAGGAAGCTCCGGTGGTCAATAACTATGCAGTACTAAGTACTATGCTAGGCTTGGAGGGAAGCCATTTATCGGCACTAAGGACACAATTGAAGTGGAGAATTGGTTACTTCATCGCGAAAGGTTTTTACTGATTTAGGACTCAACGATGAGCAGAAAAGGAGATTGGCATCCAGATAGTTGCAAGGAGTAGCACTTTACTGGTGGAACAGTGTTACTATAGGAGTAGCTGAAGAGGCTATGACTTGGGCTGAATTCAGAAGGAGATTTGAGGAAAGATTCATGTCGGAGATCACCAAGTCAAATCTGCTCAAAAAGTTTGTTGAGTTGATGCAGTGAGACATGATAGTGCTTGAGTATGCTACGAGATTTGAAGAATTATCTAGATACGGATATGCTACGGTTGATATAGTTATCAAAAGGAATGAGAAGTTCATCTATGGATTGAGACCGGAGCTTGCTAAAGCAACTCTGCCACATATTAGGGATTTGTGTGATGTAGTTGTTGAGATGGCTCTGAGGAATGAGAAGATGCTCGCTTTCTTTAATGGTAACAAAGCAGTGGAAACTCAAGGTGGGCAGAACCAGAAGAGAAGGTTTTTCCATAAGAAGGGAACTTAGAAGAGTGGAGCTGCTAAGAAAGGAAAGACCGAAGTTATCTGCTACAAGTGTCATAAGAAAGGTCATTTCGCTAATGAATGTCACTCAGGAGATGGAAAGAAGGTGATCGGGAAGAAGAATATGAAATGCTTCAAGTGCGATCAGATTGGACATTATAAGAGCCAGTGTAAGGAACCAGCCAAGGATGGAAAGGTGATGTGCACGTAAATGTGCATATTTTTACTACCATATTTTATCGAATTAAATTAAATAAATGATCATATCGGGTATTTTAACATGTTTAAACCAAGATTCAAATTATTTTCAAATCGTCATATATTCATCTTCATATAAGGGCAAAATGGTCATTTTTGTGCATATATTAATTTGAGAAAATTTAATTGGAAATTTCTATATTATTTTGTAGGAATTTGGCTTCATATACAAGTGGTTTTATGAAGATATATGCATGCACAAAGAAGATAAAAAAGAATGAAGATGGAAATAATTCAAAGACATGATCATGGAGGACCCCACCTACCCACCTATCTTAATGTACAAATTAGAGGCTAATGCACATGCTAATAGAGTTTAAAGCTTCATGCACACTTAAATGATGATTATTTGATGCTAATGATTACTTGGCTTCCACACTTCCTATGAGGGTATTTTGGGCATTCCCCAAAAAAGTGGATTAGGGTTTCATACATGTATAAATACCTCTTATGTTAATGTAATTTGTCTCTCTTTTTTAGTCTCCTCTTCCTTTAGGCTCTCTTCTCTTTAGTTTTAGCTTAGAAATAAAAGGAAGCTCTCTTTCTCTTTTCATGGCTACTAAACCATTTTTATCTTATGTTATTTTCTTTTCTTTTTCTGTAATGTTAATTATTGTTTCCTTTTAATTACATGTTCATTTTCTTTCATGCTAGTAGTGTAGATTTTTTTTATGCAACTAGATTAGTTTTCTTTTCCATTAGCTTTCATTTTCCTTCTTTTTTTAGTTTCATGTTGCATGCTACAATTGTTGATATGATAACACAAATGAGAGGCTAAACCCCTTCAATTTAGAGGTAATGAAGTTCTCTAATTATGTAGCTTTAACATTTTGATAATCATTGCTCTCCTTTTGTGCTTAATGACAATGCTTGAAGTGGTTTAACTTGTTGTTTTTGCTTTGAATTTGATAGCCTATATTGTTGACACCAAATAGGCTATGCTTAAACAATCACAAACAATAATCACCCTTCATCTACATATGATGATGGTAATGAAGTGAATGTTGAAATTAAAATTTGATGGTCTATATTTCTAATTAATAGTTAATAGGCCATACTTAAAATAGATTTCATTTTCAACTTTGTTGTCATTTTCATGAGAGTTAGTAAGTGGTTTAAGGGGTGTGTTATAGTTTGATGGCTTATGTTGAGCAAATTAATAGCACAAATAAGCCATACTTATGATAAACACATCATTTAAATTCACTAATGACCAAAAAAGAGAGATTATAATTTTGAGTTTGTTGAACTATGTGATCTAGAGAGTGAATTTATCTCTAAATTGTCTTTCTACTCTCATATTTTTATCACTTTCTTTTTGTCATTTTTCTTACATTTTCTAGTTAATCACTTTCAACTTTGGTTAATTTGATTGAATAGAATTTTGAAATCTAACAATTCCCTATGGATCGACCCGTACTCGCTACGTACTACGATAGTACGCTGTGCGCTTGCACTAAATTTTATTATAAATTTTTTGATGATTTTCAAAACCGATAGAAAATTTATCGTTAAACAAAAGGGCAAAGTGTTTTCCCTGGAACTAGCTGCCTTAAGACCAACAACAGAGGAGAAAGAAAAGTTATGTTGGGAGGTACGCTTTTGATTCATGGTGTATCATTTAGAGTTCTTTTTGATACTGGTGCATCGCATTCTTTTATATCTCATTGTTTGGTAGATAAGCTTAACCTAGAACCCTCATACCTAGTTACATCCTTATGGGTTGCGAATCTAATAGGAGGGTATGTGACTCTTGGGATGAGATATGACCACTTAGAGTTTGAGTTGTTGGTCATATATGTACTTGCAGTTTGCATGTATTTGGTTCCGTAGGGTTCGGAATTATTTTGGGTATGGATTGGTTAAGTAAGTGCGATGCTAGGATATTTTGCCATGATAGGAAAATATCACTTAGACACCCTAGTTATAGTGGTCGGATTATATACTCCATAGAAAACCCTAATTTTGAGGTTAATGCTTTGTTGGGTGTTATGGAGGTAGAAGATGAGTTAAATCAAGTTTTCATTGTTAGAGAATTCGCAGATGTCTTTAAGCAGGTGATAGGACTACCGTCGAAACAAGCCATTGAGTTTCAGATAGATTTAGTACCAGGAGCTGAACTTGTGAGTAGACCACCAAGTAGAATGACACCTGCTGAGATGAAGGAGTTAAAGGTGCAGTTGGTGGATTTAGAAGGTAAGAATTTTATCAGACCAATCAGTTTGCCTTGGGGATCAACCACAGTGTTTGCAAGGAAGCCAGACGGATTGTTAAGGTTATGTATTGACTATCGTAAGTTGAATGAGAAGACAATAAAGAACCGATATCCGTTACCTAGGATTGACGATTTGTTCGACCAATTGAGTGTAGCCAAAGTATTTTCCCAGTTGGATTTGGCAACAGGGTTCCATCAGCTTAGAGTGGCAGAGGATAGTATTCCTTTGACGGCGTTTAGGACCAGATATGGATCGTACGAATGGTTAGTGATGTCATTCGGACTAACTAATGCGCCAGCATTCTTCGTGGACTTGATGAAAAAAATCTTTCGAGAACATCTGGATAGAGTAGTATTAGTATTCATAGATGACATTTTGATTTACTCTAAGGATGAAAGAGAGCATGAAGTTTATCTTAGAGTGGTGCTTGAGACTTGAGGTAGCATCAACTGAAAGCGATATTTTCAAAGTGTCATTTCTGCAAGAAGAAAGTAAAGTTTCTTGGTTATGTAGTCTCAGAGAAAGGGTTGTCGGTTGATCCGGCTAAGATCGAGGTAGTGAATAGTTGGAAAAGACCCGAGACAGTAACTGAGATAAAGAGTTTTCTTGGATTAGCTGGTTATTATCAGAGATTCATTAAGGATTTTTTGCATAGCGGCACCGATGACTAAGCTAACTCGGAAAGATGTGAAGTTTATTTAGACTGATAAGTGTAAGGAGGCATTCCTAAAACTGAAACATTTTTTGACTAATGCACCTGTGTTAGTCGTTCCAGAGGGGAATCAGGACTTGGTGGCGTACACGGATGCACGTGGAACAGGGTTAGGAGCCGTGTTAATGTAAAGAGGTAAAGTGATTGCCTATGCTTCTTGACAGCTCAGACCGCATGAAATTAGATATCCAACTCATGATTTGGAATTAGCTGTGGTAGTTTTCGCATTGAAAGTGTGGAGACATTACCTTTTGGGAGAAAGATTCGAGTCGTATAAGGATCATAAGTCACTAAGATATTTATTCTCCCAGAAGGAGTTGAATATGAGACAACAGAGATGGTTAGAGAGCTTATAGCTGCATACGACTTTGGTATTAAGTACACACTAGAAAAAAGAAATAAGGTTGCAGATGCACTTAGCAGAAAACATCAGAATGTAGTATTAGCAATGATAGCTGAGTGGAAAGGTTTAGAAGCATTGACTACATATGGAGTACAATGAAGATCTGAGGCTAGTTCTAGTCGAGAAACCGCCATGGTATCATTTTAGAAGTTCGTCCATTGATGATTGAAAGGATTGCTTCTAAGCAAGGAGAAGACCCATTATTAGCTGAGTGAATCAGGAAGCTAAGGAATGGAACGAAGAACGATGACTTGAAAGATTTCAGTCCAGACCAGAATAGGTGGTTGAGGAAGAAAGGAAGATTATGTGTTCCGAATGTAGGAAACATTAGGAAGGAAGTTCTTAGAGAATGCCATCGTTCTAAGTTCACTATTCATCTAGGAGGAACTAAGATGTATCAGGATATGAAAAGGAGTTTCTTCTGGGAAGGTATGAAGAGAGACGTAGGCTTATAGGTGAGGCAGTGTTTAAACCGTCAACGGGTAAAAGCCGAACATTAGAAACCGAGTGGGTTACTTCAGCCTTTAGATGTTCCAGTCTGGAAATGACATTCTATCTCGATGGATTTCATAGAGGAATTGACAAGGTCGAATAGAGGAAATGAGAGTATGCGGGTTATAGTGGACGGATTGACAAAGAGTGCACACTTTATACCCGTTATGTCAACCAGGACAGCACTAGATTTAGCAAAGTTATTCATGAGGAATATAGTTAGACTGCATGGAATTCCTAGTAATATAGTACGTAATAGAGATTCCTTATTCACTAGTGAGTTCTGGAAGAGTCTACAAGAGACATTAGGTACCAAGCTCAAGATGAGCACCGCTTACCACTCGCAGACAGATGGGCAATTGGAGAGAGTTAACAAAGTCTTAGAGGATTTGTTAAGAGCTTGTGTGCTAGATTTTGGAGGATCGTGAGAAGACCATCTACACTTAGTCGAGTTTTCGTATAACAACATTTATCAGACTAGTATAGGGATGGCACCGTTTAAAGCTTTGTATGGAAGGCCATTCAAATCTCCCATTTGTTGGTTAGAGACCAAGGATAGACTAATTCTTAGATCGAATTTGGTTAAAGAAGCTGCAGAAAAGATTGAGTTAATTCGAGCTATGATAAAGGAAGCTCAGTCTAGGCAGAAGAGTTATGCTGATAAAAGACGGAAAGACTTAGAGTTCTCGGTTGGAGATCATGATTTCGTCAAGTTATCACCGATGAAAGGTGTAATCAGATTTGGAAAATCAGGAAAATTGGCACCGAGGTTCGTTGGACCATTTCCTATTATAGAAAGGTTCGAGAAACTCGCATATACAGTAAAGTTACCGAACAGTTTGGCAGGGGTCCACAATGTTTTCCATATTTCTCATATGAGGAAGTGTATTCAAGATCCAAAAACTACTATTACACCGACTGTGTTAGAGGATTTAGTAGTGGAACCAAATATGACTATAATTAGAAAACCAGTCCATACAGTTGTGAGAGATGAGAAGAGACCAAGGAACAAGACAGTCAGATTAGTCAAAGTCTAGTGGAGTGATGACGAGAAACACTGTATTTGGGAAACCGAGAGCAGGATTAGAGATACTTATCCTGACTTGTTTGAAGGTATGTTTTACCTTTATGTTTGATTGTTGTGAGTACCTTATCGTAATTTCGAGGACACAATTCTTTAAGAAGGGAAGTCTGTAATGACCCTAATTTTGACTAACATCATTTAGAATAATTAATTGGATAAATAAAATAAAATAATGTAGATAGTTAAGAGATTGAGATCTGTTAATCAAGAAGGAGTTGTGCCTTAATGAATGTATTAGCAAAAGAGAATTAAATATAAGTAAGGAGGAGGAAAATGGCAAGGGTAAAATAGGAATAGCCTTTGTTCTTATACCCTAAACCCTTATATTCTTCATTCGTTATTCATTTTAACTTTCACAAACAAAATTAAAACCCTATTGAACTCGGTCGGCCACCATTAAAGGGATTCAAGGAGAAGAAAAGCTAGGATTCAAGTAGAAAACTAAAGAAAAATCAATCTAAGGCCAAATCTCAACCTTCTTAAAACAAAGCTAAGGTGAATAATTAACTTATATCTCACTTTTGATATTGATGGTTTCAAGTCAGATCCGAACTATTTTGCAAGTTATATGCCATGTTGTGTTTGTTTAAAAGGATATATATGCTTGCTGATGATTTATATGGTTTAATATAGATTTTATGATATGTTTGGATTAGAAAATCTATTGAATGACATCCAAATGATTTACATTTTTGATATATGGTCAAAAACATTATTTTAGAAGTGGGTTTCAAGTTTCATAATTTTCTAAGTGATTGTGGATTTATTATGAATTTTCCATGGGAGAAAATAGTTAATTTTGTGTTTAAATCAGTTAAGGCAATTAAATAATGTTTTTGGGTCTGAAATTTACATATGTTAGAAAACATATTTAAAGTGAATTATTGTGATTTTTAGGGATTTTTCTTAAGTGTCTTACTATGGTTATTAAATTATTTAAGTTAGAGGACTTATAGGTTTTAAATGTTTTGTTACAGGGAAGGGCTTATTTCTTAAAATGATTTCAATTATTAATTATTGAATTTGACAGCCTTTTTAGAAAAGAATTTTGATAAAGAATTGGCAACCAATCATATTTTGACAAATTAGGCAAGTTAGGTGAAAAGTAATTACTTTGAAAGACATAAAACCGGTTTTGTTTCGAATTACAACTTCGCCACTTCCATTGCTTACTTTCGTCACCATGCCCAGAAGGCCTTTTGCACCTATTCGAAACCAATGCACATGGTATCAAGCAATTGGTATGTAGTGTATTGGAGAAAGGCAGAGGGGACTGTGTCAAAGGCATGTTTTCGAAGGGGTTGAAGCCAATTTTATTAGCTTTCGAATCAATCAACTTGCCTTTGTTTTTAAAAAGAAGCTTTCAAAAGATTTGCCACTTTTGAATCTATTCGAAACCTAGCTATTGCATTTATCCCATTTGGACTGGTTTGAAGCCGCTTTTCTTATAACCTTCAAACAATGTATTCGAAAGGGGAGCTTTCGCCTTTTAAATTTTGAAATCGCCTTCCCAATGCTTTCGAAAGGGTCCTTTTAGCCGTTTTTATCAATGGTTTTGGAGGAAATGGTTTCGAAAGGATGGTTTAGAAGCTATCCTCTTCTCTAATTCTTTTACTTAGGGTTAATGCTTTTGAAAGTAATGCTCTCGCTTCTGTTCCCTTTGACCCTGTAGTTATACTAAATGTTAAACCCAAAGGTTTCGAAAGGGATACTTTTAAAGGGTTTCGAAGCTATGTTTCCACAAATTCTTACTTGAACTCAATGCCTTCGAAATGTATGTTTTTAAGTGTTTCGCAAGTGATGTTTTCAGTGATTTCGAAAGGGGTTGTTTGAGGTCTTAAGCAATGGTTCCGAAAGGAAGGTTTTGGCTTTGTAGCCAAATGTTTTCTAAGTTAAAAAGGGCTTTAACTTATTTTAAAGGGATAGATAACCTTATGGACTTAGGTTTTCATCAACATTGTTTTGTGTAAAGCATATATCATGGCATAAGTATTTAGAGAAAGCAAAGGGTATAATTCCTTATTTTAAAAAGATATAATTTCAAGGGTAAATCATTTATAAAGATTGTTTTCGAGGAAATGAAATTTGAATAGGGTGGTTAGCCCAAATATTTGCTAAAAGAATGATTCAGATATTAGAAGACTAGATGGGACTTGTGTAGGCTCGCGCCCTATACTTTAGCTAGTAGCCCCTAGCTAATATAAGTCCAGAATTTTAGTGTGTAGGGCTTTGTTACAGGTAAGACTAAAATGATGTTACACATAGAAAAGAATACACAAGGTAGAGGTAGGTTATTGGTGAAACCGCAAAACCATTAGGATCAATTGACCCTAGAAGAAGATAGTTAATGATAGATCATCCAGTATTGCATCTAACAGAAGTTTCAATATTTATCATGCTTGGTAGGCCCGAGTCAGCCGATGGTTAATAGTCAGCTTGATAAAACTATATTGTTCGAACAGACAGTGCATTGATTACCTGATTTATATGCATATATGTTATTGCTATTATTGTTATAATCAGTTTAATTGCAGGATTTTGATTTGCAAAAGATATGATTTTAGAAGGATATTAGTGAGTTGAAACCCATTCCACTAAGCACGTGGTCTCACTTAAGCTCAGTAAACCGAGGTGTAATAGAATTATTCACACCAGGCTTTATGTCTGACTCAAAGTTTACATTTTCCCTTTAAACTCTCGGGTGCTCAAAATTAAACTTGAGTAGATTGAGAGTTAAGGACTTTTCAGGTTTAGTAGGTTGGACGATTAAGCTTCCAAAGACATGCAGGAGGCAAAACTAGATATGTATGAACTATCTAGTATTATTTTCGCTGTGATGTATTTATGACTGATATGTCTATCTAGTACTCTGATCATCCAAGTGGGAATCTTCATATGTCGCTCTTGGCGTAATTTGTAATAATTATATTTGATCAAAACCTAGTAATCGTTTTGGGAATATGTAATTGAATATGAAATATTGATTTAAAATGTAATCAGTAAAGCTGTTTTGAAATCTATGTTGATTTTATTTCATATTCACGTGCTTCTGACATTATGGATACCATTAACATTACTGTATTTCGTCACTGAAAGTTAAATACTATAGATGACCGCAACATCTGTAGCACTTAGCTTTAGGCCTCGAGATAGGGGATGTACAATGTGTATGGCTGAATGTGTTTGGTCTTTCAATCGCTCCATTCATACAGTTCTCCAATTTATGAAGCTTGCCCTAGCCCAATTATATCCAAACAACTATGCCTCCCTGAATAGTATGCACATGATATTTGTTCGCCATATAAAAAAGTCGCCTTCCATTGAGGAGATCCGTTATTTATATGGCTTTAAGCGCCAAAAGGGGACCCATTCCCTCACCTTCTTAGAACCTTCCAGATTTTGTCGTATAGTAGTTGGGCTTTGGAGTAAACCGAGTTATTTTATGGATGAGTTCTTTTTTGTGTGTTGTCCGCTTGGCTGTGCACAAAAATAATTATCCGGACATAAGTCTCATGCTCATTTTTTCTACTAATGAAGATATTTTGGTTTCGATTGACAATTTTGTTATTCCTAGTATTTGCAGATGATTCGAGAAGACCCAGTAATGCAGCCTTAGCAAGCACCATCGCATCTTTTCAAACGGTTCTATTGAAGAAAGGGAAATGAGACTCCTCCTTGCTGATAAGGACCTACGAGCCTATAATCTTTTAGTGGAATGCCATAGTGTAGGCCATGTGCCTGAGGTTCAATAGGATGTTCAACCCGCACATGAGCGCGAAGTTGAAATTAATGTCGATGAGGGTCAGGAAGTTCCCCTTGTACAAGATCCTATTATCGATCCCAGGACGGGGCAAGAGGCAAGAGACATCGGTGGGGAGAAAGATAACGATAGTGGTGGCAATGAGGATGTAGCTTTTGGCCGCGAGTCTTCTACTGACATGAGTGGCGATCCTCACATGTCACTTATTCCCCGATAGCCAAAAATAAAAATCATTTCGTCCACACATCTTTGCAACCTCTATATAACATCCCCTATCTTGAGGCAAAAGCTAAGCGCAACAGATGCTACAGTCATCTATAGTATTAACTTCTGGTGACAAAATACGGTAATGTTAACAGTATCCATAATATCATAAGCACATGAATATGAAATGAAATCAACACAGATTTAAAATAACCTTTATGATTACATTTCAAATCAATATTTCATATTCAGATACATAATCCCAAACGATTCCCAAGTTTTGATCAAATATAATTATTACAAATTACGTCAAGAGCGACATATGAAGATGCCCTATTGGATGATCAGAGCACTAAATAGACATATCAGTCTAAATACATCACATCGGAAATAAAACTAAATAACTCCTATATAGGTAGCTTTGCCTCTTGCACATCTTCGGAACAACCTACTAAACCTAAAAAACATTAACTCTCAATCAACTCAAATTAATTTTGAGCACCCGAGAGTTTAAGGGGAAAACATAAACTTCGAATCAGACATAAAGCTTGATGTAAATAATACTGTTACATCTCGGTTTACTGATATTAAGTGAGACCTGTCGCTTAGTGGAACGGGTTTTCCCTCACTAATATCCCTTTTAAAACATATCTTTTGCAAATCAAAATCCTGCAATCAAACTGATTAAAGAAATAATAGCAATATCATATATGCACATAAATCAGGTAATTAATGGACTTTGTATCCGAAAAAAATAGTTTTGTTTGGCTAACTATTAACCATTGGCCGACTCGTCCTACCAGACATAATCAATTATCTAACATCTGTTAGACACACTACTGGGCTATCTACCCTTTACTATCTTCTTCTAGGGTCAACTGAACCTAATGGTTTTGCGGGCTCACCAATAACCTATCTTCTCCCTGTATATTCCTTTCGGTGTGTAACATCATTTTAGTCTTACGTGTGACAAAGCCCTACACACTGGAATTTTGAACTTATGTTAGCTAGGGGCTTATTAGCTAAAGTATAGGGCGCGACACTATACCAGTCCCATTTGGTATTCTAATATCTGAGTCATTTACTTAGGATTAACTACCCCATCAAATTTTCCTTGAAAACATTTCTTTCAAATTGATTTAACCCTTTAAATCATATTTAAACAAGAAAAATATACTCTTTGCTTTACTTAAATATCTTTGCCATGATATATGCTTTACACAAAACAATGTTGATGAAAACCTAAATCAATAGGGTTATCTATCCCTTTAAAACAAGTTAAAGCCCTTTTTTAACTTAGAAAACATTAGGTTTTAAATTTAAGATATCACATTCGAAACCTTTGTTTAAAAACTTTAAACAATACCTTTCGAGTCTACTGGAAGTTCCCATTTCAAAATAAGTTAACTACTATACCTTGAAACACTAGGCCGAAAGGCCAAAACATACCTTTCGAAAACCTTTAAAAAATAGACCTTTCGAAATCATGGAAAACATCCCTTTGAAAGCTTTATAAAACCTTAGACATCTTCTTTCAAAACACTTTAAACTTGCCTTTCGAAAGCATTGGAAATCTTCCATTTAAATACTTAAAGTAAACCTTTCGAAAACATTAGGGAATCTCCCCTTCAAAACCTTCATTATATACCTTTCGATAGCATTAAAGTCCTTTACTTAAAACAACCCTTTCGAAAGCATTGGGTCCAAGTAAAAGTTTGTGGAACATAGCTTCAAGACCATTTAAAACCATCCCTTTCGAAACCTTTGGGTTAAACTTTCAATAGAACAAAGGGTCTTAAAAGAACTAAGGCGAAAGCAACTCTTTCAAAAGCATTATTCCTAAGTAAAAATAAAGTGGATGGTTTCGAAACCAACATTTTCGAAAGCATGGAGAGGCGGCTTCAAAGTTTAAGGCAAAAGAACCCTTTCGGAGGCATTGGTTTGAAAGGTTGAATGTGGAAGCAGGGGTTTCGACCCCTTCGAAAGCTTATTTTAAAAACAAAAGGCATCAACCTCTTTCGAAAGCCCTTTTCTTAAACAAAGGCGTATTTGACTAAGTCGAAACCTATTTCTTTCGAAAGCCTCATTTTGTAACCAAAATAGTTCTGAGTTTATAAAGACTACTTCTACCCCTTCGGAAGCATGTTTCGACTCTATACCATCCGTCCATCTCCAATCCACTACGTACCAAGGCATTGATACCATGTATATTGGTTTCGACTTGGAGGCGGTAGTATGGTGTCAAAAGGTGGCTGCTATAAGTGGCGAAGCAGTAGTCTTTTACAAAACCGATTTTTAACTTTTTAAAGTAATATCTTTCCAAATAACTTGCCTTTTTTGTCAACATATAATTGGTTGCCAATTATTTTCAAAATCTTTTCTAAAAGTGCCGCCGAATTAAATAATTAACAATTTTAAAACATTTAACAATTTGCCCCTTCTCCTTTTATAAACATTTAAAACATTTAAGTCTCTACCTTAAATAATTTTATATCTTTAATAAAATACTTAGTAAAATTCTTCAAAAATTCCCATAAAACACTTTTAATATGTTTTCTAACATATTTAAATTTTTGACCCAAAGCTAACATATAATAGCCGTAAATAATTTAGACCCAATTTAACCATTTTCTCTACTAGAAAATTCGTAATAAATTCACAACAACTTAGAAAATTATAAAACTTGAAACACATCTCTAAAATAATGTTTCTGACTTTATATCAAAAACGCAAGCCGTTTGGATGTCATTTGATAGGTTTTTCAAATCGAAACATACCATAAAATTTATATAAAGCAACATAATTCATCAACAAGCATATGTATCCATTTAAACAATCAAAACATGGAATTTTACTTGCAAAATAATTTTGGATCTTATCAAGAAACCAAAAGCAATAAAAATGAGATGTGATCTATTATTCACCGTAGCTTTTTTTAAGGAGTTTGAGATTTGCTCTTGAATTGATTTGATTAAGCTTCCTCCTTTAATTCTTGCTTATCTTCCCCTTATCTTCTTCTAATGGTGACCGGCCAAACTTAGGTTTAGTTTTGTTTGTGAAGGTGGTAAATGAAAATAGAATGAGGGTTTAGGGTATAAGAATATAACCTATTTCTATTTTGCCCTTATCTTAATCCTCTTACTTACTTCATTTTAATTCCCTTTCGTTCATTGATTAATTAGGCACAGCTACCTTATATTATCAAATCTCAATCCCTTAACCATTTACATTATTTCATTTAATTTATCTAATTAAATGTCCTAAATAATGTTGGTCAAAATTAGGGTCATTACAAACTCCCCTCCTCAAAGAATTTCGTCCTCAAAATTATGATAAGGTACTCATAAATCAATCATAAAGGTAAAACATACCATGAAACAAGTCAGGATAAGTATCTCTAATCCTGCTCTCAGTTTCCCAAGTACAATATCTCTCGTCGTCACTCCATTGGACTTTGACTAATCTGACTGCCTTGTTCCTTAGTCACTTCCCATCTCTCGTGACTATATGAACTTGCTTTCTAATTATAGTCATATCTAGTTCCACTACTATATCATCTAACACAGTCGGTGCAATAGTAGTTTTTGGATTTCGAATACACTTCCTTAGATGAGATATATGAAAAACATTGTGGACTCCAGCCAAACTATTCGGTAACTCTACTCTATATGCGAGTTTCTCGATCCATTCTATAATAGGAAATGGTCCAACGAATCTCAGTGCCAATTTTCCCGATTTTACGAATTTGATTAAAACTTTCATCGATGATGCCTTGAGATAAACATGATCTCCAACTGAGAACCTAAGTCCTTCCGTCTCTTATCAACATAACTCTTCTCCCTAAACTGAGCTTTCTTCATTCTAGCTTGAATTAACTCAATCTTTTATGCAGTTTCCCTAAACAAATTTGGACCAAGAACTAACCTATCCCTGGTCTCTAACCAACAAACGGGAGATTTGCCTGGCCTTCATACAAAGCTTCAAATGGTGCCATCCCTATACTAGCCTGATAACTGTTGTTATACGAAAACTCGACTAAGTGTAGATGGTCTTCCCAAGATCCCCCAAAGTCTAGTACACAAGCTCTTAACAAATCTTCTAAGACTTTGTTAACTCTTTCCGTTTGCCCATCTGTTTGCAGATGGTAAGTGATACTCATCTTGAGCTTGGTACCTAAAGTCTCCTATAGACTCTACCAAAACTCGCTAGTGAATAAGGAATCTCTGTCACTTACTATACTACTAGGAATTCCATGCAGTCTAACTATATTCTTCATAAACAACTTAGCTAAAACAGGTGTTGTCCTGGTTGACTTAATTGGAATCAAATGGGCACTCTTGGTCAACCTATCCACTATAGCCCATATGCTTTCATTTCCTCTACATGACTTTGGCAAGCCATCTATAAAATCCATTGAGAAAGAATCCCATTTCCATACTGGAACATTTAAAGGCTGAAGTAACCCACTTGATTTCTGATGTTCAGCTTTTACCTATTGACAGTTCAAACACTGTTTCACCCATACGCCTACATCCCTCTTCATGCCTTCCTAGAAGAAACTTCTTTTCATGTCCTAATACATCTTAGTTCCTCCCGGATGAACGGTGAACTTTGAATAATGGCATTCTCTAAGAACTTCTTTCCTAATGTTTCCCACATTTGAAACACATAGTCTTCCTTTCTTCCTCAACCACCCATTCTGGTCAAGACTGAAATCTTTCAAGTCATTGCTCTCCGTTCCACCCCTTAAATTTTTAACCCGTTCAGCTGATATTGGGTCCTCCCCTTGCTTAGAAGCATCCTTTTGATCATTATCGGTTGAACTTCTAAACATGACAACTTATCAGTTTCCTTACTAGATCTAGTTTCAGATCTCCACTGTATTCCGCATGTAGTTAAATTTCTAAATCTTTCCACTCAGCTACCATTGCTAATACCGCATTCTGTGTTTCCTGCTAAGTGCATTCGCCACCTTGTTGCCTTTTCCTGGTGTGTACTCAATACCAAAGTCATTAGCAGCTAAAAACTCTAACCACCTCTGCTGTCTCATATTCAACTCCTTCTGAGAGAATAAATATCTCAATGACTTATGATCCGTATACAAATCGAATCTTTATCCCAATAGGTAATGTCTCCACACCTTCAATGCAAAAATTACCAAAGCTAATTCTAAATCATGAGTTGGATATCTAGCCTCATGCGGTCTGAGCTGTCGAGAAGCATAGACAATCACTTTACCTCTTTGCATTAACACAGCTCCTAACCCTGTTCCACATGCATCTGTGTACACCATTAAGCCCCGATTCCCCTCCGGAACAACTAACACAGATGCATTTGTCAATAAGTGTTTCAGCTTCTGGAATGCTTCCTCACACGTATCAGTCCATACAAACTTCACATCTTTCTGAGTTAGCTTAGTCATCGCTGCTGCTATTCGCGAAAAATCCTTAATGAATCTCCGATAGTAACCTGCTAATCCAAGGAAACTCTTTATCTCAGTCACTGTCTCGGGTCTCTTCCAACTATTCACTGCCTCGATCTTAGTTGGATCTACTGACAATCCTTTTTCTGAGACCACATGACCAAGGAACTTCACCTCCTTCTTTCAGAAATGACACTTCGAAAATTTCGCTTTCAGTTGATGCTGCCTCAACGTCTCAAGCACCACTCTAAGATGAACTTCATGCTCTCTTTCATCATTAGAGTATAACAAAATGTCGTCTATGAATAATAATATGAACCTATCCTAGTGCTCTTGGAAAACTCGGTTCATCAAATCTACGAAGAATGCTGGTGCATTAGTTAGTCTGAATGGCATTACTAACCATTCGTATGATCCATATCGGGTCCTAAATGTTGTCAAAGGAATACTATCCTCAGCCACTCAAAGCTGATGGAATCCTATTACCAAATCCAACTGGGAAAATACATTGACCCACTCAACTGGTTGAACAAATCATCAATTCTAGGTAATGGATATCGATTCTTTATCATCTTCTCATTCAACATATAATAATGTATACATAACCTTAACGATCCATCCGGTTTCCTTGCAAACACTACGGCTTCTCCCCAAGGCGAACTGCTTGGTCTGATAAAGTTCTTACTTTCCAAATCCACCAACTGCACCTTTAGCTTCCTCATCTCGGTAGGTGTCATTATGCTTGGCGGTCTACTCATCGGTTTTGCTCCTGGTACTAAATCTATCCCAAAAATCAATAGCTCGTTTCGGCGGCAGTCCTACTATGGGTTCAAAGACATCTGCGAATTCTCTATCAACAAAAACCCATTTTAACTCGTCTTCTGCCTCCACAACACCCAACAGAGCATTTCCCTCAAAACTAGGGTTTTCTGTGGAGCATATTATCCGATCACTACTATTAGGGTGTCTAAGTGATATTTTCTATCATGGAAAAATATCCTAGCATCCTATTTACTTAATCAATCCATACCCAAAATAATTCCAAACCCTACGAAATCAAACACATGCAAACTGCAAACAAATACATGACCTAACAATTCAAACTCTAAGTGGTCACATCTCGTTCCAAGAGTCACGTAACCTCCTATCGGATTCGCAACCCTTAAGGAAGTAACTAGGTATAAGGGTTCTAGGTTAAGCTTATCTACCAAACAATGAGATATAAAAGAATGTGATGCATCAGTATCAAATAGAACTCTAACTAATACACCATGAATCAAAAGCGTACCTCCCAACACAGCTTTTGCTTTCTCCTCTGCTGTTGATATCGAGGTAGCTGGCTCTAATGCAAACACTTTTCCCTTTCCATCCTTGGCTGGCTCCTTGCACTAGTTCTTATAATGTCCAATTTGATCGTAGTTGAAACATCTCACTCCTTTCTTGTCAGCATCTTTCTTCCCTTTGCCTATCCGGCACTCATGAGCATAGTGTCCCTTATTATCGCACTTATAATAGATAACTTGTCTTTCCTTCTTAGCAGCTCCACTCTTCTGAGCTCCCTTCTTATGGAAAAATTTCCTCTTCTGGTTCTACCCTCCTTGAGCTTCCCTTGCCTTGTTTCCTTCAAGAAAAGCAAGCATCTCTTCCTGCCTTAAAGCCATCTCAACAACTACATCACACGGATCTCTAATATGCGATAATGTGACCTTAGCAAGTTCAGGATTCAACCCGCGAATGAACTTCTTATTCCTTTTAATGGCAGTATCAACCGTAGAGTAACTGTATCTCGATAGCTCCTCAAATCTGGTTGCATACTTAAGCACTGTCATATCTCCCTGCTCCAACTCAGCAAAATTCCTAAGCACAGTTGATTTTGCAATCTCCGACATAAACCTCTCCTCAAACCTTCTTTTGAACTCAGCCCAAGTCATAGTCTCCTCATTGACTCAGACCGTAACACTGTTCCACCAGTACAGTGCTACTTCCTGTAATTGCCTAGAAGCGAGTCTCCTTTCTACTCATCGTTAAGTCCCAAATCAGCAGAAATCCTCTTGCAATGAAGTAACCAATTCTCCACTTCAATTGCATCCCCAATCCCGATAAACGGTTTTCCTCCCAGCCTGGCATATTCTCTACTCAACACAGCATAGTTATTGACCACTGAGGTTCAATAATTTCCTCCAACTAAACCCGCAGCAACTCCAGCATGCATCATATTAATGAAAAACCGATACATACACTACAACAATCTAAGCTTTTAATAGCGTTTAAAAAACGCTATTAAAGGTTTTAATGGCGCTTTTATAAACGCTGTATATCAACACGTTGTTATAAGTTAGGAACTTACAATAGCAAGATAAAAACGCTGTTAATATGGACTTTTAATAGCGTTTCTGAAACACTCTCAAATCCTTTAATAGCGTTTTATACACGCTATATATCAACATGTTATTATAGATGAAGGACTTACAATAGCAAGATCAAAACGTTTTATAGCATTTTATTTATGTTATTAAAAATTTACAATGGAAAGATTGAAAACGCTATTATAGATGCTACAATTACAACAGCAAATCATAAACGCTGTAGTTGAGATTTTATAGCATTTTGTGCTTGTTATCTAATACTTTAACGAGCATTTTTATATTAAAATTTTTCATTATTTCTATCCAGTTCTGCATATTGTGGATTAATTTCAATTACAATCTAATATAGAAGACTTATCTGCTCAAATTGCCATATTATACAAATTTATAAAAATATAATATATCATTTCACATAAGCATATAGAAACACATTAAATCAGACATAACTCACCATACAATATTCATACACAATAACACATAGTCATGTCATAATATTTCATAGACATTTCATTAAAATAAAAATTAATACTGTTAAAACTAAGGAACCTATGTTATGACTCTCTTCAGTAGATCATCTATCTGAGGATCTCACCTTCAAGACTAGAACCAAACTATCTGATAGCTTTGAAGCATCTGCTTTCAACCTCAAGAAATGAGCTTGATATTCCTGATGTTTTCTGCATTTAAATACAAATCATGTTATATGTAATAGTTATGATGATACATATACAAGCTCAAAATGTTATGTTTATTGTTCCGGTCAATGTAATGAAATAAACGTCCTTATGAAAGGTATCTCTTCTAGTTCAACTCATACGTTAATCAACATCTCAGTCAACAAAAATAGAAGTTATGCATTTACACTGCTAGTAGAATATTTCAAAACTATAGGTGATAATAAACATAAAGTAAGAGAAAGAAAAAGTTTATAACTGAAGCAATTTACCGAAATGAAGCATCCTCAGTTAAAAACTGAATGGTGCTTTCTTTTTTGCTCTTTAGTGGTTTGAGAATTGGCAGGTACTCAATCTATAATAAGTTTAAAACTGAATCTTTATTTGAGTGTGAAAATATCAGTTCGGATAATATGTAGACAAGCTATAGAAGGTTTATAACATCAGTTCGGACAACTATTTCCGTACGTAAATACTACTATGCTGAACAAAATGTGTTATAGTATATACTTGCTTCATTAATAGAAGAATCTATCAAATAGCTTTAGATATAACCAGGCTACAAGAAAAATGAGATTAGTGATATTATTCATCAAGTATTCAAACTTGATGAGAGGGAATTTTTTTGCTTACCACTATGTTGAGAGTGAAAAAAGAAGATACTGCTAAGAGTGTTAGCTTTTAAGCTTCTCTTTAAAAACTCTAAGTATGCATTTAACCTTAAGTACATACTCCGGATAAATACAGGGATATCAGGATATGTAGTCTGTCAAGAATTGTTACTTCTGTTATTTTGTTTTTAATTTTCTTCTTGTCATCTTCTTCTAATCTCAATTTCAAACTGATACTGTCATTATTTACTAAGAAAAATCATACCTATAATCACATCTGAGATTATATCCGTAAATTAGGCTTTGATGTCTTTGGCCAGGTAGCTCTCTACCTTGCCCATATGAAGGCAGCGGATCAATTAATGGCCAGTGAGATGGATCCTGAGATAAAATTAATAAATATCAGCAATATTCATAACTTCAACTGTCATAAATTACATTATTATGCATAAATTCACAACTCTTGATACCATAGACCATAATACGTGCAAGTACTACATCTTATTATAGTTTCCAGCTCACAATCATCCAACAAATCAAATTTTGGTATTGAACTGTGTATAATTGACACATAGATTGACATATAGTTTACATACATCAGAAGAATAAAAATGTGCTACAACTCCCGTAAAATTTATTATCACATTATAATTGACACATAGATTCATACCACTATATTCAAATTCATGTATCTCCACATTCAATTCAAATCGACATTAGGTATTACGGCTTCATTATTTTTGCTTCATTTGTAATTCAACTTCTATGTTGCTTTAATGCTCACTTTCTTGATTGTTTTTTCGCTGCCATAGTTTTTATTTCCTCTACTTTATTGCTGCCTTAAATCATCCAGAACTTCTTCTGTTCAGGTATGAAATTGCTGTTATCGATGTTTTAATACCTGTTGTAATCTATGTATTTCAGCAAATAATTTGGATAACAGGATGCTCCTTTGTCAAAGATCTTTTTCCCAATAAAATTAAATTTAAATAAGTGATTTCAAAATTACCCGGAAATGATAAGGTGAACATGATTTTTTTAATTTAAACTTCAATGTAGATTTCTGCTATAAAGTGAACTTTAAATCAACGGGTTTTGGATTTGTCATTGTATTTTTTGTAGATTTATTCATGGCATACCTTATCGTGTTTTAGAACATTCCTTTTATATAAAAACTATGTTTTGTTAAACAAGTAAATTTTGTACGGGAGTATATCATTTTCCTGTATCTTTTATCGACCAAAATCATGCATCTAGACTACTATAACTCATATAAAATTGCTGTAAGCTTCAGCTTCCTTTACAATCAGTTAACATGTTGATAAACAATGATTAAAACTGCATTTAGGCAGATTTCACAAGTTTACAACCAAAGCTTTAAATTAAAAACCTTTCTCACTACCGCCATTCTAGTGATGCGTCATTATTATACATAACTCTTTTTATTACATGATAAATAGGTAAACATGGTGCTCTTTTGGATTAGCTGGGTGACTTCAAAGGACAAACAATAGCTATCCACAAATACTATCTTATCTGAACGGATTTCACTTTTAAACGCATAGTCATAAATACTGTCAACCGATTTTGGTTGCGTTATAATTTTCTGTAAATGTTTTATTTCTAACTCATCAACGGATTGAGCATCTTTAGTTTTTCTTCCAATCAGATGTGTACCTTGCTATCTAATATTTCTGCTTGGAACTGGCGTTTGCTGATTAATAAAATATGTAGCTTTATACGTTGAATTTTACAATACATTATTCTACAGACTATTTAATAAAAAAGCATGGCAGGATGCTTTCTGCTCTGTAATGTGTACTCATTCTTATTCATTGTCACTGATGTTATTTGTGCTAAACGACTTGAGAAATAATCATCCGGCCCTATTCTTTAATGTCCCGATGAACCAATTTAACCTCCATAACGCATTTATGATATTTCAATCAATTAAAATAAAGGAAAATAGGAAATGTGTGGTGGAGAATAAATTGGTCCTCAAGGCACCAAAAATAAACCTAGATGATTTCAACTCAAACCATACCTTTACTGAAACTATATTACTTATTTTGAGGTTTTCTGTACCAATTTTTTAAATAAGGCCTTAGCTGTCTACGCTTTATACAAAAATATTGCTTACGCATCCTTTATCGACAGTCCAGCATGTGGTGCATAGAAATTTATTCTCTAGGACTAGACTATTCTGTGCAAATATTTTTACAGCTTTGCTCCCTTGACTAGGTTATAGAATAATACTAAACATTCACTTACAACTTTCATTTAATTTATTGCCTTATTATAAAATGTCAAACTGTTTATACCATATCCTTACTATAATGCACACTCAATTTCTTTTCTGCATGCACCCGTATAAGTTTCGACTTATCATTAAAATCATGTGATGAAAATATATTTAGGGAGAAGTTATCTTTCTAATATTTTTGAAAACATCCGTGTGCGTAGCATGGGTTCGAACTCGTTATATAAGAATTCATATATAATTTTGTTTTATACATGTAGTTCTGTGATATGTTTACTTAATAAGTTTATCAAGACAATAAATTTTATGATTCGTATATATACATATACGCACACATGTATATATAATAATTGTTATATATATATTACTTATATTAATCTGTATGCTTATATATATATATATTAATTATTGAAATTTTATTTTAAAATCTTATAGGAACCATGAAACATTATTAAAAGAAGAAAAAAGAAAAGAAACCTTCTTGTTTAATGGTCGTGCTTTAGATTTAGGTATATTAGCAAGCATTTCTTCTTCAAGCTCAGCAGAGCTCTTAATCCTAACTGCGCGAACTCTTTGAGATGTCTCTAGTTCAGGTTCCATTGGTCTTGTAAGTTTAAGTTTTGGCCTGTTCTAAATCATCCACTCTGCTCATTTCTGTAATTTATGAAACGATCAAGAGAATTACAAAAGGAATTCTAACCGTCTCTGTGTTCTCACTGTTGATTAATTATGATCAAACTAATTGAATTTGAGTGGCAAGCACAATCATATTATTAAGATTTTCTAAGTTTTCATGTGCTGCTTTTTCCACTGCTGTATTTGCAAGCCACAGTATGCTTGAATTAAATCAAAAAAGAGAGGTTTGTTTGACTCACTGTGAAGTCAATTTTTAGGAGAAATCGATTTCTCTGGTGTTTGAAAGAAACTTATTAACCATCTCTACAGCTGATATGAATGGTACTTGTTCTTGTTGAAAATAAGATTTGAACATAGTAACAATAATAATAATGTAATACTTTTATCTAACAATGTACTACACAAACCTTGAAAGCAGTCAAGTCTCTACGACAACCACCAAGAGAAGTAGCAGATACTTCTGAATCTGGCATTGACTTGTGAGGCAATGTTCTTATCTTCACATTAAGTATCTGGTAAATCAATTTTTGTTGCAAAAGTCTAAAGTTATCATACAATAACTTTTATAAAGGAAAAAACCCTAAAATTTTAGAATGATAGATTCTAACTTCTAACTTTTATCAATGAAACCCTACCTGTCTAGAGTTTTTGCATTCTAACTTCTGCTTTTTTATAGCTTGATTCTCTTGAAGAATATTCCTTACAGCATTCTTTTTCGTTGCAATACTTCCAGGACACCTGACATAAACAATTGAATCAATTTCATTCTTGTTTAAGAAAAAATAAAGAAAACACCAATATCAAAGGGTTTAAATTGCATGCTTAATAGTACTCTTCAGTTGGGTGCTTCTTGTAGATTGAGCATAAGGTGTCTTTGATGCACATGTTGATTTAATTGCACCAGAAGCTTTTTTACCTGCTAAATCCACATAGCCATTGGTCTTAGGTGTACAACTAGCAGAAGCTGAAGTATGTGCTTTCGTTGTGCATGATTTGCCTGCAGTTGTCGATTTATTTTCTTAGCTAGTGATAGGTGTTTCTTTGCTCAATTTCTCTTCTTGGTAATTGGTAGGTTTATCTACAGGTGCCTGATCAAATAGTAAATAAATTTAATTATAATCCATTGGGAATTTGAATTTAATCCTATTAGACGAAAATAACAGATATTAAATCTGAATTCCAGTTTACTTACAAATTCAAAGGACATTTTGTTATTGCTGGTATATTGTTGAACATTCATCGTATCCAATCCATCTCTACAATCACAGTTCAGAAGTAAACCAAAATTTTCAGTCACAATCAAAGGAAAGATAATGAAAAGAACTGATTTTCAAGTAATTTAAATTTCACAATCAACCTTAAAATATCTGTCCACATAGCTGAATTATCCTCTCTAAAATTATTTTTATAAAACTTAATTAACTTAGTTAAAATTAACTTAGTTAATTTTATATAATTTAGTTAATTTTCTTAAAACTTATTTAACCTGGTCAAATTAATCTCAAATTTAACGTCACAAATAAATGCAACACATATCAATTAAATACTTAAATGCATCCCTCCTAGTTTGAATTCTTGTTTAAACACGGTAAATGAATAAACAAATACCTCTTTAATAAACAAAAAACCCTTTTCATTCAATAAACAAAATGAATCAGATTGTAATTAATAAATCATAGTGATGCTAAAACTGTGCGAAGCTCAGTTAGAATACTGAGCTTGCTTAGTTCCACAAATTGAGCTAAGCTCAGTTAGAAAACTGAGCTTAAGCTCAGTTTTTTATTACTGTATTAACTGAGCTAAGCTTAGTTTTTTGTAACTTTTATTTAAAACTCCAAAATGAAGACGGCCATTTTCTAGTACTAAAAAAAGGTTATCAGCCTATATTGTTGTATGAATACTAATCTGGGTATGAGGTATACATGTAAATTTTAGTTCTGTAACTCTGATTCATATAACTCTATCGAGATTAACATGACAAAACTAGAGTTTTTTATCATCATCATTTATGTAAGTATAAAATATATAAGATGGTATTTATCCAATAAGGTAATGTATATTCTATTCACGTTAAGGTTTTGAATTTGACATACCAGTGGAGAAGCTAACTGCTTTTAAGTTGCAAATAGTGCCAAACTGCACTTGCTATGCCTGGCCATGGATGACCAAACAATCGATTGGTTTTGAAGCATCAATTTCTTCATCGGGAGAGGAATTAACATTCAATTCCTCATGTGTACGTTGAAACTCTACATCCATTTCTTTACAAGACTGGCTCATTTTCCTTTATGAGACTAGCTCATTTTCCTTACAACACTTGATGTTGTGATGTATTGTGTATGATACAAATATGTCAGATGGATGAAATAAGCTTTTAACAATTCATTATATTAACTGGTTATGACTAGTTGACAACATTCAATCAGAAAAGATTGAATTCTAGTGAAATAAACCCTGCTCTATGTATTAACATTCATCTCTATAGACAATCATATTCATGCATAATATTTGGGATAAAGGATGATCAAGAGATGCTTTATGAAAGGATTCGCAGTAACAAACAGAACCGGCAACTGTTTTACAGAGCCTAAATTAATAAAGGGGATCATGGAAGAAAATAGATACTCAATCTTGCCTATGACTGAAGCAATCAATCTCTATAGCAAGATATTATGTTATGGCTATTATAACTTATATTTGAATATAATACAAACAAAGAACAGTAATGGAGCTCTCTAAATATTTTTAAATGGTCAAAGAGAAAAGAAATTTGTTGTAAGATCATAGCTCATAGGCTTATTATTAAGTAAAAAGTTATGTAGACAAGTACTCTGGCATAAACTATGATCGCCTGCACAAAATATTCATGAAAAAAGTACAAATTAATTTGAAAGTATCAAAGTATTGTTTATTTTTAGTCCGGGGAAAAATATTACAAGGACACTTATAGTTTTCCTATGTAAAAATTTAAATTTCAAATTATTCAAATACTCAAAATCATAAATTTGTTTAGGAAATCAATTATAGTTACATTTCAATACAATTTCATTAGAAATTCACATTAAAAAAAGCAACTTTGTAAAAATCTATTTAAAATTGTATTAAATGAAAAGTGTAATCTAACAAAAATACTATTGAAATAAGCTACTCAAAATTGCGTGAATTTTTGGCTATTTGTTATTATATAAAAAAACAATGAAAGAACTTAAGAACAACAAATAACCAATACTACATGTGGTTTTGATTATTTGAGTTCTATAATCTAGTGCCTATCCTTGTGGATATTCATTCAGCATACAGAATTCACATACCAAGATTTTCCTGCACCAGGGTACTTCGGATTGGAAAAATATATACCGTCAATTTAATTATGATGTATGCAAGTAACATAGAAATTTAGTGAATTAAACCTTAATCCTATGGATAAACTTGGACAAATATTTATTATGGTGATGATACAACAACCAACAAGAAGATGAATCACCAAATAATCAACAATTCAACTCAACAGAAACTAATGGAATAATAATAGAAAATGCCAAATTATGTAACAATCATACCTTGAAACTTCTCTTCAAGTGATAAATGCCACCAGTTTCTTTGACAGTAATGCTTGTGCTAAGTGAATGCATTTTACGATATTCTCCCACAACACCAATAGTAACTTCAATCCAATTGTTGTCTCCTTTCCAAACGACACGATCAGAATTATCAGCTTGTTTTGATGAAAAAATTATTTTATTGGTCTCGATAAAAGGTTTGAATATTAATGATTTTTGAGGAGGAACAGTCATTTCAATCATCCCTCGTGTGGTTGAAAAGGAAAAAACACAATTTACTACGTGAAAAAAAATTTATAGGCCATCTAAAAGAAGTAATGACAATTTCCAAGAAATTCCAGCAGTCAATTGAAGTATTGCCAACAATAACATATTATAATGATTGTCCGTAACATAGTTACATATCAAAATGAGACATCCACTATTTAGTATCTATACTCTTCAATTGTCAACTAGCATTGCTAAAGATGAAATCCTATTTAGTAAGAAAGAAGACCCAGTAGTCATATTTTAAGAATGAAGATGACAAATGTAAAAAATAATTACTCTAGCATTTCCATCAAGTCATGACCGTCAAACGATAACTAGTTTGTTCATTACATATTAAGATGACCAAAAAAATAAAATAAAATTTTTTCTGGCTATAGTCAATACTGACCATTCAGCAATCTATCAGTTCAAATTATGAACTAATAATACTCACCACCAAATATAACGATATACCTTTTTCATTATAGTTAAATTTGAGTTCTGTACAAAGATATACCCTTTTCATTGCGTTTTGAAGCTAAGAAAAAAACAAATAAGCATAGCTTTAAATTAAAATCAGTCAAGCATTTGATATTGTCAACTAAACATGCAAACGAGAAGGAAATTTTCAAAAAAGCTGATGCATTTTTTTTAATTCCCAAAATACTTGTAGCTCATTATCAGTTAAACCTAAAGGGAAAACAACAAAGATGCAATACCTTAAAAGCAGATGATTTAACATCGACAAAGAGGAGAGGTGCAACATCGCATCGTGCAGGACATAACGACATCGTTGACGTCTTCAAATGACATACAGGATCTGCACTAATAAAGAGAGCGTTCGTTACCTGGAGAAGAGGAAGCTTGGTTTGTTTGGGTTTATACCAATCACGAAAGAATTGGGTCGTGGATTGGAGTGGACTGCAGAGGGTGAAGTTGGTATTAAAGGGTTTGGGAAGAAGATAATTTTGATGGATGGAAGAAGAATTGGTCGGCTTTGTAAACAATGAAGGATATTTTATCTGCAAAGAAATCGATCGCGAAAACAACATAGACGATAAAATTTTGGGTCAAAAATTCCAGATTATGTTAGATCAAAGAAGAAAAGTGATATTTGAATGGATTGGAACAGAACTATGAAAAAGGGGAGAGTGATTTAAGGTTTCAAAGTGAAGATGAAAAGAAGAGGCTCGCGGTAGAATAGGAAAATGAGAGGGAGACTAAAATATTTACCGCTAACTTTTCATCACTGGTTTCAATGCGGTGAAATAGGAAGAATAGCATGAATGCTGTGTCATATTTAACTCTAGACAGGTATCAAAGTATTAATTACAGCAAGTGGTGTTGTAATGCAATCCTCCTTTGCTATTGATGAACCATTTTCTTGTAGTGATAGCTCCTATATCAATTTGCGGTATTCCAGCACCCACATTAGCAGCTTGAGCCTGACCTGGATTCCTCCTAGTGTTTGGTCTGGCATTTCCATTAGTTGTGGTGCTTCCCCCACCAATGTTAACTCTTACCGCTCTAGCATCCATATCTCATGTCCGTAAAATCTGCATTCGAGTCTTTGTAAGATAAAGAAGAATAGCCTAAGAGAGATGGGAGAATAGAGAATAAGCGTATACTTATATATAGCATATACAAATACGTTACTATAGTGTTATTCCATACCCTAATCTTTTCTCTAATTACGTACGATTATATTTTCAAAATCATTTTAAGTTTGAAATTTCTTTTAAGTTTTTCATAAACCTATGCTCTGATACCAAGTTGTAACATCCCTTATCTTGAGGCCCGAAGCTAAGAGCTATAAATGTATCAGTCATCTATAGTATTAAATTTCGGTGACAAAATACTGTAATGTTAATGGTAACCATAATATCAGAAGCACATGAATATGAAATTAAATAAACATAGATTAAAAGCAACTTTTCTGATTACATTTAAATCAATATTTCATATTCAGATACATAATCCCAAACGATTCCCAGGTTTTGATCAAATATAATTATTACAAATTACGTCAAGAATGATATATGAAGATGCCCCCTTGGATGATCAAAGTACTAAATTGACATATTAGTCTTAATACATCACAGCGGAAATAAAACTAAATAGCTCCTATATAGCTAGCTTTGCCTCCTGCACATCTTCGGAAGCTTATTCATCCAACCTACTAAACCTGAAAAACCTTAACTCTTAATCCACTCAAATTAATTTTGAGCACCCGAGAGTTTAAGGGGAAACCATAAACTTCGAGTCAGACATAAAGTCTGGTGTAAATAATACTATTACATCTCGGTTTACTGATATTAAGTGAGACCATGCCGCTTAGTGGAACGGGTTTCCCCTCGCTAATATCCCTTTTAAAACATATCTTTTGCAAATCAATCCTGCAATCAAACTGATTAAAGCAATAATAGCAATATCATATATGCACATAAATCAGGTAATTAATGGACTATCTGTCCGAAAAATATAGTTTTGTTTGGCTAACTATTAACCATTGGCCGACTCAGGCCTACTAGACATAATCAATTATCTAACATCTGTTAGACACACTACTGGGCTATCTGCCCTTTACTATCTTCTTCCAGGGTCAACTGAACGTAACAGTTTTGCGGGCTCACTAATAACCTATCTTCTCCCTGTATATTCCTTTCGATGTGTAACATCATTTTAGTCTTACCCGTGACAAAACCCTACACATTGGAATTTTGGACTTATACTAGCTAGTGGCTTATTAGCTAAAGTATAGGGTGTGACCCTATACCAGTCCCATATGGTATTCTAATATCTAAGTCATTTACTTAAGGTTAACTAACCCATCAAATTTTCCTTGAAAACATTTTTTTCAAATTGATTTAACCCTATAAATCATATTTAAACAAGAAAAATATACTCTTTGCTTTACTTAAATATCTTTGCCATGATATATGCTTTACACAAAACAATGTTGATGAAAACCTAAATCAATAGGGTTATCTATCCCTTTAAAACAAGTTAAAGCCCTTTTTTAACTTAGAAAACATTAGGTTTTAAATTTAAGATATCACATTCGAAACCTTTGTTTAAAAAC
Source organism: Allium fistulosum (assembly GCA_030737815.1). Lineage (NCBI taxonomy): Eukaryota > Viridiplantae > Streptophyta > Magnoliopsida > Asparagales > Amaryllidaceae > Allium > Allium fistulosum. The sequence continues at coordinate 1,181,221,163 of CM060902.1, forward strand.
TTTAAACAATACCTTTCGAGTCTACTGGAAGTTCCCATTTCAAAATAAGTTAACTACTATACCTTGAAACACTAGGCTGAAAGGCCAAAACATACCTTTCGAAAACCTTTAAAAAATAGACCTTTCAAAATCATGGAAAACATCCCTTTGAAAGCTTTATAAAACCTTAGACATCTTCTTTCAAAACACTTTAAACTTGCCTTTCGAAAGCATTGGAAATCTTCCATTTAAATACTTAAAGTAAACCTTTCGAAAACATTAGGGAATCTCCCCTTCAAAACCTTCATTATATACCTTTCGATAGCATTAAAGTCCTTTACTTAAAACAACCCTTTCGAAAGCATTGGGTCCAAGTAAAAGTTTGTGGAACATAGCTTCAAGACCATTTAAAACCATCCCTTTCGAAACCTTTGGGTTAAACTTTTGTTATCCGGCACCTTGGCCCGGCTATAAAGCGACAGTTGCAGAGGTTATAGTTAGCACTAAACAAGATTCTGGCTAAGAGAGGATTGGAAATATAAGAGACCGATGTAATTCGAGTTTGGTTAGGCCTATACACATGGACCGGCGTATTCGACACTGGCTCGGCCAAAGTGGTTCGGCGTTGTAGCGTAGACATGGTGAGTCGGCCAAGATAGGCAAGGCAAAGTGGCTCGGTGTGGATGGGTTCAGACCTGGTGGTTCGGCCGATTGTGTTCCGTAGGAGTATTAGGTCATTTGTCGTTCGGTCTTGTGGGCCGACCCCTCACTCAATGCAGATAGCCGATCCCCCACTCAAAAGCTGATAGCCGATCGCTCTAGCATATATACTGAGCAAATGTCGACCCGTGTATATCGACCCCTTGTCACCGAACCAGTAGTCACCATGCTAGCCTGTATGAACCATGAATCCCTCGTGCATGACTCGAAGCGAAATCTCCTATAACTCAAAGCAGCTACTGATGTAACCCAAAGTGAAGGAAAGTCAACCATGTTGCCTTATTGGTAATCTGCTAACGTCCTCGAACGAACGATGAATGGCCGACCCACCTTAGCCTTCTCTCCATGACCGAGCGATATACAAGGAGCAATCCGGACTGGGCCAACGAGAATAGAATCAAGCTGTCGAACTGTACGCGTCGAATCACTCAGGCCGATCCACCTTGGCCGAATTGCCTTGGCCGATCCGCCTTGGCCTAGCCGCTCTTGGCCGATCTGCCTTGGCCGAACCGCCTTGGTCGAGCCACTCTTGGCCGATCCATCATGCCTACACTCCAATACTGAACCGCCTTGGCCGAGCCACTCTTGGCCGATCCACCATGCCTACACTCCAATACCGAATCGCCTTGGCCGAGCCACTCTTGGCCGACCCACCATGCCTACACTCCAACACTGAACCACCTTCTATTCTTGTGCTTTACAAGCATGCCGACCCAGTATCAAATATACCGAACCATGTGCATAGGCCAATCCAAACTTAAGTTACACTGATCTCTTATACGACCCCTATTTTCAAAAAATCAACCTAATGAAGGAACATTCTATCCACTTCCCTTACATCCTATGATCGACCAGGGCATAGAGGATCAAGCGGCAGCCTCTGAATGGCAACAAGGGAACGGACAAGCAACCGCTACTCAAATGATACTCCTAAAGGTTGGAGAACCTAGATAATATAACTCTAGGCAAACGCCAAGATGACTCTAAGCACCATTCTTCACTGACCTAGCACTTTGAATTTAGTGACTCCAAGCAAACCAATGTTTGACTCCAAGCAATTTGTTCCAAATGCTAACAAGGATATCATACTGATCGCGTTTGAGGGGAGTCAACCTCCAAATATATTTTAGCAGCTAGTTAGATGGAGAACCTCCTACAACCATGGATCATTTTTGTTACAAAATGAATCAAAACCAAAGTGAGAAGGAGTGGAGGGGACTAGGAAAAATAACAATACAGGATTGTTGGCTAAGGACTCAGATTCCAATAGACGAACCAAGATCTCAAATTTCGACTCATATGCTCTTTGAAAGATTCAATCGATAGCCTCTACTTGGAGACTCGCGACTCAGAGTGGTACTGAAAACCAACCTTGAGAGAGTCCACCGAAGCCCAAAGAAAAATCAGGGGAATGTTGTAAATTCCAAGATGCTCATTGATCCTAACACTGGCGATTACAAACACCTCCGAGGTGTGATTGAAAAGTTGATCTAGAAAGGAAAGCTTCAACAGTATGTACAAGTCCTGCAGAATGGCGGGCAGCGAACATCCAATGCCTATCAATAAAGAACTATGATTATCAATTGGACTGCTGACGTCCGACGTCCCTTTGAAAGGAGGTAGGGGCAAAGTTGAATAGCGAACACACGATGCTGCTTCACTTATCAATGAGATTTATTCCAAACTTCTTTGAATTACTTCTATTTCTATTTCTATTTCAATCGTTCTATGAACTACGACCAACTTTGACTAAACTACTTTCAAAACGATGCAGGTGACCATGTACTCAGAGTTGGGCGCCAACCAATCCACGCAGACTGTGATCGGACCTGTGGAGTTTCATCAAGACGAGCATGATTCGACCGCTCATCATCAACCATATGCCTTTGATCTGGGGCCATGGACTAGAGATGGAAAAGCTTGTAACGATCAGAACCCTATACAAAGCGTACATGATTGACTGTCCATTCATCGACCTCCATATTTGATTTGGTGGCCTAAGCAAGGCTTGGAATGAATGTGGCCCGATCATCCACTCCTCGTGTCATAAAGTAAAGTTCGATAAAATACATATGCCTCTCCTTAAGCTCAATGATGCCGGGATCTAATTAGAGCGGACGTGATTTGATCATCTACACATCAACTCCTGCCCGGAACACAAGAGGTAGTTCGAAAGCCCGACTTGAAGAAGCTGTGATGGACTGCCTACTTGTCAACCATCGCTCTCAATACATGGACACGACTGCACTTTGAAACATATGCAACTTACTTTGTCTACTCAATAATCCATTATCCTCGATTTCTAGAAAGAGATACGAAGCAAATTGTGTGAGACTTGATTGTCCAACCCCAACATGGATGTTATCCAACCATCTATCATATATCTCCTTCCTTGACTTGATTGGAAGAGCTACAAACATCGAGCGGACGAGAATCGACCGTCCATTTTTCAAGTTTCGTCCTTGATGCTTGGGGAAGAGTCCTATTCCATGAGCAAACACTGTTCGACCATTCATTCAACAACATTAGCCTCGATATGGTAAATGAAATACAAATCAAAAGGGTGGAATACGACTGCTCTAAACAAAAATCTCTAAGTCCCTGAAGCGGACTAGAGTACTCTAAGTCCCCAGAGCGCGGACTAGAGTACAAACGAATTGAGAAAAATCTCCAAGTCCCTAAAGCGGACTAGAGTACTCTGAGTCCCCAGAGCACTGACTAGAGTATAAACAACTTGAGAAAAATCTCTAAGTCCCTGAAGCGGACTAGAGTACTCTGAGTCCCCAGAGCGGGGACTACAGTATAAAAGACTTGGGAAAAATCTCTAAGTCCCTGAAGCGGACTAGAGTACTCTAAGTCCCCAGAGCGTGGACTAGAGTATAAACGACTTGAGAAAAATCTCTAAGTCCCTGAAGCAGACTAGAGTACTTTCAGTCCCTAGAGCGCGGACTCGAGTATAAAGCACTTGAGAAAAATCTCTAAGTCCCTGAAGCGGACTAGAGTACTCTGAGTCCCCAGAGCGCGGACTAGAGTATAAACGATTTGAGCAAAATCTCTAAGTTCCTAAAGCAGACTAGAGTACTCTAAGTCCCTAGAGCGTGGACTAGAGTATAAATGACTTGAGAAAAATCTTTAAGTCCCTGAAGCGGACTAGAGTACTCTGAGTTCCAAAGCGCGGACTAGAGTATAAACAACTTGAGAAAAATCTCTAAGTCCCTGAAGCGGACTAGAGTACTCTGAGTTCCAGAGCGCGGACTAGAGTATAAACGACTTGAGAAAAATCTCTAAGTCCCTGAAGCGGACTAGAGTACTCTCAGTCCCTAGAGCGTGGACTAGATTATAAACGACTTGAGAAAAATATCTAAGTCCCTGAAGCGGACTAGAGTACTCTCGGTCCCCAGAGCGCGGACTAGAGTATAAACGATTTGAGCAAAACCTCTAAGTCCCTGAAGCGGACTAGAGTACTCTGAGTCCCCAGAGAGCGGACTAGAGTATAAACGACTTGAGAAAAATCTCTAAGTCCCTGAAGCGGACTAGATTACTCTAAGTCCCCAGAGCGTGGACTAGAGTATAAACGACTTGAGAAAAATCTCTAAGTCCCTGAAGCGCACTAGAGTACTCTCAGTCCCCAGAGTGCGGACTAGAGTATAAACGACTTGACGAAAATCTCCAAGTCCCTGAAGCAGACTAGAGTATAAACAACTTGAGAAAAATCTCTAAGTCCCTGAAGCGGACTAGAGTACTCTGATTCACCAGAGCGTGGGCTAGAGTATAAACGATTTGAGCAAAATCTCTAAGTCCCTGAAGCGGACTAGAGTACTCTGAGTCCCCAGAGCGTGGACTAGAGTATAAACGACTTGAGAAAAATCTTTAAGTCCCTAAAGCAGACTAGAGTACTCTAAGTCCCCAGAGCGCGGGCTAGAGTATAAATGAATTGAATAAAATGTCTATGTCCCTTAAGCGGACTAGAGTACTCTTAGTCCCCAGAGCGTGGACTAGAGTATAAACGATTTGAGCAAAATCTCTAAGTCCTTGAAGCGCACTAGAGTACTCTCAGTCCCCAGAGTGCGGACTAGAGTATAAACGACTTGACAAAAATCTCTAAGTCCCTGAAGCGGACTAGAGTGCTCTGAGTCCCCAGAGTGTGGACTAGAGTATAAATGACTTGAGAAAAATCTCTAAGTCCCTGAAGTGGACTAGTGTACTCTGAGTCCCCAGAGCGCGGGCTAGAGTATAAACGATTTGAGCAAAATCTCTAAGTCCCTGACCGGACTAGAGTACTCTGAGTCCTCAGAGCGCGGACTAGAGTATAAACGACTTGAGAAAAATCTTTAAGTCCCTAAAGCGAACTAGAGTACTCTAAGTCCCCAGAGCGCGGGCTAGAGTATAAATGAATTGACGAAAATCTCTAAGTCCCTTAAGCGGACTAGAGTACTCTTAGTCCCAGAGCGTGGACTAGAGTATAAACGATTTGAGCAAAATCTCTAAGTCCCTGAAGTGGACTAGGGTACTCTGAGTCCCCAGAGCGCGGACTAGAGTATAAACGACTTGAGCAAAATCTCCAAGTCCTTGAAGCGGACTAGAGTACTCTGAGTCCCCAGAGCGCAGACTAGAGTATAAACGACTTGAAGAAAATCTCTAAGTCCCTGAAGCAGACTAGAGTACTCTGAGTCCCCAGAGGGCGGACTAGAGTATAAATGATTTGAGAAAAATCTCTAAGTCCCTGAAGCGGGCTAGAGCACTCTGAGTCCCCAAAGCGAGGACTAGAGTATAAACAACTTGACGAAAATCTCTACGTCCTTGACTGTGGGCTAGAGCATAAACCGTTCGACAAATCTCTAAGTCCCCGGAGAGTGGATCGAAGCATGAACACAAATTGGGAGCGAGTCGACCGGAGGAAGAATAACTCTATGTTGCCAGAATGCAGAGTGGCGTATAAACATCGATAAATAGATGAGTCGATTCCGACCGTTCTCTATTTCGCAAACTTTGGCCTGAAATCGATATAAGGAGTATTTACTTGCTAAGGATGGGTTTCGACCATCCGACTTGTGGCCTGGCCAATCGATGCTGGGGGCAGGAGTACAAATCACTAAAAGCTGAATACGACAGCTCATTATAGCTCTAGCTTGGAGTTCTTTACAACTTAAGGCAACAGCTGCAAGGAGGCCTCAATGTAGAACTAATCGAAACGACATCCAAAGCTACGGGCTACCGACTATTTCATATCTCATATCGAAGGTCAATATCGACCTACACCAAGCACATACGAATGTGACCCGAATGTCCCTTGAAAAACTATGACCACTAGAATGTGGAAAGGGGAGTAAATGTGGAAAGGAGAGTAAACCATGAAGATTTGATCATTAATTCTCCAGCACCCTCCTTCGATCCGTTAGGAGGAGTATGAAACTAGATGAGCATGACCCGACTACACTTGAGCCCACTTTACCCCGAGATCTGATTACAGAACATGAACCAAAGTGGACGTGGTTGACCATCCAGTACCCAACTTATGCCCAAAAACTGACGAGGCATCAAAGTATTCCCCTTGGAATGAAAAACAACAATACAATCCAGGATAGGTGAGACTCAGCCTCCCATCAACTGGCCTGATCCCACGATCCAACAGGAAAGAGAGTAAAGCTAAAGTAGGCATGGATGGCCTTCCTACTTATCGGTATATGCCCCAAACTTGAGGGTACGAACGAGAAGCAAGATGAATGTGAACCGACTATTCACCGATTAACTCTATGTCTTTGGAGTTTAGGTGGGGGTATAAACATAGCTAGGACGAGACTCAATCGTCCACGCAGTACATTTATCAACCCGAGACTGGGAGAAGAAGCATGATCATCCAAAGACTGGCTGCGATAGCTCAATATTGAAACTTATATATACTGTTTACAACTACTCAAGGCTACGACCGAAAGAATGCCTAGAGATAGAATCATTAAATCGATGCCTAAGCTTGTGGGCAACTGACTATCACTCCAACCCGAAGGATGGGTAAAGGATCATGAATGCATTGAATGGAAAGCGCATTACTCAAAGCATAATCCAGCTATGCAGCTTCATGCAACTCGAGGCTGACCCCTACTTGACATTTTCTTAAACATGCTTCTAAGTCTGATCTTTGGTCATTTGCAGATAACCGATCAGAGCATTCAGAGCCCTTCACTATCAGACTTAATAACTCATGACAAGACTCTAGGATTCGACCAGAGTATCCATTAAGATTGACCATCCCAACCAGATTTCACATTGAATGTTACGCGAAATAGTTACATCTGAACTCAAAGAATCCAAGACTACACCCGCTGGACTGACAGTCGACATTATAATCAGCCATGGTGACCCTTCCTCTGCTATTATTACTCTGAAAACTCTGTATTGTGAGGCATCGACCGCGATAGAGTGGTCAGGGAAAATTTATCAGTGCAATGATGATAAATGAATTAGATGGATTTCTCTGAATAAATGATGATATGCTCCCTTGGACCCATTTTGACATGCGTGTGTGATTTCACCAACTATCGCGAGCCATGCATTGAATATCGACCTGAAGCTACAAAAGCTAGCGCAATGTCTATTGATTTCATCATGAAAGCTCCGTTTTTACTTTTAGGCTCACCCAATTAACGTCTATGCCTACCAGCCGTTATGACAGGCCATACAACGACCTGAGATGTTTGAAAGACTACTTAAATAGAATATCAAACTAAGCCAATTCGATATCACTTATTTCCCTCGAAGAGCTATCCAAGGATGGAAATTAACAGATCTCATATCTGAATTCACTGCATCAGACGATTACTCGAAGGGTAGTGGAGAACCAACCAACATATGGAAAATGTACGTGGATGGAGCATCCAATGATCAGTGTTATGGCGCAGGAGTCATGTTAATGACTCCTGAGGAACGATCGATCTGCTACTTCCTGAAACGCGATTTCCTTGTAACAAACAATGATGCTTAGTATGAAACCTCGACCGCCATCCTTAAACTTGCTAGAGAACTTGGAGTGAAAACTTTGCATATCTTTTGTGAATCCTGATTGGTAGTATGCAAAGTTAGGGAGTTAATCTTGCCGAGGGCATTGTCTTGATCCTTATCTCGGTCGGGTCCAAGAGCTACTAGCTGACTTCACGTATTACATCATTACACACATTCTCAATGAATGAAATGAAAAAAGTCAAGTCACTAGCCAAGCTGGCCAGTTTCAGGGACGCGCAACGGACATACTTTGTTTCGGTTGAAATACTCAATATTCCAAGCATTGACGGATGGAGATCGGCTAGATCTTGGAGACAGAGCCAGAAAAGGGGCCATGGTTGACTCCTATCAAAAAATATCTACAATGAGGAATTCTTACTGAATGGAGAAATGGAAGATGATAGATCCTCCTCAAAGCTTCACGCCGAATCATCCAAGAAGAAGTCATGTGTAGAAAGGAGTTTATCCATTCCCATGCTTCGATGTATCACCTATGATGATATCAAATGAATCTTGAGCGAAGTCTATGAAGAAGAATGCGGCAATTACATCAGGGGCAAACCCTGACAAAGAAAATACTCTGCTACGGGTATTACTGGCCAACTATCAATCAAGATGCGGTTGATCATGCTAGATAATGCGATGAGTGCAAGATGTTTGCAAAAAATTAGAGAGCCCCGCCGATGGAAATTACTCAAATGGTTAGTCCATAGCCGTTTGCCACTTGGGGACATTGACATCATCGTCTTCTTGCCGATCCTAAAGGTGATGCGAAATACGCCATCGTAGCAGTTGATTACTTCACCAAATGGGCAGATGAAGAACTTTTAACTACGACCAAGATGAAGAAAATAATCAACTTCATTATCCGTAACGTCATCTGTCCTTATGACCTTCCATGATCCATTATAACTGCAAATGGACAGGTTGAAGCTGTGAACAAAATCATAAAGTCTATTATGAAGGGAGGTTTGGAAAAGGCTAGAGGTAAATGGGTGGATGAACTCCCAATGGCATTATGGGCTTATAGAACTACCCATGAGTCTGTGACTGGCCGTACTCCTTTCATCCTTGCTTACGGTTCTGAGGTCGTCATCCATGTAGAACTTGAAGTCCCCTCTCATCAAGTGGCTGATCACAACCCTTATTTCACAAAAAAATATAAAAAAGGAACTGCAATCGAATTGCAATTAAAATAGACGAAATTGGTGACGACTTATGAGCATATAAAATGCATCCGACAGCCAATGGCAAAAACATGTACCCAAACGTGCACGTGTATATTCAAAAAATTCGATTTCTTGAAATCGATAGAAATTGATTTTTCGCTTGGAGTTATTAAAGAAAAGACTGGATCAGACAGCCAAAGCTTACTAGTCATGTAGAACCGGACACGAATGGCCACTGATGGAATGCAATCCCGGATTTATACTATCGGGAATCGACTAAGCGTCAGGACAACCAAAGAGGGATACGACACTTTGGGAGGATGAAATTGAAGGATAATGACTATTCAGGGAACATAATGGATTTCTTTATGGAGACTTTAACTTGCTTCGATTCAAAGCACGTCATGTATGCAACAAGACGTACTTTGGGGGGGGGGGGGAAATGTTATCCGGCACCTTGGCCCGGCTACAAAGCGACAGTTGCAGAGGTTATAGTTAGCACTAAACAAGATTCTGGCTAAGAGAGGATTGGAAATATAAGAGACCGATGTAATTCGAGTTTGGTTTGGCCTACACACATGGACCAGCGTATTCGACACTGGCTCGGCCAAAGTGGTTTGGCGTTGCAGCGTAGACATGGTGAGTCAGCCAAGATAGGCAAGGCAAAGTGGCTCGTTGTGGATGGGTTCAGACCTGGTGGTTCGGCCGATTGTGGTCCGGCCTTAGGAGTATTAGGTCGTTTGTCGTTCGGTCTTGTGGGACGACATGTATCGCTCGGTCCAGGAAGTCACAGTGGTTTGTCATGCATCGCTCGGTCAAAGGTGGAAAGCCAAAGCTGCTTCGATTGACTGAGGCTCGGCATTGGTGGCTCGGCCTTAATGGTTCAACACATGTGGATCGTCGTAGCTGGTTCAGTGCGCAATGAGGGAGATAGTATATTCTTGGGATCTACGGCGTGGTGAGGAGTTCGGCACTGCTTTACTTTGAGATACACCACGAGTTGCTCCGAGACCTTTGAGAGGTTGCTTCGAGTCAGTTACTAAATGACCACATTTCAGACATAGGGGATTGGCAACACATGGTTCGCCATATTCGTTCGGCATTGCCTGGATCGGTCAGTTTGAACTGATACTAGTGGGCCGATCTATCTGGGTCGTGGGTCTGCACAGGGGGACCAGCCTACCTTCGTCTATAAATAGAGGGGCAGGGGTACAGTTGAAGGGACCTTGTTTGGGAGAACTCCAGGGAAACTCTGCCATTTTTGATACTCTCCTCCGTTTGATTCAAACTTGTATTCAAGTGGTTTGTTTACGGATTGTATCTGTATTCAAGTGATTGAAAAAGTAATAAAGATTCTATTCAAAGTGGACGTAGGCAATTGCGCTGAACCACTATAAATCCGTTGTTCTCATTTCTGTTGTTCTTTTTGCACTTAATTGTGTTATTTCTCTATTTTAATTTACTTTCTTCATTAATCTCTCTACATAACTCTATTCAAGGGTGTTAGTGACCAATTTTGGTGCTAACAACTTTCGATAGAACAAAGGGTCTTAAAAGAACTGAGGTGAAAGGAACTCTTTCGAAAGCATTATTCCTAAGTAAAAAGAAAGTGGATGGTTTCAAAACCAACCCTTTCGAAAGCATGGATATGCGGCTTCAAAGTTTAAGGCAAAAGAACCCTTTTGGAGGCATTGATTTGAAAGGTTGAATGCGGTAGTGGGGGTTTCGACCCTTTCGAAAGCTTATTTTAAAAACAAAAGGCAGCAACCTCTTTCGAAAGCCCTTTTCTAAAACAAAGCCGTATTTGACCAAGTCGAAAGCTATTTCCTTCGAAAGTCTCATTTTGTAAGTAAAATAGTTCTGAGTTTATAAAGACTACTTCTACCCCTTCGGAAGCATGTTTTGACTCTATACCTTTTGCCTATCTCCAATCCACTACGTACCAAGGCATTGATACCATGTGTATTGGTTTCGACTTGGAGGCGGTAGTATGGTGTCGAAAGGTGGCTGCTATAATTGGCGAAGCAGTAATCTTTTACAAAACTGATTTTTAACTTTTTAAAGTAATATCTTTCCAACTAACTTGCTTTATTTTTCAACATATAATTGGTTGCCAATTCTTTTCAAAATCTTTTCTAAAAGTGCTGCCGAATTCAGTAATTAACAATTTTAAAACATTTCACAAATTTCCCCTCTCCTTTTATAAACATATAAAACATTTAAGTCTTATACCTTAAATTTTTTTATATATTTAATAAAATATTTAGGAAAATTCTCTAAAAATTCTCATAAATCACTTTTAATATGTTTTCTAACATATTTAAATTTTTGACCCAAAGCTAACATATAATAGCCGTAAAAAATTTAGACCCAATTTAACCATTTTCTTTACTAGAAAATTCATAATAAATCCACAACTTAGAAAATTATGAAATTTGAAACCCATCTCTAAAATAATGTTTCTGACCTTATATCAAAAATGTAAGCCATTTGGGCGTCATTTATAGGTTTTCAAATCGAAACATACCATAAAATCTATATAAATCAACATAATTCATCAACAAGCATATGTATCCATTTAAACAATCAAAACATGGCATTTTACTTGCAAAATAATTTTGGATCATATCTAGAAACCGAAAGCAATAAAAATGAGATGTAATCTATTATTCACCTTAGCTTGTTGTTAAGGAGTTTGAGATTTGCTCTTGAATTGATTTAATTAAGCTTCCTCTTTTAATTCTTGCTTATCTTCCCCTTATCCTCTTCTAATGGTGGCCGGCCAAACTTAGGTTTAGTTTTGTTTGTGAACGTGGTAAATGAAAATAGAATGAGGGTCTAGGGTATAAGAATATAACCTATTCCTATTTTGCCCTTATCTTAATCCTCTTACTTACTTCATTTTAATTTCCTTTGGTTCATTGATTAATTACGCACGGCTACCTTTTATTATTCAAATCTCAATCCCTTAACCATTTACATTATTTCATTTAATTTATCTAATTAAATGTCCTAAATAATGTTAATCAAAATTAGGGTCATTACATGTAGCTTTTGGTTGCGAGTCTTCTAGTGATGATTGGGCGATCCTCACATGTCACTTTTTCCCCAATAGCCAAAAATAAAAATTATTTCGTCCACACATCTTTGCAACCTCTACCGACTTCCATAATAGTGGAAACACCCATCCTTCCATCTGGGGATATTTTTGGATCCTTCGGGAAATATACCAGATGAATTCGGTTCTTTTGGTCTCAGCAAAATTAGTATTGACAACATTGGTTCTCCTATTCGCTTGCCAACTGATCTGCCTGCAACTGGAGTAGAGGATATAACACATGTAAGAAAATTTCAAGTTCATGATCTGTTGGGGGGGCACTAGGACACATCAACACTAGTGCAACACCACACTTTCACACCGTATGCAATATTTCCTTATATTACTAGCACTAACTTGTCTATGTTTTATTTTTAGGTTCCATGGATCCCAAGCACATGTTTGATGATCTTAAGAGCCAAGGGAGTAAGTATAAGAAGCTTGGTTCCTTCGATCTTCCTCGTGAATCATCCCACGAGTCAAATTTGGGTAGACACCAAAGGCAGTATTATAAGAGGTGGGATAAAGACTACATGCCTTGTGTTGAGCGTCATGGGGAATCTGATAGAATTCCATCTCCTTGAGGTAGATCTCGTATTCTGCTGCTGCATAATATGAATAGTTTTCAACGAGGCTTGACCTTATCCCATCTATGGAGGTACCAATTGCTCCAGTTTCAGTCCCTCCTACAATGCAACCAGCAACATCTTCCCATATGCCATGGCGGTCTGAGTAGTCATCTGGACTGGTGTCTCATGACGGTCCTAAACAAAGGCCTGGGAAAAAGTAGCTTCATGGCACTATCACTACTGCAGAGACCGATGTTGTCACAAACCCACATGTGGCTGTCGTAAAGAGTGCCTTTCCAAAGGTCTGCTTCGATGACATCGTATTTGTTCATTACGTAAAAGATATTCCTCAAATAGATGGCTCTGGTCTTCTGGCTTATGTGGGGGACGCATACGACCAATATCAGAAGTGGAAAAGGATGGCCAAAGCTATTTCTAAAGTATCTTATAATATAAAAGTGGCTCTTGAAAGGAAGGAGCATATTGAGCAAGATGATAAGCACGTTATCGACATTATTGATAAGGAGGTTTACGAGAAAAATTAGAGGAGAAGACTAAATCTTTTGAAGAAGACTGCAAAAGCCAGTAGAGGCAAATTGATGCTGCGCACCACTGGAGTCATACTCTTACATTATAAAACAAAAAACTCTAGAAGACTGTGGAGGCCCAGGCCACAGAAATAACGATATTGAAGGAGTTGTTGGAGGCTAAGAAGAAAGAGAAAGATGATGCACTTACTCAGGCCCAGGATTATTGTATTGAGTTATTGGACACTCGTCAGTTGAGAGACGATGTTGTGGCTTGGGCAAGGATAACTGATGAGCGAGTCTAAGCCACCAAGGATCAAATCAAATCTAAAATTAAGCCCACTCTTGCACAATTCTATGTGAATGTTATTAAGTTAGGTAACTTGAGGTGGTTGGATGAGGGATATCCCCAGGCTTTAGTCATGATTTAGGAGGAAATATTGATGGGGAAATGAGAGCATCATGGTAGGATTGAAATTGATGAGGAGGAGTTGAAGTTTATTCTTCTAGAAGAGGAAGAAATAATTGCGCTTAAGACCGGTAGGCTCCTCTTACATTCCAAAGTCATTCCTTAAACTGGTGAATTTGCTGGGGCCCAATCCAAACTTGGTTGAAAGGTTTCGATCGAGAGTTATGGTTCAGTCCCTTAAGGACCTACGGTCAAGACCTCGATGCCAACATTAAGGCTGCCAGCCACTAAGACTATTACTCCTCTTCTTAGCTCAACTGCTGTTTTTGCCATCGCGACAACTTCCGATATTTCAATTTCCCTGACATCCTCGTTGGACATCCAATATAATCCGAAGAACTTGGCTTCGTGGGTGCCAAAATACTTTTGAAGTTACCCATCTTATCTCCTATCCTGGAAGGAGGTTATGCTAGTACTCTAATTCACAGAGCTTATGTGTCTCCTGGAGGTATATCATTAACTCACCTGTATTCCAGATAGCTCACATGACACCAATTGTTATCTCTAATCTCTACTTTTTTGCTTTTCAATTTTTGGGTCACCTACACTCGTTCCCTTTTTTGGAGGGTTCTTATCTTTGGGTATAGAAGGTACACTGATTGAATCAATCATTGTATCTGCTCATATATCGACTCTAGCTTCCTCAGCAGTTACCGTTCCGGGTCCCGATGTTGAAATGATCCATGCCTTGGATGAGGAGGCCACGGGCGATCCTCACAGGATTCAGGGAGATGAAGATATTATTATTACTAGGGTCACTGTGGATTTTTCATGACAATCGATGAGAAGGTACAAAAATCGCAAACTATATTGGTCAAAGGCATTAAGAAAGAATAATTAGATGTTGTTCCTCCTCTCTCATATTCGTTTCCTACGATGCCGGTTGTCATTCCCACTTCTGCCAATGTCTCCGGTGGTACTCAGAGTAAGGCTCCTGAATCTTCATGGAGTGACTATGATTAGGATATCGACCCCAAATGTTAATTTTCCAAAAGAGGTAAAGGTAGGAGATCAAGAAAAAGGTATACTACACACTCTTCTGGAGAAGGGAAGAAAGGGAAGAAGAGGAGGAATGCTTAACTGCAGTTTCTAGTTTTTTAGTTGCTCTTTCCTTAGCTTTAAATTTGTGTACATAGACTGGTGATGTGCGGATGCAGCTCCCGCTTTGGTCGAAAAGATTTTCTAATAGAAAATAAATTGATTTCTTTTCAAACTTTGCATTCATTTGTCTATGTACTTTATGTTATTTAGCCTTTTACACTAACTGCAATTGCGGTTGAATTAGAGCGCATCTATCATCCATTAGAATCATATGTAAACTTAAGATCTTTTACTGCCACTTAGTTTAATTATCAGTTTTCTTAGTTTAACGCTAGTCAAGTGCTGTTTGACTAGTGATAAACTAGGATTTTCATATTACTCCTTGTTATTGAGGAGTGATGTTTTGGATATCTATCTTTGGACATCCATGTTTGGTTCAGCCTATCTCTATGCATTGCCCTGGTTATTCACCTTGAGCAGTGGCTTGAACGTCTATCTTGGGACATTTACATCTGATCATGCCTAACTTTGGATGTTGATCGTATAAACACTATCTCTAGGGATTGACAAGCAAGACGCCTGCCTCGAGGCATCGCAAATTAACCTTGCAATCTTTGGGCAATATTTGATGCCTTGCCTATCTCTAGGCAAAGATCTTAGGGTATCATCTCGACGGATCCCCATGTGTTTATACTCCAATACCAAAATAATGGTTTGATAGAGTTAGCCGATATCTGTCACTGGATACCTGAAATGGTTATATTCGATAGATCTAATCAAGGATCAAAAAAGTTCGATCGGTACCTATCTCCAAGCACCTATGTACCTACATTTTATAAATGCGGAATATTCAATTTAGCTATCATTCACATCGCATAGTTAGGCTAATGAGAATGAAAATCCATCGATTCCCCAAAGCTAATTCATTTTATATTCACAAAAATGCCAGATTCTGCCTATTTACATCAGAGCTTAGTTTACAGAGATACATATAAGCAAAATAGCATCCTAGATGTTTGCTATTCCATGGTCTCAAAAGTGAGATTCCGTCAATAGTTTCTAGCTTGAATGTTCCGTCTCAAAGCTTATGTTTAATAGCATACAAACCTTATCAGCTCGGGCTCATATTCACTGGACCAAGAAAGATTCGTTTAAGGACAAGATCCTCGATCTTGAAGGTCCAGTTTTGAACCTTCATATTATAATGTCAAGTTACTTGTTTCTAGTGAGCATCAACTCTTAAATCAGCTTCGTCGTGCTTCTCATCGACTATACCAAGGCAATCAAGAAGAAGCTCCTATTCCTTTGGGATTATAATGAATCTTTCGATGAGAAGGCACTTCTGATTCAATTGGAACCATGACCTCTGATCCGTAGGCCAAAGTGAATGGAGTATGACCAATCGCAGACTTGTGGGTCATTCGGTAAGCCCAAAGTGCTAAAACTAATTCATCGATCCATTTCTCTTTGGCCTTCGTAAATCATTTCTTCAGGACGGACTTGACGATTTTGTTCACCTCCTCTACTTGTCCATACGCCTACAGGTGTGCTACCGGTGTAAATCTTTTTTTCTATCTGATATTTGCTGCAGAATTTTTTAAATTCAACACTGTCGAATTAGGTTTTATTATCGAAAATAATTGTCTATGGAATTTCAAATTGACGATGATGTTTTTGACTACGAAATTGATCGCCTTTTTTGTGATGATTATGGCGAGTGGCTCCACTTTAGCCCATTTCATAAAATAATCAACTGTAACAATGGCAT
Source organism: Allium fistulosum (assembly GCA_030737815.1). Taxonomy (NCBI): domain Eukaryota; kingdom Viridiplantae; phylum Streptophyta; class Magnoliopsida; order Asparagales; family Amaryllidaceae; genus Allium; species Allium fistulosum. The sequence goes on from CM060902.1 coordinate 1,181,237,498, forward strand.
ATTTGACTCTGCCTTTCGACATCGGTAGCACACTAATAATATCAATCACCCATGCTGCAAACGACCATGCACTGACCATTTGTGTAATTTCTATCGACGAGGCTTTGAGAATCTTTGTGAATCTTTAGCATTTATCGCACCTTCTGGTGTAATCGACGGCATTTCGGTTGATGGTGGGCCAAAAATATCCAAAGCGAAGAATCTTCCTTGCCAATGTCTGCTCCCCAATGTGATCGCCATAGGCTCCTTCGTGTAATCCAAAAATATCCTTTTGGCTTCTTTGTTGGCGACACATCGTAACAGGGGAGCTGAGAACCCATTACTATGTAATTCTCCTTCCTGAATAATAAATCATGGAGATTTGTGGAGGAGTTTTCTTCGTTCATTTCTTCCATCTAGAAAAGTTCCTTTTAGCAAGTGCTCCTTAATCAGAGCCATCCACGAATTCTTTTCAATTTCAGCCTCCAAATCCAATTTATGCCATCTAGTCAATGCTTAGAGCTAAAAATACCTCTATTGGAACTAAACCCATGAGTTGTAGATCCCTTTAGCTAGCTAGCTTCATTAGCAAATTGGCCTTTGTATTCTCATCCCTGGGGGTATGTGTTATCATGTAGTATTCAGTATCATTGAGCAGTTCTAGAACCTTCATCAAATAAGGGGCTAGCCTTACTCCCTTAGCCTCAAATTATTTTTGTACCTGGCAGACCACCATTGAGAGTCACTATATATATGCAAGGTTTTGACTCCTAACTCCTTTACTATCTTGAGTCTTGCGGTTGGCGCTTCATACTCTAATTCATTATTAATTGCGGGGAACTCAAGTTTCAAGACATAACAGATCGATCGTTCCTCGAGGGTTACCAAAACAACTCCTACCCCCAAGCAACATTCATTGGGTGCTCCGACCATGTATAACTTCCATTGAGCACTTCGCTCCATGCCCTCTTCTCCCTTATCATCCTGAGTGGTATATTCAGCAATGAAATCGGCCAACGCTTGTCCTCGCATCGCTCTCCTAGGATGATATGATATGTCGTACTGACTTAACTCAACGTTACATTTCAACAACCTTCCTGAAGTCTCGTGTTGATGAAAAACCAATCTTAGAGGTTGGTCAACCAATACCTTGATTAGATAAGATTTAAAGTAGGGATAGAGTTTCCTTGATGCAATCAACAAGTAGTAGGCTAGTTTTTCTAACTTCGAATAATTTATTTCTGCTCCCATTAAACGTTTGCTGATGTAATACACCAGCCATTGGATCCTAGCATCCTCACGTACTAGGGTAGTACTTAAAGCATGAACAGAAACTGCCATATAAATAAATAGATCCTCTTCATCCAAAGGCTTTGATAAGATATGTGGTCTTTCAAGATGATCAAGTAAGGCCTAAAAAGCATCCTTACACTCTTGTGTCCGGGAAAAATTTCTTTTTCCCTTTTTGAGAGCATCGAAGACCGGAATATACTTGTCCGTAGCCTTCAAAATAAATTGACTCAATGCGGCTACTTTCCTATTCAGGCTCTGTACCTCCTTTATTGTCTTTAGGGCTTCAACATTCCTTGGGACCTTAATATGCTCTGGATTGGCTTCTATGCCCCTTGAGTTTACTAAGAAACCTAAGAACTTTCCTAATGTGACTCTGAACGAGTATTTCAATGGGTTGAGTTTCATCCCATATCTTCGGAGCATGCTAAACATTTTCGATAGGTCTTCCTAGTGGTTCACCAATCGCTATGACTTCACTAGCATATCATCCATATAGACCTCCATTGTACGCCTGATCTGATTCTTGAACATCAAATTTACCAATCTCTGGTAGGTTGCTCCTGCATTCATCAGGTTGAATGACATAACATGGTAATAGTACAGTCCCATGTCGGTTATGAAGCTAGTGTGTTCTTGATCTGGGATGTGCATTAGGATTTGGTTATAGCTGGAATAAGCATCTATGACTGATAGTAGTTCATGGTCAGCTGTGGAGTCCATTAGATGGTCGATCTTCAGTAGTGGGAAGCTATCTTTTAGGTATGCCTTATTCAATCCGAATATCGATTCATGTCTGCCATTTTTCGTTAGGCTTCTTAACTAGGACTAGATTGGATACCCATTCAGGGTATAGAGTTTCGTGGATAAAGCCGTTGGCTTTTAGCTTATTCACTTCTTCCTTAAGCGCAACAGATCGCACTGGACCCAGGCTACGCTGTTTCTGCTTCATAGGAGGACATCCGTGGTTCATATTAATTGTGTGGCATGCTATCTTTGGTGATATTATAAACATATTAGAATGTGTCCAGGAAAACACATTCAGGATTGCCCAGAGGAACCTAGCCAACTCCTTTTTCATCTTCATACAGAGTTGAGATCAGATCCGAGTAGGATCATCTTGATCGACCCGGATTTAGATCGTCAATTTAGCTGGGTCCGCCCTTGCATCCTCTGGCTCTTTCCTCAGATCCATAGCTTTGTAAAATTTGTTATGCCAACCGAGCTACGGCTTAAGCAGTGGTTGTTATGCATCAATCAACATGACGTAGAGAGTCTTCTCCACATCCTTTCCTTTTTCACGTCATTTTACTTCCTTTAGCTCCACGACGTAGCATTCATGCCCCTCATTCTGGTCACCTTGGATGACTGCTACTCCGTTTTTCATAGGGAATTTCTTCATTAGACACCACGAGGCTAGGAGCAACTGAAAGATGGCGAGGGTCGATCGGCCCAGAAAGGCATTGTATACAAAAAAATGTTTCTATCATGATGAAGGTTACAACCCACACTCTCTTATGGTTACCCTCACCTAAACCCATTGGTAGGTCAACACATCCAATAGGTTCTACAGCCTCTCCGGTAAATCCTTGAATTTAAGACTTACATGGCTCCAGATCCTGGCCTTCCATCATCATTCGATCATACACTTTCTTGAAAAGAATGTTTACAGAACTCCCATGATCAATAAGAACCTTCCTCACAGTGACTGGCCTAATCATGGTCGTTGTCACCAAAGGGTCAAGCATCGGCGCTTCGATCCCGTCAGAATCGCGGTTCCTAAAAATAATGTCATCAACCATCATCTTTAATTGCTTTGTCGAAGCTCCGTCTTCAACGGTAATGAAACTTCCTATACCATATGTTTCAATGAGCTTTCGTACCTCTCTATCTCATTCCAGCTCTTCTCAGCCAAATGAGGCCCACTAGTTATTGTGCTAACGACAAGTCTTTTCCTAAGCTGCCTAGGCTCATCCTCACTAGGCCCAACTTGGCCTTATTGGAGCAACTGCCCTTGGGTTTAAGAATTTTCTTGCACGCCTCTTGTAGGGCTTTCACATACTGCTATAGTTTATTTTTCTAGATTAAATCTTTAATCACGTCTCATAAATGCCTACATTCATTTGTAGTATGGTCATGCATCCTGTGGAAGCGGCGGTACTTCCCAGACATTTCTCTCTTTCGGTCGATTTTCTACAAGCCGGCTTCTTATAGTGCTTGGTAGCCTGTGTCACAAGGTAGATGTTCTCAACCGTATCATTGAACAATGTGTAATCTTCATGTTTTGAAAACCTTGGATGTTTCTTGAAGTCTGGTTTCCCGCCACCATTAACTTTGTTGTTTCTCTTCTGATTTTTGCTTTTATTTCTTACATTAATAGCAACATTCCTGGAATTCTCAGTGGTTTGTTTTACAGCCACATTACTCTAAACCACCCCTGGTGATTGTAAACCACCTTAGTTGATTGACCACTATCGACTTTTCCAACAGTCGTACTTGCCTCTTCTAAGTGCAAATACCGAGTTTCTTTTCTATCAAACTCTTCCATGGTCGATGGAGGTTTCATTTTCAACAGTTGTACCTACTCAAAAATAATTTCGTTACAGTTGTTATTGCTTACCTTTGTTATTGCTTACCTTTGTTACAGTTGTACCTACTCAAAAATAATTTCAAAGATTCTCCACAGTCTTAAAAAAGGTTGGACAACAACATCAATCCTTTGGACGGGAAACATGTAACCTGAACTGCTCCACGAAGTTTTTAGCTAGTTGATAAAATAAAGATATGGACCTTGGAGGCACCCGAGTAAGCCACATCATAGTGTCTCCTTTTAGGGGTATAGGGGAACACCTACAACGCATGTCATCGGTAGTCCTAGAACTATCCATATGCCATTTATGTTTTAACAAATGATATCTCGGATCAATGGTCCCATTATAAGATGACGGTGGGCATGGTAAACCTGTAGGGGCACTCCTTGCGCAATATCTCCTCGGTTAATGGGTTTCTACTAGGAGAAGACCCCTAATTATCGTTACTTCTCTACTGGTTCGGGTCCATCAATTTCATTACCATATCTGCTAGAAATTTTGGTCCTATCGGACCAATTGAATAGCGATTATCATGGCCTACCCCAAGTGTTTAGCTCCATAAATGATCTAGGTTAGTTCCATGATATCTAGGTTCTCTTGTCCTTGGGAGAATCGTTTGTCCACATGATCGATTTCTACAATCTTTATGCGAAGGGTCAACAATTGCTATTTGAATCCCAGCATTTTGACCATCAACAGCTAGATCATCTCCAACATCACCATTACCGGGCAAATTAACAACATTCCCACCATTCAATACATGTCGAGCCAGCTCAGTACCGACCTAAAGAGATGGTTTGATACTGACCTGAGTGCCTCCACTTTGAGCTCTACCTAACCCACTTTTCAAATTTTCAGGCCCTTTTCTTTTCATTCTTTGCTTTCCTTCTCTGGATTTTCACTAGATGAGGTGGAACTGTCTTCTTCTGGGTCAGAAGGAGACAATTCCCTCTTGTTCCTTCTATGACCTCCAGCCAGCTAGATCATCAAATCCAAGTTTTCTCCCATCTATTCCATTATAGCATGTTGGCATTCAAGCAGCTTAATGTTAAGTTATTTCATTATTATATCCATCTCAATCTGGGTAATTATATCTGAAGCACTCTGAATTTCAACAGTGCTAGGCTGAATGGTTTCTTTAACCTGTTGAGAGCCAACAATGGTCGATTTTTCCTTGGTATTTATTGAGGCCATTACTTTGGTAGATCCTATAATAAACGAAGAAAAACCTAAATAATCATGGATCTTAGGAACAAAACTTGTAGATATGATCGGAATGGTGGCATTGAATTGATGGGGAGATTAAAGCAAGAGGTGGTCAGGTCAGTGGATATGCATGCAGTGGTAAGTGAGGATGAGATCGGTTCCAATGGAGGGGCTATTGGAGGAGATGATGAAGATATTAATAGGGCAACTGATGCTTCATATGATGTAATGGGCGAGCATTCAAATTCACTTTTGGATGTGAACTTAAAATCCATTGATAATAGATTATCTGCACAAAGGCATGGTATGGAAGTTGCAGCAGAATTAAAGGATAACTGTAATATTGATGAGTGGAAGCATTTTTTGGGTAGAAATGGCAATGCAACCGATGGTGCTAATGTTTCTTTACTGACTAAGGATGTTGTAAGATTAGGAGCCGTTCATTGTAAAGGGATGGGTGTTGATAACGCTGTTTAGGATGGTGTTGGTGCTGTTGGATGTATAGAGACTAGGCGGTCGGGGATGGGTGCAGGTGTCAAAGGAGTGTTTGATTGCCTGGCATTGGTGCCATTTATTATTGTGTTAGACAATTACAATATGTGGGATGATTCTTCTACGGATTTTGTCTCTTCAGTTGGATGTGAATCGGGGCCAGCTTTATTCGGTTCTCCTTTGGATCGCTCGAGTAGTGTTCCCAGTGTTGCTGTTTGCTCCCGGATGCCCGTAAAGGCAAGCACATGGTGGCCTCCAATGAAACTGTTAGGAGAAGTATGTGATTGAGGGGCTCTAGAGATCTTCCTGCTTTTACTTTTATGGAGATTTCCCTTGGCTCGCGTGCTGATGACAGCACAGCTGGGTCAGGCTCAGGTATGGATCTTCTATTCGGTAGCATGTACAGTCATTGCACCTTGAGTACCTTATCTACTCAGGCTTTGAGACATTTAGCTACTAGCATAGGTTTTTCCTTTGATGACATCCATATTTACTCTGAGTTCATTAAGTCTAGGAACTTGAGTGGGTCCGACCTTTTAGACCATGAGGTACATCGGTTGAAATGTTAAAAGTCTTCACGATTTAGACAAATGTAATAAAATTAGGACTTTATTTAAAGATAACAAAATCGACATCATGATAATACAAGAAACTGAAATTGAAAATCCAAATTATCATTTTTGTAGGAGTCTAAGTTCATTTTAGTCACTTGGTTTGTCTTCCAGCTAGAGATAGCTCGAGGGGCTTATTAGTAGGTTGGCGTGATTGTTGCATCCAACTTTTGCAACATATTTTTAATGTCCATTCATTACACCTTATTTTTTTTAAATATAATGGATAACTCAATCCTCAATGTCCCTAATGTTTACGGACCTCACAACAAGGTCGAGCATAGGGCCATGTTGCGTGAATGTCTCGATTTAGAGCACTCACCCCAGGTTTTTAGGCGAGCGACCTCCTAAAGAAGGAGACTTTACAGTTATGGAAAAATTTGACCGGTTTATCATTGAAGACAACTTGTTCGGGTTATCGCTTTCCAATTGTCGCTTCACCTGGTCGTATTTTAGAGAAGTACCTTCAATGGCGCTCCTAGATAGATTTTTTATTAGTGACAAAATTGAAAATAAGTTCCCTACCTATAAGTTTGTCGATCTGTCGAGTATTTTCTCGGACCTTTAACTCATAATTCTTTCTTGCGACAACCTTAACGGGGCTCAAAATATTTTTAGATTTGAAAAGATGTGGTTGGTAGAAATTAACTTTATGAATTTAATTACAAAAAATGGCTCTCTTTGAGTATTTATAATACTAGATTTTCGAGTAATTCAGCCAAGATATTTGTAAAAAAAACTTGTACTATGAATATTTCTTAAAAAATGTAGTAAGGACAATTTTAAGAATATTAAATTCAAAAAAGAGAGCTTGGTGTATGAGATTTTGAAGTTTAATATAATAGAAGATTCTAGATCAATGAACTTATCAAAGAAGAATGTCCTTTCTAACTTAAAGGAAGTATTGAATAAAATTTTAACTCGAGAGGAAGTTATGTGGAAACAAAGGGCTAAAATCTAGTAGATGGACGAGGGTGATAAGAACACAATTTTTTTTCATAAAATTGCTAATGGTAGAAAGCATAGTAACACCACTAATTCTATTATTATTAATGATGAGGAATCTTTGATCAAAATGATTTAACTGAGGCTTTTACTATCTACCATAGAGAAAATTTTGGAACAAAGATAAACCATAGGATTAGTGCTAATTGGGGAGAGCTATATCCTGTGACACTAGGATTGATTTACACTGTTTGGACTCTCCCTTTCTCGAGGACGAAATTATAATAGTTATCAATGATATGCCTTGCCACAAGGTGCTAGGTCCCGATGGGTTTCCAGTTTCATTTTACAAAAATTTTTGGTTATAAAATCCGATCTAATTAATTTATTTAACAATTTCTATGATGATACGTTGCAGCTAGGTAGGATTAGTTTGCTAATGTAATTTTATTACATAATAAAATTGGTGCAAATGAATTAAAAAAATTTAGACCCATTTCACTTCTAAACTACTCCTTTAAAATTATCTCAAAAGTTTTAGCTAATAGGGTTAGCTCTAAAATGAACGATCTAATCGATAGTACTCAAACTACTTTCATCAAGGGTAGAAATATCACGGACGGGGTTGCAGTTGTTCAAGAGTTCATTAATTATTGCTATAAAAATAATGTCACTTGCATGCTTTTAAAACTAGATTTCACCAAAGCCTTTGATTTGTTGGATTGTACTTTCCTTAAAGATCTATTATTGGGTAGAGGTTTTAGCAATAAATGGGTAGGTTGGATTATGGCTCTCCTTAAAACTGGGAGCTATAATATTATGGTAAATGGTGTCTTAGGTAACAAAATTCAATCTAAATGTGGACTTAGGCAAGGTGATCCTTTGTCACCTCTATTGTTCAACTTAGCAGTCAACGTGTCTGTTAGAATAATTAAACTAGCTACCAATAATGGGATTTTAGAAATGATTGGAAATGAGGTTACGAGTAGTGGTCTCTCCGTCATTCAGTACGCCGAGGACACCATGCTTTTTTCTTCACACTTGCCTCGTCATATTATAGCCCTTAAATTTATTTTGTATAGTTTTGAACTGCTTTCTGGTCTAAAAATAAATTTCAACAAAAGCTCAATTTTAGTGTTAAATGACGTAGGTAACGTAGAAGTCAAGTTGCCAACACATTAAACTATAAAACTATGAACTTTCTCATAGATTACTTAGGATTTATAATAATACCAACCCAACTTAGGCACGATAACTGGTTAACCATCATTGATAAAATTAGCAGAAGACTATGTGGTTGGAATGGTAAATTTCTCTCAAGGGCGGGTGGGGTTTTTCTAATCAACTCTGTTTCATCAGCTCTTCCCATTCATTGAATATCATTCTACCTCTTTCCAAGGGTAATCGATTAAATAGATGAGATTATGAGAGATTTTGTATGGTCTGGGGATAACTACAACACTAGTTTATGGTGTCTAGTTAGTTGGGATATAGTTTGTAAACCTAAAGAGGATGGGGTTAGGAATAATTAATCTTCACAACCTTAACATTTCCTTATTAGGGAAATGGTTGTGGAATTTAACACTTCTAACGATAACTTAATATGGAAAGAACTAATTTCTAATTAATTCTATGGAGACTCTAATAGCTTACTAATTAACGTCTAGCAACCATAATAATTTATCATAATTTTGGAAATTAATTTTAAGGCTTAAACATATTTAGACTGGTTATTGGAAACATAGTTCACTATGGGAATAACACATCATTTTGGCATGATTGCTGGATCTCTGCTATTCCTCTTAAAGTAGAATTCACCGACCTCTACGATATTTGTAATTTTAAAAACGTATTAATTTCAGAAGTCTATAGACCCTACTTGAACTTTATTGGGAACTCAACTTTAATCGGTCGGTAGAAGGAACTTCTTTCTACTAATTTGCTCTACTATGTGCCAAATTAGAATTATATAATATAAATGATAATAACGATATTAAAATTTGGTGTTGGGATAAGTCTAAAAACTTTACATCCAATTCATTTTATAAATTTCTAAATTTCGCAGGAGTTAAAACTAATATTTTTAAAGTTATGTGGAAAGCAAATGCACCCCTAAACCTAAGTTATCTATGTGGCTAATATTACATGGGAAACTAAATATTATTAAAAAAGAGGAATGTGCATATCGATAAATAATGCATTTTCTGCAATATGAACCTAGAAATAACTGCACACCTTTACTACGATTGTCGATTTACTAAGTTTACACTTATTCCTATTCTTAGAATCTTCGATTTTAATATTTCTTTTAATGCTCTTGATTGTGAGTCATATTGGTCTATATTGAGATTTTATTTTACTCCTGATCGACGAATCTTATGAGATAATATCTTCACTATCGTAGCTTGGTATGTTTGGTTTAGCAGAAAACAAGATTCTTCAATAATAATAATTCTTCAACTATAGACAACTTGACTTATATAGTTGCTCTATTTTGTTTCAATTGGATTTCAAACATTACCTTTAAATTAACTATAGTAAACAGCTTTATAGTGTTTCTTAAAAAGTAAAAACCCGTATTGAGGCCTTACGTGGGAGAATTATCATTAATTCAGGAATAATAATACCATAGTTCTACATGGTAGATGATAACGCACACTATCATTCTGACTCCCTACTATTATTAGGCAACTAGCTCATGTTTTAAGTTGTTGTCCTTTATCATTTTAAACTTCTGTTGTTTATAGGAAATAGTCTTACTTCACTTTCATATATGTTTATTATTCTCTTCTAGCATATATATGTATACATGTGACTTACACACACAAACATTTATATATATATATATATATATATATATATGATTTTGTCTCATATTGTTTGTTGAGTTTTGCTAGTTTTAGTTATGAAATTGGGCAGTATGGTTCGGGCATCCTCTTTCACTATAGGTGTTAAGTATCGATAGCCACAAGGCCCTTTGCAGCTTCTTTTCACTTTCTTGACTGTTGTCAAGATCTTTACCTCATTAGGGCATCCTCTATCGCATTCTTTTTGGGAGGGTTTTTTATTTTAGTTTATTTTTCCGGGTCATGGGGAAGAGCAACCTACCAGGCTTATTTGGTAGCTCCTTTTGTTAAGTGTGGAATAAAATTACACATTGTTCTCCTCCACCCAGAGGATCACTCATTATTCTCAAAAAAAACTTATAGATATACTTCATGGATTAAAGCAAACCTAAGGTTGAAAATAGATCTAAACATCGAGAGATTAAAACGCTCTCAATGAAAGCACCAAAATGTTTAAGCTAAAAGTTGGCACAAACACCTTAGAAATTTGGAGAAGAGAATAAAATGAAGAAAATTAAAAGGAAAACGAGTAAGGACAGTACACAATAATTTATAGTGGTTTAGCTAAACACTGGCCAACGTCCATTTAAACTTTTTTAATGATTTTGCAAAGTTTTACAAGTAAGATCTTATGGTTCGGTAGTCTATGGATTAGTGATGCTCCAAGAAATATTACAGTAACAATTTAGAAATTAAGAATTCAAAAAAAAGGGATCTCAAAATAGTGCCTCTCATCTCCTATTTATAGACGAAGATCAGGATTTTGCCTTCATCATTTTCTTCCCACATTCTTCATGTCCTGAAAGATGGTTGCTTGAAGAAATCATGGCCAAATTAGCATTTTCTCTATGGATCGGTACCAAACTAAGTCGAATGGATTGGTAGTGACCCATAATGATGGTTTTTCGAACTTTAGTTGATCCCCTAAGGTCGCTTGGTGATTTGCATCTCCCTTTGAATGTTAACTATCTTGAAATGGGTTTGAATTTGAATGGGATCTTTGGTTCGGCAACGATCCAAAAGTATTTAATTAAGTTGCTATGAAGTTTGGACTCATGGCTCGATAACAACCTATGCTTACTTGGACGATAAGCTTTGCATTTGCCTTAACCTTCCAGTGATGTGTATTAAGGTCTAGTCTAGTCAAGTTTCTTGGTTCGGTATCGATCTAAAGGGCTCCAACCGATACCGATCCAAGACTTGGTCTTGGATTTTGGCACCATGAACTTTGCCACTTCTCTTCTTGTAAACATAGATGATTCCCTTGAATTTGTGATTAAGTTTATGGCTTCGTCATTGAGCATCGTTCGGATTTTCACTTCTGGAGTTATAGTTCTAGATCTCTAGCTTGCTATCTGGCCATTCGATCGCTTTTACTCGTCCGGACATGGCATGGTCACAGAGTTGGATAACAATATATATATATATATATATAAACATATATATATATATAAACACACATACATACATATATGTATGTATATATATGTATGTATGTATGTATGTATGTATGAATGTATGTATATATATGTATATATTGATATGCGTGTGTGTATCAAACAAAAACTATGGACAAGAAATGTATATATAAAAGGACAAAGGTGTCTACTACGGTATAAATCCCAACACTTATAAATGGTCGCATTAACCATGTACACTTATTACATGTTGCACGTGCACTATACACATATAAATGTATTTGATACACTTATAAAATACACTTCAATTAAATTAAAATGCTTTCTTGTATAAACAAATAAAATAAAATAAAGATTTTTTTAAAATATTTTAGATTGGATCAAAAGTCAATAAGATTTGATAGACCCAATAAAGTTATAAAAATGAATTTTTTTTGAAATTTACTCATTTAACCCGTTGCGACGTAGCCTAGTTACTTCAAAGGTATTAGAGCCCAATGGCCTATGCAATCTGAATTAGCGGTATTAGAGATAACTTATTAAAACCAACACATTTAGTAAGGCGACTAGAAAGGTAGTATTTGAGGTTGGGTTTGGGTAATCAAGCACTTTATCCTACTTAGTTGTAAGGCTGACTCGAAGGATGAAGTAAGCCCAAAAGTTATCCCTAATATAATAACCCGAATGGATTTTAGGACTTGGGCTAATTATCAAAACCTATTTTGAAAATTTAAATAATATTTTAAATTTAAAAGTTAAGTTTAAAATATAAAAGAGATTTTATAAATGTTATAAAATATTTTTCAAAACTTTAGAAAATTAATTAATTATTTTCAAAATTTTACATTAATTAATTGAATTAAATAATTAATTAATTAAAAGTTATTTAATTAAACTAAAGCATATATAATGATATATGTATATTTGTCATAAAATGTTTAAATTAAATAATAATAAATTTTCATAATTAATTATATTTCAATTAAAATTATTTTAATTAATTAAATTAATTAGATATTAATTAATACATTATATATATGCATAATGATATATATATATATATATATGTATGTATGTATGTATGTGTGTATAATTACTATAATGTTATAGTCAATATTCAATTTTCTTAATTAATTAATTTATTAATTAAATATGACTTAATTAATGAGATTAAAATCAAAATTACATAAAACACGATTTAATTAGATAAAGTAGGACTATGAAACCCAAATTTGATTTAACGAATAAATTCATATGTATAGTACGTATACCACAATTTCAAATGTGTTTGACAAATCATGAGGGTATTTCATATGAAATATATTATTCCATAAGTCGATATCACCCAAATAAATATATTAAAGACTATGAATCTTAAGTATAAATGTTATCCTCTACCAGTTGTTGAGCAAACTCAAGCTAGAGATGTTATGTGTAATATTATTAACATTTAAACTAGATGAGGTAAGATAACTATATGTATTTTTTTAACAAACTCAAGATACATATACTATACATAGGTCATCGTGAAATGGTAGGTAAAAGTGAATAATCTATTTCGATTTGTTGAGCAAACCCAAGATCGAAATGAGATTAGGACAAGGACCACGGGTTAGGAGTTGTATATGATACAACTGATAAGGTGTTATCCATCGCTTGTGGGTCTATGTCTTAAGAAAATTTAAGGTTAGAATCCTGAGACAAGTGAGTCCTAACACTCACTAGAGAAGTCAAAAGACTTCTATATTTCTATATGGGCTTTGACAAATATAAAAATCTAGTGGAAGCTTATTAGTAAAATGAAATAATATATTTAACCTTACTAATTATGTAAGAACATTTGCTATGTATAAATGTACGAATCTACTTAATGAAATTTGCAAAAAACTATTCGTATTGAAGTTATTTTTAAAAATGACAAGCTCACTGGACCTAACTACATAGACGTTTTAAGAGTAATTAAGATAGCTTTAACATCCCATATCTGGAGGCTAAAAGCTAAGCGCTACAGATGCTGCAGTCATCCATAGTATTAACTTCTGGTGACAAAATACGGTAATGATAATAGAATTCATAATATCAGAAGCACTTGAATATGAACAAAATCACAGATTTCCAAAAACATCATTTTACTGATTACATTTCAAAACAAATTCATATCCAAGTTACATAATCCCATATCGTTTCCCAGGTAAAGATTAATTATAATCATTCCAAAATATGTCAAGAGCGACATATGACGATACCCCCTTGGTTGATCAAAGCAATATAGTCATATCTGACTTAATACACAGCAGAAATAAACACAACAATAATCTGTAACTCCTAATTAGCTACTGTCAGCCACGTGCTCGTCTATGGAAGCTTTATTCGCCAAAATTTTCTAAACCTGAAAAACTTAACCCTCGGCCCAGTTAAATCAATTTTGAGTACCCGAGAGTTTAAGGAAAAACAATAACTTCGAGTCAGACATAAAGCCTGGTGTTAATAATTCTGTTACACATCAGTTTACTGATATTAAGTGAGACCACGCCGCTTAGCGGAATGGGTTTCACCTCACTAAATCCTCTTTAAAACATTTATTTTGCAAATCCTTTCCTGCAACCAAACTAGTTAATCAAACTGATTATATCAAAATAGCAATATCCTTTATGCTAATAAATGGACTATCTGTCCAGAAAATAGGTAATAATTAGACTATCTGTCCACAACATAACAGCAAGGTCCGTTATGCTAACAAATGGACTATCTGTCCATAAATCTGGGCTGACTGCCCGCAAACTGGACTAACTGTCCGAATCAAAATGGACTAACTGTCCGAATCATTTTCTTAGGGTTAACTACCCTTTATTTTTTCCTTGAAAACCTTTTCAAAATTATTTAACCTTTTAAATCATATTTATACAAGGAAAATATATTCTTAGCTTTACTCTAAGCTATTTTGTCATGATATATATACTTTACTCTTTTTAACTTTGAAATTTTAATGAGGACTAACTATCCTTTCAAAACAAGTTAAAACACTTTTTAACTTGAAAATACTTAGGCTATATTGCTTATTTAATACCTTCGAAACCTTCCTTTAAAACCTTTAAACAACCATTTCGAAACCATGGAAGGTAACCCCTTCGAAACCATTGAAAGTGACCCTTTCGAAACCATTAAAAAGCCTTTCGAAAACATTGGAAAAACCTTTGCTTTCTTTTCTCCAAAAGCTTCAAAATATCAGACATCCTCCTTTAAAACCTTTTTAAATATTGGCTTTCGAAAAAATAGGAAAAACCCTTCCTTTCAACCCTTTCGAAACACTAGGGAACCACCCCTTTCGAAACCATTCATTAAAACCTTTTGAAACAGTCAAAACTCAATCCCCTCGGAAGCACTTTGGGTTCAATATAAAATGTGTGGAAACCTTTCAAAACCAGTAAAAATTTCACCCCTTCGAAACCTTTGAAAATCATCTCGATCGAACCCATTTGGATTCTGCCTTCAAGTAGAGCAAAAGGATCAGAAACCCATTAAAGTCGAAAGCATTAGTTTCGAAACCATTTAAAACTATCTCTTCCGAAACCATTTGGGTTTTACTTTACTTATACAAAAAGGGTCTTTAAAAACATTTAAGTCGAAAGCATCTGCTTCGAAACCATTTCCTAAGTAGAGAAGTGATGGTGTCGAAACCATCCCTTTCGAAAGCATTGAAGAAGTGGCCAAATATTCAGAAAACAAAGAAAAAACCCCTTTCGAAACCATCTGGGTCGAAAGGTAGAAAGCAGCAGCAAAAGGCTTCGACTTAGTCAAAAGCACTCATTTAAAACAAAAGCGCAACCCAATCGAAACCATTCCTTTTAAAAGCATTTGACCCAGTCGAAAGCTAACCAAGTCGAAAGCATCATAGTCGAAAGCAAGCAGGCACATTCTTAATTTAAAAGCAAAGTACCGCCTCAACCCCTTCGAAACCCCGGGTTTCGACTCCCTACCTTCCGCTTACATCCAATTCACTACGTACCAGTTCCCAGATACCATGTGCATTGGTTTCGACTGTGTTAGAAGCGAAGATAAGGAGGCAGAACCTGGTGCCGACGGTGTCAGAATAGTTAAAAACATGTAGCAAATAGTTCTTTTCACCTAACCTGCTTCACGTATCTAATTTTGATTGGTTGCCTCTTTCTTTACCAATAAAAAGTACTACAATCTTTCAAAAGTGCTGCCAACTTTCAGAGTTAACAAATTTAAATTATTTTGCAAAAAGCCTCTTCTCCCCTCTTAATTATATAAAACATTTAAGTCCCATACTTTAAATAATTTTATATAACCATTAAAACACTTACGAAAAATCTAAAAAAATTCTAGAAAATCTCTTTTAATATGTTTTCAACATATAAAAATTACATACCCAAATCTTTTATTATTTAGCCGAAAATAATTATTAACCCAAATTAACATTTTCTTTACTAGAAAATCCATATAAAT
Organism: Allium fistulosum; assembly: GCA_030737815.1. Lineage (NCBI taxonomy): Eukaryota > Viridiplantae > Streptophyta > Magnoliopsida > Asparagales > Amaryllidaceae > Allium > Allium fistulosum. The sequence goes on from CM060902.1 coordinate 1,181,253,346, forward strand.
TCCACATAATTTTCAAAAATTCCGAAAATTGAAACCCATCTCTTAAATGTTATTTATGATCTTCACAAAAATTCGCAACACATTTGGATGTCATTCTATAGGGTTTTCACCTTAAAACATATCATAAAATCAATATGAATATACATAAATCATCAACGTGTATATATAATCATTCCATCATTCAAAAACATGGCAAATCAATGCAAAATGTTCGGCATTCATCTAAAAACCGAAAATAAATAAAGTTTGAGATGTAAACATTATTCACCTTAGCTTTAGAGATTAAAGAGATTGAGATTTGAATGGATTTGATTTGCTTAAGCTTCTTCCTAGCTTTTCTCCATCTTCTTCCTTTTTCTCTTGTTAATGGTGGTCGGCCTCTTATTTTGAAATTTTGATGAAATGAAATGGACGTGTAGGGGGGTGCACGGCCAAGGGTTTAGGGATTTAGGAATGGCCTTTTTCCTATTTTACCCCTCCTCTATTTCTATTTAACTATTATTTTAATTTATAAGTTAATTGGCACAACTACCCTTTGATTAAATCAAATCTCAATCCCTAGTCAACACATTATTTTATTTTATTTAACTAGTTAAATATCCTAAATAATGTTACCAAAATTATGGGGTGTTACAGACTCCCCTCCTTAAAGAATTTCGTCCTCGAAATTACGATAAGGTACACAACAAATCAAACAAGAAGGTAAAACATACCATCAAATAAGTCATGATAAGTATCTCTAATCCTATTCTCAATCTCCCAAGTACAGTCCCTATCATCGTCGCTCCACTAGACTTGGACTAATCTGACCATCTTGGTTCTAAGCCTCTTCTCATCTCTCACAACTATTCGAACTGGCTTCCTCGCTATAGTCAAATCCGATTCTACCACTAAATCATCTAGCACAATCGGTGCAATAGTATTCTCCGGGTTTCTAACACACTTTCTAAGATGAGAAACATGAAAAACATCATGGACTCCTGCTAAACTGCTTGGTAACTCAACTCTATACGCGAGTTTCCCGATCCTCTCAATCAGAGGAAAAGGTCCAACGAATCTTGGTGCTAACTTTCCTAATTTCCTAAATCTAATCACACCGTTTATCGGTGACACTTCGACGAAAACCTGGTCTCCAACTGAGAACTCTAAATCTTTCTGTCTCTTATCTGCATAACTTTTCTTCCTAGACCGAGCCTCCTTCATTCTAGCCCGAATGACCTCAATCTTTTATGCAGCTTTCCTGACCAAATCTGGACCAAGAACCAACCTATCTCCGGTCTCTAACCAACATACGAGAGATTTGCATGGCCTTCCATACAAAGCTTCAAACGGTGCCATCCTAATACTAGTCTGATAACTGTTGTTATACGAAAACTCGACTAAATGTAGATGGTCTTCCCATGATCCCCTGAAATCTAATACACAAGCTCTTAACAAATCTTCCAAGATTTTGTTAACTCATTCCGTTTGTCCATCAGTCTGCGGATGGTAAGTAGTACTCATCTTGAGCTTGGTTCCCAAAACTTCCTACAGACTCTTCCAGAACTCGCTAATGAATAAGGAATCTCTATCACTAACTATGCTACTAGGAATTCCATGTAGTCTAACCACATTCTTCATAAACAACTTTGCCAAAACAGGTGCCATTCTGGTTAACCTAACTGGAATGAAATGGGCACTCTTGGTCAATCTATCCACTATGACCCATATACTATCATTTCCTCTGTTCGACCTTGGCAACCCGTCAATAAAATCCATGGATATAGAATCCCACTTCCATTCCGGAATATCTAATGGCCGAAGCAAGCCACTTGGCTTCTGGTGTTCGGCCTTTGCCTGTTGGCAAATCAAGCACTGCTTTACACACAAACCAATATCCCACCTCATACCTTCCTATAAAAAACTTCTCTTCATATCCTGATACATCTTAGTACCTCCGGATGAATAGAGAACTTCGAACGATGGTATTCCTCTAAGACCTCTTTCCTTATGTTTCCTACACGCGGAATACATAATCTTCCTTTCTTTCTCAACCTCCCATTATGGTCAAGACTGAAATCTTTTAAGTCATCGCTCTCGGTTCCATCTCTTAACTTCCTAATCCGCTCACCTAATACCAGATCTTCTTCCTGTTTAGAAGCAGTCCTCTCGATCATCACTGGTCGAACTTCCAAGCAGATAACACTACGGTTTCTCCGCTAGATCCATCCTCATATCTTCACTGCACTCTGCAATCTACTAATGCTTCCAAATCTTTCCACTCACCAATCATTGCCAACACTGCATTTTGATCTTTCCTGCTAAGTGCATCCGCAACGTTGTTGCCTTTCCCTAGTGTGTACTCAATTCCAAAATCATAAGCGGCAATAAACTCTATCGGTTGTCTCATGTTCAACTCCTTCTGAGAGAACAAATACTTCAGCGACTTATGATCTGTATATAACTCAAACCTCTCTCCCAAAAGGTAGCATCTCCACAACTTCAAAGCAGAATAACTGCATCCAATTCTAAATCATGTGTCGGATACCTGACTTCATGCGGTCTAAGCTATCTAGAAGCATATGCAATCACTTTACCTATCTGCATCAGCACAGCTCCTAGTCTTGTTCCACGTGCATCCGTGTAAACCACCAAATCTTGATTCCATTCTGGAACAACCAACATAGGTGCATGAGTCAATAAGTGTTTCAAACTCTGGAATGCTTCCTTACACTTATCGGTCCACACAAACTTCACATCCTTTCTTGTTAGCTTGGTCATCGGTGTCGTTTTCCATGAAAAATCCTTAATCAACCTCCGATAGTAACCAGCCAACCCAAGAAAACTCTTTATCTCCGTCACTGTCTCGGGTCTCTTCTAAATATTTACCGCTTCAATCTTAGTCGAATCTATTGACAACCCTTTCTCTGAGACTACATGACCAAGAAACTTCACTTCCTTCTTCCAGAAATGACACTTTGAGAACTTTGCCTTCAGCTGATGCTGCCTCGGCGTCTCAAGCACCACTCTAAGATGAACATCATACTCTCTTTCATCCTTAGAGTAAACCAAGATATCATCTATGAAAACCAATACGAACCTATCCAAGTGCTCTCGGAAAACTCGGTTCATCAAATCCACAAAGAAAGATGGCGCATTAGTCACTCCAAATGGCCTAACCAACCATTCATACGACCCATACCTGGTCCTAAACGCCGTCAAAGGTATACTATCCTCTGCTACTCCGAGCTAATGGAAACCTGCCGCCAAATCCAACCGTGAGAATACCTTGGATCCACTCAACTGGTCAAACAAATCGTCAATCCTCGACAATGGATATCGATTCTTTATCATCTTCTCATTCAACTTACGATAATCGATACATAGCCTCAACGATCCATCCGGCTTCTTAGCAAACACTACGGCTACTCCCCAAGGCAAACTACTCATCCTGATAAAGCTCTTGCCTTACAGATCCACCAACTGCACCTTCAACTCCCTCATCTCTGTAGGGTCATCCTGCTCGATGGCCTACTCACTGGTTCTGCTCCCGGAACCAAATCTATCCGAAACTCAATGGCTCGTTTTGGTGGCAATCCTACTACAGGCTCAAAAAAATTCGCGAATTCTCTAGCCACGAAAACTCGATTCAACTCATTATCTAATTCCATACCACACATCAAGGAATACATCTCACTGCAATAACCTTCTACGGTATAAACATTCCTATCACTACAATTTGGGTGTTTAAGCGATATTTTTCTATCCTGGAAAAATATCCTAGCATCGTACTTACTTAACCAATCCATCCCAAGAATAATCCCGAACCCCACAAAATCAAACACATGCAAACTGCAAACAAAAGTATGACCTAACAGGTCAAACTCTAACTGGTCACATTTCAACCCTAGAGTTGCATACCCTCCTATTGGATTCACATTTGTAAGGAATAACTACATATGTGGGTTCTAGGTTAAGTTTATCTATCAAACATCTAGATATAAAAGAATGCGATGCACTAGTATCAAATAGAACGCTAACAGACATACCATGAATTCGGAGCGTACCTTCCAAAATTGCCTTTCCTTTCTCCTGAGCTGTTGGCTTCGAAGTAGCAGACTCCAATGCATACACCTTGCCCTTTCCATCCTTAGTGGGCTCCTTGCACTGGCTCTTATATTGGCCAATCTAGTCACAGTTGAAGCACCTGACATTCTTATTTCCAGCCATTTCCTTAGCTTTTCCAACATGACACTCATTAGCAAAGTGCCCCTTCTTGTCGCACTTGAAATAGACAATCTCAGACTTCCCCTTCTTAACTGCTCCACCCTTCTGAGCGCCTTTCTTAGGAAGGAACTTCTTCTTATGATTCTGCCTAACCTGGACTTCTTTAGCCTTACTCTTCTCTAGAGAATCAAGAATCTCCTCATGCCTTAAGGCCATCTCCACTACAAAGTCAGAAGGATCTCTAATATAAGGTAATGTAGCCCTGGCTAACTCAGGTTTCAACCCCTTGATAAACTTCTCATTCCTCTTCATCGCTGTATTCACTGAAGCATACCCATCCTTGGCTAACTCCTCAAACTTTCTGACATACTCCAAAACGGATATCTCCCCTTGCTCTAATTCAGCAAACTTTCTTATTAGAGCTGACTGTGTCATTGCAGACATAAACCTCTCCTGGAACCTTCTCTTGAAATCTTCCCAGGTCATAGTCTCCTCATCCACTGTCACAGTCACACTATTCCACCAGAACAAAGCTGCTCCCTGAAGCTGTCTAGATGCCAACCTCCTCTTCTCTCATCATTGAGCCCCAAGTCTGCAAAGATTCTCTCATGGTGCAGCAACCAATTTTCTACCACAATGGCATCTTCCGTTCCAACAAACAGCTTCCCTCCAAGCTTGGTGTAATCTCCACTCAGCTTAGCATAATGGTTAACTACCGAAACTTCCGGAACCCCTGCTCCTGCAGCATTTCCTCCTAATACTACAGTTGCAACTCTAGCCTGCACTATATTCCTGAAAAACTAATACATAGCTCCATCCCAACTTGCGAGACTCCAGCACCCACATTCTCTGCTTGTGCCTGACCTTGACCTCTTCTCACATTAGGCCTGGCATTCCCATCGGTGCCTTCCCCTCATGGGTTAACTCTTCCTCTTCTACCTTCCATATCTGTATTCAAACCTCATGAGATATAGAAAAATAACCTAACAGGAATATGAGACTAGAGATAAAGCATATACTTATATATAGTAAATACAAGTACGTTTCTATAGTGTTATCCCATACCCCAGTCTTACTCTAATTCCTTAGGATTATGTTTTTAAAAACAATTTTTAGTTTAAATTTTTTCATAAACCATGCTCTGGTACCAAGTGGTAACATCCCGTATTTGGATGCCAAAAGCTAAGCGCTACAGATGCTGCAGTCATCCATGGCATTAACTTCTGGTGACAAAATACTGTAATGATATTGGTATCCATAATATCAGAAGCACTTGAATATGAACAAAATCATAGATTCCCAAAAACATCATTTTACTGATTACATTTGAAAACAAATTCATATCCACGTTACATAATCCCATATCGTTTCCCAGGTAAAGATTAATTATAATCATTATAAAATATGCCAAGAGCAACATATGACGATGCCCCTTTGATTGACCAAAGCAATATAGTCATATCTGACTTAATACACAGCGGAAATAAACACAACAATAATATGTAACTCCTAATTAGCTATCCGCCAGCCACCTGCTCGTCTCTGGAAGCTTTATTCGCCAAAATTCTCTAAACCTGAAATCCTTAACCCTCGGCCTACTCAAATCAATTTTGAGTACCCGAGAGTTTAAGGGGAAACAAAAACTTCGAGTCAGACATAAATTCTGGTGTGAATAATTATATTACATCTCGGCTTACTGATATTAAGTGAGACCACGCCGCTTAGCAGAACGGGTTTCCTTTCACTAATATCCTCTTTAAAACATTTATTTTGCAAATCCTTTCCTGCAACCAAACTAGTTAATCAAACTGATTATATCAAAATAGTAATATCCTTTATGCTAATAAATGGATCATCTGTCCAGAAAACAGGTAATAAGTAGACTATCTGTCCACAACATAATAACAAGGTCCATTATGCTAACAAATGGACTATCTGTCCATAAATTTGGGCTGACTGCCCGCAAACTAGACTAACTGTCTGAATCAAAATGGACTAACTGTCCGAATCATTTTCTTAGGGTTAACTACCCTTTATATTTTTCCTTGAAAACCTTTTCAAAATAATTTAACCTTTTAAATCATATTTATATGAGGAAAATATATTCTTAGCTTTACTCTAAGCTATTTTGCCATGATATATATACTTTAGTCAAAATAATGTTGATTATATTTTAATGAGGATTAACTATGCTTCCAAAACAAGTTAAAACCCTTTTTAACTTGAAAATACTTAGGCTATATTGCCTATTTAATAACTTCGAACCCTTTCTTTAAAACCTTTAAACAACCCTTTCGAAACCATTGAAGGTAACCCCTTCGAAACCATTAAAAAAGACCCTTTCGAAATCATTATAAAGCCTTTCGAAAACATTGGAAAAACCTTTCCTTTCTTTTCACCGAAAGCTTCAAAATATCAGACATCTTCTTTAAAACCTTTTAAATATTGTCTTTCGAAAACATAGGAAAAACCCTTCCTTTCAACCCTTACAAAACCCTAAGGAACCACCCCTTTCGAAACCATTCATTAAAACCTTTCAAAACAGTCAAAACTCAATCCTTTTGAAAGCACTTTGGGTTCAATATAAAATGTGTGGAAACCTTTCGAAACCATTAAAATTTCACCCCTTCGAAACCTTTGAAAATTGTCTCGGTCAAAACCATTTGGAATCTGCCTTCAAGTACAGCAAAAGGATCAGAAACCCATTAAAGTCGAAAACATTAGTTTCGAAACCATTTAAAACTATCTCTTTCGAAACCATTTGGGTTATACTTTACTTATACAAAAAGGGTCTTTAAAAACATTTAAGTCGAAAGCATCTGCTTCGAAACCATTTCCTAAGTAGAGAAGTGATGGTGTCGAAACCATCCCTTTCGAAAGCATTGGAGAAGTGGCCAAATTTTTAGAAAACAAAGAAAACACCCCTTTCGAAACCATCAGGGTTGAAAGGTAGAAAGCGGTAGTAAAAGGCTTTGACTTAGTCGAAAGCACTCATTTAAAACAAAAGCGCAACCCAACCGAAACCATTCCTTTTAAAAGCAGTTGACCTAGTCGAAATCTAACCAAGTTGAAAGCAAGCAGGCATATTCTTAATTTAAAAGCAAAGTACTACCTCAACCTCTTCGAAACCCCAGGTTTCGACTCCCTACCTTCCGCCTACATCCAATTCACTACAAACCAGTTCCCTAATACCATGTGCATTGGTTTTGACTATGTCGGAAACGAAGATGAGGAGGCGGAACCTGGTGCCGACGGTGTCAAAACAGTGAAAAACATGTAGCAAATGGTTCTTTTCACCTAACCTGCTTCACGTGTCTAATTTTGATTGGTTGCCCCTTTCTTTACCAATAAAAAGTACTGCAATCTTTCAAAAGTGTTGCCGACTTTCAGAATTAACAAATTTAAATTATTTTGCAAAATTCCCTTTCTCCCTTCTTAATTATATAAAATATTTAAGTCTCATACTTTAAATAATTTTATATAACCATTAAAACACTTAGGAAAGACCTACAAAAATTCCAGAAAATCTCTTTTAATATGTTTTCCAACATATAAAATTTTTCGGCCCAAATCTTTTATTATTTAACCGAAAATAATTATTAACCCAAATTAGTATTTTCTTTACTAGTAAATTCATATAAATTCCACATAATTTTACAAAGTTCTGAAAATTGAAACCCATCTTTTAAATATTATCTATGATCTTCATAAAAATTCACACGACATTTGGATGTCATTCTATAGGGTTTTCACCTCAAAACATATCATAAAATCAATATGAACGTACATAAATCATCAACATGTATATATAATCATTCCATCATTCATAAACATGGCAAATCAATGCAAAATGTTCGGCATTCATCTAAAAACTAAAAATAATTAAAATTTGAGATGTAAACATTATTCACCTTAGCTTTAGATATTAAAGAGATTGAGATGTGAATGGATTTGATTTGCTTATGCTTCTTTCTAGCTTTTCTCTATCTTCTTCCTCTTTCTCTTATTAATGGTGGTCGGCCTCTAATTTTAAAATGTTGATGAAATGAGACGTGTAGGGGGTGCACGACCAAGGGTTTAGGGATATAGGAATGGCCTTTTTCCTATATATTGGATCACTCCATCCATGAGTCCAAGGACTAGAACAAGTCAAGGCAACTAAACTCTTTAACAGGTTCGGGTCCACTAGCTCCTTAGCCTACTTCTTGGTATTAATACGCCATTTGGTCTTTCTGGGTGCTCCACATCCCTTAGTTTGGATTGGTCGCCTTGACCTTCTTATCGCTCCTTGAGCTTTCTATTTCTATTTAACTCTTATTTAAATTTATAGGTTAAATGGCACGACTACCCTTTGATTAAATCAAATCTCAATCCCCTAATCAACACATTATTTAATTTAATTTAACTAATTAAATATCCTAAATAATGTTACCAAAAATATGGGGTGTTACAATAACACTAACCTACAAACGCTTACGGTCATCAATATATGAAACTCCTAAAGAAAAACCTATTGAAGATGCAAATCTTGAATTAATAATTGCTTATAACAAATGGGTTGCGGACCTAGAAATTTCCCTAGTTTATGTGCTGTCTAATTTAGGCAAACCGTTGCAAAGACAACACAAAAAATGCGACTATCCATCAAATCTTTTATAGCCTCAAAGTGTTGTTTAGGGAGCAATCTTATTCTATAAGGTATGAGATTACTAAGAAATTGTTCAATATGAAAACGATAAAGGACATACGTGTGGATGAATGCATCTTATTAATGAAAGATTATATTGATAGGCTTTCACAAGTGACGTCATGATAAGCAATGAACTGCAAGTGGACTTGATCCTATGGTCTCTTATTCTATAATTTGTGCCATTCATATTGAATTAAAATATGAACAAAATGAACGCAATCCTAGTGGAGCTGCTTAATATGTTGGGATCAACCAATTCTTCATCAAAAGATCAAGGCACAATACTTGATATAAAGGGAAGGCATCATCTTCGAATGGTTCAAAGAAGAGGAAGCGAGTTAACAAGAAATGTAAGAAGAGTGCTCCTAATGACAAGGGTGAGTGTCACCACTATTACAAGAAGGGGCATTGAAAATGGAATTGTCTGGACTACTTAAAAATTGTTAAAGAGAAGAAAGGGAATTGCACTATCGTTCCTACAAGTATATTTATGCTTCAAAATTGTTTTGAAATCAATAAATTATCTTGGGTTTTAGATACTAGATTTGAAACTCACATCTATAATTCATTACATAGACTTAGGAACGAGCAACATGTGGCAGTGGGTAAAATAAGGCTTCAAGTTGTTAATGGATCTCTAGTAGATGCAATTGTAGTTAGAGACTATCAATTGGTTTTCCAAATGGATTAGATTTAATTTTAAATAATTGATGTTATGTGAAAAGTTTATTTATGGAATAATTTCTGTGTCTAGATCGTCTAAGACTGGACATTTGTTTTATTATGATGATAACGTTATGAACATTATATATGATGGAAATAAAATCCGCAATGGTGTTTCAGATAATGGTATTTACATACTTAACTCTAATCATATATATGCTATGAATAATTCTTCTAATGTTGACATTAATAATAATTATCTATGGCATTGCAAACTAGGTCATATTAGCGACAAAAGACTGCAAAAACTGGAAACTAAAGGTATTCTATCATTATTTGATTCTGAATCCTTTTATACTTATGAGCCATGTCTTAATGAAAAATTGGCCAAGGCGCCCTTTAGTGAGGGCAGTGAATGGGTTAATGAACTCTTAGGTCTCATACATACTGGTGTATGTGGCCTAATGCTTATAGTTACCGAAAATAATTCTCCTTACTTTGTTACTTTCACTGATGATTTCTCGAGACTATGATATGTGGATCCTACGAAGATAAATATGATGTATTTTAGAAATTTAAAGAATCTAAGAATGAGGTTGAAAATCAAACAAACCATAAGATTGAAATACTTCGATCTGATCATGGAGATGAGTATGTTGGACAAGAGCACCAAAAGTACTTAAAAGATAATGGGATTATCTCTCAGGTTACTTTATCCTATACTCCATAACATAATAATGTTTCAGAGAGAAAGAATCGAACCTTTCAATATACTCTTCGTTCCATGATGAGTAAAGTTGAATTACATCTTTCCTATTAGGGATATGCACCGGAAACCATAGTCTTATATTGAATTTGATGCCTACTAAATTTATGCCTAAGACCCCAAATGAAATGTAGTGTGGGAAGAAACTCTACTCAAATTTTTAATGGTGTGGGGTTGTCCAGCCTACTTTAAGAACGTTGGTCCCAATAAACTAGAGGCAGGATCGACATTGTGTAAATTATAGGATATTCCAAGAATTCAATAGGATATATTTGCTATAATACTAAGGAACAAGTTTATTGTATCTCAACATTCTATCTTTTTAGAAAAGGAAATTCTTACTAAAGAAATTAATAGTGAAATTGTAGGCTTGGATGAGATCTAAGAAATGAACATAGAAGTTGAACAGTTAGATGGACCAAATTCACCAGTACACAAAAGTACACAACCTATTAGAAGGCCTAATAGGGAATCTCATGCACCAGAGAGATACTATGGTTTTCTCATGGATGGCAAGACAAAGGACCGTTTCTTAGAAGACAATAATCCTCTGTCATTCCAACAAGCACCGTGGAGTAAGTACTTTGCACTTTGGCTTGAAGCTATGAAAGACGAAATGGATTTCGTGTATGACAACAAAGTATGGACTTTGACTGACATAACCAAAGTATAAAACCCATAGCTTGCAAATGAAATTTTAAGAAAAGGCTAAATGCAGATGGAAAAGTATTAGTCGCAAAAGGGTTTCATCAAATTTATGGTGTTGATTATGAAGAAACGTTTTCGCCCATAGCCATGCATAAGCCCAATTGAATAGTGCTAGCCATTACGTCCTATAAATATGGAATACGACAAACGGAAGTGAAAACAACATTTCTAAATAGTGAATTAGAAGAGATCGTTTACATATCACAGCCTGAGGATTTCAAGGTCGGTGGGAGCAAGAGCAAGGCTTACAAATTTTTAAACAAGCTTCAAGAAGTTGGAATAAGTATTTTGATAAAGTAATCAAACAGTTTAGTTTTTATGAGAACACAAAGGAAGTGTGTGTATATCGAAAAGAACAAGGAAGTGCAATAGTGTTCTTAGTCTGATAACTTAACTACTTATTAATGATTGGAAACGATATTACAATGTTCTGGTGAAAGCGTGGTTATCCAAGAACTTCTCCATGCAATTTGGGTGGTGCATCCTAGATTCCTATATACTTAGTATTAAGATCTATAGAGATGGATCTAAAAGCGTGTAGGGATTGTCTTAATCTCTGCACATAGATACCATATTAAAAATGTTTAGCATGGACAATATCAAGTGCAGATATGTTCCAATGCAATTTGGAATCGTCCTTTCGAAGAAGGATGCTCCTTATGCTGATGAGGAGAAAGAGTATATGAAGAGGATACCATATGCATCTGTAATTGGTTCCATAATATACGCTATGCTATGTTCCATATAGGATGTGGCTTATGCATTAGGATGTGTAAGTCGGTACCAGTCTAATCCTGGTGAGAAGCATTGGACTATTGTAAAATGTATACTTAAGTACTTAAAAAATACTAAGGACTTATTCCTTATATATGGGAGTGAACACCTCCTTATAAAGGGGAATACATATTTCATTTTTCAGAGTGATATCGATAACAGTAAATCTGTATCAGATAATGTCTTTACATTAAGCGATGGAGCTGTTAGTTTGAAATTTTCCAAACAGGAAAAATAGCCAATTCAACAATGAAGGTTGAATACATCACCTTAATGAAGCAGCTAAAGAAGTGACCTAGATGCACAAATTTATGGTTGAGCTTGGAGTGACTCCGAACATTGAAAATTGATTGGAATTGTTTTGTGACAATAATGTTGCGATGCAGATCGTGAAGGAACCAAGTGTTCATAAGAAATTAAGGCACGTTCTTTGTAAGTTCCACCTTATTAGAGAACTCATGGAAATAATGAAGTAGTGATTGACTGAGCATATACCAAGGATTACATGGTAGACGTAACAACCTGGAATTTTGGTCATTTGATTTTGAATATTTATTTAATTTTAATTATTGAAATATTGGTTTAAAAGCTTTAAAACCTGAATTAAATTATAGAGATTATTTAAAATCTTTGAATTGTGAATAAATATTTAAATAGCGTTTTAAGTATTGGAATTGTGGACTTATTATTTGAATAATTATTTAAATATCTGGAGTTTGAATTGAATATTAACTAAATGGATTTAATGGTCTTATTTAATTCCTTTTAATTTATAAATAATAACGGTGAATTCATCTTGTAAATTTATTTGCAGTAATAAACAGTTCAAATAAATAATAAGAAATTTATTTTCAATACAACGACTCGATTTTTACTAACGTGTTTTAATTTAATTTATTTGATTTTTTCATAATTTTTAATTTGGAAAAAATTGAAATTATTCATTTGACGATTTATCGACAAATGGCAGTATTTTGTGATTTTTAAGAATTCAATATACAATGTATATTATTATTGTTTTGGGATTGCATCACCGTTCTTAGTGAGACCGTGTTTTTGTTTTGCCTTTAGAGGTCTATACGTGAACGAAAAACAGTGCAGCAAGATGCCGGAAAATTTTATTATAAACCTAACTACAAAAAATTCGTACAACCGAACACCCTCTTTTGTTTCTTTGTTCCTCCACTACACTGATCAAAGAAAAATATCTGCTCCTTTAAATTGCGTTCTCAAAAAAAACATAGATGTTGCCATTTATAAAATCAAAACAATTTGAAATATTCAATAAGAAATTGCAAACTTGACTCATTGGATTCGGGTGCTCTAGATCTACATACCTTTATGCTCGATATCGGTTGCATCATCGATTTAGGGATGGATAAAGTGGAGCAGCCAAGCTAGGGTTCCAATTTTCTTAAGCTATGGTCATCGTTGGGTAGATTGGGGAGTATTTTTGGGTTCGGGGTGTCGAGGAGGTCCGATGGTGGCAAAATGGAGGTTGCGACATTATCTAACAAAATGCGACACTCGGTTGTCTCATATGGGCCACCTAGGCCACATTCTGGTGGAGGATGACGAGTTGGTTCTAGTGGGGTCCGATGGATAGAGGCTTTGCCGCTAGGCTTGGTAGAGCGGCTGGAGTTGGATTTCGGTGAGCGATGGGTAAGGAGAGGCACGCGTGCACGCGTGTTCATGAAAGGAAGAAGAAGAAGCTTTTTTTTGTGCGGGTCGGGTTTACAATTGAATGGGCTAGGTCTTGTTAGTATAGTGGGGTGAGAAATAGTTTAATAATTAATTTAAGTTGTTAAATTATACATGTTAAACTTGAAAGTATGATATCTTGTTCATACATGGTCCAAATCGAACACGGTCAGTCGTGTTGGATTCGTAATAAGTTAGCTATGCTTTGGAATTGGATTGGTTGAGATCGGAGCTTATAGAAATTTCAACTAAAATTATAACGCTGTTCGATTTTAGACGAAACTAGAACGCTTCAGTGATAATTGGAATTTCGGTGAGTTAAACTCACCTTTTCGGTGAGAAATACTGAGTTCTTTCATGCTTCAATCAAAATTAAGCAGGGAAAGGAAAATATACATATGATTCGTGGGCTTGACAGCACTCAGTTCACCGCTCCTGATCAAATTGACACTGCCTTCCTAGAGTATTACATGGGTATTCTGGGTAACTCATTTAATTTTGCTCCTGACCTTAACATGTTTGATGAAATAACTCTTCCTTTACTTAGCTCTGATCATTCTTCTATGCTTGTTGAAAAAGTTACCAATGAAGAAATAAAACAAGCTCTTTTTGCAATGAACAAGAAGTCATGTGGGGGCCCTGATGGATTCAATGTTCATTTCTTCATAACTTGTTGGGACTATATTCAGAATGTTTTTTGCAAAGCTATGCACAATTTCTTCGATAAATGTTCACTCCTCTCTGAAGTGAATGCTACCAACCTTGTCTTGATTCCTAAAACAACTGATGCAAGCACGGTTTCTTCTTTCAGACCTATTTCATGCTGTAATGTAGTATATAAGTGTTTATCCAAGATTCTTGCAAATAGACTTGTTCGTGTTCTTCCCTACAAAATCTCACAGAACCAAGTGGCCTTTATCCCCAAAAGAAATATAATGGACAACATTCTTCTTGCTCAGGAGCTTCTCTGTGGTTATGGTAGGTCGAATGCTTCTCCTGCAGCTATGATGAAGCTTAATATTATGAAAGCATATGATTCTGTTCACTGGTCTACCATTGTTAGGATAATGGCATTAATGGGGTTTCCCAAACCTTTTGTGGGGTGGATTTATGAATGCATCTCAACTCCAAGCTTCTCTCTTATTCTTAATGGTCATTCTGTTGGGTATTTCAAAGAAAGGCAAGGGATTCGGCAAGGTGATCCAATATCTTCTTATATTTTCATTCTTGTTATGGAGGCTTTAACTAGTCTTCTCAACATTAAGTTTAATTCCAACCCGATTTCCTTCCACCCGAAATGCAAATTCCATAATGTGACATCTTTGATGTTTGGTGATGATATCATGATTTTTACTAAACCTCGGCTCTCTTCCATCCTCTGTGTTTTGTCCACATTATCAAATTTCCACTTGATGTCTGGTCTTAAGATAAACCTGAACAAATCCAGCATCATCTTCCCTGGCATTGACTCTAGCCTATCCTCCTCTCTCCTGCAAGCTTCTGGTCTTCAGCCTATGGATGCTAATATGTCATATTTAGGTCTCCCACTTTTAACTTCCAGACTTACCATTTCTGACTGCCTCCTTCTTTATTCCAGAATCACTTCTGTCATGGATAAGTGGTCAAATCGTTTTTTTATCACAAGCCGGTAGACTTATTCTTATAAAATCAGTTTCCTTTTCCATGCTAGTTTATTGGGCCAAAGCCTTCATTTTGCCAACAAAGCTTTTGAAAATGATTAGAAGTGCTATGATGCGCTTTCTTTGGAGTGGATCTATTCATAGTAAAAAACCTATTCACTGCTCTTTCAAACTCATTGAACTGCCCAGAGACGAGGGAGGTTTGGGAGTTATTAACATTTTGAAGTGGAATTTGGCAGCTTTTAGTTCCCACTTCAATGCTGTTCTCTCTAAGCATGGTAGTGTTTGGGTGAGATGGGTATGGACTCAAAGAATTGGCTGCAATAACTTTTGGAGTGTGATGGTTCCACAAGTATGTAGTTGGACATGGAGGAAGATCCTAGCACTAAGGCCTACTTTTCTTCTTTTCATTTGTATGAAGATGGCTGTTTCATCTGATGTTAGGTTCTGGCATGAACCATGGGTTTCCCCTGGTTTGATCATTATCAACTTATTAACACATCAACAAGTCCAACAATCTGGAATTCTTGTCATTCCTAAGGCTACTGACTATATAAATCAAGGCAATCTCCAACTTCCTTACACTTCAAATCAGCAGCTTAAAGTTTTATGGAACCAGATCCAAGGTGTCAGTATTGAATCTGTGGAAGCTGACCAAGTTTTTTGGAGAGACAGTCTCCACTCTGTCTCTCATGCTTACAGTTTAATTTATGATTTGAGCAGTGTTCCCAATTGCAGGTGGCTGAGGATAATTTGGAATGATGACTCCAGCCCGAAGGACAACTTTATGTTATGGAAAGTGGTTCATAATGCATTGCTTACAAGAACTGTCATGCTTAATATGGGCTTGAATCACGGGAACATGTGTCTTTTCTGTTCAAGCAATCCTGAAAGTGTTCAGCACATTTTCTTTGAATGTGATGCTAACCTTAACATGTGGAGAAGAATGATGATGGTAGCGGGATGTAGTGCCTTGGCAACCCCTTCAACTATTGTTTTGAACATAATCTACAAAGCAACAAGATGGAGAACCATGAAATCTCGACTGATAACCCTATGCATGAAGAAATATTTCTATGTGCTCTGGAAAGAACGTAATAGAATTTGTTTTGAAAAGAAGAGGAGAGCTGGTGAAGTATTATGGAAGGACTTAAAAAGTGAAATTTATGAAGCAATTCTGAGAAATCCGGTGTTTCCGCCTGCTATGAATCTGCCTTGGAGATAGGTATGCCTGTCTTCGGGTAGCTTGTGTGTCTCCTCTTCTTTGTTTCTCCTTGTTTATCTTTATGTGTTTGTCTTCTTCTTTTTGTTCAGCCTTGTGTGGTTTTCTTTTTTGAGGCTTGAAGTATGTTTCGAGTCTCTTTTTTTTATTGTTCCTTGCAATAAAACAGGTAGGGGTCCTGTCAACCCCGCTAGCCTTTGCTAAAAAAATAAGATATATATAGTAGAATTTACTATTTGTATTTGGTTGAAATTATTGGCCGATTGGCTAAAAATTCGCTTTTATAAGCGATTGTCATTTAAAATCGAAATATAGGAAATTATGTAGAGAAATCTGGATTTCTCACTGTAGTGATTTAAAATTTTCAGTTATATATACTTGTTGATTCTATTCAGTTATAACCATGTTATATAGATTTGTTCATTGCTAAATCTTGATTATTTAGCACTATTAGTTATGACATTGTGATATGTTCAAAACTTAACCCCTATAGTGATAAAAATCAATAACAACATTGGTTAAGTGCTTTGGCAGCTATTGGCCTCAATTTAGTATTTTGGAAATACTATTAATTGCCATTTGGCTTGAAATTGGTTTTTGATTTGGAGAATGATTTTAAATCTAACCTTCGGGTTTTTTGGCATATTTTTATTTAAGCAGATTTTGAACTTCTCTATTTTAGCCCAACCTTTTTATTTGTCCTTTCTAAATCATTTAGAAGTATTTTAAAGTTGTTTATTTTTTGTTTAATAATGTTTAAAAGCAGTTTGTTTATCTATATTTAATTTTTTTGAAGTTATTATCAATATTTTAATATTGTAAATAGTTATTTATTTAAATAATTAATATCGTTTCAAGATAATTAATAAGTATTTATTAATAATGTTTTGGAAGTTAATTATTATTTATTATAATAATGTTTTAAGATTAATTATTATTGTTTAGTAATAATGTCTGAAATTATTAACTATTATATTTATAATGTTTTGAAGTTGATAATTACTATTTATTAGTAATGTTTTGCTGTTAAAAATATTGATTATATAATAATGTTTTGAAGTAAATAATTACTATTTATTTATAATGTTTTGAAGTTATTAATTATTATATTAATAATGTTTTACAGTTAATACTTTATTTTATTAGTGATGTTGGAGAGTTAATTGATTATTTATTTAGGATGTTTAAAGTAAATTAATTTGTCTGATTAATTGTATTTATAAATAATAAATTGATTTATAAATGGAATCTCATTTAATAAAAGAGATTTATTAAAGAGTTTACAAATGAAAATGGGGTTTTGATTTATAAGAATTTTTATAAAGGCTATAAAGGATTTTTACAAAAGGGAATTTAGAAGGGATTTTTATTAAGGAGTTCTATAAAAGAATAAAGTTTTATAAATGGGTTTATCGATTTATAAAAGGAGTTTTATAAAATGATTTTTGAGATTTATGAAAGAGTTTTATAAATTGTTTTAGATATTTATAAAATCGTTTTATAAATGATTTTAGAGATTTATAAAAAAAGTTTTATAAACGATTTTAGAGTTAAATAAAGGAATGAAATTTATAAAAGAAATTGAGATTGGATTTCCCCAAATTGACCTTCTTGATTTCAGTGATGTGGACATTCGTTCCATGCTTAACACCGAAGGAATAACGTTTGGGTTTATCCTTATTTCCATTTCTTTTAAAATAATATTATTTTAATCCTTTGATATGATTTTGAAATAAGAAATCTTTCATAGTGTTTTTTGTGAATATACTTATATTGTTTTTTTATGAATATGTTTATACCGTTGAGATAAGTATATGAATACATTTTCTAAGTAGGGAAAATGTAGTGTTTTTGTGAATAAACTTATACTGTTGGGATAATTATATTGATATTTTTTCCAAGTATTGAAAGGAGTCTAAATGGTTTTTGAATATATCTTTGTAAAAGTATTTTGATACGAGAATTTACAATGTAGCTTCAATTAATGAAAAGATTAATTAAAGTGGCTTAGTGGTTGCTTTGTGTTTAAACGTGCTTGGTTAAATCTTTGGTTGAATTATTTCTTTATTTGATAGTTAAATAACCAACTATCAAATGTTGGCCCATTGTTGGTTCGAAGAGACCGAGATCAGATATATTATCCGAAAACCACTTCGAACATGCATAAGCATTTCAAATTAGAATATATATCTTGAAAATAATCAAAGATGGAGTTCTTTGAAGTGCAAGGGCTACATGCTACTAATCTTGAGGATGATTCCAAAATGGATGTAGTAAAAGTAGTGCTTCGGTTTGTTCATATCTTGAACTACTTGTATGGACGAATGCTGGCATTGCATTTTTTCTTGGAGGCCAGTGTTAGCATTCCAAGTGGGATTAATATCTAAAAGATAAACGTAGCCTCAAGTCTCATCAACCAAGAATGACTAAAACATGAGATATGCTTTAGGGGTTAAGTGGGCCGCACCCATTAGGGTATTGTCATCACCCTTTCTAGATATATACATTTATGGATTTGGTTGTGCATGAGAGCTATCGGAAAAGGTTGCAAAGCAACCAAGGTGATGAAATACTCGGAACTATCCAGTAAGGGGTAGGGCCGGTCCTTGTTCACAAGGGGTCCATGCAAGGCCATCGTTACATTTTTTAGAGATGTACTATGGCAAGCGGTATCTAGTGCTTTGTCATCGTATGGAAATCCATTCTCCAATAAGTACCTTCGGATGTAGTTGTGTACCTATTATGCTGGAATTTAATCAATGTAACAATTTCGGCTATGATTGAATATTTTTTAAAACCCAGACATTATTATAATATCACTGGATTTTCTATAGAAATGTTTGGGTTATCGTATGGTAAAAACTCATCCGTGTTTACGTGTGGCATGGTCTTACGAGATACCTTTCTTTTAAAGGTTTTATAACATTAAAATCCATTTAAGGTGTGTTTTCTCATGTTGGTTTACCAGACTGATCCGGGCATTATTTTTCTTATAATGCTCGGATCAGACAGAGCATATTTATAGAATTATTTTGGAGCTTAGGAGACAAGCTGGATGCCCAAGACTTATCTACGCATTTCTTTCTTTTCCCCTGCAATGGTTGTTGTGTTTATTAGAAATTTGTGAGGATAGGTTATTATAACTGTCCAGGTTGATGATTTGTTTAGCGTACACTGATTGATGTATGTACATGGTAGTTTTTCTTTATGTAAAGATATGTTGTATATTATATATTACTCGTCATGATGTGAGATTTTGTTCTGTTCTTTTTGTGATGACCCGGATATTTAACGGTTGTTGATTGGTAATTAACTAGTTTAAAATATCGGAGTATTAATTTTGATGGGCCAAACAAATGAATTTCTGATAATTAAAAATATCTGAATAAATATATGTAAACATAAGTGTATAAATATACAAATATAGGAATGTATGCTCATATGAAATAATATGTATGAAAATAACAATAAATGTGGAGGTATATATGTATATTTATAAAATGATAAAATATATACATATATAAGTATATACCTAAACAAGAATATAAATGTATGTATATGCCTATGTGGAATAAAATAAATGAAAGTTGTATGAATGTGAATAAATATATAAAATAAAGCAATGCGTATGAATGTAAATGCATGTACATGAGGGCAAATATAAGTAAGTAAATTATTTGTGTGTATGTTATAAAAAAATAAATAAATAGTGCATATGTATATATAGATACCAAAGAACATATAGATGCATACACATAGGGGGACAAGCATTTAATGCACATTTCAACTTTAGCATACAAAACCAAATACATCAAAGCTTTTTCATATAAAATCAATTCATGTCAGGTCACAATAGTGTACAAATCAAAGAAATAAACAAAAAAGGAAGTAAAAGAAAAATGTAAATATATGAAGATCTGTACAATACCTCAGCCTTGGCTTACCCTGTAATCTTCATTCTTCTCTATATATACGTACATCTCCTTGTTTCAGTTCGTTCTCAAGACTAAGCAAACCAGAGAAAAAAAAGTAGTAAACATTTTCATTTTTTACAAACTTAAATAACCTTTCCATTAAACAAGGAAAAAGTTTTAATAAGGAGATCAGGCTAGCAGTTTCAAAAAAAGAAGTTGCTATGTTCAAACTTTTCTCAGGTGAGTAAACTTCCTTTAAGAACAGTTTTAACTATGTTATGTGATGAATCTGTAGAGTAAAGTTGTAATAGGATTTTCATGGATGATTTCAATTAGATTATAGATTGAATTACTGTATATAGCTATTCATGTCTGTGTGTATACATGTTCTTGACTCTGTTATATTCACAGTTTCAAACTACTCGAATAAATTTATATCTCCCAATCCATATCAACTCAGGCTTTGATCTTTGAAGGTAAAGTGTCTGTAACAATGAAGTATTAATAAAAAAAAATTGTTTCAAGAATTTTAATTAAGAAATTACTTCAAAAATGATAAATCTCAGAGATAATCAAAGAAAAGCTAAAATTGGATCAACTAGAAATTTTGCTTTGATTATGTAAGCTAATTTTTGTTTGAAAATTTTGAATTTTGATATAAATTTTATGATTTTAAATCACGTGATTGATGAGATATTCAGAGTTGATAAATTTTGGGTTTATCGTCAATCGCCGTCGATCGATGACAAATTGAGGCACGTGGTTCATATCAGAGGTGGCTTGTGGAACGAGGATGGTGGGAAAAATAGTCAAGAATTTTCTGAAATGCCGTGGTGGCACGGCGAGATTGATATAGGGTTTAAGTGGTTGTGTCAGTCGTGGTTGGTTTCGTGGCATTTGTGGCGTCGACATCGCGTCGAGTTGAATCGGAGTTTTGGAGAAAGGAAGATGGAGAGCATGCGAAGATTCAGGAGAAGGGCCGGGGTCTCCGATGATCGGAAATGATGAGGCAAGGTGGATCTTTGGGATGGGTTTTGGAGACTGCTGTTGTTCTTTGGTACGATTTTGAATTGGTGAATGGTTCATCGACCTGGGTGGTCAGGTCGACTCAGGGGAGGATCGTCGACATGCGGATAGTCGGAGCAGTGGTCGGAGGTGAACTGGTTGCGTGTACACGTGCACGTGATATTCTGATATCCCTGGAGAATAGCTTTGAAATGGAGGAAGGATTGGGAAAGTAAGAAGATGCTCGAAGTTGTCTAGGAAGGATACTCGGTGTTTCAGCTGATTTGCTCGGGTGGGTCTTCGAGTTTTTCGTGTGTGTTGTTCCAGATTTTAAGCGTAACAGTTTAAATTTTAAACAAGTTATAAAAATATATAAATATATAAAGAAGAGGAGGAAGCTCGGGGGAAAGGGTGAGAAAACTCGGGTTTTTGGTTCGAGTAACCCTAGGATTTCCTCGGGTAAAATGATTATGTTTTCAAATATTAAAGATAACATAATTAAGTTTTTAATAATTCACTAAATCATTATTTTAAATAAAGGTGTTTATTTAAATGGTTATTTAATTAAGTTGTATAATTTATTTCAACCTAGTAGGTTAATTCTTTAAGTGGTTTAAACTTAATTAGTAAATAAGAAGATTAAATATGTGTAATCGTTAATTAAACTTAAAGGGTTTAAGTTAAGTTAGGTTAATGATAAATTATTTTCTAAAGTTGTTAAATAAGATTCTTAAGAAATTAAATTAAGATAATGGTTTATCTTTTAATTAAATTTAGGTTGAGTAATTAAAGATTAATTAATTAAGGAATTAATTAAGGTTGATTTATCAATGGGATTAATTGAGAATAATAATTTAAGGTTAATTAATTGAGGATAATTAACCAATGGGATAATTACTTGATGGAAGTAATTAAAGGGAAATTACTTAATGGAAGTAATTAAGGATTAATTACTTAGTGTAATTAAATAAAGGATTGATTAGTTAAGGATCAATGTAATAAATTATTGTTAATGAGAGTAATTAAAGGTTAATAAATGAAGGATAATTAATTTGTGTAATTAATTAAAAGCTAATTACTTAATGTAATTAAAGATGATAATTAAAGGATGATTAATTAATTGGTTTGAAATTAATTAATGTTAAGTAAGCAGGATTAAAGATGATTGAAGTAATTAATTTAATTTATTTAAATTAATTAGAAATGGTGTGACTAATTGGTCTTGCTTAAGATATATTGAATGACTTAGATTATTAGATATCTCTGATATGTGTTTTGTGCTGCTTTTGTGATATGAGATACTTGGTTGAACTGTGATATTGTGGGTTATATAACTGAGATGGATGTTTGTGAATATGGAATCCTGAATATAAATTGTATCGTTAAACTTAAAACAATTTGGTTTAAAGAGTGACATTGGATTCGAAGAGACCGGCGTCGGGTATCAGTAAATACCTGAAACCTCTTCGATTTGTAATCTACAATAATTCTTTATGATTTTGACTTTGGGATAAATAGGCTGGAATGGAATAAATGATGTAAACTTGGACATTTAATCTGAGTAATAATGCTTAAGATATGATTGTAAGATGTGTATTTGACTTTGGCAAGTTAAGAACTTGTTGTGAGGTATGAGTTACCCCGGGTTTTAAATAAGTTTTATGCATTGGTATTTCATGTTAGATGGGTTTACTCACGCTGGTTTCCAGCCTGACCCGGGTGTTACTTTGATGTAATGCTCGGGTCAGACCGAGTATTGCAGATTTTCAGGTAAGGACGTTCTGGAGCTCAAGAGACGAGCTGGGTGGTAGGAACGTATGGAGTGTTTCCGCTGTGATATATTTCTGTTTATCTGAGATATGTTGATTTGTATATGTCCAGTGATTGTGTATGTGTGAACTCTGATGTATTAAAATATAATTGACAGATACAGTATTCTTTGTAAACTGGTATTATTTGATATTATATTTTAATCTGCTGCGAATGTGAGACTCTGTGTTGTGTTTCTGTTTCTTCTTCTTCTATCTCTTTCTTATTTTCCCTAACTATCTGGAATTTTTGGTATCGAAAATTCCCGGTCGTTACATTTGGTATTAGAGCTGAAGGTTAAGCGAGAACCTTGGCTCTGGTGGGTTTACTCACTAAGGATAGGGTCAATAATACCCTAAAATGAGTTGAGAGTATTATATATGATAGCGTACTTGTTATTTCCTTATATAAAGGTTTTAAAAATGGTTTTAAAACTGGATGATTTTATATAAGTAAAGCAATAATTGGTTATTAAATAAGGAATTAAGTAATATATATATATATATACACATATCCAAATAAGGATTGGATAAAATGAACTATACAAATAAGATGAATTAAAATGGTTTCAAACCAGAAAATAAACGGTTATTGAGTTTAAATAGGATGATTGTTTTCCAATAAGCAAATAAATGTTTTAAGGAAGTAACCATTAGATGTGAATAACTTGTAAATTAGAAAGGATGTAAATCGAAAAGTTTTGAAATTGTTTCAAATGTTAATAAAAATATTAAAGAGTATTATTCAGAATATTTTGAATGTGATCTTATTTTAAAATAAGAGTTGTTTGAAAGCATTAAAGGAAACTGTTTGAACTAAAACCAAAAGTGGTTTAAAATTTAAGGATAACTTAGAGTGTAAAGGAAATAATATGTATATATAAGGAATATACATAATATCAAAAAAAATGGGTTGAAATAAACTCTAAATGTTGAGTTTTAAATTTGGAATGAGATGTGATACCCAAGGTGATAAGTTTTTGAACTTATAAGATTATTAATGTGAAGTTTAAATTTTGAAGAAGGAATTTAAATTGGGTAAGGTTAATGAAATTAAATTGAATTTAACTTTGGGAAAGTTAAATAATTTAACAAGCAACCTGAATTGGAAATTTCGAGATGAAATTGGAATCTAACTTGGGAAGTTAAATGGTTAATTTGAATTAGGAGTTTGTGTGATCTCAAAATGGGTTTGAGATCTGGAAATTGGAAATGGGTGGATGTTTTAAAATAAATTGGATGATATCATCCTATTGTTATTAATAATCTTTAAATTTTGAATTGGATTTGTTTAAATGAATGAGGAATGAAGTGTGGTAATATATCCATTATTGTGATAATAGGGAAATTAAACTTTAATTTGAAATTAAGGATATGGAATTACTTTGAACAGAAAATTTGAATAATTGAATTTGTAAATTAAAATTGTTTTGAACTCTTATTTGAACTTTGAAATAAGTTAAGTAAAGATAATTTAAAATGGAATTTTGAGAATTGGACTCAGAATTAAATTATTTAAAGATTTGTATTATTGATTTAAACATAAAGGCTAATTTGATTTAAGGGGTTAAATCAACATTTGAAAATTTAACTCGAATTTATATAATTCGAGATGGTTTAAAGTTAAGATTTAGATTTCATTAGTTCAAATTGAATTTAGTTTGAATTAACTAGAATTGAAGATGGATAAGTATAAAATTCAAATGGAAAATTTGAATTGGATTAATTTGAAATAAAATTTAAGATTGAATGAGTTCAAATTCAAATGGGAATTGGGATTAATTCATATAGAAATTGAAATGATTTGAAATTGAAGTGGATTCAATTTGAAATTAGTCTAAATTAATTTGAATAATTTGGAATTGTAATTAAAGTGAATATGTTTAAAATCAAATGGAATTTGATCTCAATTTGGAAAGAAATTGAGGTTAATTCAACTTGAATTGGGTATAAATCAAGTTCAAGGGAAATTGAAGTTATTCAAATTAGAAGTGAGTCAATTTAAATGGAAGTGGAAATTTAAATTGAATTGATGGGGAATTGAATAGTTTGACTCTGGACTATTTTCAAAATAAATTGTTTTAATATAAATCTATTTTTCCAAACTATTTACTATACAACTTTTCTTTTTAAACCTAAAACTATCTTAAGCTTGTTTTACAATTACTTTTGGAACTATTTAACAATTTTACAACTGATTTATAAACTAATTACTGTTTTTCAATTTTTTTTATAAATAATTATTATTTTCAACTATTTACAATTACTTAACTATTTTACAGCTTTTTACAGTTAATAATTATTTTTCAACTACTTATTTATTTAAAAAAAAAATTCAAGCTATTTTCTAAATTTAAGCTAATTAGAGTACAAACTGTTTATGATTAAATACCCAATTGGGATAAGAATTAAAATGGTAATCCAAGAGAGGATTGAAGCAAAGGTGAATAAGTGGATAGAGACTAAAAGGAATGTGAATAGAAAAGGAGAAATTGATTTAGCTAATAATCAATGAAGATAAATACGTAGGATGTACGTATATTATTCTATTCGCATAGTGATTTGATCCAGATTTGAGCATAGAATTTCGAGATAGTATTATCAATCCGAGTTGGGATTTTCGCTCGATTTTCGACGGCGAACCTGGATATGGATTTTTGATTGGTTCTGGATATTCTCTATCATAGTTGTGACTATGCAAGGAGAATGGCGATTTCTGATCAAGAAACCAGATCTGAGTCCGCACTAGGAAGTCGGGTGGACAATACTAGTTCGAAAGTAAAATTGTGTGATCGAGTGAGCGATCAGATTGATATAGCGTACGGATGATATGTGTACATCGTACGGGTTTGAATGAAATTGATATTGAAAATTTATGGATAAGAATTATAAAATGGTCTTTGAAATGAAGAGTATATTTTGTGAAATATATGATGGGGTAAAATGGAAATTGGAAATTTCTATGATTAAAGATTCACTTTATGAAGAAAAGTAATGTGGTTAATAACTTTATAAAACAGTAATCAAATTTGAATATTTGATTTGGGATAAACAAAGTTATATGTCTGGTTATATATGGTAGACTCCCCTTGTTGAATCTATTGCCAGAAGAAAAGGATTTTGAAAGTATTTGAAGTATAAAAGTGAATTTATACAAGTATGAAGTGATTCAAAAATTTCCCAAGGTTATTATATATATATATATATATATGTATATATAAAGGATTTTGTGAAAATGATTTTGGGAAAAAGTTTTGGGAACCTATGGATTTCTAAAAAGGCTTTTGATTTTTGAGGAAAATCAAATTTGGAACTTGGAAAGCCTAATTTGTGAATTATCGATTTTGGGATAATCGATTTTGAGAAAGGAGAATTATATGAGATTCATACTTGGTGTATGATTTGGAGATACTATATATATAGTATAAAGTGTTTTGAAGTGGCTCTGGGGAAAAAGGCGCTCCCTTGAATGAACTTCTCAGGAGTGCCACAAGGTGGTACTGCCTTGAGCCCTAAGGGGGGGTTTCTAAAGTTGATCATGTGAGGAGTCCGGAGAAACTAGTTCCTGAGGATTGTTGGGTAGCGAAAGTCGAGGGCGTTGATGCCTACAGGGGCATTTGGGTTATGCTGTGACGACAGTGTAACTCGATGTCGCTGCGATCTACTGTGTGGACCATAGCGAAAATCGTGTGGAGGATGAGTGCCAATAGTCTACACTTGATTTTGCCGGGATGGCAACGTAACATCGGTAGACTGCGATCTATGGTCAAGTGGAGAAGTTTCATTCTTTTGGCAGCGAAATTCGAGGGCGCTGATGCCTACAGTTATATGGGTTTTTGCTGTGATAGCAACGTAAAGCCCGGGTATAACTGCGATCTGTAGTGGGTTCCATGGTGTAATCGGGGGGCGCGGAGGCCTACGGTTATCTATGGATTTTGCCGGGACGGCAACGTAACCATCGGGTTAACTGCGACCGTGGATGTGAGTGATGATTTCCAGAGCATTCTCACCAAAGATATTTCCTCTATTTTCAAAAATTGTTTTCTATATTTTCAATAAAATTATTTTCCAAGTATTTTCACTGGGTGTTGAAAACGGGTTTACCAAGTATTTATAGATTTTCAGTCCTACGCCTGATCAACGTATGACCGAATTTCTGTAAGAACAAGGATGGAATTGTTGAAACATCGAGTTATAAAAGTATTTTTATAAAAACTATTTTAATAATATTATATAGATTTTTAAAGTATTTTAAAAATAATCAAAGAAAATTTATCTGATTTTAAGCATTTTAATAATCGTGACTTCGTTCCTTTTCGAGGACGAAAAGTGTGACGACCGCCCATGACCCCTGCACCGAATCTAGAGAAAGTGCGCTGTAAAGTGTGCCAGGCGACCATGGACGATTGTCAAGGTAAATTAAAACAACAGAATCTATCGTATTACTCACAGCGCATGGACAAAATACAATAGAACATATGTATAGTGAAGCTTTACAGAACAAAATGACATCATATAAAACTCCATAATAGTTGAGTACAAGCATCCAAATAGTCAACCATCAAGCCTCACTACATATCACGCAGAGATTATACAAACAGCGGAACATCCAGTACATATAAGAAGAAAGAAACAATATGCAATACTCCAGCTCGTCTTCGATATCAGCACCGTGAAAAGCTAGAACAGCACCTGTCACCTGCTACCTAGTCTGCCCGTCCCAAAAATGGACGAACAGCCCAAGGCAATAAGAATTAAAAACATAAAGCCTTGAGTCAGACAACAGTCTTAGTGAGCAGTAAATTAACTAACAACATACCAAAAGAGCATAAAGGAAAAGGAATAGGAATACAACCCTCCCACTCCACCTCTTTCTACAGTGATAGCCCCCAGACACACACTAAGCAGAAGCAGGCATAGCAAAACATACAATTTAAAACAAAGCAATTATCACTCGAGTCAAGAGCGATGTTTTCCAAGTACAAATCCCAAGGTCTAAACCAAGGTCAGATAAGCGCCCAGGAAATACCGCTCTTGAGACCGAATGACGATACAACTAAACATCCATGACTCGGCTATCACTGTTATCCTTGCTTCGATACCACCGTTAATTGAATGACCGGCACCTACTTTCAGCCGTCCGTCAAGGGCTAATGGAAACCCCGGTTCTAGACATAACTCCCGCACGTCATCGTGACCCGTGCCTAGGACTATCGAATCTGCCCAGAGTACTTGACCATCAACTTGGTCTTTTGGGCGTCCCCATGTACTCTTGCTTAGAGCATGCTAGAACCTTCAACAACGATGAGATCTCAGCCTTCTAGTCATCCTCCTCGACGACTATTTCCATACTAGCTCAAGCGCCTCTCGAGCATCCATTATCCTTAACTCGAATCATATCACCGAGTTACCAACATGCTTGGAATGATCCCGTCTGGATTAGACCAAGACTATCTCATATCATACTTCGCTTCCTCACATCCTCGCAAAGCTTTATCCCAACATCATCATCATCAAATCTATGCATAAGAGCTTCACCATCCGCTACATATGCCACAAGCAGCTTTTCCAATTCAAGAGTCTTTCCCTTAGCTTTTGAATCATCTTCGGTCTAAAGCAAATCATCAATCATCTAATTCATAGCAATCTATCAAATCAAACATTAATCCAAGCAATCAAGCATTCAAATATGATCTAAGTAGACAATTATCACAATAATGGCATTTTCGTAATTAAAGAGTTGAAAGTCCAACAAGTATGGAAACATGAACAATATCTCTACAAACTTGATGAATGAACTTGCATAGGTTAACATGTGATAAAATGGATGTAACATCATCATGAACAATGGATCTACATGGATCTACACTTAGGATGAAGAAAATGCATGGAAATCACTATTTTAAACACCAAATCAAGCCAACAATCCGATATACTCCTTTGGATCCGTGTGAGAGATAATCACCACTCACCAAATCACCTAAACAACCTCAAATCAACACGCTTCAGATCTGGACAGCGAAGGATCAAGCTTGATCTATCACGAATCCGCTTCAAACGAAGAAATCTCACTTAAAAGGATGAAGATCTTCAACTTTAGCTCTTGAATCTTCAATCTTGATCTTCGATTTGGATGAAAGGAAGCACTAGATTAGAGTGGAGAAAAGAAGTGAAGAAGTGTAGAAGTCGAGCTCTCAAAATGGCAGCACTTCGTCGCTTCAAAATCCGGATCCCAAAAATGAAGCCAACCCCCTTCTATTTATAACTGAAAATTCACTAAGTCGTCCGCCCCCTATAAGTCGTTGCCGACTTAACTACCTCCGACTTACGACTTAGCACTCACGACCTACCAGAACTTCACTCTGCGCAACATAACAGTCTCCGATCTAACAGGCCATACGACTTACGACCTAACCATAGCTCCGACTCAACACATGCGCCCCTAAACGACCTAACGACTTAGCAGACTACGACTTAGTGATCCTGCGACTTAAGCTTCTCTCCGACTCAACAACCCAAGTCTCTACAACTTAGCACCCAGGCGCTTCTACGACTTAAAACAATGCACCTCTGAAACTTAATACTTTGCCGACCTACGACTTATCAAAATCTACTAGTCTACGACTTAACAGACCCTAATCTCTACGACTTACGACTTAACTCCCCTAAGTCGTCTACAACTTAACAGCTCAACTGGGTCTCCGACTTAACAGGTAACTGGGTTACGACTTAACCCATACGACTTAGACAACTTAGCACCATACGACTTACCTTAAGTCGTCTAAATCTATAAGTCGGCTAATTCTATAGGTCGTCTATCTCCAAACTCCTAAGTCGTTAACTCGGACCCACTAGGTCGCTAACTCCACTAGGTCGCCCAACCACTATCTTCTATAAGTCGGTCAACACCATAAGTCAGTAACTACTGGGTTGTTAACTCGTTAACTCGTCCAACCGACCTAACCCCTAACTCGGTTAATCCCTTATGTCGTCCCAAACTGTCAACCGACTTAACACTAACTCGTCCAAAACTCCTAAGTCGGCTACGACTTAGGACTTAAGCAAAATTTTCGATCCGTAAAAATACGGGTCGTTACATTCTCTCCCCCTTAGGAATTTCGCCCCCGAAATTCCAAACAAACAAATCAATCAAAGACTATTCTGCATGCCTACCATCCATAGCAATCAACAAACCATGCATCTAATTCTAGCTTAGCATGCAGAATTCTAAAACTAGAACAAGTTACAACGTTGTTAGATGATACGACACCTTAGGGCCATACCTTGAAGAGTTCAGGATGAGCTGCTTTCATCCTCTCTTCCACCTCCCATGTACAGTCGTTATCATCGTCACTCCATTGTATCTTGAGCAACTTAACTATCTTCCTCCTAAGCTGTTTCGTGTCGGTTTCCACAACACGAAGCGGCTTACGAGGTCTTCTATCGACTGGATCAACTTCGAAATCTTCACAGCTATCAGCAGAAACTACCGTACTCGAGTCGTGCACATACTTCCGTAGATACGATACATGAAAAACATTGTGCACACCCGACATCTTCTCCGGTAACTCCAATCTATAGGCGAGCTTTCCAATTCGCTCGATGATCGGGAATGGTCCAACAAATCTCGGAGTCAATTTTCCTTTCTTCCCGAATCGGATAACATTCTTCAGTGGAGAAATCTTCACGAAAACCATATCTCCCACGTCGAATTCCAAATCCTTTCAATGCTTATCGGCATAACTCTTCTGACGGTCTTGGGCTGCCTTCATTCGTTGCCGAATGATCTCTATACAATTCGAAGTCTATCGAATCATCTCTGGCCCAAGTATCAACTTTTCTCCAGTTTCTATCCAACACGTCGGAGAGTTACACGGTCTTCCATACAATGCCTCATACGGTGCCATACCAATACTTGACTGGTAACTGTTGTTGTATGCAAACTCCACCAAATGAAGGTGATCTTCCCATGATCCTCCAAAGTCCAAAACACAAGCTCTAAGAAGATCTTCCAAAACTCGGTTGACTCTCTCGGTCTGACCATCTGTTTGAGGGTGATAAGCTGTACTCAAACACAACTCGGTTCCTAAAACTTCCTGGAAGCTCTTCCAAAATCCACTAGTGAACAATGGGTCTCGATCGCTCACTATACTCTTCGGAATACCATGGAATCGAACTATCCACTTAACATACAACTCAGCCAACTTTGATGCAGTCCTAGTCGATCGAACGGGAACGAATCGTGAACTCTTAGTCAAACGATCTACGATGACCCAAATCCCTTCGTTTCCCGTTCTTGTTCTAGGTAATCCATCAATAAAATCCATCGATATCTGCTCCCACTTCCATGTAGGAACTTCTAATGGCTGGAGTAATCCACTTGGCTTCTTCTGTTCGGCTTTTACCAACTGGCAGTTCATACACTTGGAAATAAAATTTCCAACATCCTTCTTCATACCTTCCCAGCAGTATGTTCTCTTCATATCCCGATACATCTTGTTTCCACCTGGATGAATTGTCAACTTCGAGTGATGACTTTCCTTCAGAACTTCATCTCTCAATCCATCTATATCGGGAACAACTAGTCGTCCTTGTTTTCGAAGCCAACCCTCTCGATCGACCTCGAATCCTTTATCCTTTTCTGGATCCAATCCAGATTCCAAATCATGGATAATCTTGACAATCTTATCATCACGCTTTTGACTCTCGCCAATCCTTTCCACAAGAGTTGGCCTTATTGATAAGTTTGCCAACATCTCAGGTTCCAATTCACATCTAGGCCTGAAGTCAAATCCAGCTAAATACTCGAGACTCTTCCATTCTGAAAACATGGCTTCCAATCCTGCATGTCTTCGACTTAACGCATCTGCCACTGCGTTACCTTTTCCCGGAGTATAAGCTATACCAAAATCATATGATGCCAAAAACTCTAGCCAACGTTGCTGCCGAAGATTCAAATCCTTTTGGGAGAAAAGATACTTCAACGACTTATGATCCGTAAACAACTCAAATCGAACTCCCAATAGATAATGTCTCCACATCTTCGGAGCAAAAACAATTGCCGCTAACTCCAAATCATGAGTCGGGTAATTCCTTTCATGCGGCTTCAGTTGTCGACTGGCATACGCAACAACTTTATCTCTCTGCATCAGCACTGCTCCAAGTCCAGTACCACATGCGTCGGTGTAAACCACCATCTCATCATTCCCACTAGGAATAGTCAGAACAGGAGCACTCGTCAATCTCTCTTTCAGGATTCCGAAAGCTTGCTCACACTTAGCATCCCAACTGAACACATGGTTCTTCTTCGTCAACCCTGTTAACGGTGCAGCTATCTTGGAGAAGTCTTTGATAAACAGTCGATAATATCCTGCTAATCCAAGAAAACTTCTCACATCAGATGCATTCTTAGGTCTAACCCAATCCTGGATTGCTGCCACCTTAGCGGGATCAACAGCTATTCCACTTCCAGAAATCACATGTCCTAAGAACCTCACTTCACTCTTCCAGATGTGACACTTCGAAAACTTAGCCTTCAGCTGATGTTTCCGCAAGATTTCCAAAACAATATACAAGTGCGTCTTGTGCTCTTCTTCAGTTCTGGAATAAATCAGAATATCATCCACGAACACAAGTACGAACTTGTTCAACTGATCTCTGAACACTCTATTCATAAGATCCACAAAATATGCTGGCGCGTTAGTCAACCCAAACGGCATTACCAGCCACTCAAAGAAACCCGATGGTGTCCGAAAAGCAGTCTTCGGCACACTATCCTTAGCCACTCTCAACTGGTGAAATCCCGTTGCCAAATCCATCTGAGAAAACACCTTAGCTTCGTGAAGCTGATCAAACAAGTCATCTATTCTCGGCAATGGATACTTGTTCTTCTTAGTCACCTTATTCAGCTCACGATAATCGACGCACAATCTCAACGACCCATCTGCCTTGGTTGCAAACACAACTGGTGCACCCCACTCGGACACACTACGCCGAATGAATCCTTTCTGCAAAAGATCATCAACTTGCACCCTCAACTCTTGCTGTTCCCTAGGCGCCATCTGCCTAAGAGGCATCACAACAGGTCTGGCTCCTTCAACTAGATCTATACGAAACTCGATCTCTCTATGCGGCGGCAACCCTTTGACTTCGTCAAAGACATCCTCGAATCCATTCGCGATTGGCACTAATGACAGTCCATCCCGTGGAACAACCAGCGAATACATGAAGCTCATGAAGACGCCTTCTTCATGCTTACATCGTATCACAACCTTTCGCCCCTCCACATTCTCGACTGTCACTTCCAGCCTCTCGCAATCAACCTTTGCCGCATACTTGCTAAGCCAGTCCATACCCAAAATAATTCCGAACCCCGCAAATTTCAGAACAAAACAATCACAAACAAAAGAGCAACCACGACTCAACACAATCAGACCACGGCATAACATACACAAACAAGACGAACCTCCAACTGGATTAGTCACAACCAATGGCCTATCAACAATATCCGGTTCCAAACCCAACCGGCCTACAAGTTCATTACAAACAAACGAATGCGACGGTCCAGTATCAAACAGAACTCTAACTGGAACACCACATAGGAAAAGAGTACCTTGAACCACCACACTCTTTCCCTTCTCTTCAGCGGTAGGAGTCTTCGAAGAAGACGGAACAGCTCCCAAAGCATAAGCTTGCACAATCTGCTTGTCCCTTCTCGGTTCTGGACAATTCTTCCTGAAATGCCCCGGCTTGTCACAGTTGTGACACTTCATCGGTGCCTTCGGATTCTTACAATCCTTCGAGAAATGGCCCTTCTGTTGACAATTGTAGCAAGTCACCTCGCCTTTCTGCTTCTTTTGGCCATCCTTACCCTTCTGCTGTTGCTGCTTCCTCTTCTTGTTTCCACCCTGCTGGGGTTTAGACTCTTCCCTGGTCACAGCAACAACAGATCCTTCCTTAGGAAACAGACTCTCATGCCTGAGAGCTTTCTCCATAAGCTTCTCAAACGAATCATCCAGATGATCCACCAACTGCCTCCCAAGATAGCCGTCCAAGCCTGTCACAAACTTCTCATTCTTCTGATATGCAGATTCAATATATGACCGAGCATACTTGGACAAAGCTTCAAACTCAGAAACATACTCAAGGACTGATCTTCCACCTTGCTTGAGCTCCACAAACTTCTTGAACAGAACAGACTTCTGAGCTGTAGAAATGAACTTAGCTTCAAATCTAGCTTGGAATTGCTCCCAAGTAATCTCTTCCTCCGCAGTATTGATGGTAATAGAGTTCCACCAATCAGAGGCTCTCCCTTGAAGCTGCCTTGATGCCAACTTCCTCTTAGTTGCATCATCAATTCCCAAATCACCAAAGATCCTTCTACAAGCATCTATCCATCTCTGGACTTCAATAGTTGATTCTGTTCCCAAGAAAACCTTTCCTCCAAGAGAAGTATAGTCCTTGCACAACTTAGCAAAATCCACTGGTTTCGGAGTGTGGACTTGAACTCCAACATCTACTGCTGCCCCCGGAACTGGTATCCTTCTCATGATCGAAGTCATCATAGCTTCGAACATAGCTGCATAATCAGCAGTTCCCTCAGTAGCACGGCCTTCCCTAGCAGCTGGCCTCCCTCTTCGACTCATTCTCAATATCTATAAAAAGGAATGATCAGAACATCTAGAGAAACAACTGCATAAAGGACTCAAACTCAACTAAACTACTATATTATATATATAGTATTCATCCATCAAAATACAATTACGTCTCTCATACGTAGTTACGTCAGCGAGCGTTGGGTAAAATCGATTAACCAATGCTCTGATACCAAATGTGACGACCGCCCATGACCCCTGCACCGAATCTAGAGAAAGTGCGCTGTAAAGTGTGCCAGGCGACCATGGACGATTGTCAAGGTAAATTAAAACAACAGAATCTATCGTATTACTCACAGCGCATGGACAAAATACAATAGAACATATGTATAGTGAAGCTTTACAGAACAAAATGACATCATATAAAACTCCATAATAGTTGAGTACAAGCATCCAAATAGTCAACCATCAAGCCTCACTACATATCACTCAGAGATTATACAAACAGCGGAACATCCAGTACATATAAGAAGAAAGAAACAATATGCAATACTCCAGCTCGTCTTCGATATCAGCACCGTGAAAAGCTAGAACAGCACCTGTCACCTGCTACCTAGTCTGCCCGTCCCAAAAATGGACGAACAGCCCAAGGCAATAAGAATTAAAAACATAAAGCCTTGAGTCAGACAACAGTCTTAGTGAGCAGTAAATTAACTAACAACATACCAAAAGAGCATAAAGGAAAAGGAATAGGAATACAACCCTCCCACTCCACCTCTTTCTACAGTGATAGCCCCCAGACACACACTAAGCAGAAGCAGGCATAGCAAAACATACAATTTAAAACAAAGCAATTATCACTCGAGTCAAGAGCGATGTTTTCCAAGTACAAATCCCAAGGTCTAAACCAAGGTCAGATAAGCGCCCAGGAAATACCGCTCTTGAGACCGAATGACGATACAACTAAACATCCATGACTCGGCTATCACTGTTATCCTTGCTTCGATACCACCGTTAATTGAATGACCGGCACCTACTTTCAGCCGTCCGTCAAGGGCTAATGGAAACCCCGGTTCTAGACATAACTCCCGCACGTCATCGTGACTCGTGCCTAGGACTATCGAATCTGCCCAGAGTACTTGACCATCAACTTGGTCTTTTGGGCGTCCCCATGTACTCTTGCTTAGAGCATGCTAGAACCTTCAACAACGATGAGATCTCAGCCTTCTAGTCATCCTCCTCGACGACTATTTCCATACTAGCTCAAGCGCCTCTCGAGCATCCATTATCCTTAACTCGAATCATATCACCGAGTTACCAACATGCTTGGAATGATCCCGTCTGGATTAGACCAAGACTATCTCATATCATACTTCGCTTCATCACATCCTCGCAAAGCTTTATCCCAACATCATCATCATCAAATCTATGCATAAGAGCTTCACCATCCGCTACATATGCCACAAGCAGCTTTTCCAATTCAAGAGTCTTTCCCTTAGCTTTTGAATCATCTTCGGTCTAAAGAAAATCATCAATCATCTAATTCATAGCAATCTATCAAATCAAACATTAATCCAAGCAATCAAGCATTCAAATATGATCTAAGTAGACAATTATCACAATAATGGCATTTTCGTAATTAAAGAGTTGAAAGTCCAACAAGTATGGAAACATGAACAATATCTCTACAAACTTGATGAATGAACTTGCATAGGTTAACATGTGATAAAATGGATGTAACATCATCATGAACAATGGATCTACACTTAGGATGAAGAAAATGCATGGAAATCACTATTTTAAACACCAAATCAAGCCAACAATCCGATATACTCCTTTGGATCCGTGTGAGAGATAATCACCACTCACCAAATCACCTAAACAACCTCAAATCAACACGCTTCAGATCTGGACAGCGAAGGATCAAGCTTGATCTATCACGAATCCGCTTCAAACGAAGAAATCTCACTTCAAAGGATGAAGATCTTCAACTTTAGCTCTTGAATCTTCAATCTTGATCTTCGATTTGGATGAAAGGAAGCACTAGATTAGAGTGGAGAAAAGAAGTGAAGAAGTGTAGAAGTCGAGCTCTCAAAATGGCAGCACTTCGTCGCTTCAAAATCCGGATCCCAAAAATGAAGCCAACCCCCTTCTATTTATAGCTGAAAATTCACTAAGTCGTCCGCCCCCTATAAGTCGTTGCCGACTTAACTACCTCCGACTTACGACTTAGCACTCACGACCTACCAGAACTTCACTCTGCGCAACATAACAGTCTCCGATCTAACAGGCCATACGACTTACGACCTAACCATAGCTCCGACTCAACACATGCGCCCCTAAACGACCTAACGACTTAGCAGACTACGACTTAGTGATCCTGCGACTTAAGCTTCTCTCCGACTCAACAACCCAAGTCTCTACAACTTAGCACCCAGGCGCTTCTACGACTTAAAACAATGCGCCTCTGAAACTTAATACTTTGCCGACCTACGACTTATCAAAATCTACTAGTCTACGACTTAACAGACCCTAATCTCTACGACTTACGACTTAACTCCCCTAAGTCGTCTATAACTTAACAGCCAACTGGGTCTCTGACTTAACAGGTAACTGGGTTACGACTTAACCCATACGACTTAGACAACTTAGCACCATACGACTTACCTTAAGTCGTCTAAATCTATAAGTCGGCTAATTCTATAGGTCGTCTATCTCCAAACTCCTAAGTCGTTAACTCGGACCCACTAGGTCGCTAACTCCACTAGGTCGCCCAACCACTATCTTCTATAAGTCGGTCAACACCATAAGTCGGTAACTACTGGGTTGTTAACTCGTTAACTCATCCAACCGACCTAACCCCTAACTCGGTTAATCCCTTATGTCATCCCAAACTGTCAACCGACTTAACACTAACTCGTCCAAAACTCCTAAGTCGGCTACGACTTAGGACTTAAGCAAAATTTTCGATCCGTAAAAATACGGGTCGTTACAAAAGTTCTAAAGGGGGGAGGAATGTGACGACCCAGATATTTAACGGTTGTTAATTGGTAATTAACTGGTTTAAAATATCGAAGTATTAATTTTGATGGGTCAAACAAATGAATTTCTGATAATTAAAAATATCTGAATATATATATGTAAATATAAGTGTATAAATATACAAATATAGGAATGTATGCTCATATGAAATAATATATATGAAAATAACAATAAATGTGGAGGTATATATGTATATTTATAAAATGATAATATATATACATATATAAGTATATACCTAAACAAGAATATAAATGTATGTATATGCCTATGTGGAATAAAATATAGGAAAGTTGTATGAATGTGAATAAATATATAAAATAAAGCAATGCGTATGAATGTAAATGCATGTACATGAGGGCAAATATAAGTAAGTAAATTATTTGTGTGCATGTTATAAAAAAATAAATAAATAGTGCATATGTATATATAGATACCAAAGAACATATAGATGCATACACATAGGGGGACAAGCATTTAATGCACATTTCAACTTTAGCATACAAAACCAAATACATCAAAGCTTTTTCATATAAAATCAATTCATGTCAGGTCATAATAGTGTACAAATCAAAGAAATAAACAAAAAAGGAAGTAAAAGAAAAATGTAAATATATGTAGATTTGTACAATACCTCAACCTTGGCTTACCCTGTAATCTTCATTCTTCTCTATATATACGTACATCTCCTTGTTTCAGTTCGTTCTCAAGACTAAGCAAACCAAAGAAAAAAAAAGTAGTAAACATTTTCATTTTTTACAAACTTAAATAACCTTTCCACTAAACAAGGAAAAATATTTAAAAAGGAGATCAGGCTAGCAGTTTCAAAAAAAGAAGTTGCTCTGTTCAAACTTTTCTCATGTGAGTAAACTTCCTTTAAGAACAGTTTTAACTATGTTATGTGATGAATCTGTAGAGTAAAGTTGTAATAGGATTTGCATGGATGATTTCAATTAGATTATAGATTGAATTATTGTATATAGCTATGCATGTCTGTGTGTATACATGTTCTTGACTCTGTTATATTCACAGTTTCAAACTACTCGAATAAATTTATATCTCCCAATCCATATCAATTCAGGCTTTGATCTTTGAAGGTAAAGTGTCTGTAACAATGAAGTATTAATCAAAAAAAAAATTGTTTCAAGAACATTTATTAAGAAATTACTTCAAAAATGATAAATCTCAGAGATAATCAAAGACAAGCTAAAATTGGATCAACTGGAAATTTTGCTTTGATTATGTAAGCTAATTTGTGTTTGAAAATTTTGAATTTTGATATAAATTTTATGATTTTAAATCACGTGATTGATGAGATATTCGGAGTTGATAAATTTTGGGTTTATCGTCAATCGCCGTCGATCGATGACAAATTGAGGCACGTGGTTCATGTTAGAGGTGGCTCGTGGAACGAGGATGGTGGGAAAAATAGTCAAGAATTTTCTGAAATGCCGTGGTGGCGCGGCGAGATCGATCTAGGGTTTAAGTGGTTGTGTGAGTCGTGGTTGGTTTCGTGGCATTTGTGGCGTCGACATCTCGTCGAGTTGAATCGGAGTTGTGGGGAAAGGAAGATGGAGAGCATGCGAAGATTCAGGAGAAGGGCCGGGGTCTCCGATGATCGGAAATGATGAGGCAAGGTGGATCTTGGGGATGGGTTTTGGAGACTGCTGTTGTTCTTTGGTTCGATTTTGAATTGGTGAATGGTTCATCGACCTGGGTGGTCAGGTCGACTCAGGGGCGGATCGTCGACATGCGGATAGTCGGAGCAGTGGTCGGAGGTGACCTGGTTGCATGTACACGTGCACGTGATATTCTGATATCCCTGAAGAATAGCTTTGAAATGGAGGAAGGATTGGGAAAGTAAGAAGATGCTCAAAGTTGTCTCGGAAGGATACTCAGTGTTTCAGCTGATTTGCTCGGGTGGGTCTTCAAGTTTTTCGTGTGTGTTGTTCCAGATTTTAAGTGTAATAGTTTAAATTTTTACAAAAGTTATAAATATATATATATATATATATATATATATATATATATATAAGAGGAGGAAGCTCCGGGAAAGGGTGAGAAAACTCGGGTTTTTGGTTCGAGTAACCCTAGGATTTCCTCGGGTAAAATGATTATGTTTTCAAATATTAAAGATAAAATAATTAAGTTTTTAATAATTCACTAAATCATTATTTTAAATAAAGGTGTTTATTTAAATGTTGATTTAATTAAGTTGTATAATTTATTTCAACCTAGTAGGTTAATTCTTTAAGTGGTTTAAACTTAATTAGTAAATAAGAAGATTAAATGTGTTTAATCGTTAAATAAAGTTAAAGGGTTTAAGTTAAGTTAGGTTAATGATAAATTATTTTCTAAATTTGTTAAATAAGATTCTTAAGAAATTAAATTAAGATAATGGTTTATCTTTTAATTAACTTTAGGTTGAGTAATTAAAGATTAATTAATTAAGGAATTAATTAAGGTTGATTTATCAATGGGATTAATTGAGAATAATAATTTAAGGTTAATTAATATAGGATAATTAACCAATGGGATAATTACTTGATGGAAGTAATTAAAGGGAAATTACTTAATGGAAGTAATTAAGGATTAATTACTTAGTGTAATTAATTAAAGGATTGATTAGTTAAGGATCAATGTAATAAATTATTGTTAATGAGAGTAATTAAAGGTTAATAAATGAAGGATAATTAATTTGTGTAATTAATTAAAAGCTAATTACTTAATGTAATTAAAGATGATAATTAAAGGATGATTAATTAATTGGTTTGAAATTAATTAATGTTAAGTAAGCAGGATTAAAGATGATTGAAGTAATTAATTTAATTTATTTAAATTAATTAGAAATGGTGTGACTAATTGGTCTTGCTTAAGATATATTGAATGACTTAGATTATTAGATATCTCTGATATGTGTTTTGTGCTGCTTTTGTGATATGAGATACTTGGTTGAACTGTGATATTGTGGGTTATATAACTGAGATGGATGTTTGTGAATATTGAATCCTGAATATAAATTGTATCTTTAAACTTAAAACAATTTGGTTTAAAGAGTGACATTGGATTCGAAAAGACCGGAGTCGGGTATCAGTTATACCCGAAACCGCTTCGATTTGTAATCTAGAATAATTCCTTATGATTTTGACTTTGGGATAAATAGGCTGGAATGGAATAAATGATGTAAACTTGGACATTAAATCTGAGTAATAATGCTTAAGATATGATTGTAAGATGTGTATTTGACTTTGGCAAGTTAAGAACTTGTTGTGAGGTACGAGTTACCCTGGGTTTTAAATAAGTTTTATGCATTGGTATTTCATGTTAGATGGGTTTACTCACGCTGGTTTCCAGCCTGACCCGGGTGTTACTTTGATGTAATGCTCGGGTCAGACCGAGTATTGCAGATTTTCAGGTAAGGACGTTCTGGAGCTCAGGAGACGAGCTGGGTGGCAGGAACATATGGAGTGTTTCTGCTGTGATATATTTCTGTTTATTTGAGATATGCATTGGTTATTGTTTGTTGATTGTAACAACCCACTATTTTGAACCATTCAAATCGACAATAATCCACACATGTCAGACTTGAAATACTCAAAACAGCATATTGTTATTTATATTTAGCAAAACTTAGCATATACAGTAAAATAAATCAACCATAGACATAGAGTAATACAACAATACGCAGTGGAATAGATAAATAGTAGTTCATGAGGCTACTACAGAAACATTATAGTCTAAAGCAAAATACAACAGAAATCCCAAATACATAGAAGTTTCTAATACATAAGCAAATGACAAGTCTGAACATAAATAACTGGAAAGCTGAATAGATAAAGGATAGATCTCCAAGCAAAGCTCCGAGCTCCAAAGATGAGTCTCAAATGCTGTGACACTCAGGCTGACCTAAGCACAAAGAAAAACACAAAACACTCGAGTCAGGATTAACATTCTTATGCAAGTAAATCAACTCGAGTGAAATGTCCAAGTGAAATGCAATATAACTTAAAGGATGTTTGGGACTCCATCCTTTAAGGATCCGTGGACCTATCTACGTACATAGTACAATACGCTACATAGATATGTCTATAGTAAAGTAAAATATTAAAATAGCATTAAGGCGTTACCCATATCCCCCTTAACACATTTTTATATAAATTTCGTAGTCTATACAGTACCATAATTACTCTGTAAACTGGAGAGCTATCAGATGGCACTCCATAGTGTACGACACAAACCAAACTCGTAATGGGCTCAATATATAAGGCATATGACAAGGCATGCGAGGCAATGCCCAGGGTAGGATACTACCATTTTGCAGAACCGGGCTGGTGGTAACGCATAGTAGCTACTACCGCCCACCTCGAGACACACTCCCATAATCAAAGGTGCGCACCAATCAAATCACAAAGTAATAGATATGGTTTCGAAGAAGCATGCTCGATCAGAGGTGCGACCTCACTTGGCCTAGGTATAACTCCTGTTTTAGTCATATCAAGCTGACCCAAGGGGGTCAGGGCTGCGTTCATGCCTCATACTAGCGTTCGCCAAACCATCCTACTTCATTCTGGATTCTCCACCACGTACACAGTTGTTAAAGTGGTTTTCGGTATTGCCAGAGAGTATGACAATATCTGATACCGTCTCTTTAACAACCAAACGCTTATTTCACACCGGTTGGTTCTTTTACATTTCCAAAACCGATTCATAATTGACATCAAAATATCATATTCACTTCAAAATTATATCACTTTCGAAATCATATTCACTTTTGAAATCATTATTCACTTTAAATCATATTCATTTCCAAAATCATAACCACAAAATATGTTAAACCATTATATCAAAGTATTGGCATTTAAATCCATTAAATCTAAATCATAACAGTTCTAACTTAAATAGTTTGAATATTGAAAGTATTTTATATATTGGAATAACTATACATTAAAAATAGTTTATATAAAAAACAGGTTATAGATTAAAATAGTTTATATCTTAGAAATAGTTTATATATTAAAATATATATATATATTTAATTTTTTTTATAAATTTAAAATAATATATATTAAAATAGTTTATATATTTAAAATAAATAGGTTATGGATTAAAATAGTTTATATATTAAAATATATATATCTAAAATTGTTTATAAATTTAAAATAATATATATTAAAATAGTTTATATATTTAAAAAAAATAGGTTATATATTAAAATAGTTTATATATTAGAAATAGTTTATATATTAAAATATATATATATATATTTAAAATTGTTTATAAATTTAAAATAATATATATTAAAATAGTTTATATATTAAAATAGGATATTTATTAAAATAGTTAATGTATTAAAATTTATTAATATATTAAAATGGTTTTTTTATGTGAAAAGTAGTTTATATGTTAAAAGAGTTTATATCGAAAATAGTTTCAAATTAGAATTGTTTATTCCAATTTCACAAATCTATTCAAATCAACTTTAGTTCCAAAATTCAACTTAAATCAATCTCAGTTCAATGATTTCAATAAAAAAAGTTAAAGGTTCAATTCAAATTCTCATTAAAACCATTTTAATTTATACCGATTTCAAATCCAGGTTTGAACTATAGATTTAAACCACTTTAAATTCAATAGGTTTCAAAGTTTAGATATTCAAACATTTACAATAACTCAATTTGATAAATTTCATTTATATTTCAAAATACAACTTTAAGATTTCAAATCCAATTCTTTAAACAATTCATTTATACCAAATTCAATTTCAACATTTTAAAAACTTGGATTTGAAAATAATTTAGTACATATAAATCAAATTTTATTTCATAATATCATTTAACTGGATTTCAAAATTTAAGGATTTAAAATCATTTAATTTAACCAATCCGGTGTCCGTATATAATTTTCTACCCTATGGTCAAGTGATGCGGATATATATCATTTCAACTCGCAATAATTTAAATTTTATGGGTATGTATCATTTCAACCCGCAATCCCAAAATTTCAAAATCAGTAAAATCGCTTGGATTTTGTCATTTCAACCCATAACAATTTTTCCTAATCTATAAGATCGTTCGGGTATGTATCATTTCAACCTATAGTAATTTTCCTAGCTAACAGGGAACTTGCAGTGTGAGAACAATAGAATAATAATATTAAATAGCATAACATATCAATTTCAAGCATGGATCATTACTAACAATTTAAATATAATATATATACAACATGTTATGGTGTCATACGTCAATTAACATAGGTTAACAAATTTAAATAATAACATATCATACTTAACAATTTAATTACTAACCAATTAAAATTTAATAACACATTTCAATCGTTATTTCATGCGAAATAAATTTACTAAGCAAATGAGTGTCAATCGTGAGTGATCGCTCACCTTTCGAGGCTAGAGAAACACGAGAACAAGATGCGACGATCCGCAGATACGGACATAAACTAGTGCACACGGACACACACACCCACAACGGGATAGCGACAAGCCAAAGAACTGCTGCAATGCGAATCCGGACAGCGGTAAAGCAATTAACTACTGTAATTTTCCAAACAACGACAATACGAATAAAAAGGCTACGACTAAAGTTTTACATTCAGCGAAACGAACTATGACGTCTCACTCGGAAAATGTTTTACATTTTGCTTATGTAAAAATATTTAGATTTCAAAAATATTTTATTTCCATGAATTTAACTGATTTTAAATTAAAAATTCACAACAGAACAAACTTACATATTTTTCGATGAAAATCTGCCACCTGCTATGTTAAAATAGACGTATTCCAAATATCAAATTTTCATTGTAAAAATTG
This sequence comes from Allium fistulosum, assembly GCA_030737815.1. NCBI lineage: Eukaryota > Viridiplantae > Streptophyta > Magnoliopsida > Asparagales > Amaryllidaceae > Allium > Allium fistulosum. The sequence goes on from CM060902.1 coordinate 1,181,297,899, forward strand.
TTATTGTTTATTTCATGAAAATTTTAGTTAATTACGTTATTTAAATCGTTAAAATTTTCGGGTTGTTACACTCTCCCTCACTCAAAACTTTTCGTCCCCCAAATGGGAACGAGATAGGAGAATAGAAGCAACATAAAGGAAAGATAGATTCGAAATACATAGTACCAGATACAACAATTAATTCAAAACCATATAAATTTCATTTTTGAGTGTTAAAATTATAAATCTCATTACTTATTAACATCCATTTATTATTATCATTCTAATTAACTCACTTTCAATTAATTTACATTCATATCCAATTTATTTGCATTCACCTTATTTACTTCTTAATTGATTAACATTTACTTATTGTTATTCATCTTGTTAATCAATCAATGGATTTATATTCAATTAATTCGCTTTTTAATTGATTTATATTCAACTAATTTGGTTTCAATCCATTTTTATTCAATCAATCAATATTCATTGTATTCAATCAATCAATATTCAATTGATTTGCTTCCATTATTTACATTTGTTTCATTCACTTTTATAACGACCCGGAAATTTTAACGATTTAAATAACGTTATTAAATAAAAAAATTCATGAAATTAAACAATTAAATTTTGGCAATGAAAATTTGATATTGGTATGCGTCTATTTAAGCATAGCAAGTGGCAGATTTTCATTTGAAAATATGTAAGTTTGTTTGGTTGCTAAATTTCAATTTCAATTTCAATTTCAATTTAAAAACAGTTAAATTGATGAAAATAAAATATTTTTGAAATCTGAATATTTTTATATAAGAAAAATGTAGACCTTTTTCTAAGTGAGAGTCATATTTCGTTTCACCAAATTTGGACTGCTATAGCTACGTTTACCTTATTTTCGGCGTTTTAGCAGCATATTTGGCAGCGAAAATCGAGTTTTGATAAGAGGGTCGTGTCGCTCATATCTATGTGCCATCTTGTTCGTCTCATCGCGCTGATCTCCGTAGTATATTCATTTGTGTATTTCGGCGCCCGGTGCGCGGCGAAATCTGCGAAACGATTAGCCATATCGGTTCCCATTTTGGGCCTTTTGGGTTCTGTGCCCGACAGAAACCAATAGCCAATAGTTATTAATATTTCCAGGAATTCAGCTATTGACTTTCACTATTCCCAATTGTTTCAATATATTTGCTGGTGCCTTTCCATTTCAGTTTCTCTCCCCTCATTCCTCTTTTGTTCTGTTCCATTTTTATATAAATATAAATATATATATATATAAAATTCAAGTTGCATTCATGTTTTGCCCGAGAGTACTGCTTGACCTCTTTTGCATTGAACCCACCTGCTTCTCTTCTTCCCTCATCCGTGAAACCAGCCCGTCCCTTTCGTTGCCAATTGCTACCCCAATCCCAGACCGTACACTTGCCAGCCACCGCGAGCCTCACTGTCCACGTCCCTCTGCCTTTCTCGGCCCACCTTTCCTCTACCCATTGACCATAGCTCACACCAAAACCCGCCATCACCTTCCCTAGTCACCCACGCAACTCGACCCTATTCTTGTCCTCACCAACCTTTATTCAGAGATCCGCCTGAGCTGCTGCTTCCACCTGCCGAACAACCACCCCACTGCCGACCAATCTCCAGCCTCTACCACAGCAACCACCCATGCCCACACTGCCACACCACATAACTCATTCATTCCCACACACACAGCCTTGCTCCGAACTCCACCTCCTATCGCCTTGAACCCCACTGCAGCTCACCCTCCAGATTCGCTGCCAAACCCATCAACCGACCCAAGCACAGCACCTCCCCACGTCCAATGCCAGCAACCCGCTCCAACCTTCCGCATCCATGCAGCCCACCCGCTTTCCCCTAACCGTACTTGACCACAACACAACTTCCAACTTACTTTGCATCGCCTATCCCCTTCGAAGCACACAACAGCTCCACCGAAACTAACCCCGCCGCCTTGTCCTTCTCACCGAGACAGCCTATCCGAGCAGTCACTAGCCCTAGTCTTCCCCACCTTAACACCATCAGCCGAAGCCTGAGACCACCCTCTTCCCCTCACTGCCTAGCACCCTCGCTGAATACAGCCTTCTCTGATCTGGAAAAACCAGCCTTCCCCTTTGCTAAAACCCCTCTCCAAAGCAGCCCTCCACTGCATCCAATCCAACGCCGAACCCACTATCTTGCTCCAGTCCTTCATCGTACAGCTGTAGCCATGCTCCTCCACCTTTCCACGCCTCACTTCCTTGGATGAGCACCAAGCAGTCTTCCTTTTCATATAAAAAAACAAAAAGTTATGTATATATATTTCATATATATATTTTGTTTCAATTTATATCAAGTTAGTTTTGATTTGTTTTTCATCGATTTTAAGTTAACAACTATGCTTTATTCGTCGAATTCATGTTCACCTTGCTTTGCTTTGGAAATTGTCGTTTGGATTGGTTGATTTTCGAGTTCGTGATTCAAAATCGTAGCTTGTTGTGTTGTCTATTTTCTCTAGCCTCGAAAGGTGAGCGATCGCTCACGTTTAACATTCATTTGTTTAGTAAAATTAGTTCACATGAAATGACAATTGAAATATGTTGTTAAATTGAATTGGTTAGAAATTTAATTGTTGAATATGATATATTATTATTTAATTTGTTTACTTATGGTAATTGACATACAGTAACCATAACATGTGTATATATATTATATTTAAATTGTTAATTATGATCGTAATTGTCATTGATATGCTATGTCATTTATGCTATTATTTTATTGTTCTCACACTACAAGTCCCCTGTTAGTTTAGGAAATCCATATGGATTGAAATGATACATACCCGAATGATATTATAGATTAGGAAAAATCATTATGGGTTGAAATGATAAACCCAAGCGATTTTGTTGATTTTTGAATTTTGGGATTGTGGGTTGAGATGATATATACCCGTAAATTTAAATTATTGTGGATTGAAATGATAAATATCTGTATCACTTGACGTAGGATAGAAAATTATATACGGACACCGTTGGTCTATTTTTAAATGATTTCCAAAGTTTTGAAAAAGGAAAATATATGTGTTTTAATAAATATTGATTTTTAAAAATATAATATAAGGATTTTTATTTTAGTATATGTGTAAAATTTAGATTTTTAAAATTATATGATTTGGAAATTTTAAATTTATAAGTTAAGTTTGAAAATGTAAATTTTAAGATTTTACTTATAATTTTATTATTTTTAAATATATAAAATAAGATTTAATATAAAAAATGTAATAATAAGATTTAATTTAATAAAATTTAATATAATAAAATTTAATCAAATTTAGTTTGACTAATATATATATATATATAATATTTATTTTGTAATAACTTTAATAAATAGAGGTTGGAAAGATAAATTGAAATTTATTTGAAATTTAATTTGTTGAAGAATTGAATTTAAATAAGAATTGATTTGAACTTATTAATTTTAAAATTTTAAAGATACGATTTTATAACTTGATAACTGGATTTTTGATTAAAGGTGATTAGATGAATATTTTCAAATTGAAATAAAATTGAAATTGAATGTTTCATATTGATTTAAATTTGTAATTTGAGGTTTTATTTAAATGTTATTAAAAATGATTAAGTGGATATTTTCAAATTTAAAATAAAATGAAAGTTGAATTTTGAAATATAAATAAAATTAATCAAATTGAGTTATTGTAAATGTTTGAATATTTAAACTTTGAAACTTATTGAATTGGAAGGAGTTTAAATTTGTAGTTCAAACCTGGATTTGAAATCGATATAAAATATAAAGGTTTTAATGAGAATTTGAATTGAACCTTTAACCTTTTTAATTGAAATCGTTGAATTGAGATTGATTTAAATCGAATTTTGGAACTAAATTTGATTTGAACTGATTTTTGAAATTGGAAGAAACAATTTCAATTTGAAAATAATTTTGATATAAACTCTTTTAACATACAAACTATTTTAATATATATTATTTTAAATTTATAAACAATTTTTAGTATATATATTTTAAGAAATAAACTATTTCTAATATATAAAGTATTTTAATCTATAACCTATTTTTAAATATAAACTATTTTTAATGTATAACTATTCCAATATATAAACTACTGTCTATATTCAAACTGTTTAAGTTGGAACTGTATGATTCATATCTAATGGATTTAAATGCAAATACTTTGATATAATGGTTTAACCTATTTTGTGGTTATGATTTTGGAAATGAATATGATTTAAAGTGAATAATGATTTCTAAAGTGAATATGATTTCGAAAGTGATATGATTTTGAAGTGAATATGATATTTTGATATCAATTATGAATCGGTCTTGAAAATTTAAATTGATTTTATAAAATAACCATGGTGTGAAATAAGCGATTGGCTGTTAAAGAGACTGGGATCAAATACTGTCATACTCTCTGCCAATACCGAAAACCACTTTAACAACTGTGCACGTGGTGGAGATTCCAGAATGAAGTAGGATGGTTTGGCGAACGATTATATATAAGGTATGAACGCAACTCTGACCCCCTCGGGTCAGCTTGATATGACTAAAACATGAGCCACGCCGGGCCAAGTGAGGTCGCTCCTCCGATCGGACATGCTTCTTCAATACCATATCTGTTACTTTGTGATTGATTTGGATCCGAGGTAGGCGGTAGTAACTGCTATCCGTTACCACCAGTCCGGATCCGCAAAACAGTAGTATCCTACCCTAGGCATTTCCTCGCGTGCCTTGTCATATGCCTTATCGCGCCCACTACGAGTTTGGTTTGTGTCGTACACTATGGAGTGCCCTCTGAGCCCTCCAGTTTACGGAGGAATTACGGTACTATATAGACTACGACATTTATATAAAAATGTGTTAAGAGGGATATGGGTAACGCCTTAACGCTATTTTAATATTTTACTTTACTATAGACATTATCCATGTAGCGTATTGTATTATGTATGTAGATAGTTTCATGGATCCTTAAAGGATGGAATCCCAACTTCCTTTAAGTTATATTGTATTTCACTTGGACATTTCACTTGAGTTGATTTACTTGCATAAGAATGTTAATCCTGACTCGAGTGTTCTGTGTTTTGCTTTATGCTCGGGTCAGCCTGAGTGTCAAAGCATTTGAGACTCACCTTTGGAGCTTGGAGCTTCGCTTGGAGATCTATCTTTATCTACTCAACTTTTCAGTTATTTCAATTATTTCTAGTTATTTAAGTTCAGACTTGTCAGTTTCTTTTGTATTAGTGACTTCTATGTAGTTGGGATTTTCTGTTGTATTTGTTTCAGACTCTGATGTTCTATAGTAGCTTCATGAACTACTATTTATCTATTCCGCTGCTTATTGTTGTATTACTCTGTGTATGTGATTCTGTGATTGATTTATTTACTGTATATGCTAAGTTTTGCCAAATATAAATTAACAATCTGTTGTTTTGAGCAATTCAAGTCTGACATGTGTGGATAATTGTCGATTTGAATGGTTTGAAATGGCAGGTCGTTACAAGTGGCATTGGAGCTCTGGTTTAGGCAAAACTTAGCATATGGAGTAAAAACTCATTAGCGATAGGGTAGTAATACCCTAGAATGAGTAAATTTAATTACAGAATCATCTTCGTTCGAGCTTGAAATTCTTCATTAGGATCCTCCTTTCGTGTTCTTTTGATACTGGAGCATCCTATAGCTTTATTTATGTTGATCTCTGTAATAAATTTGAGCACATCTTGCAACCTCAATTGGCAACTTCATCCTTATGTGTGACTTATCCCATCGGCGGTCCCGCCAATCTTAGTATGATTTGTAGAGGGGTGAAACTCCTTTACAACAGGCATCGATTCACCGGAGATTTCAATGTCCTCGGTTTTGATGCATTTGATATCTTGCTTGGGGGTGATTGGTTAAAGCGTTATGATGCTGTTATTTCTTGCAAAGCTCGAACCGTTTCTCTAATAGATGACCAGGGTAATTCTCTTATGATCGTATGTCGAATGCCTCATGATTATGCAGGCGGTTTTATCATTTCGCTTGATTCTCAACCTAGTGACCTTAACTCCACCCCTATTGTCCAACTTTTTGCGGATGTCTTTGGTGAAGTCACTTCTCTTCCTCCCAAGCGGGAAATTGATTTCCACATCGATCTTATTCCTGGAGCTTGATCTTGCTACCGGTTTTTACCAACTTCGGGTAGCTGAGGAGAGCATTCCCAAGACAGTTTTCTGAACAGAGAATGGTTTCTGTGAATGGTTAGGCATGCCCTTTGGATTAACCAATGCTCCTACTTTCTTTGTCGATCTCATGAACCGCATTTTCCGTGATGTTCTCAACAAGTTTGTCATGGTTTTCGTTGATGATATTCTCGTCTTTTCTAAGTCAGAGAAAGATCATGAATCTCATTTGGGCTATGTGCTGGAAACTCTTATGAGTCATTAATTGAAAGCCAAATTTTCTAAATGCCATTTCTTGAGGGATGAAGTTTGATTCCTTGGGCACATTGTTTCTGAAAATGAAGTCTCGGTTGACCCGGTTAAGGTCGCCGCGATTAATATAAGTCTATCCATCTTTCCTCTTTTGTAATTTAATTATCTTATCTTCCTTTCGAGCCTATCTTCTTAGTTAGAATTCTCTTTGATTAGGATCCCTGTAAATTTGAATCTCTAACCTTGTTCTAAAATCCATTCTTGAATCATCCTAAGATAGCGTATTTGTAATTGATATATATATAAATGTTTTATATTGTGTTATTTGAGTTGTTAAGTTTGAATTTTGGGTTTCGATCGATTCGTCTAGCTAACGCTATCGATAGGAATTCCAAAACACTTGAACAGCGCAAACTGACACAATATTGTTTTCGAAATTGGTAAATGAAATAATTTTATGTATAATTATATTTAAAAGTATAATTTTCTGAAATTGGATAGTAAATAAAATTGGTTGTGAGTAATGATAGTAGCAGATTATCATTTATTGTTTTGTCAATATTCCTAAACTGTTAACTATTGTTGTATGTTATAAGGAGATGATTTTTTTTTAAAAAAACATGGTTTATAAATCTAATTTGCAAATGAAATAAATTTAAATTAAGGTTTTGAGAATTTCATTTTTGGTGCTTTTCAAAATTTGGTTTTCAGGGTTTTAAAAATATATATTATTTGAAAGTATTTTCTAATGGAAATTGTTTCCAAAGAATTTTAAAAGAAGTAAGTCAGTACTTTCCTCTTTTATCGCTGGAAAATAATTTCGATGATGACTGCAGCATCATCGATAGTCATTTTCGAGTAACAAAGTGGTAAGACCACTTAGTAGCTTAACTACACTTTTGTTTTGGAAAATTGATTCGATTTGAATTTCTTGAGTATGATTTGATGTACAAAATATATATGTATATATTTATTTCAAAATGGTTTGAAGTGAAACCGAAAATTTAACTCTTAAGTTTTATGTTAAGGGATGGTTTTCAATTATTGAAATGAAGTATTTTTTTTGAATAATTGGAGTGTCTAAGGTGAGAAATGAAATTTAAACAACATGAAACGGTTGAATAAGGATAAAATTTATTTGTATAATACTCAATTGTATTCTAAAACATATATAACTTACCTGAAATATTTAAAAAGTTAAAATGTAAATGTGAATATGTAATTGAAGGTTATACAAGAGAAAACTTAAGTGATAAATATGTTCAAACTAAATTTTGCTTAATAGAAATGTTGTAACTAAAAGGTAAATTATTATAGTGCTCAATTACATTCGAAAACATTCATAAAATTTACCTGGAAAAAAGTTTGAATGTAATGAGAACATGTAATTGAATAGTATACAATATAAAATGTAAGTAATAAGATGTCCAAAAATGAAATTATGTTAAGGGAACTTATAAATAAAAATTGAGTTGTTATAATAAATGTTTATACACTTAATCTGTGTTGCAAGATATGTTAAGTGAAATAAATTGAATAATAAAAAGAGAATGCTATTTAAGTAAATAAATATGAACTTAAGTTATAAAAAAAGAGTGAATGTAAATAAATTATAAATGAAATTTATATGGTTTTGAATTAATTGTTGTATCTGGAACTATGTATTTCGAATCTATCTTTCCTTTCTGTTGCTTCTATTCTCCTATCTCGTTCCTTTTCGGGGATGAAAAGTTCTGAGTGGGGGAGAGTGTAACGACCTGGAAATTTTAACGATTTAAATAACGTAATTAACTAAAAAATTTCATAAAATTAAACAATTAAAATTTGGCAATGAAAAATTGATATTGGTATGCGTCTATTTAAGCATAGCAAGTGGCAGATTTTCATTTGAAAATATGTAAGTTTGTTTAGTTGTGAAATTTAAATTTCAATTTAAAAGCAGTCAAATTGATGAAAATAAAATATTTTTGAAATCCGGATATTTTTATATAAGAAAAATGTAGACCTTTATCTGAGTGAGCCGTCATATTTCATTTTGCCAAATTTGGACTACTCTAACTCCATTTACCTTATTTTCGACGTTTTAGCAGCATATTTGGCAGCGAAAATCGATTTATGATAGGAGGGTCATGTCACTCATATCTGTGTGCCATCTTGTTTGTCTCATCGCGCTGATCACTGCAGTATATTCATTTGAGTACTTCGGCGCCCGGTGCATGGCGAAATCTACGAAACGATTAGCCGTATCGGTGCCCATTTTGGGCCTTTTGGGTTCTGTGTCCTTTCATTTGTCCCCGGCAGAAACCAATAGCCAATAGTCATTAATATTTCCAGGAATTCAGCTATTGACTTTCACTATTCCCAATTGTTTCAATATATTTGCTGGTGCCTTTCCATTTCTGTTTCTCTCCCCTCATTTCTCTTTCGTTATGTTCCATTTATATATATATATATATATATATAATTCAAGTTGCATTCATGTTTTGCCTGAGAATACTGCTTGACCTTTTTTGCATTGAACCCACCTGCTCCTCTTCTTCCCTCATCCGTGAAACCAGCTTGTCCCCTTCATTGCCGATTGCCACCCCATTCCCGGACCGTAAACTTGCCAGCCACCGCGAGCCTCACCGTGCACGTCCCTCCGCCTTTATCGGCCCACCTTCCTCTACCCGTTGACCACAACACGTACCAAAACCCACCATCACCTTCCCCGGTCACCCATGCAACTCGACCCTATTCCTACCGTCACCAGCTTTCGTCCAGAGATCCGCCTGAGCTGCCCTTCCACCTGCCGAACCACCACCCCACTACCGACCAATCTTCAGCCTCTACCGCAGCAGCCACCCATGCCCACACTGCCACACCACACAACTCATTCATTCCTACACACAACCTTGTGCCGAAATCCACCTCCCATCGCCTTGAACCCCACTATAGCTCACCCTCCAGATCCGCTACCAAACCCATCGACATACCTAAGCACAACATCTCCTCACGTCCAACGCCAGCATACCCCTTAAATCTCCACCACGCAACCCGCTCCAACCTTCCACATCCACGCAGCCTACCCGCTTTATCCTGACCATACTCGACCACAACACAACCTCCGGCCCGCCTTGCATTGACTCTCCCCTCCGAAGCACACATCAGCTCCACCGAAACTAACCCTGCCGCCTTGTCCTTATCACCGAGACAGCCCATTTGAGCAATCACTAGCCCCAGTCTTCCCTACCTTAACACCATCAGCCAAAGCCTGAGACCACCCTCTTCCCCTCACTGCCTAGCACCCTCGCTGAATATAGCCAGCTCCGATCCAAGAAAACCAGCCTTCCCCTTTGTTGAAACCTCTCTCTAAAGTAGCCCTCCACCGCATCCAATCCAACGTCGAACTCACTGTCTTGCTCCAGTCTTTCATCATATAGCCGCAGCCTTGCTCCTCCACCTTTCCACGCCTCGCTTCCCTAGCCGAGCACCAAGCAGTCTTCCTTTTCTTATATAAAAAACAAAAAGGTACATATATATTTCATATATATATTTTGTTTCCATTTATATCAAGTTAGTTTTGATATGTTTTTCATCGATTCCAAGTTATCAGCTTTGCTTTGTTCGTCGAATTCGTGTTCACCTTGCTTTGCTTTGGAAATTGTCATTTGGATTGGTCGATTTTCGATTTCGTGATTCAAAATCGTAGCTTGTTTTGTTGTTTATTTTCTCTAACCTCGAAAGGTGAGCGATCACTCATGATTAACATTCATTTGTTTAGTAAATTTAGTTCACATGAAATGAAAATTGAAATATGATGTTAAATTGAATTGGTTAGAAATTTAATTGTTGAATATGATATATTATTATTTAATTTGTTTATTTATGGTAATTGACCTATGATAACCATAACCTGTGTATATATATTATATTTAAATTGTTAATTGTGATCGTAATAGCCATTGTTATGCCATGCCATTTATGATATTATTTTATTTTTCTCACACTGCAGTCCCTTGTTAGTTTAGGAAATCCCTATGGGTTGAAATGATACACACCCGAACGATATTATAGATTAGGGAATATCATTATCGGTTGAAATGGTAAACCCAAGCGATTTTGTAGATTTTTGAATTTTGGGGTTGCGGGTTGAAATGATATATACCCATAAATTTAAATTAACGCGGATTGAAATGATAAATACATATCACTTGACCATAGGATAGAAAATTATATACGGACACCGTTGGTCTATTTTTAAATGATTTCCAAATTTTTCAAAAGGAAAATATATATGTTTTAATAATTATTGATTTTTAAAAATATAATATAAGGATTTTTATTTTAATATATGTGTAAAATTTAGATTTTTAAATTATATGTTTTGGAATTTTAAATTTATAACTTAAGTTTGAAAATGTAAATTTTAAGATTTTACTTATAATTTTATTATTTTTAAATATATAAAATAAGAATTAATATAAAAATGTAATAATAAGATTTAATTTAATAAAATTTAATATAATAAAATTTAATCAAATTTAATTTAACTAATATATACATATAATATTTATTTTGTAATAACTTTAATAAATAGAGGTTGTAAAGATAAATTGAAATTGATTTGAAATTTAATTCGTTTAAGAATTGAATTTTAATAAGAATTGATTTGAACTTATTAATTTTAAGATTTTAAAGATATGATTTTATTGATAACTGGATTTTTGATTAAAGGTAATTAAATGAATATTTTCAAATTGAAATTGAATATTTCATATTGATTTAAATTTGTAATTTGAGATTTTATTTAAATGTTATTAAAAATGATTAAGTGAACATTTTCAAATTTAAAATAAAATTAAAGTTGAATTTTGAAATATAAATAAATTTATCAAATTGAGTTATTGTAAATGTTTGAATATTTGAACTTTGAAACTTATTGAATTGGAAGCAGTTTAATTTTGTAGTTCAAACCTGGATTTGAAATCGATATAAAATATAATGGTTTTAATAAAAATTTGAATTGAACCTTTAACCTTTTTAATTTAAATCATTGTACTTAGATTGATTTAAATCGAATTTTGGAACTAAAGTTGATTTGATATGATTTGTGAAATTGGAAGAAAAAATTTCAATTTGAAACTATTTTCGATATAAACTCTTTTAACATACAAACTATTTTAATATATATTATTTTAAATTTATAAACAATTTTTAATATATATATTTTAAGATATAAACTATTTCTAATATATAAACTATTTTAATATATAACCTATTTTTAAATATAAACTATTTTTAATGTATAACTATTCCAATATATAAACTACTGTCTATATTCAAACTATTTAAGTTGGAACTGTTATGATTTCAATCTAATGGATTTAAATGCGAATACTTTGATATGATGGTCTAACCTATTTTGTGGTTATGATTTTGGAAATGAATATGATTTAAAGTGAATAATGATTTCGAAAGTGAATATGATTTCGAAAGTGAATATGATTTCGAAAGCGATATGATTTTTAAGTGAATATGATATTTTGATATCAATTGTGAATCGGTCTTGAAAATGTAAATTGATTTTATAAAATGACCACGGTGTGAAATAAGCGTTTGGTTGTTAAAGAGACCGAGATCAGATATTGTCATACTCTCTGCCAATACCGAAAACCACTTTTACAACTATGCACATGGTGGAGATTCCAGAAAGAAGTAGGATGGTTTGGCGAATGATTCCGTATGAGGTATGAACGCAGCCCTAACCCCCTCGGGTCAGCTTGATATGACTAAAACAGAAGCCACGCCGGGCCAAGTGAGGTCGCTCCTCCGTTCGGATATGCTTCTTCGATACCATATCTGTTACTTTGTGATTGATTTTGGTAGCCACCCTCGATTTGATTATGGGAGTGTGTTCTGTGGTGGGCGGTAGTAGCTGTTATCCATTACCACCCGTCCGGATCCGCAAAATGGTAGTATCCTACCCTGGGCATTGCCTCGCGTTCCTTGTCATGCATTATTGCTCCTACTACGAGTTTGGTTTGTGTCGTACACTATGGAGTGCCCTTTGATAGCCCTCCAGTTTATAGAGGAATTACGGTATTGTATAGACTACGACATGTATATAAAAATGTGTTAAGCGGGATATAGGTAACGCCTTAACACTATTTTAATATTTTACTTTACTGTAGACATTATCTATGTAACATATTGTATTATGTATGTAGATAGTTTCACGGATCCTTAAAGGATGGAATCCCAACATCCTTTAAGTTATATTGTATTTCACTTGGACATTTCACTTGAGTTGATTTACTTGCATAAGAATGTTAATCCTGACTCGAGTGTTTTGTTTTTTGCTTTATGCTCGGGTCAGCTTGAGTGTCACTGCATTTGAGACTCACCTTTGGAGTTCGCTTGGAGATCTATCTTTATCAACTCAGCTTTCAGTTATTTCAGTCATTTCCAGTTATTTATGTTCAGATTTGTCAGTTGCTTTTGTATTAGTGACTTCTATGTACTTGGGATTTTCTGTTGTATTTGTTTCAAACTCTAATGTTCTATAGTAGCTTTATGAACTACTATTTATCTATTCCACTGCTTATTGTTGTATTACTCTATGTCCGTGATTCTATGATTGATTTATTTACTGTATATGCTAATTTTTGCCAAATATAAATTAACAATCTGTTGTTTTGAGCATTCAAGTCTGACATGTGTGGATTATTGTCGATTTGAATGGTTCGAAATGGCAGGTCGTTACAAACTAATTTGGTTTTAATCCATTTTTATTCAATCAATCAATATTCATTGTATTCACATTTGGTTGATTTCAATTAAATGTATTTTCATTCAATTGATTTGTTTCCATTATTTACATTTTTTTCATTCACATTTAATAGGTTTATATTCAATTTATTTACTTTAAATTTATTAACATTCGTTATAAATTTTTTTCATACTTACTTATTCATATTCACTGAATTCTCATTCCATTGTTTCCATTCTATTATATCCAATTAACTTACATTCAATTGTTAACGTTCATTATGTTCACCCTATTTCTATATATTCATTTACAATCATATTTGTTATCCACTTTCACATTCAATTTTATCTATGTTCATTTATTTTATTTCACTCACATAGTATATTTCCTTTAATGTCAATATCACTTAATTAGCCCTTCAACAAATTTATTTAATTTTAATATTAACATTCCATATTTTCTTTTGCTTATCCAAAATGTTTAACCCCATTTGTATTTTGTTTTTTTCTTCTTTCGATTTTCTCAAGTTTCAAGTTATATAACTTATATATTCCAAATTTTTTACATCTCTACTTAATTAACTTCATTCATAATTTATTTACATTCACCTTTTTCTTTATAACTTAAGTTCATTTTTTTTCAAAACAAATTCTATTTTATTTAACCCATTTATTTAATCCATTTGACTTCACTTAAGTTAATTCCACTTCTTAATTCAATTCAAACTATTCTTTGTAATTTAATTTTGTATCACAAATGGTTTACAAAGATATGAATTTACTTATTACCTGTTTAGTTTCTTAAGTTCATATTTATTTACTTAAATAGAATTCTCTTTTTATTATTCAATTTATTTCACTTAACATATCTTGCAACACAGATTAAGTGTATAAACATTTATTATAAACACTTAATTTTTATTTATAAGTTCCCTTAACATAATTTCATTTTTGGACATCTTATACTTACATTTTATATTGTATACTATTCAATTACATGTTCTCATTACATTCAAACTTTTTTCCAGGTAAGTTTTATTAATGTTTCCGAATGTAATTGAGCATTATACAAATTTACCTTTTATTTATAACATTTCTAATAAGCAAAATTTAGTTTGAACATTTTTATTACTTAAGTTTTCTCTTGTATAACCTTCAATTACATATTCACAATAACATTTTAACTTTTTGAATATTTTAGGTAAGTTATATATGGTTTAGAATACAATTGAGTATTATACAAATTGATTTTATCCTAGTTCAACTGTTTCAAGTTGTTTCAATTCCATTTCTTATTTTAGACACTTCAATTATTCAAAAAATTTGCTTCATTTCAATAAATGAAAATCATCACTTAACTTAAGAGTTAAATTTCTGGTTTCACTTCAAACCATTTTGAAATAAATATATACATATATATATATATATATATATTGTACATCAAATAATACTCAAGAAATTCAAATCAAATCCATTTTCCAAAACAAAAGTGTAACAAAGTTACCAAGTGGTCTCCCCACTTTGAAACTCGAAAATGAATGTCGATGATGCTGCAGTCATCATCGAAATTATTTTCCAACGATAAGAGGAGAGTACCGACTTACTTCTTTTACAATTCTTTAGAAACAATTTCCATTCGAAAATACTTTCAAATAATATATTTTTCACAACTTTGAAAACATAATTTTGAAAAGCACTGAAAATTAATTTCTCAAATCCTTAATTTAAATTCATTTCATTTGCAAATAAGATTTATAAACCATGTTTAGAAAATTTCATCTCCTTATAATATATAACAATAGTTAACGGTTTAGGAATATTGACAAAACAATAAATGGTAATCTAGTACTATCATTTTTTTTAACAACCAATTCATTTAACTTTCTAATTTCAAAAATTATACTTTTATATATAAAATATAATCATACATAAAACTATTTCATTTACTAATTTCGAAAACAATATTGTGTCAGTTTGCTCTATTCAAGTGTTTTGGAATTCCTATCGATAGCGTTAGCTAGACGACTCAATCGAACCCAAAATTCAAACTTAACAACTCAAACAACACAATATAAAACATTTTTATATCAATTACAAATATGCTCTCTCATAGGATGATTCAAGAATGGATTTTAGAACAAGGATAGAGATTCAAATTTAGAGGAACCCTAATCAAAGAGAATTCTAACTAAGAAGATAGGCTCGAAAGGAAGGTTGATTCCATAATTGATTCTTCTCATTCTAGGGTATTACTACCCTATCTCTAATGAGTTTTTACTCCATAAGCTAAGTTTTGCCTAAACCAGAGCTCCGATACCAACTATAACGACCTGCTATTTTGAACCATTCAAATCGACATTAATCCACACATGTCAGACTTGAATTGCTCAAAACAACATATTGTTATTTATATTTAGTAAAACTTAGCGTATACAGTAAAATAAATCAATCATAGACACAGAGTAATACAACAATACACAGCGGAATAGATAAATAGTAGTTCATGAAGCTACTACAGAAACATCAGAGTCTAAAGCAAAATACAACAGAAATCCCAAATACATAGAAGCCTCTAATACATAAGCAAATGACAAGTCTGAACATAAATAACTGGAAAGATGAATAGATAAAAGATAGGTCTCTAAGCAAAGCTCCGAGCTCCAAAGGTGAGTCTCAAATGCTGTGACACTCAGGCTGACACGAGCATAAAGCAAAACACAAAACACTCGAGTCAGGATTAACATTCTTATGCAAGTAAATCAACTAGAGTGAAATGTCCAAGTGAAATGCAATATAACTTAAAGTATGTTTTGGACTCCATCCTTTAAGGATCCGTGGAACTATCTACATATATAGTACATACGCTACATAGATAATGTCTATAGTAAAGTAAAATATTAAAATAGCGTTAAGGCATTACCCATTTCCCCCCTATTACATTTTTATATAAATGTCGTAGTCTATACAGTACCGTAATTCCTCCTAAACTGGAGGGCTATCAGAGGGCACTCCATAGTGTACGACACTAACCAAACTCGTAATGGTCTCGATAAGTAATATGACAAGGCATGCGAGGCAATGCCCAGGGTAGGATACTACCGTTTTGTAGAACCGGGATGGTGGTAATGCATAGCAGTACTACCGCCCACCTCGAGACACACTCTCATAATCAATGGTGTGCACCAATCAAATCACAAAGTAATTGATATGGTTTTAAAGAAGCATGCTCGATCGAAGGTGCGACCTCACTTAGCCCAAATATAGCTCATGTTTTAGTCATATCAAGCTGACCCGAGGGGGTCAGGGTTGCGTTCATACCTCATACAGTAGCATTTGCCAAACCATCCTGCTTTATTATGGATTCTCCACCACGTACACAGTTGTTAAAGTGGTTTTCGGTATTGGCAGAGAGTATGAAAATATCCGATCCCGGTCTCTTTAACAACCAAACGCTTATTTCACACCGGTTGGTTCTTTTACATTTCCAAAACCGATTCATAATTGACATCAAAATATCATATTCACTTCAAAATTATCACTTTCGAAATCATATTCACTTTCGAAATCATTATTCACTTTAAATCATATTCATTTCCAAAATCATAACCACAAAATAGGTTAAACCATCATATCAAAGTATTTGCATTTTAATCCATTAAACCTAAATCATAACAGTTCCAACTTAAACAGTTTGAATATTGAAAGTAGTTTATATATTGGAATAGTTATACATTAAAAATAGTTTATATAAAAAATAGGTTATAGATTAAAATAGTTTATATATTAGAAATAGTTTATATATTAAAATATATATATTTAAAATTGTTTATAAATTTAAAATAATATATATTAAAATAGTTTATATATTTAAAAAAATAATTTATATATTAAAATAGTTTATATATTAGAAGTAGTTTATATATTAAAATATATATATTTAAAATTGTTTATAAATTTAAAATAATATATATTAAAATAGTTTACATATTTTAAAAAAAAAAGGTTATAGATTAAAATAGTTTATATATTAGAAATAGTTTATATATTAAAATATATATATTTAAAATTATTTATAAATTTAAAAATATATATATTAAAATAGTTTATATTTAAATAGGATATATATTAAAATAGTTAATGTATTAAAATTTATTAATATATTAAAATGGTTTTTTATGAGAAAAGTAGTTTATATGTTAAAAGAGTTTATATCGACAATAGTTTCAAATTAGAATTGTTTATTCCAATTTCACAAATCAATTCAAATCAACTTTAGCTCCAAAATTCAACTTAAATCAATCTCAGTTCAATGATTTTAATAAAAAAAGTTAAAGGTTTAATTCAAATTCTCATTAAAACCATTTCAATTTATATCGATTTTAAATCCAGGTTTGAACTATAGATTTAAACCACTTTAAATTCAATAGGTTTCAAAGTTTAAATTTTCAAACATTTACAATAACTTAATTTGATAAATTTCATTTATATTTCAAAATTCAACTTTAAGATTTCAAATCCAATTCTTTAAACAATTCATTTATACCAAATTCAATTTCAACATTTTAAAAACTTGGATTTTGAAAATAATTTAGTTCATATAAATCAAATTTTATTTCAAAATATCATTTAACTGTATTTCAAACTTTAAGGATTTAAAATCATTTAATTTAACCAATCCGGTATCCATATATAATTTTCTACCCTATGGTCAAGTGATATAGATATATATCATTTCATCCCGCAATAATTTAAATTTTACAGGTATATATCATTTCAACCCATAATCCTAAAATTTCAAAATTAGTAAAATCGCTTGGGTTTACCATTCCAACCCATAACGATTTTCCCTAATCTATAAGATCGTTTAGGTATGTATCATTTCAACCCATAGTGATTTTCCTAATTAACAGGGAACTTGTAGTGTGAGAACAATAGAATACTAATATAATATAAAATAACATAACATATCAATTTCAAGCATGGATCATAACTAACAATTTAAATATAATATATATACAACATGTAATGGTGTCATACATCAATTAACATAGGTTAACAAATTTAAATAATAACATATCATACTTAACAATTTAATTACTAACCAATTAAATTTAACAACACATTTCGATCGTTATTTCATGTGAAATAAATTTACTAAGCATATGAGTGTCAATCGTGAATGATCGCTCACCTTTCGAGGCTGGAGAAACACGAGAACAAGATGCGACGATCCGTGGATACGGACATGAACTAGTGGACACGGACACGCATACCCACAATGGAATAGCGACAAGCCAAAGAACTGCTGCGATACAAATCCGGACAGTGGCAAAGCAAAGAAATTAACTACTGTAATTTTCCAAACAACGGCGATACGAATAAAAAGGCTGCGACTAAAGCCGGTGCTTGGGCAACAGAGTGGGAGTAGTGTTCGAACGGCTGTGCGCCAGGGGAAGATGGGCTGAGTTGCGATGGTGGTGGGCGGAGCAAGGCTGATTTTGGGTATCGGTCATGCGGTAGTGGGTAGGTCGGCCGGAACAGCTATGGGGAGCGGAGGAGGGGAGAAGCGGGTCAGTTCGGTGGTCGGAGGGAGGTGTGGTTGGAGCAAGCAAGGTCGGGAGGAAAGGGATGGGTGGCTGGGCGTTCGGCTTTGCAGGTGGGGAGGTGGGTGCAGGGAATGGCACAGGCGGGTTCGGCGAGGCTAGAGAGCAAAGAGGAGGGGTTGGGTAGATCGGTGATGGTGGCTAGAGATACTTGCTGCGTGGAGGCGAAGGGGCGGAGGAAATGGCTGTGGGAAGGCGGCGCGGGTGCAAGTGGTCAGAGCAGCTGGAAGGGTGGGTATGGGTGGCTGTCAGGTGCGAGGGGAAAAAGTCGAGACAGGGAGGTGGAGATGGCACTGCGGAGAGGCGAAGGGCTATGGGTTGCGTGGAGTTTGGAAGGGTGCTGTGTTGGCGAGGCGGAAGAATCAGAGAGGGGAAAGGCGGAGCTACGATAGGAGCGGAGGCGAGGCTGCATGGGTGGAGGAAGATGATGGCGGCTCAGCTATGCGGAAGGATGGACGAGCAAGTTTCTCAGGTGGGAAGAAAATGAACAGGCCACAGATATAAATATATAAACTTATATTATATTTTTTATCAAATGAAAGAACAGAACAAAAGAGGGGAGGGTGTAACAACCCGTGATTGCGGTTACCAAATAATAAATTAAAATTGGGATTTTAATTTAATTGGAGCTATTAATGAATTTTTAATGTTGCTAATTTGTTCAAAATTTAGTCATTTTGAATAAATTAATATTTTGGGCTTAAGTGTAAAATGGAGCATTTCAAGGAAATTAATTAGGGAAATTTGTAATTTATATTATTGCAAAATTTTATATGTGTAAAATAGTGCAATATTTGATTTGGGAAATTAATTTGCAATTTATTTGCAAAATGGTGATTTTGGCTAATATTAACTATAAACGGTGTTTTGGAAAAATTAGGGGTTAAAATGTAAAATATTGTTGATATAGGATTTTATGAAATGACTAAAAGTAATTGTTAACATATTTTCATAATTTTCTATGGTTTGAAATGTATTTAGTAATTTGTATGTAGAGTGTACTTAGAGAAAATTGCCTATATATGTATGCACATGAATAATACAAAGTCCTAATGGGTATTAGATCCAATAACCCTAACCATTAGCCTATAAAGTATCTTTTACTCTCCCATTTCAGCCAACACTTCATTTCATAACCACAAAAACCTAATTAGAAAGCTCCAAAACCTAGTCATGGCCTCCTAAGCAAGACTCCAATCTACACCAAATCAAAGAGAGTTAATCCAAACTACTAAAAGAGGTAATAGCAATCACAAAACCCACCTCTAATTCATTTTTTAATTTCTGAAATTATTTTGTAATCCTCTTTTTTTTGTGCATTTAGATTGTGAAACTCTTTGATCTTCTTTTCATTGCTTGGAAAGAGGTAATATATGCTAGCTGAAATTATAATTAGTTTATTGCTGTTAGTAAATTAGGCATATCTCATTCATCTTAAATCGGAATTAAGATTTTCTTAAAGTTCTGGAAAGCTTATTCTGTAGCCTATAACTTTCATGTTTTGAGCTTTGCCTAATTTTGTGGTTTAAATGGTCGAAATCACGTTTGTTTGTCACTGACCTGACAACAAACTACAAGGTTGATAAAATAAAACCCTGAAATTGATTTGGCCATAAGTTACTCGTTTTTGATCCGAATTAGATAATTTTGAATGTTCCGGAAAGCTTAAAACATATGCTACAATTTTTGTTCAGTGAGTTTTCTGTAATATTGCCATTTAGATGACCTGAAATGCGTTCAAAGACAGAAGACCAATTCTGTCTTTAACAAGTTATCTTGAGTTTCAATCTGATATTGTTTTGCATGTATCTCTCTCGTTTCTTATCCAAATCTAATAATTTTGGATGTTCTGGAAAGCTTAGATTTAGAGCTAAAACTTTCATGTTTTGAGTTTCATGAAATTTCGAAGTTATTTTGGCCAAAATTGTACATTCTTACCACTGTTCCGAGAAAAAAAAGAAAAAAAAAATAATAAATAATTTTTTTTTAAACCCTGTTCCAGATTTTTTTTCTCCACTTCGCGATGCCGCCACGATCGCATCCGAAGTCGGAATTCGACGTTTTTGGTCTCGTTGGAAAGGTGGAGTTTCGAACTCCATCTCTGTAAAATTTAGGCATCATCGGCATTCTTTTGGTACTTCGAATTTCGTGTCGAAGTTGAACTCTTGTCGCTGTTTGTAAACACTGTGAATCTTGTTCTGGGTCCAACTTTGAGACGTCGCTGCTACTTTGTCTCAACTCGGATTCCAGAAATTATTTTTGCATCTTATAGTAGGGATGTTGGACTATATTCCTACCAGTTTTCATGTCATTTGGATTCAGTTTGCTGGTCCAAATAAATTGCCGAACTTGGGTTCGCAGCAGTTTTTGAATGGTCAAACACTTAGAATGAAAATCAAATATCCCTTCTGTTTCCAGCTTTTGAGCGCCACTCCGCGATGCCTCCACATTCGCATCGGAAGTCGGCATTCAACGTTTTTGATCTCGTTAGAAAGGTGGAGTTCCGAACTCCATCTCAGGAAAATTTGGACAACATTGGAGTTCGTTTGGTACTTCGAATTTCGTGTCGAAGTTGAACTCTAGTCGCTGTTTGTAAACAGTGTAAATCTTGTTCTGGGTCCAACTTTGAGACGTCGCTGCCACTTCGTCTCAACTCGGAATCCAGAATTCTTTTTGCATATTAAAGTAGGGATGTTGGACTACATGCCTTCAAATTTTCATGACATTTGGACACATTTTGCTGGTCCAAATAAATTATCGAACTTGAGTTCACAGCTGTTTTTGAATGTTTACAAACACTTGGAATATTTTTGATGATTTTCTGGTTTTCATTGATTTCTTTGAGATTTGTCTCTAGATTTCGTACACGGGTTTTATAAATCATTTTCAAAAGATTTTTCACTCCTAAATGGCTTTTGAAAATTATTATATAATATTATTTTAATTATTAAATTAATTACTCCATAATAGGAGACCTTTCAAAAGACCGTTTTAAAAGTGATTCCGAAAATCAATTATAAATTCGTTTTACACCATTATTTTCTATAATAAAAATCTCACACTCACTTTTAGCACGTCGAGCGAAGTGGAAAGGTGCTTAAACGGTTAGGAAATCTCCGGCCTATGGAAACCGTGTGTATTTTCTTTCCGGTTAATCCCCGACCTATTCGATTGATCATTTTGACCTTTGGGTCTAGTTTACCGATGATATGAGGTAGACTTTTTATTGTTTGGAGTGTGACCTTGCTATTGGTTAGGAAACCGTTTAGTGCGAACGTGGGGTATGGGACTCATTGTTAACACTTTGCGGGTTCCTCTCCAAGAAGTTAGTGACACATTAGCCTCTGGGCGGCTAGTACTAGACCTCTGGGTCACCACGCCTCTGGGCAACCGTCTCTGGACACCTGCTCTATGGAGCAGTTTATTTTTCGGCGTGTGCCTCTGGGCCTTTATCCTTCTGGGAAGGATCTCGCCGTCTCGCGCGTTTCGCATCGGTGCGAGTGATCGATCACAACTCTACAGTACTTGGCAACAACGACTCTGGTCGGTGCACGTGCAAAACTTGTATTATCTGATGATTTTTATATCCATTCGAGTACCGCCATTCGGCGTTGGTTCTATGGAACCATACGATGTAAGTGCGATTACCTTGTGGATTCACAGTGTCTCTGGACACTGCTTTTCAGTGTTTGATTTCATTGATTTTTCAGTATATCCCCATTGCTCTTTGGAGCATCGATCTTTGCTTGGGCATTGATTACAGACTCTGGTCACTCTTGGGATTATTGCCTATGGGCATCTTTTTATAGCTTTGGCTACGCCGATGATATGAGGCGATTTTATTTATTCTACACTTTGGTGTTGATTTCTCTTTGGAGATTTTTATCGTTTATTGATGGTTAGGGATCATCATTTTATTCATGTGGTTCATAATATACTCCTCTTTGGATAAGTACTGTTTTATTTATGTACCGCATTATTATATATCTCAGTTATTACTGATTGTTTAGCTAGCCTGACCCGAGTGTTTTCGCTCGGGTCAGACCGAGTTGTTTCAGGTTAGGTCTCTGGACTTAGCTTCTGTGCTTCCGCTTTGGACTTATCTGTTACGCTTTTGAGATAGCTTATCTTAGTGTCCGCTTATGATATTATTCAGACTCTGATATGTACATATTTTTGACTCACATGTGTGAGCAGTGGCTTTGTACCCACTTATGATATTTGGATCTGTATTGATGATGTATTGTTCTGGGATTTTATATCTGTTATGTGATTCTGTTCTGTGATGTTTTATCATTTATTATTATGCTTTGTCCTGATAGATCTTTAGCCATTTGTAATTTCGTTATAAGTATTTACCGAATATGTCGAACCACCTGATTGAGAAAAATTTAAATAGATTCCACCTTTCGACGTATTCGGTAGATAGTTATAGCTTGATTATAGATGGTCGCTTCCACTATACTCTATTCTCCGCTTTAACAGACAGTATTACTCCCGTAATACTCTTTGTTACAGTGGGTCTCGGAGTGGGGCGTTACAGAGGGGAAGAGAATCAGAGTGAATAAACGAACCAGAGAAATATATTGAACAATGGGAATTGTAAAGCCAGGTACGTTGAATTCAGAGAATATTAATAACTAGTGGCCATTGGTTTTCTCCCGTTGGATAAATAAATGGACACAGGACACTCTAGAGACTCAAAATGGGTACCGATATGGCTAACGGTTTCGTAGATTTCGCCACGTACCGGACGCCGAAATGCACAAATGAATATACTGAAGAGATCAGCGCGATGAGATGAACAAGATGGTACATAGATATCAGAGACACGTCCTACCTATCAAAACTCCATTTTCGCTGCCGAAAATGCTGTTAAATCGCCGAAAATAAGATAAACGGGGCTAGAGCAGTCCAAATTCAGCGAAACGAACTATGACGTCTCACTCAGAAAATGTTTTACATTTTTCTTATGTAAAAATATTTATATTTCGAAAATATTTTATTTCCATCAATTTAACTGATTTTAAATTAAAAATTCACAACAGAACAAACTTACATATTTTTCGATGAAATCTGCCACTTGCTATGTTAAAATAGACGTATTCCAAATATCAAATATTCATTGCAAAAATTGTTATTGTTTATTTCATGAAATATTTTGTTAATTACGTTATTTAAATTTTTAAAATTTTCTGGTCGTTACATTTATTTTGTAGTTGTGCCCGACCAGTTTATAGGCATTGACTATTGTGGTTGATTAGAAGCAGTTTTATCCTTTTGCACTACATGGGTTGCGTAAATAGTAATTGTGGGAACACTGAAACAAACACCTTGTGAATTCAGTTTCACAATTTGACCATAAGGCGTTCGCTGATAATGTTAAGTTAAAATTTAATTTTAATAAAAGTTGTTTATCTTTGTTTAGGTGTTTAATATTTATTATAACCCTTTTAAAGGTAAACATTTGTGAAATGTTTTATATAAACAAGTGGAACTATATAAGTATGATTTATAAATATGTTTTATAAACAAAAATGATTTAAACTTAGAATTTAAGATTTTAAATCCGAATATTTTTGGAAATGGTATTTCAAAATTGTGGAAGAAATAGTAATAGTATTATTTGGAAGTATCTTTGGAATAGGAATATTTTTTAAGGATTTTGAAGGAGATAGAAAGCAATGAACTTACTTCAGTCGTTGGAAAATAATTCCAATGATGATTGCAGCTTCATCGGTGTTCATTTTCGAGTTCCTAAGTGAGGAATTGCTACCATAGTGATTTGCCATAGAAGTTTTGTTTTGGGTAAAACAAATTTGTTTTAGATTCCAAAAAGTATGGTTTGATATACAAATGGGATATATATGTGTATTATTATTTCAAAATGATTTGAAATAAAAACCGGGTGGTTAATTCTTAAATTTTCTGTTAAGTAATATTATATTGACCCAAAAACCCTATGCATTAGAATAATTTGGTTTGTGCATCTCGTTTGAGGTGTTTTTTTTGGTAATTTTCATTTATGAAAATAAAATGGAATTTTCGACGTTTTTGGATAATCGAAATCTGGATAGTCCAAATCTCCTGAATGGATATTGAAATTCAAGCTAAGTGTTTTTGTTGAAATTACAAGAAGATGAGTTTTTGTAATTTATAAATTTGAGAAATAGTAAGTTAAAACAGGTTTAAATTGGTTGAACATTCTACTTAAGTAAAAACAAATCTGAAATTTGTATATATACTCTTAGAATGTAGCAGAATTGTAACAAACTGCCTTTCCAAACCCCAGAAGTCGACACTAATACATCTACGGTATTCACATGCCGAACAACTAAGTGTTGGAAAAACAGATTGTTAGGGGAAAGAAAGGAGATAGAAGATAAGAAGAAACTAAACAATAACAGAATCTAACAACGCAACAGAATAACATATATTAATCAACATAATACTTTACAAAGCCATTTCAAAAATGATACATCAGAGTCATACTAATACAAATCTACCCTTGGACAGTTATAACAACATGTAGCTACCTAACTAATACAAGATACATATAATACAACAAAAATAGATAATAACTATCTATCGATGAAGCCTCCTACTCCAAGCTCCTCCAAGATGCATCCGTGAGAAACTTGGATCACTTGGCTACTCATTTTAATTTGAGTACCCAAGAGTTTTAGGGAAAGAAATAAAACTCCAGATTAGACATGGATCTGGCTTAAGTAAACTCAAACAACTGAATTATTATGTTTAAAACCCTTTTAAAATCAAAGGTATCTTGTAAGACTACGCCACACATAAACACGGACAGGTTTTTACCTTACGATAACCAAACACTATTTATAGAAAATCCAATGATATTCTAATAATGTCTAGAGTACAAGTACTTATTAATCATAGCCAAAATTGTTACATTAACTAAATTCCAACATACTAGGTTCTACAATCAAAACCGTAAATGCACATATTGGAGATTGGACTCCATACTACGGTAAGGTAAGGAACTACCTTTCGATGGTATATCTCTAGGTAAAATGCACCTGAGTCCGACAAGAACATCTTGTACCCCTTCCACACAGGACTGGCTTACCATTTGATTAGTAGTACCGAATATGATCACCCCACCTGTGACGACCCACGTTTCGGAAGGTTTAAATCGACAATAATTCACACATGTCCAACCCAAACAATCCAGAATATAGATAATTAATGAGGTTAATTAAGAAAAATAAGAAAAGAAGAAGAAAACAAACACAGAACCTCACAGCGGAACGATGAAATATAATAATCAAATAAACAGTTCATGAAGCTGTTTATACTATGCATTTGATTATAATTTATACAACATTTATCAGAGTTATATATACAACAGAAACAAAATAAAATACAGCAGAACAACATGATGCAGGGAAAATTAATAGTAATAATATACCAAATCTTCATCTTCGTCCTCCAGAGAATAATCTTCAATGCGCTGAAAAATTCAAGGCTGACCCGAGCGTAATGAAAAGACAAAACACTCGAGTCAGGACTAAAATATCCTTATAAGAGTCAAATCGATATCAAATAACATGAGTGTAATAGCGTCAGAGATGTTTACAAGATTTCACATCTCCTATCCAGTTTATAACGTGCATGCAATAACTTAAGAGATGTTACATGATTTTCCAACTCTGAAGGATCCGTCAAAATATTTATATGTAGTAGAATACGCTATATATATAATGTCTAATCAGTCAAATAAATATTTTTCTTAGCGTTAAGGCTTTACATTAATCCCCCTTAAGGCATTTTTAAGCATTGTCATACAATTTGCATATAACGCCCTAGTAAAACGTCATGGGATAGGGATGCGCCGTGATACGACAACACTAAACCAAAATTTTAGGGGTCTCGTATGGGGATAAAAAGTATGGCAAGGCACGTGAGGCAATGCCATAGGTAGGATACTACCAGTTTGGGTCGCAGGGCTGGTGGTAACGCTTCGTAGCCACGGCCGCCCACCGCGTACATCCATCCCATATCGAGTCAAAGGGAGGCTATCCCAAATCAAGGTGCCCCAAACGAAACCAACAACAAGAGGAATAATATGGACCGAGTCCAAGAAAATAGAAGAATAGAGGTCCGCTAGGGGTAGCTAGCCTACTTGGCCTTGTCAAGCCATCCTGTTTTAGTCATTTCAAATTGGCACAAGTGCCGAGATATATCCATCATCGTTCGCTTTCTTCAAATCCAGCAAACGACGCAAAATCCAACCACTTCGTTCTGGAGTCTCCTCCGCATACACAGTGGTTAAAGTGGTTCCAATATTGACACAGAGTATGCCAATAAGAGGTCCCGGTCTCTTTAACAACCAAACGTCGTTTTAAAACAAATCAATTATCGAAATTCAAATCATATTTCAATTTTAACTTCAAAATCTCAAATTTCATTTAAAACAATTTCGTTAACAAATTTCTGATTCCAACATTTTGAGCTCAATTTCGAAAATAATTCGATTTCCATAAATTCGATTTTACTTCATTAAATCAAACTCATTTAAATAATTTCAAATCAAAATTTTAAAAGCATTTAATTTAACCAACCCGGTGTCCGTATATAATTTTATATTCTATGGCCAACTGAATCAGTTATTTCAATTTAATTCAAGGATGGATATATATCATTTCAATCCAAAATAAATGTCATAGGTATATATCATTTCAGCCTATTCCTTAATTTATTCGTAATAATTCGATTTATAGTTTTATATACTTTAAATAATATACAGGATAATAACAGGATATATATAAAAATAAATAATCATCCAATCATCCAAATATCAATCAGTTGGCATCCATAATAATCAATCATCCAGACAGTCAAAATATCACACAATTAACTGGATATCAATAATCGGGAGTTTACTAGTAATTTAATTCCAATTCAATTTAACTAGCAATTCAAATTTCTATCAGGTAATTCAGATGTCGATTTAAATGTCAATTAAATTTATCAAACAACAATCAATAAATTCTAATCACTTCATAATTTCAAATTTGACTAACATAAGAATATTTTAGTACTTCGTGAGCGTTATAAAATACTCACCTTTTATTTGAAATAAAAATATTTCAGCTTCAAATAATTTCCTACTCAACTCTAAGTCGTAGTCCTCGTCGATATGAACCCGGTGCCACTCGCTTCGCTTGAAACGGACCTCGTACGGAGAAGTTATAATCTAATTAGCATACGATAATTAAACTATAATTAATAGAATAATTAACAAAATAATTAATTCAAACGAAACCTACTCCTACTCTTCACTGTATGCTTGCTCCAGCCCCATTCCCTCTTCTTAATCGCGATTATCTTTCTTTTTTATAACGACGATCGACGTCGCTCAATCCCCTACCGTGCCGCCCCAGTCAAACCGCCGCCGACCTCCACACTTGCCGCCGCAGCCTCACTTACGCGCGACCATCAAGGAACCCAAACGAAGTCGACCTGACAGCTCGCTCCCCTCGCTGAAACCCTCACAGTCGCATGCATCCCTTCCTCCTCACATGCGCCATCGCGCTAGCCACCGGACTAACCACCTCCGCCCGCGACATCGCAAGCTTTGTTTTTTTTTAAAATTGATCGGTAGTTTTTTTTTCGTTCATTGATCTGCTCATTAGAAATGAGTGAAAGGAAATGGGGTACGGGAATAGACAGAATGGTGGATGCCTTGTACGAGTTGTCTGATGAGGATGAGAAAGTCAATATATATTATTTTAATTTGAAAATATCTAGCTTCATAACGTCTGACAATTCTCGAGTTCCAAACGAGGCATGCCGCCTGGCGTTCTTAATTTTTTACCCCCATTCCAAACACAATGGAACTAGTCTCGAAGCCTAATTCGATTATATGCAGAAGATAGCTTTTCAAAATCAATTTATTTTAATTAAATTCTAAAATTAAATTCTACGTGTTTCAAGCTCGCACGGCCAAATGACAAGTCTGATCGCTACGAAACTTGAAATCTTATAATAATTCACTATTATGGATCCGATGAAACTGGTTTCGTCGTAATCCGAGATAGTGGCCAAAATGGCTATTTTTTCGCGTTAATTAAAACCAGAAATTTACAAATTTTAATTTAATCGCTCTAGATTCAATTTTTAAGTTTAACAATCTTCATTGTTGTTTAAATAAAATTTAAATCAATTTCCGACATCATTTTCATTCACATTAAATCCTGAATTCAATTATTTAAATAATTTCAATATTAAATTTAAACAATTTAATTATCCAATAAATTACATTATCTCAAATATAAGTTCTTTAACTTATAAAATTTAACTTTCAAACGAATTCAAATAATAAAACAACTAATTTCATTTTATAGTAATTCAATATTCATTATTTAATTCTAACTATTGATTATAAACACGTTCAATATATAGAATTTCATTTCAATATTTGTTATCGCTAAAATATTCAGAATTGTTTACTTCAAAATTTTATTATATTCAATCAACTACAATAATAAACCATTAAAATTTTATTTCTACCCATTTTTATCCAATAATCACATTAAATTTAAAATAGTTAAAAGTACGGGTCGTTACATTCTCCCCCACTCAAAACTTTTCGTCCTCGAGAAGGGACTAAGTACGGAATTTAACACTTGATATATTTTAGTCAAAACAATCAACTTATAAAACATTAAAATCTTATTTACAAGACCATTACTATGCTCTCGCTACGACACTTCGATATCGGTTTTACGTAAATTACAACTTATATATAAAAAAAGTTATAAAATTTTCAAAACCTCAAAAAATTTCTAACACCCAGATTTACGGAAAATTTCGGCAGAGTTTCCTTTACGCGGCTCGATTGGAAAAAATTTACAATACAATATATATCACAAATATACCAAATATATATCAAATATACATCTCATCGCAATGATGAGGCATCTCGTAGGGAAAAATATAAAAGTGCGGTATGTAATCCGAGATACGTACCTTATTATTATTAATACGAGCGAGTTTGCTCATATTAAGCATGCAGAAGCATATAAAATCAGCGTATACGTCCAAACGGTCTTCGTATGTACCTATCTCAACTCAAATTAGAATATTAGTCACTTATAATATGATATAAAACATGTATGAGTTAAATAAAACCATATAACATGAATTCTTAATCCAAACCATAAACATGAGCATAATTACATAACATACAACAATCATATGCAATCAAAACAGTCATAACAATGGTTTGCAACTAAAGAAACCATTCAACCATCCATATTCATCCAATTAATCCAGTTAATTCGTAACTATGTGAATTTACATTATCCAATGTCAATATTTAATTTATACACTTCATTCCTTATTAATATCCAATTTTTGTTAACATTCAATTGGTTTACTTCCAATTTATTCAAATCTATTTCATTTACATTCAATTTATTCAATTCAATTTGTTAAATTTCAATTGTTTCACCTTTTTGTTTAATATATTTCATATAAATTCATTTATGGACCATTTTATAAATCATTTGAGTTAGATTTTATTTCATTTGCACTTAGTATATTTTATTTAATACTAATATTATTTATAAACCATTTCATAACCATTTAAATTTATTATAAACATTTTATAAAACAACTCATGTTTATTATTATTACTTCATATCTTAAGTTCATATTAATTCATTGATTCACTTAATTAGTTCATTTCATTTATTGAAATTCATATTAATAATTTTACTTAAGTAAATTTTTTTTATAAAATAATTTGCTTCATTAGTCTATTATTAACTTACTTAAGCAAATTTTGGCTCAAATTCATATTCATAATTTCTTTTTATCACAATAAATTTTATTCAACTTCTCTTAAGTTAATTTTCATCTTTCAATTCATTTCATTATTATTTCATATTCAATTAGTTATCATTCAATTTACTTAAACTCATTCCAGTTGCATTTAATTTGTTTACATCCAATTCAAATTAAATTCAATTACTCATATTAATTTCATTTACACCCATTATTCCCATTCAATTTCTTTCACAATTCAATTTGCATTTCATTTTATAATTCAAGTTCGTATACATTCTATTAATTCATTTTATAGCTTAAGTGGAATTAATTCACTTTACTAATTTATCTAGTTTCATTCAAATCCAATTCAATTTATTTAATATTAAGTTAAACTTCATTTCATTTTAATCCATTACTTAGTTTATTCAACTTTTTTTTAAATTTTTCTTATCATTCACATTCAAAAAATTTAAAATTTGTTTTTAACTTAATATTTCTCAAATTTATAAGTTATACAAATTAATTCACTTAAAATTTCATTTTATTATTTTATCTAATTCATTTCAAATACAACTTACTTTTATTTAAGCTTCCTGAGTTAGACTTCATTTTGCTAACTCAATTTATTTAACATTCTTAAGTTAATTATTTTATTTCATTTCTCAAATTCAAATTTTCTTTCGTTTGCTTAACCAAAATGTTTAACCATTTTAAAATTTGATTTTATTTTCCTATTCGAATTCATAAATTATAAACTCATTTTTCTTTCATATCATTTCAATTTATAAGTTCAAACTATTTTTATATATTTATCAAATCATACTAAGAATATTTTTTTTCATAATCAAAACTTGTTTTAATCAAAAATAACTTTCTTTTGGTAGCAATTCTCACTCAGAAACTCGAAAATGAATACTGGCGATGCTACAGTCATCTCCACAATTATTTCCCAGCGACTAAAGTGAGTTCAATGCTTTTTATTTCTTTCAAAATTCTTTTCAAAATATATTTCTCGTCAAAACACTTTCGTGTAATATTATTATTAATTTTGAAGGCTTTGAAAACAATTTTTTTGAACACAAAGGGATTTAAATTCTAAATATCTCAATTTTTAAATCCTTTTACTTATAATATAGCTTATACAATCCTATTTCTTTATTATGAAAATTATTTCATTAATTTACATCTTTGTTATTTCAAGCAATTTTTATTGTAATTAAATTTCAATTCAATTTAATTATCGTATGCTTTGTAAAATAAAATTCACAAAGTATTCGTTTTATTTTAATTCAACCAATAATCGATGATAACTAAAGATTATCATCTCCTAACAAAAAATATTCAATTGGTAATTATATAGGCTTATGAAAGTTATTATTATATATATAGAATATAATTTAGGTAAAATTATTTCATTTACTCGATTTTAAGGCAATATTATGTCGACTTGCCTCGTTTAAGTGTTTAGAAATCCCTATCGAAAACATGGCGTCCCACGCACCGACCAGAATTCATAAACAAATCAACGGATAAGTAAACACAATATAAAACATTTTATAACACTAACAAGTACGCTCTCTTATATATATAAACTCAAACAGACTCATTCTAGGGTATTACTACCCTATCTCTAATGAGTTAAACCCCACAAAGCTAAGGTTATCGCTAAACCAAAGCTCTGATACCAACTGTGACGACCTACATTTTGGAAGGTTTAAATCAACAATAATCCACATATGTCCAACCCAAATAATCCGGAACATAGATAATCAATGGGATTAATTAAGAAAAATAAGAAAAGAAGAAGAAAACAAACACATAATCTTACAGTGGAACGATAAAATATAATGATCAAATAAACAGTTCATGAAGCTGTTTATACTATACATTTGATTATAATTTATACAACATTTATCAGAGTTATATATACAACAGAAATAAAATAAAATGCAGCAGAACAACATGATGCAGGGAAAATTAATAGTAATAATATACCAAATCTTCGTCTTCGTCCTCTAGAGAATAATCTTCAATGCGCTAAAAAACTCAAGGTTGACCCGAGCATAATGAAAAGACAAAACACTCGAGTCAAGACTAAAATATCCTTATGAGAGTCAAACCGATATCAAATAACATGAGTGTAATAGCGTCATAGATGTTTGCGGGATTTCACATCTCTTATCCAATTTATAACGTATGTGCAATAACTAAAGAGATGTTACGGGATTTTCCATCTCTTAAGGATCTGTCAAAATATTTAGATGTAGTAGAATACGCTACATATATAATGTCTAATCATTAAAATAAATATTTTTCTTAGCGTTAAGGATTTACATTAAACCCCTTAACGCGTTTTTAAGCGTTGTCGTACAGTTTGCATATTACATCCCAGTAGAACGTCGGCGGAATAGGATGCGCCATGATATAACAACACTAAACCAAAATCGTAGGGGTCTCGTATTGGGATAAAAAGTATGACAAGGCACGTGAGGCAATCCCCAAGGTAGGATACTACCAGTTCGGGTTGCAGGGTTGGTCGTAACGCATCGTAGCCACGACCGCCCACCGCATACATCCATCCCATATCCAATTGAACTGGATCGAACTGGTTTTCAGATAACATATCCAATCCCGGTCTCCTCGAAACAATTTTTGATAATTTCCGATAAACTCAACCCCTACTCTTTAGGAAATAAACAAACAAAGATAAGAGCGGAGATCACATTCTAACCGTTAGTGGACGGATTTCCTTATCATTTATCCTTGAAGAACGAAACGAGATTTATACACACGGTACAACATCATTAGGGATGACTGTGCCATATAACTCACGTGTTTCTCCTTGATATTTTCAAAGTTAAGTTTTGGTCAAGGTTTGATAATCGGTCATTTAACTATCAAATAAACAATCATTCAAACATTGATTTAATTCCATATGGGATCTACTAACCCTTTATTAATTTAATCTTTTGTTAATAAAATCACTTTATAGAACTTGATCAAAAGATATTTACACAACACCATTTCCAAAACCCTTACTTCCCCTTTATACATAGGAAACATTTATACTTATCTTAGCGGTATAAGTATATTATCAAAACATTTGGAAAATTCTCTCTTTTCATATTCCTTTTGAAAACATTACTTACTATAACCCAATCCACTTATCCTTTATAAAAAGTTCCCTTTTAAAAGCTCACTTCATATTTAAATACCTTTATAAATTTTCAAAATAATTTATAAAACACTTTTATAAGTTTACAAGTCAATTTACAAAACCTCTTTACAAACCTCTAAAGTCATTTATAAAACATTTCCTTATTAAAAACTCCTTTGATAAATCTTCTTTAAGAAAAATTCTTTACAAAATATCTTTTGCAACTCATCCTTTTAAATCACTTTAAATAAACCTTTTTACTTAGTAAAGCCGATTTTATAGACAAGTTATTATTTATAAATACCTTTATAAAATAATAAAAAAACTTGAAAATTATTTATAAACTTTAAACCCCAAAATTGATTAAAGAATTGAAGTAAATTCAAAATCATACTTTATAAGTTCAAGAAGAGGTTTAGTAAACCCAATGGTAGTAATTTAAGTTACCATTTAACATCAATTTCACTTTCAAGTCACGTAACTATTTATTTACATAAGTCAACATATATGTAAATACAATTCATATCCAAATCAGGGAATAACATGTCAATACAACTCAACTAGCATATACATGTCTAAATAACATAATAGCAGGATGGTGATTTGCCCTGCTAAATAGATGTCAATACAATTCACTACTTATAACAAAATGGGAATTTACTCTACTAAACATATGTCCACACAATAAACAATTACATTTTAACAGAATAGGAATTTATTTTACTATCAAATGTCCAAACAATCAACTTATAGCAGAACGGGGATTTATTCTGGAAACACATGTTCATACAATCAATCCATTTACATAACTCATTCACAATTGTTTGCCTACTTAATGGTATAAACATTTGAATCCCTTGTGTTCAAAACCATCTTTGAAAAAGAAGTACCTTTAAAACAATTTGATTCTTGGAAAACAAGGATTAAAACTTAAAACTCCTTTTTAAAATAATTATTAACAAGTTAAACCCTATTTGCGCCAAAAATGGTCACAAACACCCAATTGCAGATGAAAACACCAAATCACAGTCACTGATCACAGATAGATTGTATGTGATAGAATTAAATATGAAGAACACTCAAAAAATTAAAGGAAAGCAGTAGAAAGACAAGATTTATAGTGGTTCGGCATTGTAGCCTACGTCCACTTTGAATAGTTGCTGCTTTAATGATGATTCTCTACTGATTTACAAGAGTACAATTGATAATATCCGAGTTACAATGGACTTCAGCAGAGTAACAGTGTAGAAGGGCCAAAAGATCCCTTTTCTGAAGCTCTTAGACTGCTATTTATAGGTGTAGGTTGGAAATATCTATCTCAAACTTCGAAAGACTCCTTCCATCACGTGGGTGGACCCACATGATCGATCCCTGGTCGTTTCGACTCGATCCATGATCGATACGAATGAGATTCGCATCGATCCAAATCTTGCCAATCGAGCCGAGATCGATCATGAACATTCCCGAGGTCGTACGCAAGCTTTTGTGAAAATTTGGTAGCATTTGGACTTGTAGATCTCGGGTTATGATCGATGTAAGTTTGAATTTGTTGAAGGCTGCTAAGTTCGCATTGCTTCTGTGCACGTGATGACCAATGACGTGGCGTTAACTCTTAGGATCGATCCACTTTCCATGCCGAGTGACTATTTCTTCCATTCGAATCGTGCTTTGTTCGTATCGCTCCCAGGAAATGCTCTTCCTATCGATTCCTGAAGTCGCTTCGTATCGATGGTTGGAAGGCCATCGTATCGATGCTCTGCACTCCGCTTCGTATCGATGGTATAGAGATTGCTCCATATCAATTACATGTAGTTGTGTCATACCAATAGTCCTTGGCCTGTTTCGTATCGATAGAGGATGCCAAATTCGTATTGATCTGTAGCTGATCGATACGAAACATTCTAAGTAGTGGATCGATACGAATTGGACTAACATGTCATTGCTGATGGATACGAAGAGGGAGTGATACTTAATGGATACGAATAGGGTCATGGCAAGGTGATGGATACGAATTGAGGCTTGTGGACCGATGGATACGAAATGGATCGATGCGAAACAGACGGATACGAACCAAACATGCTTTTCACAGAATTGGATCGATCCATAACTTGAGCATACGAACTCCGATCGACTTGAAATTTGAAATGTTGGCTTTCATAGCTTTGCTTGTCATGTCATATCAATTGAAGCTTGATCCGGACTCGGAAAAAATTTACCAGCATCCATAGTGAACTTTGTAGGTAATCGGTCGTCGGGACTGATTATCTTCCATTTTCAGTCAATTCTTTGGTGTCATGGCCTTGGCAAAAGGCGGGATAACACTTGCCCCCCAAAACATGCCTTGCGATGGGAAGGTGTGTTTTGTAGTTCGATAAGCTGGATGTTCGTACCCTGATAATGTCCTGCAAAGAGGTTGATAATCTTACCTGACTGTGAATAGTGATCGTCCATGATCGTATGCCGTTTGAGGCGGTATGTGACCATTCGAGGACGGATGCCGTTCGAGGCGAGTTGTGACCGTTCACGATCGGGGTGCCATTCGAGGCGAATTATGACCGTTCGCGGTCGGGTGCCGTTTGTGGTGAGTTGTGTGTGCCCGGGGGGGGGGGGGGACTTAGTATCACTAATGTCGGATTTCACGTTCGAGTGAGTTTCCGAATTGTTTGTTATGGCGGTTTACTGTCATCTTAGAGCATGCCTGAGGACCGTTCGCGATCCCATACATGTGTAAATGACTTAGCAGTTATGGAATTACAAATACCAGATTTACATTCAAAATGAGTCTTACAAACAAAATGTTCAACCAAATAAAGTCCAATTGCAAAGAATAGAAAACAAAAGCGAAGCAGAGATGTCGAAGTGCAGACACCTACACTAATGCGGTTGATAGTCATCTCAGAGCACGCCTAAGGACCGTTCGTGATCCTGTACATGTGTAAGCGACTTAACCGCACTAGTGTGGAGTTTGCGACTTATTCGTCATTATTTCAATCAGTTGATGACAAGCTGATGCCTCGATCCTGAGCCGTCCCCAATTGATGTGGATGGTGGTCGTTCTTGCTCAACCATTGCTGCTTGCCTTCTCACGTACTGTGATAGCATGTCGTTCTGGATATGCCCTTCTATCTCATCCCTCAATTGTCTGCAATCATTTGTACTATGGCTGCTTAGCTCGTGGAATAAGCAGTACTTGTCTGATTTCCTCTCATTGTTGGTCATATCCCTCCTCATTGGCCTCCGGTAGGGAACCTGCCCCCTAGTGTCTTGGTAGATTCGCTCTAATGTCTCGCTCAGCTCTGAATAAGAGGTGAATCTTGGCTCCTTTCGCGGCCGCTTTGGCTCATCACAATTGTCTTCTGCTTTCCATTTCCCTTTCTCCTTACCTGAATCCTTTCCGGGCATATCTCCGCTTTTGACTGCATAAACATCAACTCCCTCTCCTTCCTCTCTCTCAACATTTGCATCCTCTTGTCGCAAAAACTTTTTTGCCTCATGGTAAAACTCTCCTATATCCATGGGTGGATCCCTCGTCAATGAGTTCTTGAATTCCGTTCCATCGGCTATGCCAGATACAGCTGCCATCAAAACCATGAATGGATCGGGTCGATCCACCGATGTTGCCGCTGCATTGATTCCCCGGTTCTTTGCTTCAGTGTTGTCAAACTCATCACATTCTTGGGTCTCGAAATGTGAACTCTGAACTGCCTCATGAACTTTTCGGTCAACTCGGTCCATGTTTCAATGGAGCCACTCTCCAATTGCCTGAACCATAGTGCTACTATGTATGTCAAATACAATGGGAAACACCGGGCCATGACCTCCTTCGATGCTCCCAGTACCTCCATGTGCCTCATATACCTCATCAGATGAACAACAAGATCGGTCCTTCCATCGTACGTCTCCAATGTTGGTAGCTTGAATTCTGGTGGATTCCTAGCCTGCCTAATTGCGGGAGCGAAGGGGCTCCTATTCACATCTTACAGATCTCTATTCACTAATCCGCCTCTCATTGCTCGTTTGACCATCTCCGCCAATCTGTCACTGTTGTCAAGCTGTAGTCCTTGTCTGTTGCCTCCGATCTACCCCCGAGTTCGCGAGGGAATCCTGGAATCTGCTCTCCTAGACAGGCATCCATTCCTCTATCAACGCCGTGTTGAACAACTCCGCCTGGTATCCTGCCTGAGGTTGGATCAATGATGCAGGGCATACCTCAAATTCGCGATCGACATTGCTATGTCGCGAGGAAGAAGTCATCCCAGCATCCTATATCGCGTGCTCCATCGTAGGTCGCGAGCGACCTAAACCTAAGTCGCGAAGCTCCATCAAAACCCGACCTAAACTTAAGTCACGAGCAACTTCGTTTTCGCTAAGTCGTAGTTCGCTCCTCCTCCTACAGTCGAACGAGACTAGGTCGCGAACAAGCCTTCCAGAACCCTATGTCGCAAATTCCGAGACTAGGTCGCGAACGAGACTAGGTCGCGAATGACCTAATTGATGTCGCAGACGAACTAATTGTACGTCGCGCTCCAGCTAAGTCGTAGGTCGCTCCGCCTCCAGTGATGCCGCATTCCTTATGTCGAGAAGTTTAGGTCGCTGATGAATTGTAAGTCGTGAACTTCTTTAGGTCGCGAGATTTTCTTAAGTCGTGGCTGTATTTGTTTGCTAGGTCGCTATTGTATAGGTCGTACTTTCTTATGTCGTTTGTTTTGTAAGTCGTTGTGAAGTGTTGTAATTTTTTTAAGTCTTGTGTTGTGTTGTAAACCCTATAAATAGGGATGTGATGTCATTGTAAAGTGGTTGTTGAATTTGAATAAAATTTCTTTGTGTGCTTTTGTGCCACCATTAAAATCGGTAGTTGAGTGTTATCTCCTATCTCCACCTTCGGCATTCGAGTGCGCTCGGATCAACGATTGTTGAAGCCAATTCACGGAATCAAGTGCGCTTGATCAATGTCGAAGAATTGTAGATCTTCTCTCACGGCATCGTGCGCGATCAACATGTCGAAGATAGCTAAAGTCCGGTATCTTCGTGATCAACGGATTTGGGCTTGGTATCATTAATCCATCGATTCATATTGCTTCATCTAATCGTTTCATCGATTAGTTTGACACGAAATCTTCATTTCATTGTCATCCGTTATTTCCGCTGCGTCATTTGGTATCAGAGCAAGACTTAGCCAATCATAGCTAAGACGAGCCTGTTAGAGCAAAGAGAAGTGTTTGTTCAATTTCAAGCGAGCCTATCAATGTTAGATCCGAGAGCTAGTTAAAGCCGTGCATCATTTTGTAGATCAAGGCCGAGTTAAAGTGTTGAAGTTAAGTTGAATCCAAGTTAAAGTTAGTTGGAGATTGTTCAATTCAACAATGCATCCGAGAAGAGGTAATCGTCATCAGAATATTGCCGATGTGTATAGAAGAGAAGATGCTAAGGCAATAGAGCAACGAATTAGTGATAACCTCGAAGAGAAGTTCAATAATGGTTTTGGAAAGTTGGAGAAGTTGATGATGGATTTGAATCAAAGTCAAAGAGAAAGGTCACCAGTCTTGAACCATGGAGGAAACAGAGTTTCGCCATCGGTTACGGAAGCAAGGAGGGTGTCGCCACAAACTTATCAAGATAAAAGGGAATCATCAATTTCAATAAGACGAGATCACCATGGGGAAGGGAGAAGAAGTCAACATGGGTTTGACAATGAACCATGTCGTGATGTCAAAAGACCGAGTAGAAGAAACTTGCATGATCATAGAGACATACGTGATCATAGAGACGAAGGGTGTCATTTGCCAAAGCATGAGAATGATTCTATTTGGCTAAGGAACAATATTTTTTAGTCTACCTGTACTATCTTGGGAAAGGTTTGTAAATTCATTATTGATACGGGAAGTTGCGATAACCTTATTTATGAAGAAGCCGTTATGAAGTTAGGGCTGAAGACTGAAAACACCCTAGACCGTATAAACTGGCATGGATAAAGGAAGGTGAAGAAGTGATAGTGGGAAGACGAGCATTGATTACATTTTCTATTGGAAAGAAGTACAAAGATGATATATGGTGTGATGTGGTTGATATGGATGTATGTCATTTACTATTGGGAAGTCCATGGCAGTATGATAGAGCTGTACAACATAATAGTCACGCCAACAGCTACAGTTTCATGTTCGAAGGAACCAAAATTACCTTAGTTCTTAAGAAGCGTGAACAAGGTGAAAGCAAACCAGAGAAGAAGGAGGAAGCAACTAATTTAGTATCTTCGAAAGAATTTGTTGAAGAAGTGAAAGGTAGTGTTGAAGTGGAAGATGAAGTCGAATGTTCTCAACCGCCGAAGCTTGATGAAGATAAAGTAGATTCTTCTCAACCCGCGGAATTTGATGACCATCAAGTTGATTGTTCACAATCCGCGAAGTTAGATACAGATGAAGTTAATGTTTGTCAACCAACAAAGTTTGACAAACATGAAGTTGAAGTTTTTCCACCGATGAAGCATGATGAACGTAAAGTTGAGAATGTACAACCAGCAAAGTTCGATGAGGATGAGGAAAGTAAGTCAGGAGATGAAGAGGGTAATTTCTTGGTGAAGGAGGTGGATTCGATTAGTCTATTATCTATAGAAGAATTTGTTAAAGATGAGGAGGATAGAGCGGAAGTGTTTATGTTGAATGGAAATGAAACCAGTAAAGATCTCGAGACTCCTGAGGAGGATGAGCCAGTGGTAAATGAATTCGAAGATGTACTCCCTGCAGAGTTGCCCAAGGAAGTACCGCCACTGAGGGACATACAATATCATGTTGAGCAAATGCCAGATGCTATTGTACCACATAGGCCACGTTATCATATGTGTCCAATAGAGCAGGAAGAGTTGAGAGGACTGGTTATTGGGTTTCTATTCGAAGGAAGGCAGTTGTATACTCCAGATTGCAGTCAGCAAATGAAAATTATCAAAGACTTTCTTGTAGATAAAATCGTGAGCCGTGATCGTACCATGCAGCTAATCTCAAAGTCTTATTTTAGGTCGTCACTGAGGAAGGACGCTGAAAGGTCTGTTCAGAGGAGCCATAATCGACACGTTTCAAAGAAGACCATGACAAATGCAAGTTTATGTATGCCGTTGCATATACATGCTAAATTACGGGAGGATGTTAGTGTGGACTTTGTTTTGGGATTGCCGCGAACGCAACATGGCAATGATTCTATTTATGTGATGGTTGATGGTTTTCTATTTAAGGGAAACAGGTTGTGTATACCAAAGAGCAGTCTGCGGATGAAGATTGTGAAAGAATTGCATGAAGAGGGTCATGTGGAAAGAGATCGTACATTGCAGTTGATTTCGCAAACATATTTTTGGCCTTCTATGAGAAAAGAAGTTGAAAGATTTGTGGAGAGATATCATATTTGTCAAGTTTCCAAAGGGACAGCGACGAATGCGGGATTGTATATGCCATTACCCGTGCCTACTAGACCATGGGTTGATATCAGCATGGATTTTGTTTTGGGATTGCCCAGAACTCAACGAGGAAATGATTCAATATATGTTGTAGTGGACAGGTTTTCGAAAATGGCACATTTTATAGCCTGTAAAAAGACCACTGATGCAGTCCGTGTTGCTCAATTGTTCTTTAAAGAAGTGTATCGACTACATGGGCTACCTGAATCCATTGTTTCTGACCGGGATACGCGATTTCTAAGTCATTTTTGGCTGAGTTTGTGGAAGATGGTGGGAACGAAGATGAAATTCAGTAGTGCTTATCATCCACAAACAGATGGGCAAACGAAAGTGGTGAATAGATCGTTGGGAAACTTGTTGCGATGTCTTGTGCAGGATAATTTGAAGAGTTGGGATATAAAGTTGTGTCAGGCAGAATTTGCACATAATCATGCTGTCAATCGAAGTACTGGATTCAGTCCATTTCAGATTGTATATTTAAGCTTGCCAAAGGGGCCGTTGGATTTAACGATAGTACCACAACCGAAGGGGACAGTTAAGCGAGCTGCTGATTTTGTTGATGGGTTGACAGAATGCTATAGAATCGTTCAGGAACGATTGGAGAAGATGAATGAGAAGTATAAACAACTGGCAGATAAGAAGCGAAGAAGTGTGGACTTCAAAGAGGGTGATTTTGTGTACGCGGTGTTGACGAAAGATCGTTTTCCAGTTGGAACGTACAACAAGTTGAAAGCTCGAAAGATTGGTCCTTTGGAAATCGTGAAGAAGATTAATGAGAACGCATATCAATTGAGACTGCCGGATCATATCCATACTGCTGACGTTTTCAACGTCAAACATTTGATTCCGTATCATGAGCATAAGCTTGTCGAAGAAGAGGAAAGTGTGAATTCGGGGACGAATTCGTTTCAACCAGGGGAGGATGATGCAGGGCATACCTCAAATTCGCGATCGACATTGCTATGTCGCGAGGAAGAAGTCATCCCAGCATCCTATATCGCATGCTCCATCGTAGGTCGCGAGCGACCTAAACCTAAGTCGCGAAGCTCCATCAAAACCC
This sequence comes from Allium fistulosum, assembly GCA_030737815.1. Taxonomy (NCBI): domain Eukaryota; kingdom Viridiplantae; phylum Streptophyta; class Magnoliopsida; order Asparagales; family Amaryllidaceae; genus Allium; species Allium fistulosum. The sequence continues at coordinate 1,181,340,128 of CM060902.1, forward strand.
GACCTAAACTTAAGTCGCGAGCAACTTCGTTTCCGCTAAGTCGTAGTTCGCTCCTCCTCCTACAATCGAACGAGACTAGGTCGCAAACAAGCCTTCCAGAACCCTATGTCGCAAATTCTGAGAGTAGGTCGCGAACGAGACTAGGTCGCGAACGGCCTAATTGATGTCGCGGATGACCTAATTGTACGTCGCGCTCCAGCTAAGTCGTAGGTCGCTCCGCCTCTAGTGATGCCGCATTCCTTATGTCGAGAAGTTTAGGTCGCTGATGAATTGTAAGTCGCGAACTTCTTTAGGTCGTGAGATTTTCTTAAGTCGTGGCTGTATTTGTTTGCTAGGTCGCTATTGTATAGGTCGTACTTTCTTATGTCGTTTGTTTTGTAAGTCGTTGTGAAGTGTTGTAAATTTTTTAAGTCTTGTGCTGTGTTGTAAACCCTATAAATAGGGATGTGATTTCATTGTAAAGTGGTTGTTGAATTTGAATAAAATTTCTTTGTGTGCTTTTGTGCCACCATTAAAATCAGTAGTTGAGTGTTATCTCCTATCTCCACCTTCGGCATTCGAGTGCGCTCGGATCAACGATTGTTGAAGCCAATTCACGGAATCAAGTGCGCTTAATCAACGTCGAAGAATTGTAGATCTTCTCTCATGGCATTGTGCGCAATCAACGTGTCGAAGATAGCTAAAGTCCGGTATCTTCGTGATCAACGGATTTGGGCTTGGTATCATTAATCCATCGATTCATATTGCTTCATCTAATCGTTTCATCGATTAGTTTGACACGAAATCTTCATTTCGTCGTCATCCGTTATTTCCGCTGCGTCAATCAACATGCTCCTAGGGAGTGCCCCTTAGCTCATGGGCTGCTCTTAATGGTCCTGCTCTATTCTGAATCCTGGTTGTTCCATGCTCCTGACCCCTATCTCCAGCACCCCTTGCAGTGGCGTTCTCTTGATTCTGCACTCTAGCTTGTCCAATTTGCTGGAGTAGGTTCTTCATCATCTCTTCTTGCCTTTTCAGCATTCCCTCCTGCATAGCTTCCATCATCATCTCCATCTTATCTCGGGTGATGAAGACTGAGGCCTAATTCGCTCCTGAGGAAGCCTCCTGACTTCCTTCATGCTGGCTCCTTTCTGCTCTTGGTCTCCTTGATGATTGTTTCACTATTGCTTTCTAGATCTAAGTCCTTAAGCCTTCCTGAGTTCTAGTGTTCTCAGTGAAAGCACTAAAATGTTTGCGCCAAAAATAGTTACAAACACCCAATTGCAGATGAAAACACCTAATCACAGTCACGGATCACAGATAGATTGTATGTGATAGAATTAAATATGAAGAACACTCAAAAAATTAAAGGAAAGCAGTAGAAAGACAAGATTTATAGTGGTTCGGCATTGTAGCCTACGTCCACTTTGAATAGTTGCTGCTTTAATGATGATTCTCTACTGATTTACAAGAGTACAATTGATAATATCCGAGTTACAATGGACTTCAGCAGAGTAACAGTGTAGAAGGGCCAAAAGATCCCTTTTCTGAAGCTCTTAGACTGCTATTTATAGGTGTAGGTTGGAAATATCTATCTCAAACTTCGAAAGACTCCTTCCATCACGTGGGTGGACCCACATGATCGATCCCTGGTCGTTTCGACTCGATCCATGATCGATACGAATGAGATTCGCATCGATCCAAATCTTGCCCAATCGAGCCGAGATCGATCATGAAAATTCCTGAGGTCGTACGCAAGCTTCTGTGAAAATATGGTAGCATTTGGACTTGTAGATCTCGGGTTATGATCGATGTAAGTTTGAATTTGTTGAAGGCTGCTAAGTTCGCATTGCTTCTGTTCATGTGATGACCGATGTCGTGGCGCTAACTCTTAGGATCGATCCACTTTCCATGCCGAGTGACTATTTCATCCATTCGAATCATGCTTTGTTTGTATCGCTCCAAGGAAATGCTCTTCCTATCGATTCCTGAAGTCGCTTCGTATCGATGGTTGGAAGGCCAGTTCGTATCGATGCTCTACACTCTGCTTCGTATCAATGGTATACAGATTGCTCCGTATCAATTACATGCATCTTTGTTGTATCGATAGTCCTTGGCCTGTTTCATATCGATAGAGGATGCCAAATTCGTATCGATATGTAGCTGATCGATATGAAACATTCTAAGTAGTGGATCGATATGAATTGGACTAACGTGTCATTGCTGATGGATACGAAGAGGGAATGATACTTGATGGATACGAATAGGGTCATTGCAAGGTGATGGATACGAATTGAGGCTTGTGGACAGATGGAACGAAAAAGATCGATGTGAAACAGACGGATACGAAGAGAACGTGATTTTCACAGAATTGGATCGATCCATAACTTGAGCATACGAACTACGATCGATTTGAAATTTAAAATGTTGGCTTTCATAGCTTTGCTTATCGTGTCATATCAATTGTAGCTTGATCCGGACTCGGACAAAATTTACCAGCATCCATAGTGAACTTTGTAAGTAATCGGTCGTCGAGACTGATTATCTTCCGTTTTTAGTCAATTCTTTGGTGTCATGGCCTTACCAAAAGGCGGGATAATAAACCCTTTTTTAAATCATAATCAATCTTAATTAATTCTTAACTTAATTTAATTATAAATCAAGAAATAATTAAACCTTTAGTAACTAATTAAACAATAGTTAACTATTATATAAATAATTTAACCATAATTAATCATTTATTAATTATTAAATAATAATTTAAACCTTTGTTACTAATTAAATATTAATTAATCTCATTTAATTAATAAAATACCCTTTAATTAGACTTATATAATAAATTAAACCTCAAATAAATAATTTAATTTAAATTAATGCCTTAATTATTTAAAAATAATTAAATAATTAATTAATTTAAATAATTAACCTTATACTTAATTAATAATTAATTAAAAATAAATCATATACTTAAACTATATTTAATTAAAAATTAATCGTACTTAATTAATAATTAATTAAAATTAATTATATTTTTAAAAGATAATTAATTAATAACTAATCTTTACTTAACTATAATTAATAAAACATTTTAATCTTAATTAATTATTAAAACTTAATTAATGAAAATTTAATCATTAAAAACTTAATTGACTTTATAAAACATTATTATTAAGTTTATAAAACCTTTTCAAAAACACTTGAGGTTAATAAAACCAAATTTTGCAAAAATTGGATTTTTAAGCGAAACTACGTCCATAGCGATTATTGCTATGGATGCCCATAATCTCAACTTGTTTTTATCATTCTTTTTGAAACTTCACCTTAAAGTCTACTAACATTTTTTTTCAAGCCCAAGAAAAGCAAAATTTTAAAACTTAACCTTTTGATTTCAAACTATTTACTATAGTTTCCATAAGAAATTTCATATCACTTTTACAAACAAGATGACATCTAGCATACCCCATGTAAACATGTTTGTAACAAACACCATTTTTATGACTACCATATAAACAAGATCGCAACTTTAAAACCAAACACATCACTTTAATCCATCGATTCAAGTCTAATGCCTAAACACAAACTATCACACATATATACATCCAAACCATATCATAATCCAAACATTACATCATATATAAATACCAACATATAAGCAAAATAAACATCATTCCAAAAATTAGAATTTTAATCACTAAAAATCTTTGAAAACTTGAAATGCTTTAGAACTTGTAAAGCTTGGAAAACAACACAAAAATCATTTAAGAATGGATCATTTTCTCCTTGATTTTTGGCCATGTTACTCTAGGCATTCTAAAAAGTGGTCAAAAGAAAATTTTAGGAAATTATTTCTCTATCATTTCAAAAATAGAGTAACTCAATTTGGATTTGTTTTGAGCGAGATATGGTCAAAAGAAGAAAAACTATTTTAGTGCTTGAATATATGGGTCCGAAAATGAGTTTGAAATAAATGCAATTTTGACCCAAAAACATTAGAAATCTGGAAAAGTGATTTGAATGAAAGTTGTAGCCACTAGAATTATATATGATGTGAAAAAAATAAACTCTTCATTTGGAGCGGTCTAGAGGAAGTTATGGCCGAATGAAATGTGAGTGAAAATGGAGGAAGTGGAGTATTGAATGTAGAAGTGTTTTAGCAAGCTTTTAAAGAGATTCATGTAGAAAACTACGGTTTTTATAACATAAGAAATTATTTGAGAAACCATGGAAGTGTGTTCAAGAGCTTAGGAGGTTTGAAAATGAAGGAAAAGAGAATGAGAAAGTGAATAAAAATTAGAAGAAATGAGTTTGTATACTAAGGCACAAGTTGAATTACCACTTTACCCTTTGCCCTTTAACCTCCACACACTTGCTTCCACCTCACCACCCCTCTTCCCCACCATGTACATCCTCCCCCATGTAGCCACCACCCCATCGTATCCAAGCCAACATGTTTTTAATGCTATGTACTTATGTTTCTAAAGGTATCTTTATATATTAAAATACGTTTAACTCTTTTTATAAAATAATAAATCTTATCTTAGTGTGTGTGCGCGTGTGTGTGTGTGTGTATATTTAAGTGCACATACATATTCATATGCATTCAACATGTCTAAAATAATTTATAAATGTATGTATGTGTGTATAAAAATGTCACGACATTTTCGAAAACTTTTAGCCGACGAAAAATCCAACATTCAAAAAATGAATTCCAGTCACATTTTCAATCTTTCTTCGAACTAATTATTTTTGTAAACAATTTTGAAAAACTATTTCGATTTTTCATCAACTAAATTTTTTTGAAAATGTCGTGCACTTTTATACACACGTACATACATTTCACCATCATTATTTATTATTAAAAAGAGTTTTATTTTGATTATAAACCTATTAATTTAATATTTAAAATTAATTAAATATTCACAAATCAAGCTGTGAAATTCCGGGTCATTATAAGAGTCTTATACAAATATAGACTTGAGTTTAAAATGGATAATAAACATAAGTGTGCTTTATAAAATGTTTATAATAAACTTAGTATGGAAGGGCTTTAAAGATGAAGTTGTGGCCTTTTGAAATGTGTACAAACTGAAGTTTAATTTTTTTTGTATATATTCTTAAGTTGTTATGGTATAGTATATGAATTAGAACTGGAGTTATAGAATGTTTATAAACTTCAGTAATAATTTTACGAAATGGTTCTTAAATGAATTTTAGTATTAAAGGAAATACTATTAGGGAAATTAATTGTGATTTAAAATGAATGAGAATAATTTTTTTATTGTATAATTAGGAAACCAATTGGAGTAAATACATAAGTTGTATGTAGATCATTTATTAACATAGCTATTTTGCTCTAGACTCGAGTACACGATTTCGTGGTGATTTACACAGATCTGAGTTAGGATATTTCACTTGATTCTTGACGATGAACACTTGATATAGACTTTTGATTTGATTTCTGAAGTTTTATATCAAGTTTATGGCTATGTAAGGAAAACAGAGGTTTCTAACCAACGAATCGGTTCGGAGTCAATACTAGGGAATCGAGTGAACGATACTAGTTCGGAAGTGAAATTGTGTGATCGAGCGGGCGATCAGATTTGATATTGCATACGGATGATATACGTGCATCTTTGAGGCTTTATTATAATTATATGTTTAACATTAGAAATTGCAAATTTTATGGATATAAATTATATATGGTTGGATATTACTTGTAATTAAGATGCGGGTTCATGAAAGCAAAGGTTAGCTGATGTTTTTGGTTTAATGAGTAGAGTTGATTGGCTCAACCAATAGGTACATGTTTATATTTTGTTGGTTTGATGGTTTTATGCCCCAGATATAGGAAGCAATTGGCTTTTGTTTTCTTTTGTTGTATTGAGCCTATGGGGGCAATTTGTAGTTTTTCCGATCGAGCCGCGCAAAGGAGATGCTGCTGAATTTTTCCATAACTTTAGAAATTTAACAATCCTTTTCAACTAATTGATTTTGAAAAGCTTAATGGGTTTGGAGGCATTTTCCTTACCTTGGCAATTTCGGGGACAAAATTTTTTTGAAGGGGAAGAATATATCGACTCGGAATTTTGGTAATTTAATTTCAAATATTTAATTAATTTTAATTATTGAAATATTGGTTTAATGGCTTTAAAACCTGAATTAAATTATAGAGATTATTTAAATTTTTTGAACAGTGAGTAAATATTTGAATAGTCATTTAAGTATTGGAATTGTGGACTTATTAATTGAATAATGATTTAAATATCCGGAGTTTGAATTGAATATTAACTAAATGGATTTAATGGTCTTATTTAATTCCTTTTAATTTATAAATAATAACGGTGAATTCATCTTGTAAATTTATTTGTAGTAATAAATAGTTAAAATAAATAATAAGAAATTTATTTTCAATACAATGACTCGATTTTTAGAGACGTATTTTTAATTTAATTTATTTGATTTTTCCATAATTTTTAATTTGGAAAATATTGAAATTATTCATTAGACGATTTATCGGCACACAGCAGTGTTTTTGATTTTTGAGAACTCAATAACCGTTGTATATTATTATTCTTTTGGGGTCGCGTCGCTGTTCTGAGAGAGAACGTAATTTTGTTTTGTTGTTCGGGATCTATAGGCGAACAAAAAGCGGTGCAGCGAGATGCTAGAAAATTTAATTTTAAACCTAACTACAAACAATTCGTATAACAGCGCACCCACTTTTGTTTCTTTGTTCCCTCACTACGCTGATCAAAGAGAATATATGTTCCTTTAAATTGCATTCTCAAACAAAGAAATACATATGTGCCCACTTCTAAAATGAAAACAATTCGAAATATTAAACAAGAAATTGCAAAACTTGGCTCATTGCATTCGAGTGCTCTAGATCTACATACCCGTATGCTCGATATTGGGTTCACCATCGATTTAAGGATGGCTGAAGTGGAATAGCCAAGCTAGGATTCCAATTTTCTTAGGCTATTGTGACGACCCAGAATTTTAACAATTTAAACTAGACTAATTAATTGATTTTTAAACATCTAAAAGCTAATTTTAACTTGAATTCAAGATATCAGTATTTACTTGATAATTAAATTATTAAATTATATAGTTCGAAATTGGGTAAGATGTTGGATATGGAATTTGAAGTCTGTTAAAAATAATCTGAAGGCTTATAAAATTTATAATGATGATACTGAAGATAATAGGATGGTTGAAATTTAATTTAAAGATGATTTGTTCAGTTTTGAAAGTATATCATTTAAATTGATATTTAAAAATAGCCTTCCGAGGCATAGTCTCGGAATTTGACGAAACCAGTTCCATTGGATCCGAAATAGTTAGTTATTGTCGGATTTCAATTTTTGTAGCAATCGGAGTTGTCAATTGACCCTGGCAGCCCAAAACGCTTCGAATTATTTGAATCGATTTAATTTGAGATTGATCGTTTACTTCCGTAACTCGCGCATACAGTCAAATTAGCATCCGAAACGCGTCCCATCGTGTTCGGAATACGGGTAAAACCCGGTAAACGTCTGTCGGAATGTCTGGTTTGGGGTTCGTGATTTCGCGTTATGAAACGGACGGTTTGAAGTTTTATAATTAAAATTAAAATTTAAAGGTACATATAGTCAGAGATATTTTCCAACGCGTACTCGGGAAGCTTCCCCAAACCGATACTTTATCTTCATCTATACTCTAACCTTCAAACAGAAAACCCAATTCATGAAAAAAGAAGAAGAAGACTTCATAACAAATAAGAATCGCCTCCTCCTTCTTCAAAATCGCGACCCTTTCTTTTTCTTCCTCCCACTTTCCTGTTACCTTGTGGCTCAAGGAGGCATGAATTCGAGACCGATTCGAGTATGTGGGTTTTCAGGGCTCGCGTTTATGAGGGATTCTGTCTTCGATTGGTATTGGCTCGCGCTCGCGGCCACGTGGGAGGCAGTCGCCTGTCTGATGGAGGCGCGGTGGTGGTCAGGCGTAAGCGAGTTTACTGGTGTTGGTGTTGCACGCGTGTAGAGGGTCGAACGCGAGTCGCGTGGTAGCGCTGGAGGTTCGTGAAGCTCGGCAGTGGATTCGTGGCAGGGACAGCATGGGGGTCTTGGACTCGTGATTGAGATTACGTTGTCGATTCGTACTCGGCATCGATGGCGCTGCTTCGACGATGGTCTGACATCATGGAGAAGCGAGTTGAGGATTGGATTTGCAAATTTGACAGCAAAGGTGAGCAAACCGCACGTTTTAAATTTTTATTTAAATTTAAGTAGTTGAATTTGGATGATTGGTTGAATGGTTGAAATTGAATTGATGTGCTATATATAGTATACGCTGGAACGATTGATATTCTCTGATGAATATTTGTGGTAATTGGAATGTTGAATGCTGTGGTTTGCTTGGATATTTCGGTATCCTGGGTTATCGATATATGTAAAAATTGAATTTTTAAAGAAGTGTAAGGACGAAATTTTTGCAAGCGAAATAATTATATATATATATAAAAAGAATTGGAAGGAAATTTAAGTGATGTTTAAATCTGGAGTTAAATTGTAAAGTAGAGATTTAAAACAAGTTCTAAACCAAGTTAAATCTAACAAATAAAGTTGTAAATATTAAGTGATTAATAACTTGAATGTCCAAGTGCAAATTGTAAACCCAATTTAATTTGAAAAGATAAATTTGGTTCTAAATTCCTTTAAGCTTCCATTATAAAAAGAGTAATTAAATCAATCTGGAATAGATTATAATGTAAATGTGACATCATTAATTTATATAATCAATGATGTAAATAGAGATTGATTAGTTAAGAAAATAGATCAATATAAGTGACTTATGAGAACTTAATTAATATAAGAAATTGAGGATTAAGGTAATTAATAGATAATTAAATCATGAATAATTAAAATTTCTTATTGATTTTGGTTGAGGATAATTAATATCGTGAAATTTAAGGATAATTACTTAAATGTAAGTGAAGGATAATTACTTAAATGTAAGTGAAGGATAATTAATCTAGGATGATTAATTAAGGTGAATAACGAAGGGTTGATAAATAAATTGATTTGAATTAATTAATAATGAATGAAAGAATCTAAGTGAATGTGGTTAGAAATTCAAATAAAAACAATTGAATTAATTTGTATGAGATTAAGTATTGCTTAGGGATGACTGAATGGTATTGGATTCTTTGAATGAGTTGGTAACTCTGAGATGAAATGTTGTGTATTTTCGTTTGGATAACTTTGGTTAGAGTGTCATGAAACTCGAAGGGGGCCGGGGTCGGGTATTTGGAAATACCCGAAACCACTTCGAACTTTTATAAATTGATATGAGAAACTTATAGGCTGGATTGGGATGTTATAAGTGAATAGGACTATTTAATCTAATTTTTTGGTAATTTAGAAATGGATGGTGGAATAAGTGAGGTCTATAACAAATAGTGGATTTGTGAATTGAAATATGTTACCCCGGGTTTTATATGAGTTGTATACTTTTGTATTACTTGTTAGATGAGTTTACTCACGCTGGTTTCCAGCCTGACTCGGGTGTTACTTTAATGTAATGCTCGGGTCAGACCGAGTATTACAGATTTCCAGGTAGGATGTTCTGGAGATCAGGAGACGAGCCGGATGGCAAGGACGTATAGAGTATTTCCGCTGCAGTATATTATTGTATTCCTAAGACATGATTACTGTATATATTCAGTGACTGTGGATATGTAAAACTCTGATGTATTAAAATGTAATTGACAGATATAGTAATCTTTTGTAAACTGTTATTATTTACTATTATATTTTATCCGCTGCGAATGTGAGATGTGGATGTTTCTATTCTTCTTCTTCTACCTCTTTCTTCTTTTTCATAACTATCTGAAATTTTCGTCTTTGAAAATTTCGGGTCGTTACATTTGGTATCAGAGCTGAAAGGTTAAGCGAGAACCTTGGCTCTGGTGGGAATTACTCATTTAATAGAGTCCGTAGTACTCTAGAATGAGTTGAATATATTTATATGAGAGCGTACTTTGTTATTTTCTTATATAAAGGTTTTGAATGATTTTATATAAAATATATTTTGATATATAAAGCAATATTTCCTTCTAATAAATATTTAGGTGATTGGTTGTTAAATTGAAATTAAATTAAGAAGTAATATAAAATACAACCTTATTGAAAACTTGAAATTGAAATTAAATTAAGTGGTAATAGAAAATATAACCAAATTAAAATTTAAATTGATTAAAATGGAATTCTAGAATTAGAACTCAAAAAGATTAAATTGTTTAAAAACTTTGAATAAACAAGGTTAATTTGGTTTAAAAAGTTAAACCAATCTTTGAGAATTTAACTCGAATTTATATAATTCGAGATGGTTAAAATTTGAAGTTGGAATTGAATTCATTTAAATTGAATCCGGTTGGAATTAATTGGATTTGTGATTGAAGATGGATAAGTTTAAAAATTCAAATGGACAATTTGAATTGGATTAAATTGAAGTGATTGGAACTGAAGTGGGTGGTATCAGTCCAAATTGATTGGAATTTGAAATATAGATAGTAAATGTAATTTATAAATTGAAATAAATGGGATTATAAATTGAAAATAAAGTAAGATGAAAATTTCGGAGTAATGTTTAAATATGAATTGGATGGATTGGGGATTTGAAGATTTTTGGGAAAATTTAAAATTCCTTGGATTGAAGGTGGTTTCCAAAGGTTTGGAGAAATAATGGTATTATTTCAAAAAATATTTTTGTGTTGAAATTGAAATCTTGGAGATTTGAAAAAAAAATATTTGGAAATGTTTTAATGAGATAAAAGCATTGAAACTCTTTTGCACACTGGAAAATAACGTCGGTGATGACTGCAGCATCGTCGATGTTCATTTTCGAGTTTCTAGAAGAGAAATTGCTACCAAATTGTTTTATATTGGAATTGTTTGTGAACTGGGTTTGGTTTTGAAATTTTAAAGGGAATAATTGAATTTGCCAAAGCATTTTGGATATAGTTGAGTTCTAAGATGATACTGAAATTTTGGAAATTTGTGAAACTCTAGAATCTTGATTAAAATGTTTAAGGAATAATAAAAATATATTGGCTAAATAAAATGTATAATTCTAAGTTAAAAGCAAAATGCGAATGTAATTGATTATAAATAGAAGTTGTAAAATTGAAATTATAATTAAAGTTGTGCAAGTTTAAAGATCAAATGGAATATGATTTGAAATCGGAAGGGAATTGAGAATTAATTCAACTTGAATTGAGATTAAATCAATTTCAGTGGAAATTTAAATGGAATGGTTGGGAAAGTGAACAGTTTTGACTCTGGACTATTTTCAATATAAATTGTTTCGATATAAACTTATTTTTCCAAGCTATTAAATATATACAACCTTTCCTTTTAAAGCCAAATTATTTTATATTTGTTTTATAGATATTTTTGGAGCTATTTAACCATTTTTCAACTGTTTTCTAAACTAGTTGCTATTTTTCAACTATGTTACAAATTAATTACTATTTTACGACTATTTTGCAATTATCTAAAATTTCTATAACTATTTAACTATTTTCTAATTATTTTGCAACTAGTTAATTATTTATGGCTATTTTACAAGCTAATAATTATTTTCAACTACTTATCTGTTAAAAAAAAAAATTCAAGCTATTTTCTAAATATAAACCGGTCGGAGTTCAAACTATTATTGGTTAAATACTCAATTGAGATAAGGATTGAAGTGATAATCCCATGAAATTAAAGCAATTGTGAGTATGTGAATGGAAATTCAAGTGAATGTAAATAGAAAAGGATTTTTGAAAGTGTTTGAAGTATAAAAGGAGTTTTATACAAGTTTGAAATGATCCAAAGTTTTAAAAATTATATATATCTGTATATATACAAAGGATCTTATGAGAATTTTGGAATAAGGTTTTGGGAACCTTTGGATTTGAAAGGGCTTTTGATTTTTGGGTAAATCAATATTGAGATTTGGAAAAGCCTACTTTGAAATTTATCGATTTTGGAAATCGATTTGTGTAAAGGAGCCTTGTGTGAAATTCATACTAGGTGTATGATTTGAAATACTATATGTGTATAGTATAAAGTGTTTTGAGATTGGCTCTGGGGAAAAAGGCGCTCCCTTGAAATGAACTTCTCAGGAGTGCCACTGGGTGGTACTGCCTTGAGCCTCTAAGGGGGAGGTTCTAAAGTTGATCCTGTGAGGAGTCCGGACAAAACTAGTTCCTGAGGATTATGAGTAGTGTACCATAGCGAAAGTCGTGTGTGCCGCTGAGAGCCAGCAGTCTGCGTTTGATTTTATATCGGTAGACTGTGACACTATGGTAACATAGCGAAAGTCGTGTGTGCCGCTGAGAGCCAACAGTCTATGTTTGATTTTACATCGGTAGACTGCGACCTATGTAGGAGTGGAGAAGTTTCATTTCGACAGCGTAATCGTGAGGCCGCTGAGAGCCTGCAGTTACATGGACTTTTGCTGTGACGGCAACGTAACCCTGGATGTAACTGCGATCTGTCGTGGGTTCTATGGTGTAATCAGTTACATGGACTTTTGCTGCGACGGCAACATAACCCTGGATGTAACTGTGACCATGGATGGGTGTGATGATTTCCAGAGCATTCTCACCAAAGATATTTTCAGTAAACTGTTTTCAAAAACTATTTTCGATATTTTCAAGTAAAATTACTTTCGAAGTATTTTCACTGGATGTCGAAAATGAGTCTGCTAAGTACTTATAGATTTTCAGTCCTACGACTGATCAACGTATGACTGAATTTATGTGAGAACAAGGATGGACTGGTTGAGACATCGAGTTATAAAAAGTATTTTTATAAAAAGATATTTTAATAATATTATTTGAATTTAAAAGCATTTCTAAATTTTAAAATAAAAGTGTTGGAATTTTGGAAAATGAAAGGAAATCCAAACTGAATTTATAAACTTTGAACTCAGGAAAATTTAATGAAGTGATATTTGTAATAACATCAAATATTGATTTAAGATTAGAAGTAAGTTAATTAACTAAATAATTAATTGATGGAGTATGTTAATAAAATTTAATTCGGATAAATAAAATGGATTGAATTACCATTTAATTCAAGGGTGATATAAATAATATTTAACGAAATTTGCAAATAAATTAGATATAAGAGAAGTGTTGTCGTATGAAATGAAAGTGAATTATAATAGATTGATTTGAGTTGCAAACAAAGCCCAAATAAATAGAAATAAATTGAGAATGGCTTTGTATAAATAAAATAAATTCGCAAATGAATTAAGTGAAATTTAAAAAGTTGAAATGAGGCGAATAAAAGGGATTAATTGAATTAAATTCTATGAAATAATGGATGCAATATAATTGATTTTTGAATCAATTGATATGAAAATGAGATTGTTTGGATTTATAAATGAATTGAAGGTAAGTAAGTGAGTTGTACATCACTTAAATTAAATAAAGGGTAAGAGAAGCAAGTGGAAGCAAATAAATTGATTTTAAGAGCATTTGAAGTGAATATGAGTTTGTTTTGCTTAAAATGAATTGAATATAAACATTGAATGTTGTCAAGCTCAGTGAAATAGTTTTAAAACTGAATTTAATGCGAAGTTGAAATGAAATGCATATGTATGGTTGGTAAATAATTAGAAATGATTGCCGTTGGACGTAAATGTGAATTAATTAAATTCTATAAATTAGTGGAGGCGAATATAATTGATTTGGAACCACTTGATATGATTATGAGTTGTTTGTTTAAAAATAAGTTGAATGTAAGCACTAGAGGGGTAAACCATTAAACTGGGATGAAATGGCATATAAAATTGGTTGAAAGAAATGGAATGGGCTTTAATGTTATATAGATCGTTTATGAAAAGCGTTGATGCTTGTTGCTTATAAAATACATATGTTTAGCTATTGAAAGTAAGGGAAATGTTATGAACTTCCTATATATAGTACTTACATTTGTAAATTGAGATAGCACAGGTACCTGAAGGTTGTTGGGCTGGAATTGGATATAATAAATGCTAAAATAAATAAGCTGCTTGCTTTAAAAATGCTAAATAAAGGTACGCCTACGCAAAAGAATTCAAAATAGGAGATATGAACTGCATATATTGATATATATTGTGATTTCCGGCCTGAGGCCGATGTATATATATATTTGTGCATCCTGCGATATCGCAGAAGTCCCTCCGTACAAAGGAGACTCTGCCAAAATTTTGGGAGTTAGAAAATTTTTGAATATTTAAAAAAAAAAATTGTTAGTAACAAACGATTTTAAATATGAAACTGAAATAACTTAGTACTTGAAACTAATCAGAATCAATTATAAACGGAAGATAAAATTTAAAGTTCAAAATTGAAAATAGGTTGAATGAAAGTAAATATGAAAGCCTGTGTAAGGAAAGGTGTAAAATGGTTTGAAGGGCTATGGTTGGATATTGTTGCTAAGTAAGATTTGCAGGTATTAAAGAAAAAAGAAATTGGATTTGATTCCAAAAGATAAAATTGAAATGCCTGACAAAAAGGTATGTGTTTAAATATCTGTATGAAATTGGATTGGGTTTTGATATAGCCACTTGGCCTTTTGTTTCTTTTTGAGAATTTGGGAGCCTGTAGAGGCCTTTTGTAGTCGTACCGAGCTAGCCGCGCAAAGGAGACGCTGGCAAAAATTTTCGAAAATTTAGAGAGTTAGAAAATTTTTGAATTTTTTTTTTGATAATTCAAAATTTGATTTAAATTTAAATTTGAACAATTGAGAAAAGGGTATTGTTTGGGAACTGTGGGAGAGTTTGGGAAATCAGTAAGAATGATAAGAGGTCTTTTATAAAAGATAATTGGTAAGATGTTGAACTGTTGGTTTTGGGGGGAAGGTAAACGGGTATAGTACCATTCTTCTTAACTAGTAATTTCGAGGACGAAATTCTTTTAAGGGGGAAGGAATGTGACGACCCAGAATTTTAACAATTTAAACTAGACTAATTAATTGATTTTTAAACATCTAAAAGCTAATTTTTACTTGAATTCAAGATATCAGTATTTACTTGATAATTAAATTATTAAATTATATAGTTCGAAATTGGGTAAGATGTTGGATATGGAATTTGAAGTCTGTTAAAAATAATCTGAAGGCTTATAAAATTTATAATGATGATACTGAAGATAATAGGATGGTTGAAATTTAATTTAAAGATGATTTGTTCAGTTTTGAAAGTATATCATTTAAATTGATATTTAAAAATAGCCTTCCGAGGCATAGTCTCGAAATTTGACGAAACTAGTTCCATTGGATCCGAAATAGTTAGTTATTGTCGGATTTCAATTTTTGTAGCAATCGGAGTTGTCAATTGACCCTGGCAGTCCAAAACGCTTCGAATTATTTGAATCGATTTAATTTGAGATTGATCGTTTACTTCCGTAACTCGCGTATACAGTCAAATTAGCATCCGAAACGCGTCCCATCGTGTTCGGAATACGGGTAAAACCCGGTAAACGTCTGTCGGAATGTCTGGTTTGGGGTTCGTGATTTCGCGTTATGAAACGGACGGTTTGAAGTTTTATAATTAAAATTAAAATTTAAAGGTACATATAGTCAGAGATATTTTCCAACGCGTACTCGGGAAGCTTCCCCAAACCGATACTTTATCTTCATTTATACTGTAACCTTCAAACAGAAAACCCAATTCACAAAAAAAGAAGAAGAAGACTTCAGAACAAATAAGAATCGCCTCCTCCTTCTTCAAAATCGCGACCCTTTCTTTTTCTTCCTCCCACTTTCCTGTTACCTTGTGGCTCAAGGAGGCATGAATTCGAGACTGATTCGAGTATGTGGGTTTTCAGGGCTCGCGTTTATGAGGGATTCTGTCTTCGATTGGTATTGGCTCGCGCTCGCGGCCACGTGGGAGGCAGTCGCCTGTCTGATGGAGGCGCGGTGGTGGTCAGGCGTAAGCGAGTTTACTGGTGTTGGTGTTGCACGCGTGTAGAGGGTCGAACGCGAGTCACGTGGTAGCGCTGGAGGTTTGTGAAGCTCGGCAGTGGATTCGTGGCAGGTGCGACAGCATGGGGGTCTTGGACTCGTGATTGAGATTACGTTGTCGATTCGTACTCGGCATCGATGGCGCTGCTTCGACGATGGTCTGACATCATGGAGAAGCGAGTTGAGGATTGGATTTGCAAATTTGACAGCAAAGGTGAGCAAACCGCACGTTTTAAATTTTTATTTAAATTTAAGTAGGTGAATTTGGATGATTAGTTGAATGGTTGAAATTGAATTGATGTGCTATATATAGTATACGCTGGAACGATTGATATTCTCTGATGAATATTTGTGGTAATTGGAATGTTGAATGCTGTGGTTTGCTTGGATATTTCGGTATCCTGGGTTATCGATATATGTAAAAATTGAATTTTTAAAGAAGTGTAAGGACGAAATTTTTGCAAGCGAAATAATTATATATATATAAAAAAAAGAATTGGAAGGAAATTTAAGTGATGTTTAAATCTGGAGTTAAATTGTAAAGTAGAGATTTAAAACAAGTTCTAAACCAAGTTAAATCTAACAAATAAAGTTGTAAATATTAAGTGATTAATAACTTGAATGTCCAAGTGCAAATTGTAAACCCAATTTAATTTGAAAAGATAAATTTGGTTCTAAATTCCTTTAAGCTTCCATTATAAAAAGAGTAATTAAATCAATCTGGAATAGATTATAATGTAAATGTGACATCATTAATTTATATAATCAATGATGTAAATAGAGATTGATTAGTTAAGAAAATAGATCAATATAAGTGACTTATGAGAACTTAATTAATATAAGAAATTGAGGATTAAGGTAATTAATAGATAATTAAATCATGAATAATTAAGATTTCTTATTGATTTTGGTTGAGGATAATTAATATCGTGAAATTTAAGGATAATTACTTAAATGTAAGTGAAGGATAATTACTTAAATGTAAGTGAAGGATAATTAATCTAGGATGATTAATTAAGGTGAATAACGAAGGGTTGATAAATAAATTGATTTGAATTAATTAATAATGAATGAAAGAATCTAAGTGAATGTGGTTAGAAATTCAAATAAAAACAATTGAATTAATTTGTATGAGATTAAGTATTGCTTAGGGATGACTGAATGGTATTGGATTCTTTGAATGAGTTGGTAACTCTGAGATGAAATGTTGTGTATTTTCGTTTGGATAACTTTGGTTAGAGTGTCATGAAACTCGAAGGGGGCCGGGGTCGGGTATTTGGAAATACCCGAAACCACTTCGAACTTTTATAAATTGATATGAGAAACTTATAGGCTGGATTGGGATGTTATAAGTGAATAGGACTATTTAATCTAATTTTTTGGTAATTTAGAAATGGATGGTGGAATAAGTGAGGTCTATAACAAATAGTGGATTTGTGAATTGAAATATGTTACCCCGGGTTTTATATGAGTTGTATACTTTTGTATTACTTGTTAGATGAGTTTACTCACGCTGGTTTCCAACCTGACTCGGGTGTTACTTTAATGTAATGCTCGGGTCAGACCGAGTATTACAGATTTCCAGGTAGGATGTTCTGGAGATCAGGAGACGAGCCGGATGGCAAGGACGTATA
This sequence comes from Allium fistulosum, assembly GCA_030737815.1. Taxonomy (NCBI): domain Eukaryota; kingdom Viridiplantae; phylum Streptophyta; class Magnoliopsida; order Asparagales; family Amaryllidaceae; genus Allium; species Allium fistulosum. Next base: position 1,181,357,724 of record CM060902.1, read on the forward strand.
GAGTATTTCCGCTGCAGTATATTATTGTATTCCTAAGACATGATTATTGTATATATTCAGTGACTGTGGATATGTAAAACTCTGATGTATTAAAATGTAATTGACAGATATAGTAATCTTTTATAAACTGTTATTATTTACTATTATATTTTATCCGCTGCGAATGTGAGATGTGGATGTTTCTGTTCCTCTTCTTCTACCTCTTTCTTCTTTTTCATAACTATCTGAAATTTTCGGCTTCGAAAATTTCGGGTCGTTACAGCTATGGTCGTTGTTGGGTAGATTGGGGAGTATTTTTGGGTTCGGGGTGTCGAGGAGGTTCGGTGGTGGCGAAATGGGGGGTCACAACTTTGTCTAGCAAAATGTGACACTCTATTATCTCATATGGGCCACCCAAGCCGCATTTTGGTGGAGGATGATGAGTTCGTTCTGATGTGGTCCGATGGATAGAGGCTTCGACGCTGGGCTTGGCAAAGGGGTTGGAGTTGGATTTTGGTGAGCTATGGGGAAGCGGAGGTGTACGCACGCGTGCACAATGGAGTCGGGAACGTATTCGCAAAAGGAGGAAGCAGAAGCTGTTTTTTTGTGCGTTCGGGTTTGCAATTGAATGGGCCGGGCATTGTAGCATAGTGGGGTGAGAAATAGTTTAACAATTAATTAAAGTTGTTAAATTATATGTGTTAAACTTGAAAGTATGATATCTTGTTCATATAAGGTCCAAATCGAACGCGGTCAGTCGCGTTGGATTCGTAATGATGTTAGCTATGCTTTGGAATTAGGTTGGCTGAGATTGGAGCTTATAGAAATTTCAGCTAAAAATCGAACGTTGTTTGATTTTAGACGGAACTAGAATGCTTCAGCGATAACTAGAATTTCAGTGAGTTAAACTCACATTTTTTGTTAATCAATAAGATATATATATATATATATATATATATTAGATAAAATTTACTGTTTGTGCTTGGTTGAAATTATTGGATGATTGGTTAAAATATTAGCTTTTACAAGCGATTGTCATTTAAAATCGAAATACACGGAATTATGTGAAGAAATTTGGATTCCTCACTGTAGTGATTTGTAATGAATCGGATTTTTTGATCCTCAAAACTCGACACTAATATGTTCACTGTGTTATGTCGATAAATCGAATGCTGGAAAACCCGATTGTTAGGGGTGAAAGAAAGAAAGAGAGAAGATAAGAAGAAAACTAAACAAACAAAATCTCATAGCAGAATGAATAATCTATAATATACAACAAATCTTTACACAAAGAAAAACTGTAATACACACACATCAATCAGAGTACACTAACCTATTTCGTCCTGTACAGTTATAACAGCATGTCCTTATAATTGCTGATAAATACAACTGACAGACAACGCAGCAGAACACAAAGAAATATGTTGATATGTCTTCGGCCTCCAGCTCGTCTCCTAGCTCCAATGCATCCCAAGTAATTTGTAAATATGCTCGGTCTGACTCAAGCATTGAAAGGGAAGAATGCCCAAATCAGTTTGGTAAACCAGCATAAAAAAACATACCTCAAATGGAATTTAATGTTTATCAAAAATCTTTCAAATAAAGGTATCTTGTAAGACCACGCTGCACATAAACACGGACGGGTTTTACCTTACGATAACCAAAACATTTTCTATATAAAATCCATTTATATTATAATAATGTCTAGGATCAAAGTAAAATAAGAATATAGCTAAAATGCTTGCATCTAACGTTTCAGCATAATTGGGCACAACTAAGCCTGTAAGGCTCGTATTGGAGAATGGATTCCATGTTATGACAAGGTAAGGAACTACCTTCCGATGGTACATCTCTAGATAAAATGCACCGGGGTTTGACAAGAACATCTTGTGCCCCTGCCACACATGACTGGCCTTCCACTAACTAGTAGTACCGAATATGATCACCCCACTATGGGTCCCGAAGCATACATGAGTAGATGGTAATCAATCTAGATTTGGGATAACCATACCCTGATGGGAGCAACCGACGTGGCCCTGTTGCATGCCCGATTTTCATTATTTCCCGGTTGATGATGCTTGAGGCTATGTTTTACCTTTATATAGAACTTACCACTTGCAATGCTAACACTGCCTCCAGGCAACAATGCAATGCCAACATTCATCCACACAAGTTGGTCAGGATATGAACAAACCGAAGGCACTACTTCTACTACATCCATTTTGGAATCACCCTCTAGATTAGTAGCAAGCAGCCCTTGCACTTCAAAGAGCTCCATCTTCCATTCCATCATCTTCAAGATGTCTTCACTTTGAAACGCTTGAGTTGGATCGAAGTGGTTTTCGGATAACATATCCGAACCCGGTCTCTTTGAAACAACATTCTATAGTTTCCGGTAAACTCAACATGGTTCTTTAAGAAATAAACAGTCAAAGATAAGAGCGGAGATCACCTCCTAACCGTTGTGGATGAATTTCCTTATCGTTTTTCATAGGAGAACGAACGAGATTTATACGCACAGTACAACATCATCGGAGATGATTGTGCCTATAACTTATGTGTTTTTCCTAGATATTTCCAGAGTTATGTTTTGGGTCCAAATTTGATAGTCGGTTATTTAACTATCGAATAAACAGACATTCGAATCAGAGATTTATTTCAAAAGGGAAAGCCAACATTGGTTAAACACATAAGTAACCACTAACCTCTTTAATTAATCTTTTCATTAATTAAAAGCACTTTGTAAATTACTTATATAAAAATACCTTTTCAAAGATATACCCACAAATCCTTATATTGTCAATACTTGGAAAAATATCCATATACTTATCTCAACGGTATAAGTATATTCACAAACATTACACTTCACAACTTGGAAAATGTACTCGTACACTTATCTCAATAGTACAAATATATATACAAAGCTAAGATAGATTTTCTTTTAATTCAATTCTAAAATCATTTATAAACTCCTTATAAATCTCTAAAACATTTAGTAATAAATAATCACCATTTACTTCAAAACACTATTACATAATAATAATTATTAATAATAAACATTATAGGTAAATAATCATTATTAACCTAAAACATCTTAAAATAATATTTAATAATTTCAAAACATTATTAATAGAATAATAATAAATAAATCTTCAAAATTATTAGAAATAATAATAATTAATTTCCAAAACATTATTAATAAATCATTATTATTAATTTCAAACCATACTAATTATTTAAATAATTAACTTTTCAAAATATTAACATATTGATAAATAACTTTACAACAACATTAAATATAAAATAATAATATTGAAAACCATATTATATAAATAAATAACTTAGAAAAGAAAGATAAAAAGGTTGGAGTAAAATAAAAGTTAAATCCTTTAAAACAAAATATTTCCAAAAACCCAATTTCAGATCTAAAATCATTTCCTATCTCAAAAACCAATTCCAACTCAAATGGCAATTTATAGTAATTTTAAAATACTAATTTAAGGCCAATAGCACCCAACATTTAACCAATATCGATATTGATTTTCTATCACTACAGGGTTTAAGTTTTGAACATATAACAAAGTCATAATCAATAGAGCCAACAATCAGGTTTAATATCCAATAATTCATACGATAGGAATATTATTGAAATTAAAATCAACAATGGCAAGGAATCCTGTTGGATCCCTCCAACTTGTCCCCCTGCATCACAACTCGTATATATATAAATAAAATTCAACAGTGGTGAGGAATCCTATTGGATCCCTCCAACATGTTTCCCTGCAATTAATTTTATATATTGACCGCTTTCAAAAGCGACAGTTCATCAAGGCAAAACAATCAACAAATACACGTCCAAACATCTAATCAATAATTTTTATTAACTATATAACATACTGGTTAAATAAAAATGTGAGTTTAACTATCCGAAATTCTTGTTGTCGCTGAGGCATTCCGGTTTGGAACTAAAATCGAACGATGTTTGATTTTAGTCCAAATTTTCCATATGCTCATAATTTGACCAAACCAATTCCATTATGAAGCTTTCGTCATTACGAGCGCAACGCAAAAATCCGCGTCTCGATTGGACCTCGTATGAGAGAGTTATACAAATTTTAATTTATCGATTTTAAATTTATAATCAATAAACTAATTATAGTTTAATTAACTAGTTACTCAATTATAACTAATTTCCCTCCTGCTCACTTTCGTTCGATTCCACAACCCAGGCAGCTACTCCATCTCCTCCATGCCACCACCAAATACCACCGGACCACACCCCACTTCGCCCAAGCCCATCCCCGACCACGAGCTTTCCATCGCCACCAACCTCGGCCCCTAACTCGCCGCCATTGCCACCCTCAAGACCAAAATAGCCAGCGCCATTCAAGGCGAATTTCGGCGGTCACATGCCACCATAGGCCATGAAACTTCACCATGACATAGCTCTCCCTCCTCTTGAAACATATCCTTCAGACCCCATCGCCAACCGATCACCCCAGTCACCGCGATTGGTGACCAAAACTACTGCCACTCAACGAGGCGCTGCCACCACATCGTCACGATTTGAAACGATCCAACCGTACACTAGCTTCATCTCGATGTCAGCAATAAAATTCCAGTTGGTGACTTTGCCTAAAAACCCTCGGATTGGTCCCGATGTCCTCGACCTTTCGATGAGGTAATGATTTCAATTCAAAATTTCAAACTATTTCTCTGGTTTAGAGACGCGATTTATATAAGGGTAAGATGGTATGGGATGAAACGTGTGAGAGGTATGGGTTGAGTGAGGGGAAGTATGGTTATAAAATAGAATATATATTATTTATATAATAATATCGGACACCGTATACCCTAAAATCTAATCAAGGCATGCCGACTGGCGTTCTATACTAAATACCCCTATTTCGAATTCAATGGAACTATTATCGAGATCTAACTTCATCATATACAGAAGATAGCTTTTAAAATCGAATTAAATTCCTTTAATTAATTTCTACACGTTCCGAGCTCGTACGACCAAACGATACGTCTGATCGCCATGAAATTCGTTGACATACAATAATTTACTATATCTAATGGCACTGGTTTCGTCAAAATCTGAGACAGTGTCCCAGAAGGCTGTTATCACTTGTTAATTAAAACGAATTATTATTAATGCCAGTTTAATCATTTTAATTCTAATTTTAAAAGTTTACTATTATCATTCTTATTTAAACTGAATTTAAAGAAGATTTTCAAAATCATTTTTATTCAAGTTAAATCTAAGATTCAATTATTTAAATAATTTCTGATGATCAAATCATTATTCCAAAATTAAATTAATAATTCACATATCCAAATAAATCCTTATATTAGAAATTCAGGCTGTTTGGTTTATAAAACTAATAGTTCAATATTTAAAATTAATTAAATATTTCAAAATCAAATGACTAAAATTCTGGGTCGTTGCATTCTTTCCCTCTTAAAAGAATTTCATAAATGTCCCAAACCCATTTACTTTTCAAAACCAATTAGTTGAAATAGATTATAAAATTTTCTAAGTCTTTTAGATTCATCCACCTATACTAACTAATTTCCATCCATTCAATCATTGCAGGTTATGACTCAAAATTAAATTTTAGCTATCAAAACTTCTCAAAATTCTTAAAAAATTTCTAACGCCCTAAATTTACGGATAATTTCACTAGCGTCTCCTTTTCATGGTTCGATGAGAAAAATTTACAATATATATGTAATCACAAATATACATCTCATCTTCAAGGATGAGGCATCCCGTAGGGAAAAATATAAAAATACGATATCTAATCCGAGATGTGTACTTTTCATTAGTATTAGTGAGCATATACAATCAAAATATAATACAAAAGCGAGCTCCAAATGCGAAGCATATGCCATCCGCACCTACTAATCACTCAACAACCAGTGAGAACAAGTATAAGAAATGTAATATCAATATATAGCATGTACTAATACTAATACAATAACTATATGCAAATGTAACAAATGTAACCAGAGAAACCATCAACAAATAATATCCATCCAATTAATTCATTACCATATCAATTTGCATTTTCCAATATCAATATTTAATTTATTAAAGCATGTACGATGTACATATACCATCCGTATGCAATATCAAATCTGATTGCTCGCTTGATCACACAGTTTCACTTCCGAACCAGTATCGTTCACATGACCACTCTAGTGCAGACTAAGATCTAGTTCCTTGATTAGAAACCGCCATCCTCCTTGCATAACCATATACTGTGATAGAGAATCCCAGAATCAATCAAAAATATGTATCCAGTGTTTTCTATTAAGAATCGAGTGAAAAATCCTTGTTCGGACCAATGTAAATCATCTCGAAATCATGTGCCTGAATCTGGATCAATAGTTATGCAAATAAAATAATATACGTACAACTTACGTATTTATTTCAATTGATTTCTCATTATTCAGGTTCTTTTATTTACATTCATTTATTCAAAATTACTATTCACATTCATTTATTACTTAGTATATTTCTTTCAATACTAATGTCACTTAAGAACCATTCCATCAAATTTTACTTAAGTTTATTATAAACATTTATACAACACTTCTCATGTTTATTGTCACTTCATAACTTAAGTTCTTATTCGTTTTAAATCAAATTTAATTTCTTTAACTTATTTCATTATTTAATTCATTAATTCATTTCAAATCATAATTAATTCCATTTCAAAATTCATTTCATTTAACTTAACTTAAGTTAAATTTCATTTCAAATTTGCTTTTCTTAAGATTCATATTCAACAATTTAAAACTTTCTTTTAACTTATTATTCCTCACTTTATAAGCTACAAAATCGATTTATCATAATTTCAACAAAATACATAGATAAAAATTTTCAGAATTTAAACACTTTATTTTATTTCAACTCTATTTTGAAATAATACACATTATAATATATATCTCTTTTTGCATAACAAATCATATTTGGGATTTATATCAAAACTTGTTTTACCAAAACAAATCTCCTATGGTAGCAATCCATTCACTTAGAAACTCGAAAACAATGTCGATGATGCTGCAGTCATCATCGAAATTATTTTCCAACGGCCGAAGTGAGTTCGGTGCTTTCTATCTCTTTTAAATTCCATTTAAAAATATTTCCATTCAAAAATATTTTCCAAATAATAATATTATTATTTTTCAAAATTTGGAAAAATAATTTTCAAAATCAATGGGATTTAAATTCTCAAATTCTCAGCTATTAATCCTTTTTATTTACAAATCATATTTATAATTTATCTTGTATATATTTTCACTATAATTATACAAAACCATTTCATAATTGTTTGTCTTGTTTACATTATAATAATAACTTTTATTAGAACACAAACAACAAATGATGATAATCAAATATTATCATTCACTGACACCCAAACACACCATATATACTATAATAATTTCTGAAAATTTTTCCTTTATATATAAAATATAATCAAGGTAAGATTATTTCATTTACCCAATTTCAAAACAATATTGTGTCGATTGGCCTTGTTTAAGTGTTCAGAGACCCCTATCAATAACGTTAATTACTCATATTGACCAGAATCCATAAGCCACTCAACAGATCAATCAATACAATAAAAAAACATTTTTATATCACTAACAAATACACGCTCATACACACACACACACACTCAAACTCATTCTAGGGTGCTACCGGCCCTATCTCTAATGAGTAATCCCCACCAAAACGCAAGGTGCTCACTTAACCTTGTGCTCTAATACTGTAACGACCCGTATTTTTAACACTTTAAAAATACGAATTAAAATAAAAATTTCGGATAAAAATCCGAAGGAAATAAAATTTTGTGTTGTTAAATGTGAATTACAAGTTAAAATACAAAACTGAATTCCGAAATAACTTATTTGAAAAATTAAATATGGATGTTAACTTGTATTGAATGTAAATAATGAATTGAATTTGATTGTAAACCAAATTGGTTATGATTGTAAACAAAGAATAAATAAAATGGTAGATTTAATAGTGAAAGTTTATGTTATTGAAACTAATATAAATAAATGTAACTTAATATTACAGTTGGTTGAAATCAGAAAATAACTGAAACTGTAATTTGATAAAGATGTTAACTTGTAATTGAACGTAAGTAAAGATTTAAATTTGAATGTAACAAGTAATTGAAACGAATTGAATTTGATTGTAAACAACGAAATAAATAAAATGTTACGTTTAATATTGAAGTTATAATATTGAAATCAACGTAAATGAATGTAATTTAATATTACTGTGAATTTAAATAAGATGATAGCTGAAGAAAATAAAAGTAAATGAATTATAAACTATTGATAATAATGTATAAGTAAATGGTTGATTCAATAATGAAAGTGTAAATCGAAATAAAAGAATTCAATTGGAATTAAATAACTTGAATTTGAATTACAATATAATTGAACGCTGAATCAATGTAATCTTTTGTACTGGGTTTATAATGGAAAACTGCATTGTAAAAGATTGTTAATTACTGTGAAATTAAAAATGAAATTTGTGAACAATTGAAATTTGATTTAAAAGTTAATAATTTAAAATTGGGAATTTTATATTGAAATTAAACAGTAGAAATAGCCATTTTTATAACTGTCTCGGATTTCGACGAAACAAGTTTCATCGGATCCGTAACAGTGAATTATTGTAAGGTTTCAATTTCGTAGCAATCAGACTTGCCGTTTGGCCGTGCGAGCTTGAAACGCGTAGAAATTTAATTTCGAATTTAATTAAAATAATCGACTTCAAAAGCTATCTTCCACATACGATTGAATTAGGCCTTGGGACTAGTTCCATTGCGTTCGGAATATGGGTAAAACCTTATAAACGCCTGGCGGCACGTCTTGTTTGGAGTTCGTTTGAGAAAGCTCGTTAAAATTGAAAATAATATAAAATTAATATGGTATACGTATATATTCACGTTCGTATCAGTAAACCCTAGGCCGAGAGTCTCGTAGCCGCCGCTTATTTAATTAATGGCCGAAACTCTTCCATTTTCTCCCCTCGATCTTCGCTTATCCGCTCGATATCGTCGAAAACTCTCAACTAGGAAATCGACGAGTTTGTCGAGCTCGACGGATCAAATGGTGGAATTGGTTTATGGTCGCCGAATGGAGGTGTGGTTGGGTCGCGTTCAGCGTGGGTTCAAGTGGGGTTTCCTCGGCCTATGGAGCACCGAGCTTGGTCGGCCTCTAGCCGATGGTGTAGCGTGCGTGGGGCTTTCAAATGCTGGTCGCCGATCGTGGTACGGCTGCGTGAGGTGGAGGCGGCGAGTGAAGATGTGGCGCATGTGTTGGGTTCGTTCGTTCAACCCTAGAACGTGTGGAGGAAGAAGATAACTTCGGCCTAGATTCTCCAACCCTGAAGTCAACGGCTCTGATTTAACAAAGGTTAAATAAAATAAAAAGGTGTATAAATTATATTATCTAAAAATCGTGTAATCTCCTAAAATGCAATAACTTTGTCATTCGAGGTCGGAATCGGACGAAACAAGAAGCAGCGGAATCGCAGCGATGAGTGCTGCGCTGCAGTGCAGATCCGAAGTGTTACGACCGCCCATGACCCATGCACTGAACCTAAAGATAGTGCGCTGTAAAGTGTGCCAGGCGACCATGGACGATTGCCAAGGTAAATTAGAAACATCAGAATCTATCGTATTACTCACAGCGCATGGACAAAATACAATAGAACATATACATAGTGAAGCTTCACAGAAAAGAATCTCATCAATAAAACCTCATAATAGTTTAGTACAATATCTCAATAGTCAATACAACAAGCCTCACTACATAACGCTCAAAGAATACAAAGCAGCGGAACATCCAGTACATATAGTAAGAAAGAAACAATATGCAATACTCCATCTCGTCTTCGATATCAGCACCGTGGAAAGCAAGAACAGCACCTGTCACCTGCTACCTAATCTGCCCGTCCCAAAATGGACGAACAGCCCAAGGCAATAAGAGTTAAAACATAAAGCCTTGAGTCAGACAACAGTCTTAGTGAGCAGTAAATTAACTAACAACATACCAAAAGAGCATAAAGGAAAAGGAATAGGAATACAACCCTCCCACTCCACCTCTTTCTACAGTGATAGCCCCCAGACACACACTAAGTAGAAGCAAACATAGCAAAGCACACAATTTAAGGTAAAGCGTTTTCCAAGTACAAACCCCCAAGGCCTAAACCAAGATCAGATAAGCACCCAGAAAATACCACTCTTGAGACCGAATGACGATACAACCAAACATCCATGACTCTGGCTATCACTGTTATCATTGCTTCGATATCATCGTTAATTGAATGACCGGCACATTCTTTCAGCCGTCCGTCAAGGGCTAATGGAAACCCCGATTCTAGACATAACTCCCGCACGTCATCGTGACCCGTGCCTAGGACTATCGAATCTGCCCGGAGTACTTGACTATCAATCATTAGCCTTCAGGGACTATCGAATCTGCCCAACGTACTCTTGCTTTGAGCATGCTAGAACCTTCAACAACAATGAGATCTCAGCCTTCTAGTCATCCTCCTCGACGACAATTTCCATACTAGCTCAAGCGCCTCTCGAGCAAACCATTATCCTCTAACTCGAACAACATCATCGAGTTAACAACATGCTTGGAATGATCCCGTCTGGATTAGACCAAGACTATCTTCATCTCATGCTTCGCTTCATCACATCCTCGCAAAGCTTCATCTCAACATCATCATTATCGAATCTATGCATAAGAGCTTCATCATCCGCTACATATGCCACGAGCAGCTTTCTCGATTCAAGAGCCTTTCTCTTAGCTTTTGAATCATCTTCGGTCTAAATCAAATCATCAATCATCTAATTCATAGCAATCAATCAAATCAAACATTAATCCAAGTAAACAAGCATTCAAATATGAGCTAAATGGACAATTATAACAATAATGGCAATTTCGTAATTAAAGAGTCAAAAGTCTAACAAGCATGAAAACATGAACAATATCTCTATAATCTTGATGAATGAACTTGCATAGGTTAACATGTGGTAAAATGGATGTCAAATCATCATGAACAATGAATCTATATGGATCTACACATATGATTGGGAAAATGCATGGAAATCACTATTTTAACACCAAATCAAGCCAACGATCCGATATACTCCTTTGGATCCGTGTGAGAGATAATCACCACTCACCAAATCACCTAAACAACCCTAAATCAACACGCTTCAGATCTGGACAGCGAAGGATCTAACTCGATCTATCACGAATCCGCTTCAAACGATGAAATCTCTCTTCGAAGAATGTAGATCTTCAATCTAAGCTCTTCGATCTTTGATTTGATCTTCAACTTGGATGGATGGAATCACTAGATTAGAGTAGAGAAAAGAAGTGAAGAAGTGTAGAAGTCGAGCTCTCAAAATGGCAGCACTTCGTCGCTTCGAAATCCGGATCCCAAAAAGTGAGAAATGGACGAGTATTTATAGCTGAAATTCCTTAACTCGTCTGCCTTCTTAGGTCGTCTCCGACTTAAGCCTCCCTCTGCCTTACGACCTACGACTCAGCAACTAACCCCTAAGTCGGTAACGACTTAACACATGCGCCTATACGACCTAACGAAGATACGTCTTAACATACGCGCGCATTCTCACGTCCTACGACTTAATGCTTTGCCGACTTACGACTTATCAAAACCCGCTAGTCTACGACTTATAACTTAGCAGGGCCTCCGACTTAACAGATAACTAGGTTATGACTTAACCGGGTTATGACTCAATGACTCAACTCCTAAGTCGTCTACGACTTAACGTACCCAGCAACCTACGACCTAAGCTCATGTGTGCCTCTACGACCTAACGACTTAGCACACACTCGACTCAGCAACTATACCACCTTAACGAGTCAACTGGGATACGACCTACGACCTAACAGTGTCGCAACTTATGCTCCTCCGACCTAACACCTTCACGACCTAACATTTGCACACGACTTACGACTTAAGCCTTTGCGCAACTTATCTAAACACAGTGCTTAGGTTGCTTACGACCTAACTTCACCCAGACATAAGTCGCTTACAACTTAACACCTTAACTCGCTAACTCGTTTAGTCCTTAGGTCGTTGCCGACCTAACTCTACCCCACGACCTAAGTTATCACACGACCTATCCCCCCCTACGACCTAACCCCAGAATGCTTAGGTCGCCATCTACACTTCCTTAGGTTGCCTAAACCACTTAAGTCGGTCACGACTTATCACTTAGGCCGTTTACGACCTAGGACTTGAACAAATTTTTCCTAAAATCTGAAATGACTTAACAACGCTAAGAATTCCAGATTTTGACGAATTTGTCGATCCGTAAAAATACGGGTCGTTACATTCTCTCCCCCTTAGGAATTTCGCACCCGAAATTCCAAACAGACAAAGCAATCAAAGACTATTCTGCACGCCTACCATCCATAGCAATCAACAAACCATGCATCCAATTCTAGCTTAGCATGCAGAATTCTAAAACCAGTACAAGTTACAATATCGTGAGATGACACGACACCTTAGGGCCATACCTTGAAGAGTTCAGGATGAGCTGCTTTCATCCTCTCTTCCACTTCCCACGTACAGTCGTTATCATCGTCACTCCATTGTATCTTGAGCAACTTAACTATCCTCCTCCTAAGCTGTTTCGTGTCGGTTTCCACTACACGAAGTGGCTTACGAGGTCTCTTACCGACTGGATCAACTTCGAAGTCTTCACAGCTATCAGCAGAAACCACTGTATTCGAGTCGTGCACATACTTCCGTAGATACGATACATGAAAAACATTGTGCACACCCGACATCTTCTCTGGTAACTCCAATCTGTAGGCGAGCTTTCCAATTCGCTTGATGATCGGGAATGGTCCAACAAATCTCGGAGTCAATTTCCCTTTCTTCCCAAATCGAATAACATTCTTCAGTGGAGAAATCTTCACAAAAACCATGTCTCCAACGTCGAATTCCAAATCTTTACGACGCTTATCGGCATAACTTTTCTGACGATCTTGGGCTGCCTTCATTCGTTGCCGAATGATCTCTATACAATCCGAAGTCTGTCGAATCATCTCCGGCCCAAGTATCAGCTTTTCTCCTGTCTCTAACCAACATGTCGGAGAGTTACATGGTCTTCCATACAATGCCTCATACGGTGCCATACCAATGCTTGACTGATAACTGTTGTTGTACGAAAATTCCACCAAATGAAGGTGATCTTCCCATGATCCTCCGAAATCCAAGACACAAGCTCTGAGGAGATCTTCCAAAACTCGGTTGACTCTCTCGGTCTGACCATCTGTTTGAGGATGATAAGCTGTACTCAAGCACAACTCGGTTCCCAAAACTTCCTGGAAGCTCTTCCAAAATCCGCTAGTGAACAATGGGTCTCGATCGCTCACTATACTCTTCGGAATACCATGGAATCGAACTATCCACTTAACATACAACTCAGCCAACTTTGATGCAGTCCTAGTCGATCGAACAGGAATGAATCTTGCGCTCTTAGTCAGACGATCTACGATGACCCAAATCCCTTCATTTCCCGTTCTAGGTAGTCCATCAATAAAATCCATCGATATCTGCTCCCACTTCCATGTAGGAACTTCTAATGGCTGAAGCAATCCACTTGGCTTCTTCTGTTCAGCTTTTACCAACTGGCAGTTCATGCACTTGGAAATAAAATTTCCAACATCCTTCTTCAACCTTCCCAGTAATAGGTTCTCTTCATATCCCGATACATCTTATTTCCACCTGGATGAATTGTCAACTTCGAGTGATGACTTTCCTTCAGCACTTCACTCCTCAATTCATCCATATCGGGAACAACTAGTCGTCCTTGCTTCCAAAGCCAACCCTCTCGATCGACCTCGAATCCTTTATCCTTTTCTGGATCCAATCCAGATTCCAATTCACGGATAATCTTGACAATCTTATCATCTCGCTTTTGACTCTCGCCAATCCTTTCCACAAGAGTCGGTCTTATCGATAAGTTTGCCAACATCTCAGGTTCCAATTCGCATCTAGGCCTGAAGTCAAATTCAGCTAAATACTCAAGATTCTTCCATTCTGAAAACATGGCTCCCAATCCTGCATGTCTTCGACTTAACGCATCAGCCACTGCGTTACCTTTTCCCGGAGTATAAGCTATACCAAAATCATATGATGCCAAAAACTCTAGCCAACGTTGCTGCCGAAGATTCAAATCCTTTTGGGAGAAAAGATACTTCAACGACTTATGATCTGTAAACAACTCGAATCGAACTCCCAGTAGATAATGTCTCCACATCTTCAGAGCAAAAACAATCGCCGCTAACTCCAAATCATGAGTCAGGTAATTCCTTTCATGCGGCTTCAGTTGTCGACTGGCATACGCAACAACTTTATCCCTCTGCATCAGCACTGCTCCAAGTCCAGTACCACATGCGTCAGTGTAAACCACCATCTCATCATTCCCACTTGGAATAGTCAAAACAGGAGCACTTGTCAATCTTTCTTTTAGGATTCTGAAAGCTTGCTCACTCTTATCTTCCCATCTGAACACTCGGTTCTTCTTCGTCAATCCTGTTAACGGTGCAGCTACCTTGGAGAAGTCTTTGATAAACCGTCGATAATATCCTGCTAATCCAAGAAAACTTCTCACATCAGATGCATTCTTAGGTCTAACCCAATCCTGGATTGCTGCCACCTTAGCGGGATCAACCGCTATTCCATTTCTAGAGATAACATGGCCTAAGAACCTCACTTCACTCTTCCAGAAGTGACACTTCGAAAACTTAGCCTTCAGCTGATGTTTCTGCAAGATTTCCAAAACAATATGCAAGTGCGTCTTGTGCTCTTCCTCAGTTCTGGAGTAAATCAGAATATCATCCACGAACACAAGCACGAACTTGTTCAACTGATCTCTGAACACTCTATTAATAAGATCCACAAAATATGTTGGCGCGTTAGTCAATCCAAACGGCATTACCACCCACTCAAAGAAACCGGATGGTGTCCTAAAAGCAGTCTTTGGCACACTATCCTTAGCCACTCTCAACTGGTGAAATCCCGTTGCCAAATCCATCTGAGAAAACACCTTAGCTTCGTGAAGCTGATCAAACAAGTCATCTATTCTCGGCAATGGATACTTGTTCTTCTTAGTCACCTTATTCAGCTCACGATAATCCACACACAACCTCAACAATCCATCTGCTTTGGTTGCAAACACAACTGGTGCACCCCATTCGAACACACTACGCCGAATGAATCCTTTCTGCAAAAGATCATCAACTTGCACCTTCAACTCATGCTGTTCCCTAGGCGCCATCCGCCTAAGAGGCATCACAACAGGTTTGGCTCCTTCAACTAGATCTATACGAAACTCGATCTCCCTATGCGGCGGTAACCCTTTGACCTCATCAAAGACATCCTCAAATCCATTAGCGATCGGTACTGACGACAGTCCATCCCGTGGAACAACCAGCGAATACATGAAGCTCATGAAGACGTCTTCTTCATGCTTACATCGTATCACAATCTTTCGCCCCTCCACATTCTCGACTGTCACTTCCAACCTCTCACAATCAACCTTTGCCGCATACTTCCTAAGCCAGTCCATACCCAAAATAATTCCAAACCCCACAAAGTTCAGAACAAAACAATCACAAACAAAAGAGCAATCATGACTCGATACAACTAGACCACGACATAACATACACAAACAAGACGAACCCCCAACTGGATTAGTCACAACCAATGGCCTATCAACAATATCCGGTTCCAAACCTAACCGGCCTACAAGTTCACTACAAACAAACGAATGCGACGCCCCAGTATCAAACAACACTCTAACTGGAACACCACATATGGAAAGAGTACCTTGAACAACAACACCCTTTCCTTTCTCTTCAGCGGTAGGAGCTTTCGAAGACGATGGAACAGCTCCCAAAGCATAAGCTTGCACAATCTGCTTGTCCCTCCTCGGTTCTGGACAAACCTTCCTGATATGCCCCGGCTTGTCACAGTTGTGACACTTCATCGGCACCTTCGGATTCTTACAATCCTTAGAGAAATGGCCCTTCTGCTGACAATTGTAGCAAGTTACTTCGCCCTTCAGCCTTTTCTGGCCATCCTTACCCTTCTGCTGCTGCTTCCTCTTCTTGTTTCCACCCTGCTGGGGTTTAGATTCTTCCCTGGTTACAGCAACAACAGATCCTTCCTTAGGAAACAGACTCTCATGCCTGAGAGCTTTCTCCACAAGCTTCTCAAATGAATCGTCCAAATGATCCACTAACTGCCTCCCAAGATAACTGTCCAAGCCTGTCACAAACTTCTCATTCTTCTGATAAGCAGATTCAATATATGACCGGGCATACTTGGACAAAGCTTCAAACTCAGAAACATACTCAAGAACTGGTCTCCCACCTTGCTTGAGCTCCACAAACTTCTTGAACAGAACAGACTTCTGAGCTGTAGAAATGAACTTAGCTTCAAATCTGGCTTGGAATTGCTCCCAAGTAATCTCTTCCTCCGGCGTATTGATGGTAATAGAGTTCCACCAATCAGAGGCTCTCCCTTGAAGCTGCCTTGATGCTAACTTCCTCTTAGTCGCATCCTCAATTCCCAAGTCACCAAAGATCCTTCTACAAGCATCTATCCACCTTTGGACCTCAATAGTTGATTCTGTTCCCAAGAAAACCTTCCCCCCAAGAGCAGTATAATCTTTGCACAGCTTAGCAAAATCCACCGGTTTTGGAGTTTGAACTTGAACTCCAACATCAACTGCTGCCCCCGGAACTGGTATCCTTCTCATGATCGAAGTCATCATAGCTTCGAACATAGCTGCATAATCAGCAGCCCCTTCAGTAGCACGGCCTTCCCTTGCAGCTGATCTCCCTCTTCGACTCATTCTCAATATCTATAAAAAGGGATGGTCAGAACATCTTAGAGAAACAACTGCATAAAGGACTCAAACTCTACTAAGCTACTATATATTATATATAGTAATCATCCATCAAAATACAATTACGTCTCTCATACGTAGTTACGTCAGCGAGCGTTGGGTAAAATCGATTAACCAAAGCTCTGATACCAAATGTGACGACCGCCCATGACCCCTGCACTGAACCTAGAGATAGTGCGCTGTAAAGTGTGCCAGGCGACCATGGACGATTGCCAAGGTAAATTAGAAACATCAGAATCTATCGTATTACTCACAGCGCATGGACAAAATACAATAGAACATATACATAGTGAAGCTTCACAGAAAAGAATCTCATCAATAAAACCTCATAATAGTTGAGTACAATATCTCAATAGTCAATACAACAAGCCTCACTACATAACGCTCAAAGAATACAAAGCAGCGGAACATCCAGTACATATAGTAAGAAAGAAACAATATGCAATACTCCAGCTCGTCTTCGATATCAACACCGTGGAAAGCAAGAACAACACATGTCATCTGCTACCTAGTCTGCCCGTCCCAAAATGGACGAACAGCCCAAGGCAATAAGAGTTAAAACATAAAGCCTTGAGTCAGACAACAGTCTTAGTGAGCAGTAAATTAACTAACAACATACCAAAAGAGCATAAAGGAAAAGGAATAGGAATACAACCCTCCCACTCCACCTCTTTCTACAGAGATAGCCCCCAGACACACACTAAGTAGAAGCAAACATAGCAAAGCACACAATTTAAGGTAAAGCAATTATCACTCGAGTCAAGGGCGATGTTTTCCAAGTACAAACCCCCAAGGCCTAAACCAAGATCAGATAAGCACCCAGAAAATACCACTCTTGAGACCGAATGACGATACAACCAAACATCCATGACTCTGGCTATCATTGTTATCATTGCTTCGATATCATCGTTAATTGAATGACCGGCACATTCTTTCAGCCGTCCGTCAAGGGCTAATGGAAACCCCGGTTCTAGACATAACTCCCGCACGTCATCGTGACCCGTGCCTAGGACTATCGAATCTGCCCAGAGTACTTAACTATCAATCATTAGCCTTCAGGGACTATCGAATCTGCCCAACGTACTCTTTCTTTGAGCATGCTAGAACCTTCAACAACAATGAGATTTCAGCCTTCTAGTCATCCTCCTCGATGACTATTTCCATACTAGCTCAAGCGCCTCTCGAGCAAACCATTATCCTCTAACTCGAACAACATCATCGAGTTAACAACATGCTTGGAATGATCCCGTGTGGATTAGACCAAGACTATCTTCATCTCATGCTTCGCTTCATCACATCCTCGCAAAGCTTCATCTCAACATCATCATTATCGAATCTATGCATAAGAGCTTCATCATCCGCTACATATGCCACAAGCAGCTTTCTCGATTCAAGAGCCTTTCTCTTAGCTTTTGAATCATCTTCGATCTAAATCAAATCATCAATCATCTAATTCATAGCAATTAATCAAATCAAACATTAATCCAAGTAAACAAGCATTCAAATATGAGCTAAATGGACAATTATAACAATAATGGCAATTTCATAATTAAATAGTCAAAAGTCTAACAAGCATGAAAACATGAACAATATCTCTATAATCTTGATGAATGAACTTGCATAGGTTAACATGTGGTAAAATGGATGTCAAATCATCATGAACAATGAATCTATATGGATCTACACATATGATTGGGAAAATGCATGGAAATCACTATTTTAACACCAAATCAAGCCAACGATCCGATATACTCCTTTGGATCCGTGTGAGAGATAATCACCACTCACCAAATCACCTAAACAACCCCAAATCAACACGCTTCAGATCTGGACAGCGAAGGATCTAACTCGATCTATCACGAATCCGCTTCAAACGATGAAATCTCTCTTCGAAGAATGTAGATCTTCAATCTAATCTCTTCGATCTTTGATTTGATCTTCAACTTGGATGGATGGAATCACTAGATTAGAGTAGAGAAAAGAAGTGAAGAAGTGTAGAAGTCGAGCTCTCAAAATGGCAGCACTTCGTCGCTTCGAAATCCGGATCCCAAAAAGTGAGAAATGGACGAGTATTTATAGCTGAAATTCCTTAACTCGTCTGCCTTCTTAGGTCGTCTCCGACTTAAGCCTCCCTCTGCCTTACGACCTACGACTCAACAACTAACCCCTATGTCGGTAACGACTTAACACATGCGCCTATACGACCTAACGAAGATACGTCTTAACAAACGCGCGCATTCTCACGTCCTACGACTTAATGCTTTGCCGACTTACGACTTATCAAAACCCGCTAGTCTACGACTTATAACTTAGCAGGGCCTCCGACTTAACAGATAACTAGGTTACGACTTAACCGGGTTATGACTCAATGACTCAACTCCTAAGTCGTCTACGACTTAACGTACCCAGCAACCTACGACCTAAGCTCATGTGTGCCTCTACGACCTAACGACTTAGCACACACTCGACTCAGCAACTATACCACCTTAACGAGTCAACTGGGATACGACCTACGACCTAACAGTGTCGCGACTTATGCTCCTCCGACCTAACACCTTCGCGACCTAACATCTGCATGCGACTTACGACTTAAGCCTTTGCGCGACTTATCTAAACACAGTGCTTAGGTTGCTTACGACCTAACTTCACCCAGACATAAGTCGCTTACAACTTAACACCTTAACTCGCTAACTCGTTTAGTCCTTAGGTCGTTGCCGACCTAACTCTACCCCACGACCTAAGTTATCACACGACCTATCCCCCCTACGACCTAACCCCAGAATGCTTAGGTCGCCATCTACACTTCCTTAGGTTGCCTAAACCACTTAAGTCGGTCACGACTTATCACTTAGGTCATTTACGACCTAGGACTTGAACAAATTTTGCCTAAAATCTGAAATGACTTAACAACGCTAAGAATTCCAGATTTTGACGAATTTGTCGATCCGTAAAAATACGGGTCGTTACACGAAGACATTTGGAGCTCGTTAAAATTTTAGGTTAAATCGAACGTCGTTCGATTTGATTTAAAACCGTAGAGTCAAGGTGAGTGTTTTCTAACGCTCACAACGTACTAGAATATGTTTATGCTAGTTAAATTTGACAGTATGAAGTGATATAATTTTACTTGTTGTTGTTTGATAAACTAAATCGTCATCTAGATTGTCATCGAATTTAATGCTAGAAATTAAAATGGACAGTCAAATTGAAATTAGGATTTAATTGCAATTAAATTACCGGATATTGATAACCATGAAATTGCCGTGAATTGTATTGTCTATTGGATGATTTGTTTCGATGGATGCTATTGGTCGATATTTAAATGTTTGGATGTTTATTTGCTTATATATATCCTGTTATACATACATATGACACTGTGATTGGTTTAAGTGATATATATGCATCCCTGATATTTAATTGAAATAAATAATCACTTAGCCATAGGATAGAAAATTATATACGGACATCGGATTGGTTAAATTAATAATTTTTAAAAATCGTTGATTTGAAATTTATTTAAATGTTTGATTTAAAGTTACAAAAAAAAATCCATTTATAGAAATCGAATTTTATCGCAAATTTGAGTTTGGAATGTTGAAATAAATTTTGGTTAAAAGAAATTGTCAAATAGTTAAAGTTGAGACTTTGGAATTTGAAATCGGGATATGATTGAATTTCGAAAATTGATTTGTTTTAAAGATTGAACATTATTTCGAGCTTTGAATATTACTAAGTAAACGTGATATAAAAATGATATTTTGAAATTGAGCTTGGAATTGAATCATATTTGAAATTTGGATTTAAATTTGAATATTGAAGGAAAATTTGTTAAGTGTTATAAATCGATATTCTGAAAATCAAGCTCAAAATCGATATAAACTGAAATTGAATTAATTGGAGGTGAATGTAGAAATTGAATTAATTTGAAGTCAAAGTTGACATTGATTTGAATTGAAATCAAAATTGAATCGGTAGAATGGAAATTGAAATTGATTTGAATTGGGAAGTTATAATTGAAATGGTTTGGTTTTGAAGCTGTTTCATTTTGTTTCCAAATTTCTCTGTTATATAAACCATCTTTAAATACTAAAACTATTTTAATCTATTTTAAATCTACTTAACCCAATTTAAATTATTTTAAACTAATTTATCTATTTGAAATCCATTTAAATATTTTAAGTATTTTTAAGTATTTTAATTATTTAAACTACTTTTAAACTACTTAAAACTATTTTCTAAAAATTTCAAGCTGGTCAATAAGGTGAAATGTTTATATTTAAATCTTGAATTTAAATACGAATTGGGTTAAATGAAGTTGCAACCTAAATTGAAATTCGAAATGATATTGAAATCAAAATGAGATATTGAGGCGAAAAATGATTTTTGAAACGGAATCTTACATTTTGAATAGATATGAAGACATAGGAAATGGATTTGATTTTTGAAGCGAATATGATATTTTGATATCAATTATGAATTGATTTGAAATGTAAAAGAGCCATCGATGTAATAATACGTAGTTATTAAAGAGACCGGGATCGGATATGGACATACTCTCTGTCGATACCGAAAACCACTTTAATAACTAATATACGCGGAGTGTTGATCCAGAATTAAGTGGATGGTTTGATGAACGCGTTGACTGAAGAAAGAGAACGGTATTAGATGACCCCTGACATGACTAAAACAGGAGCCCTGCCGGGCCATTGAGGTTCGCCACCTCTATCGGACACACTTCTTCGTTACCATATCTATTACTTTTGTGATTCGATTTGGGTGCACCCTTCGATTATGGGAGTGTTGTTTCGCGGTGTTGGGGTAGTAGCTGCGATGCCCAACATCAGTCCGGATGACGCAACTACTAGTATCCTAGTTGGTATCGCCTCATGTACCTTGTCATACTGATTATCCTATTCGCGACCACTATGTTTTGGTTTGTACCTTTAGTATATGGATTGCCCTCTGGTGACTTCCGGTTTTGGGGAAACTACGGTCTTGTATATGCTCTTGGGAATAAAAATGTGTTAAGGGTGGAATGGGCCATGGCTTAACGCTAGTTTGATATTCTACTTTATGATAGACATTATTGTATATAGCGTATTCTATTATATAGTAGATAGTTTAACGGATCCTTAGGAGATGGAAATCCCGAACATCTCTTAAGTTAATGCACACACGTTAAACACTGGATAGGAGGTGTCTAAAACCCGTAAACATCTCCGACGCCGTCACACTCATATTTACTTATTCGATTTAACTTACATGAGATATTTTAGTCCTGACTCGAGTTTTTTGTCTTTTCATTACGCTCAGGTCAGCCTGAGCATTTCAGATAAGGTTGAAGGTCTATTCTGAAGGACGAAGACGGAGTTTGGTATTACATCATTGTATTCTACTACTGTATTATTTTTCCGCTGCATTGTTGTATTATCTCTGATATGTATGTAACTCTGATTTATGATGTATAATAATAATCAAATTTATTTATTTAACAGCTTCATGAACTGTTATTTTATTATTATATCTTGTTCCTTCCGCTGCGAGATTCTGAGTTTGTTTCTATTCTTTCCTTTCTTTTCTTATTTAACCCCAATAACTATCTGTATTTTGGATTGTTTGAGTCGGCATGTGTGTATGTTTTGTCGACTTGAACGGTCAAAAATGCGGGTCGTTACAAATACCAAATGTAACAAATCAGATTTTTTGTCCTCGAAAATCGACACTAATACGTCAACTGTATTGCGTGTCGAACAATCAAACCTGGAAAACCTGATCGTTAGAGGTAAAGAAAGAAAGAGAAAGAAGATAAGAAGAAAACTAAACAAACAAAATCTCACAGCAGAATGAATAATCTATAATATACAACAAATCTTTACATAAAGAAAAACTGTAATATACACACATCACTCAGAGTACACTAACCTATTTCATCCTGGACAGTTATAACAACATATCCTTACAATTGCTGATAAATACACACAACAGACAATGCAGCGGAACATAAAGAAATACGTTGATACGCCTTAGGCCTCCAGCTTGTCTCCTAGGCTCCAATGCATCCTAAGTAATATGTAAATATGCTCGGTCTGACCCGAGCATTGAAATGGAAGAACGCACGGATCAGTCTGGTAACCAGCGTGAGTAAAACACACCTCAAATGGAATTTAATGTTTATCCAAAATCTTTCAAATAAAGGTATCTCGTAAGACCACGCCACACATAAACACGGATAGGTTTTTACCTTACGATAACCAAAACATTTTCTATAGAAAATCCATTTATATTATAATAATGTCTAGGGTCAAAGTAAAATATGATTATAGTTGAAATGCTTGCATCTCACATTTTAGCACAGTTGGGCACAACTAAGTCTTCAAAGCTCGTATTGGAGAATGGATTCCATACTATGACAAGGTAAGAAACTACCTTCCAATGGTACATCTCAAGATAAAATGCACCGAGGTCTGACAAGAACATCTTATACCCCTGCCATACAGGACTGGCTTACCACTTGACTAGTAGTACCGAATATTATCACCCAACTTTGGGCCCCGAAGCATACATTAGTAGATGGTAATCGATCTAGATTTGGGATGACCATACCTGATAGGAGCAACCCACATGGCCCTATTGCATGCCCGATTTTTATCATTTCCCGGTTGATGAGGCTTGAGGCTACGTTTTACCTTTATATAGCACTTCCCACTTGGAATGCTAACACTGCTCTCCAGGTAACAATGAATACTAGCATTCCTCTATACAAGTTGTTCAGGATTTGAACAAACCGAAGGCACTACTTCTACTACATCAATTTTGGAATCACCCTCAGGATTAGTAGCAATCAACCCTTGCACTTCAAATAGCTCCGTCTTCCATTCCATCATCTTTAAGATGTCTTCACTTCGAAACGCTTGAGTTGGTTCGAAGTGGTTTCCGTATAACATATCTGATCCCGGTCTCTTCGAAACAACATCTGATAGTTTCTGGCAAACTCAACCCCTGTTCATTAGGAAATAAACAATCAAAGATAAGAGCAGAGATCACCTCCTAACCGTTAGTGGATGGATTTCCTTATCATTTGTCCTAGGACAACGAAACAAGATTTATACGCATAGTATAACATCATCAAAGATGACTGTGCCATATAACTTATGTGTTTTTCCTAGATTTTTCCAGAGTTACGTTTTGAGTCCAAATTCGATAGTCGGTTATTTAACTATCGAATAAACAAACATTCAAATCAGGAATTTATTTCAAAAGGGAAAACCAACATTGGTTAAACACATAAGCAACCACTAACCTTTTTAATTAATCTTTTAATTAATTAGAAATCACTTTGTAAATTAATTATATAAAAATACCTTTACAAAGATACACCCACAAATCCCTATATTTGCAATACTTGAAAAAATATCCATATACTTATCTCAATGGTATAAGTATATTCACAAACATTACATTTCACAACTTGGAAACTGTACTCATATACTTATCTCAATGGTATAAATATATTTACAAAACCAAGAAAGATTTTCTTTTTATTCAATTCTAAAATCATTTATAAACTCCTAATAAATCTTTAAAACATTTATTAATAAATAATAATCATTTACTTCAAAACACTATTATATATAATAATTATTAATAATAAACATTATAAGTAAATAATAATGATTAACTTTAAAACATCTTAAAATAATAATTAATAATTTCTAAACATTATTAATAGAATAATAATAAATAAATATTCGATGTTACTACAAATAATAATAATTAATTTCCAAAACATTATTAATAATTCATTATTATTAATTTCAAATCATATTAATTATTGAAAAAATTAACTTTTCAAAATATCAACATATTGATAAGTAACTTTACAACAACATTAAATATAAAATGATAATCTTTAAAACAATATTAAATATAAATAAATAACTTAGAAAAGATAGATAAAAGGCTGGAGTAAAATAGAAATTAAATCCTTTAAAAGAATATATTTCCAAAAACCCAATTTCAAGTTTAAAATCATTTCCTGTCTCAAAAACCAATTCCAACAGAAATGGCAATTTATAGTGTTTTTAAAATACTAATTTGAGGCCAATAGCTACCGAACATTTAACCAATATCGATACTAATTTTCTATCACTATAAGGTTTAAGTTTTGAACATATAACAATGTCATAATCAATAGAGCAAACAATCATGTTTAATATCCAATAATTCATATGACAGGAATATTACTGAAATTAAAATCAATAATGGCGAGGAATCCTGTTGAATCCCTCCAACCTGTCCCCCTGCATCACAACTCATATATATATATATATATATATCAACACATATACATAAATAAAATTCAACAATGGTGGGGAATCCTATTGGATCCCTCCAACATGTATCCTTGTAATTAATTTCATATATTGATCGCTTTCAAAAGCAACAGTTCATCAAGGCTAAACAATCAACAGATAAACATCCAAACATCCAATCAATAATTATTATCAACTATATAACATACTGGATAACCAAAAAGGTGAGGTTAACTCTCTGAAATTCTTGTTGTCGCCGAGGCGTTTCGGTTTGGAACTAAAATCGAACGACGTCCAATTTTAGTCCAAATTTTCCACATGCTCATAATTTGACCAAACTAGAGCCATTGCAAAGCTTTCATCATTACGAGTGCAACACAAAAATCCGCGTCTCGATTGGACTTCGTATGAGAGAGTTATACAAAATTTAATCTATTGATTTTAAATTTATGATTAATAAACTAATTATAGTTTAATTAACTAACTACCCAATTATAATTAATCTCCCTCCTCCTCACTCTCGTTCGATTCCACAACCTAGGCCACCACTCAATCTCCTCTATGCCGCCACCAGAGACCATCGGACCACACCCCACTTCGCCCAAGCCCAACCCCGACCACGAGCTTCCATTGCCACCAACCTCGGTCCCTAACTCGCCGCCATTGCAACCCTCAAGACCGAAACACCCGACATCGTCAATAGTGAATTTCTACCGCCATAGGCCATGATTGGCCATGAAACTTCACCACGACATAGCTCTCCCTCCTCTCGACACATCTCCTTCAGACCCCATCGCCAATCGATCTCCCCAGTCGCCGCGATTGGTGGCCAAAACTGTTGCCGCTCATCGAGGTGCTGCCACCGCCTCATCGCGATCTGGGATGATCCAACCTTACATTAGCTTCATCTCGACATTGGCAATAAAACTCCAGTTAGTGACTTCGCCTAAAAACCCTTGGATTGGTCCTGATGATCCTCGACCGTTCAATGAGGTGATGATTTCAATTCAAAATTTCGAACTATTTCTCTGGTTTGGAGACGCGATTTATATAAGGGGATGGTACGAGCTGAAACATGTGAGAGGTATGGGTTGAGTGAGGTGAAGTATGTAAAATAGAATATATATATTATTTATATAATAATATCGGACACCGTATACCCTAAAAGTCTCGAACTCCAATCAAGGCATGCCGACTGACGTTCGATACTGAATACCCCTATTTCGAATTCAAT
Organism: Allium fistulosum; assembly: GCA_030737815.1. Taxonomy (NCBI): domain Eukaryota; kingdom Viridiplantae; phylum Streptophyta; class Magnoliopsida; order Asparagales; family Amaryllidaceae; genus Allium; species Allium fistulosum. The sequence continues at coordinate 1,181,384,252 of CM060902.1, forward strand.
GGAACTATTGTCGAGACCTAATTTCATCATATATAGAAGATAGCTTTTTAAATCGAATGAAATTCCTTTAATTAAATTCTATGCGTTTCGAGCTCGCACGACCAAACAATATGTTCGATCGCCACAAAATTCGATGACATACAATAATTTACTATTATGGATCTAATGGCACCGGTTTCATCAAAATCTGAGACAGTGTCCCGAAAGGCTATTATCACTTATTAATTAAAACGAATTATTACTAAGGCTAGTTTAATCACTTTTAATTCTAATTTTATTTACTATTATCCTTCTTATTTAAATTGAATTTAAAGAAGATTTTCGAACTCATTTTTGTTCAAATTAAATCCAAGATACAATTATTTAAATAATTTCCAATATTCAAATCATCATTCCAAAATTAAATTAATAATTCACATATGTTTGCAACCAAATTGGTCACAAACAGCAAAGAATAGATTTATGTAGTGAAATAAATGAAGAAAGTAAAATTAAAACAGAGGAATAGAATAAACTAACAAGCAAATCAAAGCAATAATCAAGAACACAAGAATTTATAGTGGTTCGGCATTGTATACCTATGTCCACTTTGAAGATTCTCTTTATTGATTCACGAATAGATTGATTACAGTAGCAAACAACAAGAATTTAGGAGAAAACTTGATTACAATGAAGACTAATGTAACCAATAGCGTAAAGATCATCAGAATGACCCCTAGGCCAGTATTTATAGGTGAAGGCGACCGCCAATCTCTCTAAAACTTCAGTTACAGGACCTTCTAATCCATAAGGGCCCACCAGAGGGGTTGCTAGGCCCAAATCCCAATGAATAGGGATCGGTACCGATCCCTTCATTGGTCGATTCTGGTGCAGCGATCCCTATGGGGGCTTCTTCATGTTTAGACATGTTGGTACTTCATATATCATGTTAATTGGACAAGTGGAACTCGTGCTTTTGTTTGATCTTTGGTTCAGATCCACTTGGAGGTTATTTCTGCCGAACCCTTCTAAATGGATTATGCCGATCCCTCATAGTTGACTCGAGTATGTCGATCCTTATTACCTATCAAACTCTGTTGATCCCTCATACATGTTATGCCCTTCTACTTATGTCGATCCATGCACATTTATTTATGCTGATCCCTTCATTGCTTCAACTATGCCGACCCCTTGTCCAACTAACTATGCCGAACCATACATTTCCATCTATATCGCTCCCAGGAGTTCCACCAAGTCATGCCGATCCATGCATCATCACCTATGTCGAACCCTTGATTACTTCATCCATGCCGACCCCTCATCCAACCAACTATGCCAATCCCAAGGGTATTACCAAGCTATGTCGATCCCTTGCTTATCCAAGCTAATTTCCATATTTCTAGCATCATGCATCATCTATCTACCAACTCCGTTCAATCTTGGCTTCAAATAACCATCTGAACTCTAATTCCGGGTCCTATAGCCAGCACCGTGGTCATTCTCCTTGATAAAAGTCGAATCAATCTTGCGCAATCAGTTCAATATAGCCAGGTCAGGATACTAGGTAACAACATATCCAAATAAATCCTTATATTAGAAATTCAAGCTGTTTGGTTTATAAAACTAATAGTTCAATATTTGAAATTAATTAAATATTTCAAAATCAAATGACTAAAATTCTGGGTCCTTACATGATTTAGAATTTTTAGTTATATATACCTGTTGATTCTATTCAGTTGTAACCCTGTTATATAGATTTGTTAATTGCCGAATCTTGACTGTTTAGCACTATTAGTTATGACATTGTGATACGTTCAAAACTTAACCCTTATAGTGATAAATCAATAATAACATTGGTTAAGTGCTTTGGTGGCAATTGGCCTTAATTTAGTATTTTGGAAATACTATCAGTTGCCGTTTGGCTTAAAATTTGTTTTTCATTCGGAGAACGATTTTAAGTCCAATCTTTGGGATATTTTTATTTAAGCAGATTTTGAACTTCTCTATTTTAACTCAACCTTTTGTTTGTCCTTTCTAAACCATTTAGAATTGTTTTAAAAAAAATTGTTTAATAATATTTAAAATCTGTTTGTTTATTTATATTTAATTGTTTTGAAGTTATTATCAATATTTTAATATTGTAGAAAGTTATTTATTTAAATAATTAATATTGTTTGAAGGTAATTAATAAGTATTTATTAATAATGTTTTGAAAATTAATTATTATTTATTATAATAATGTTTTAAGATTAATTATTATTATTCATTAATAATGTTTGAAATTTTGAACTATTATATTTATAATGTTTTGAAGTTAATAATTATTATTTATTAGTAATGTTTTGTTGTTAAAATTATTAATTATATAATAATTTTTGAAGTAAATAATTACTATTTATTTATAATGTTTTGAAGTTATTAATTATTACTTTAATAATGTTTTGGAGTTAATAAATTATTTTATTAATGATGTTGGAAAGTTAATTGATTATTTATTTTGCCTTTTTAAAGTAAATTAATTTATCTGCTTAATTGTATTTATAGATAATAAATTGATTTATAAACGGAATCTCATTTAATAAAAGAGATTTATTATAGAGTTTACAAATGAAAATGGATTTTTGATTTATAAGAATTTTTATAAAGGCTTTATAAAGGATTTTTATAAAGGAATTTTAGAAGGGATTTTTATAAAGGTGTTCTGTAAAGGAATAAAGTTTTATAAATGGGTTTATAGATTTATAAAAGGAGTTTTATAAATTGGTTATAGAGATTTATAAAAGAGTTTTATAAATTGTTTTAGAGATTTATAAAAGAGTTTTATAAATGATTTTTGAGATTTATAGAAGGTGTTTTATAAACGATTTTAGAGTTGTATAAAGGAATGAAATTTATAAAAGAAATTGAGATTGGATTTCCCCAAATTGACCTTCTTGGTGGTGTGGACATTTGTTCCATGCTCAACACCTAAGGAATTCGTTTGGGTTTATCCTTATCTCTGTTTCTTTTAAAACTATATTTGTTTTAATCCTTTGATATGATTTTGAGATAAGAAATCTTTTATAGTGTTTTTGTAAATATACTTATACCATTGAGATAAGTATATGAATATATTTTCTAAGTAGGGATAATGTAGTGTTTTTGTGAATATACTTATACTGTTGGGATAAGTGTATGGATATTTTTTCCAGGTATTGAAAGGAGTATAAAGTGTTTGTGAATATATCTTTGTAAAAGTATTTTAATATGAGAATTTACAAAGTAGCTTCAATTAATGAAAAGATTAATTAAAGAGGCTTAGTGGTTGCTTTGTGCTTAACCTTGCTTAGTTAATTCTCTGGTTGAATTGTTTGTTTATTTGATAGTTAAGTAACCGACTATCAAATGTTGGCCTGTTTTAAAAAACTATCATTGTTGGTTCGGAGAGACCGGGATCGGATATATTATCTGAAAGCCGCTTCGAACCGGCATAAGTGTTTCAAATTAGAATATCTTGAAGATGATCGAAGACGAAGTTCTTTGAAGTACAAGAGCTACTTGCTACTAATCCCGAGCATGATTCCAAAATGGATGTTGTAGAAGTAGCACCTTTGGTTTGTTCATATTAAAAACAACTTATATGGATGAATGCTGGAATTCATTATTCCTGGAGGGCAGTGTTAGAATTCCAAGTGGGATTAATATCTAAAAGGTAAAACATAGCCTTAAGCCCCACGGGAATGACTAAAATAGGGTATATGCTTTAGGGATAAGTGGGTCGCACTCATTGGGGTATTGTCATTACCCTTTTTAGATATATACATTTATGGATTTGGTTGTGCATGAAAGCCCTACGAAAAGGTTACAAAACAACCAGGGTGATGAAATACTCGGAACTATCAAGTAATGGGTCGGGCCGATCCTGATTCGTAGGGGGACCATGTGAGGCCCTCGATATTTTTTAGAGATGTATTGTGGCAGGTGGTACGCCAGTGCCTTATCATTGTATGGAAATCCATTCTCCAATAAGTGCCTTCGGACTTAGTTTTATACTTATTATGCTGGAATTTAATTAATGTAACAATTTTGGCTATGATTCAACGTTCATTTTAAACCTTAGACGTTATTATAATATCACTGGATTTTCTACAAAAACGTTTTGGTTATCGTAAGGTAAAAAACCGTCTGTGATTATGTGCGACGTGGTCTTACGAGATGCCTTTTTTTATGGTTTTATAACATTAAAATCCATTTGAGGTGTGTCTTCTCACGCCGATTTACCAAACTAATCCGGTCGTTATTTTTCTATAATGCTTGGGTCAGACCGAGCATATTTACAGATTTGATTCGGAGCTCAAGGGACGAGCCGGATGCCCAAGATGTATCTACGTATTTCTTTCTTTTCTATTGCATTGGTTGTTGTGTTTATCAGCAATTTGTGAGGACATGCTATTATAACTGTCCAGTCTGATGATTTGTTTAGCGTACTCTAATTGATATATGTATATTATAGTTTTTCTTTGTGTAAAGATCTATTGTATATTATATATTACTCGTCGTGATGTGAGGTTTTGTTCTGTTCTTTTCTTCCTTTTTCCCTAACAATCTGTCTTTCCATCACTTGGATGCTCGGCACGTGAATACCATGGATTTATTAGTATGGACTTCTGAAGGTCGAAACGGTGGGTCTTTACAGTAGATCCATTCACAAAAGTACTAGCTCGGTCAGTTCTCCACAAACTGATCGATGGGATGGGATGGGATTGAGATTTCATAATTGGCCCCAAATGCAAGTAGGAGATTGATAGAGTTAGGTTATGCTCTAGGGGAAATTCTATAAGTTATTATAAATTATTAACTATTTAATAAAATCTCCTTCGAAATAAAAGTTGTTTTTCTTTCTACAATATACTTCTCATACCGTGTTATGTTAATAATTATTTAATTTAAGTATTTTAAATAGAAAATTCTTAAATAATATGTTATGTGATAGTAATTGCAATGAGTTGTAATCATGAGAAATTTATTACATTAAAAATAATATATTATTTTAAATATTCCTAATTGAGATGTTTAGAGACAGATATCGATACATCAGTTGAGAGTAGAGTACATAACGCTCTCCTAATGTTAGATAGCGTATTACTCATGACCGTTGGGGACACCAAGGGATTACATACTTATAGTTATTTGATAACTATGCAATGATTCACTCGAGAGGTTTATGTTTGTTAATATAACAAGGATCAAGAAAGAATCTTAAAGTGACAATATTACATAGTTCTCACGACTTGAGAATATCATTGAACTTCAATATGCACAGTCCACTTAGATAAGTTAAAGTATACCATGGTGTCATTAGCATGACATAATTGGGTCTGAGTTGAAGCAATGAAAGTGAAACACTATTCAATAGAGAATTATCCTCCTCGGTTATATGAGATTTGCATCACGATCATATAAAGTCAACTCAAAGTTAGACCCTGGCCAAAGCAATATGGCTAATAATAATTGTTATTATAGACCAAGTACTTAGTGTTTGAATTAAACAAGTTGAATGTGGATGATATTTGAATTTTTACCAAACCAAATATAATAAGTCCTAAAGTGATATAGTTTTGACGAAGAGAATTGGTGTAAATAATCTTTGCTACTGCGCAACGCTTAAAATAGTAAAATTGGATTTTTATCGAAAAATGTGTAAGCGATAAATTCGGTCAAATTATTACACCACTAGCTATGGTAGCGTGTGAGCATTAATATTCGAATTATTCGATATTAATCGATGATTGAATTTACACACTTAAGTCGCACAACCGTAATGTTTAATACTCTGAAATACCACATGATTTAATTAATTTATAATCATTGTAAATTAATTAATATTTATGAAATATTAATTATTAAATTATTATTTGATTTTGGGTGCCATTAGTAATTAATTGGGTGCGTATATAAAAGTTATATATGTACGTATCAATATACGATATCAATAAATATTTAAATTTGATTTAAATAAATTAATTATAAAATGGATTTAGAAATTTTAAAGGCCTATATAGCATCATGTATTAGCCGATCATAGGAGAGAAGGGGATGGGATTTTTAAATGTTCAAATAGTGATTTGAATTGGTGAAAAAAGATTGAGTAGACAAAGGAGCTTAGACCTCAAATTTTTGCTCCAACTAGATGCCTATTTAAAACCTTCACCCTCGTTCTTTTGTACTAGCCCGTTATTTCCAGAATAAATTCTAACGATATCAATTAAATTATAGTATGGTATCTATCTGCGGTCCGTTGCAATTTCTAGAGGTGGTTCGATCAAATCTAAGGTTTCGGTTCTTCATTTAAGATGCATTTCACAGGCTATAGGTTTTGGTAATAATTTTAATATCAATAGTATTTTTATTATCATATATATGTTGATCATCATATTTATGTCGTTTAGATCATAATTACTATAATGAAATTATATATCTTATGTGTGTGTATTCGGCCATACTTTAAACATTTGAAATAATTTTTTGAAATTTAATATGACTTTTAAATGGTTTTAGTAATTTTTAATATGATATATGTAATTATATATGTATATATGTATTAAATTATTTAAAACAATTGCATATATATAAAAATATACATACATACACATACAAGTGTGTGTGTTTTCGGATTTCAAAAAAATTAATTTTTATTTCTGTATTATAATTATTAATATAAATGAAAAATTAAATCCTTTTAATTGAATAATGTATATATTATTTGAAAAATAATAATTTTATGCCAAATTCGTACGGACATAGTGAAAAATAATTAGTTAAAATCTTTTTCGGTTGAGAATGAAAAATCATTACACACACACTAATTAATACTCTATAGATAATTATATTTTAAATTAAAATATAAAATTCTTTTAAATGTATATTTTGAATTGAAAAACTATATGTGTGCGTGTGTGTGTTTGTATGTGCGTATGTTTGTGTGTGTGTCTGTATATATATTATGTATTTTGGGTTTAAGTTTCAAAAAGTGTGTCTATATATATATTGTGTATTTTGGATATAAGTTTCAAAATAGATATTTATCTACGTCTATTTTTTATTTTAAATTATCATAAGATATTTTAGATATTAATACAAACTATTTTGAATTGGTAAAAATATTTATTTATATAAAAATTAACTATAATTATTATATATACAAATATATTTCAAACAAAACTATGAACAGAAATGTATATATGAAGGGACAATGCATTTGTTAAGGTGTAAATCCTAGCACTTATAAATGGTCACATTAACCATGTACACATTTAATATGTTGCACATGAATCATACACCTATAAGTGTTTTGATACACTTATAAAATATATTCAATAAATTAAAATACATTCTTTTATAAACCAATAAAATAAAACAATGATTTTATTTAAAATATTTTAAAATAGATCTACGATCAATTAAATTTTATAGGCCTAGTAAAGATCTAAAAATGGATTTTTTTTAAATTCACTCATTTAACCCACTACGATCCAGCCCAGTTCCTTCGGAATGTTCACTACGAAGTTTCTAGTATACTTGGAGAAGAGGAGATTTGGCTACTCACATGGACAAAGTGGTCATCAATGATTTGTTGCTTAATTCTTTCTGGCAATTAAAAACCATTACATTATCATCACACCTTAGTAACCACAAACCCATAATAACATTATTTTTCAATGAAGTAATGAAATGACCCTCCTATTTCTACTCTAATTTCATAAGGAATTTTTTTTTTTTAAGGTAAAGAGGATATATAAATATATAGATATATCATCCATTGCAAATATCATTCTCAGGGTCAATATCATTCTCCAATAAACCAAAATATATCCAGGATCACAATAATCAACCAATATAAATATATCAGTACATGCACAAAGATAAGCACATACATGTGAAGATGTATATGCCTCTCTTGTTTGAATCAGAGTTCTGGAAAACAAGAGGATGTTGAATTGCTAATAAATTTATATATTTTTTTTCTTTTTGACTAAACAATCCACTGGAAACATACACATTAGTCTGTTTATACTAACTAAGAAGTGATCAAGTAATAATCAGTAGTAAACAAGCTTTTAATATAGATGTTTGTGTTAAGCTCTGAATAGTGACAAATTCAGTATAAAAGAAAGTGGATCCTAAGGAAACACAAGCAACATCTAGGCGTAATGGAAACGCGCCTAACTTATACATGAAAGGTCACGAGTTCGAGTGCTATGCTGGTCGGTTCAAACACAATTTTTGGTTTTTCTTTTTTTTTTCTCCTATATGGTTAGAAATCTGATGCCTACCTATAATTGTACATATATATTTAATTTTTGCCTATAACCTAACATATAAAACAATTCTTCTTACATAACTATTTTTAAAACCCATTCCTACAACTGTTTTAAGAATTTATATTTATATTTTTGACCAAACAATCAACATGTACACAGGTATACATGTACATGTCAATATTTTTGCTCAGTTTCCATAAAACTGAGTGAAACAAATGCTAAATGTACTATGCTTTGAAATGCATCTGTATTTTCAAGATACAGCCTATCATGATCAACCAATACTTCATTTAGTTGAGGCTGGTTACCCATGAGTTCTGTATATGCTACACACTAGTTCAAAACAATGGAGTTACCTTTCATTTCATTCTGTCTGAAGCTTTAAAAGAAAAACATTTTACTTTTCTTAATTCAATCCAGAAATGAATTCAGATTTATTTACAAAGCTTTTCAGTAAAAAGAAAATAGAATCCTTTTAAGTTTACTTTTTGCTAAATCCACTTACAAGATTTCGATTAACTTTTAAACATATCAGAAATTTAACTAGGTTCATAGATTCCAGATACAAGTCAAATTCTTAACAAAATACTTAACAAAATATCCCTCCAATATTCAGTGATTAGTACAAGTAGCAATTCAAGTTATCAATACATGCAGATTTCAACATTTAGGCTCTTATCTAACTTAGTTTAGCATGCTATATCTTCTTCTCAAGGCCTTGCTCCTACTCCTACTTAGTTGCTGCAATCCCTGAAAAAGCATTTGAAACTGCCTCATTTTAAATGAGACACCCCAGATGCCATTAGCACACTAGGGTCAGACACATGTCTGGTATGAGAAAATTCACAAAAGCAATTTGTTAATTAGGTTAAAATCAAGTTAAGTACAAATACATAAGGTTCTGTCCTTTGGAATCAGGTAAATACTTGTGTGCATGCTCTGTGTCATTGTGCATGTGCACACTTTAACTTACTTTCCAGAGTCTACACATATGAATATGGTACATACATTCAAGCATACAACTCAATCATAGACAAACAATCATTCATACCAAACAGGAAAATAACTAATATGAGTTAATTCAATTATTCAATTCTCATATTTCAAATCTGGGAAAAGCTCTAGTTTTCTCATCTGCTCAAGTATTATTTCCTTGGTATATTTATCTATCCTTGGTCTCATCTGCAATATTTATGAATCAATGGACACACTGTAATGAACTAATTCACTCCATTACACAAAGATCTCAGGACTTAAACAAGCCATGTGTCAACTTATGTTACTCAAGCACACAAGTCATTCCTGCAGTGTTCTTGACCCCAATTTCCTAATCAGTTTTTAGTTAATAATAACCCCTTTTGATTGTTCATGACAAAACCATTCAGTGATCCATTAACTGAAAACATCTATATCATGGTATCTCATATTATTCATGACCATACAAAAACAACAAGCAAACAACCATTGGTGACTACAAAATAAGGTTCGGTATATATTTATATAGATATTCATCCTGGTATTTTTAAAAGGAGTTTAGGCAACTAACATTGGTTTATGGCTTCTGGTGGAGTTTTTCTTTTTGCAACCATTTGTGCTTGAGTTAAACTCAGAATAATCTGGTTTCACTGAATCACAAAATTTTGTTTGCTATGCATTTTATTGAATCAGGAGCATCAGCACATAGGCAACCCTATTGCACCCCTAATTCCTTTTTATTTCAAGCCTCAGCACTTATACATGAGTATATTGCAGCCCAACATTATTTTCATCTTTCTGGGTTGAGCCAAAACCAATACTACTTGCCTATTCTCAACATTTTATTTTCTGGGTATTTGTTTATATCCCTAAATATTAACATATCAGAGATCTGAGTGTATAAAACAGATATGTATACTAACAACACATAAGACTTTGTTATAATAAAACCAGGGATCAACCAAAGAAAATCAAAACATATTCAGGTTTAAATCCACAGATAAACATTCATATAGGAAAATACTCTTGTACTAAAAATACTTTTATCTGGCTGCCTACATTAGGACTTATTGCCTTAGATTTTTGAGTGAGTTTTCTCACCTAGCTCTCTCCTTTGTTTCCTTAATTAACTGATGAACTCCTGCTCTTATCCTCAAGCTCTCTTTCTTCCCTTGTCTTATGATTTCTGTGGTATTGTTTTTCTTTTTTTTTTTCAAAATTCTTTTCTGAGGAGAAGAGGAGGCTGCTGCATATACATGTATATATATACAGGGTCTCTCTTAGGGTTTTGGGTATTGGCTAAAGCCATTTTTGCCCACCAGAAAATCATGTTATCTGAATTTTAAACCCAAAGTTTTACCCCTTCCCGGCTTAATTTGGGTGAAGAGAAAAGTGGTTACACATTTTTTTCAGAAATTTGCTTTTCAGAAAATACTTTTCCCCCTTGTCTACAATCATGCTAAAAATGTGACTTGGTTTTGTTATTTATTAAATACTCTTTTCTAATTCTGCCCATACCAAGAGCTTCTCTGTTTTATCTTATTTTCCTATTTTTAGCTTTCATGTAAATGGTATGTACTTCCTTCATTTATTTATAAGAGACTTATTCCTTTTTATATCTCCATTCTTTTCATTTCTGCTTATATTAAAATGTGTCTGTATATTTTATTTCACTAATTTAATCTCTAGTATTTTATTAACACATATATATTTGTATATAAGTCTTTCTGAAATAATTTGTATTCCCACCTATATATATTCATACATCATTCTATACTGACACACACACATATGCACATGTACACTCAAATTATTCAGTGGCACTCATATATACATTTACTTATGCATTCTACTTTTAAGAATTTAATCTACATATATATATATATTTCCATACACATCAATATGTATGTATTCTTGGAGTTCAGGGTTTTAGCTTATATTCATGTGCATTTCCTGTGCACTCATGTACACACACTGATACACTATCCAGCTATATCAATTCCTCCTTTAAAATTTATTTAAAAATTATTTTAAATTCATTTATATTTTTCAGGATAAATTCCTAAAATCTTGGGTCATTACATACACCCTTCCTTTTAGAAATTGTGTCCCACAATTTTCCTAAGCTTAAAATAAATTTTAAACTTAATTCAGAGAACAAGTATATTCTCTACTAAATAGATTCTTAGTTCTATACTAACTAAAAATATATTCATCCAAAATAAAGAAAACAATCAAAGATCAGAATTACCTTAATCTGAAAATAGCTTAGGATAATTCATCCTAACCTTGTCTTCTAATTCCCATGTGCAGTCACTAGGATCAAGACTCCACTGTACCTTCACAAGTTTCAGAGATTTATTCCTCAACTTCTTCACATCTTTTGCCAAAATTCCCACTGGATCCTTTTCATAAATCAAATTAGGATTTATCTGCACTTGGGTTGGGGTTTCCAGAATTTCTGCCTTGTCATGGACCCACCTTCTCAATTGTGATACATGAAAAACATCATGTATGCCTTGCATGTTTTCTGGTAATTCCAACTTATATGCCAAGGGACCAATTCTCTCCAGAATTTTGTATGGTCCAATATATCTTGGGGTTAATTTGCCTTGTTTTCCAAACCTCAACACATTTTTCATGGGTGAGATTTTGATGAAAACAAAATTTCCCACTTCATATTCTACTTGCCTCCTTCTCATGTCTGCAAATTTCTTTTGCCTATCTTGAGCTGCTGTCATTCTTCTTCTTATCAACTCAATTTTCTCCTTGGTTTCTTGTATGTACTCAGGTCCTAAAATAGACCTTTCTCCTGCTTCTACCCAGCAAACAGGTGACAAACAGGGTTTTCCATATAAGGCTTCAAATGGAGCCATTCCTATGGTGCTTTGGTAGCTGTTGTTGTATGTAAATTCAACTAGATGAAGATAATCTTCCCAGTTGCCCCCAAAATCCAGTATACATGCCCTTAACATGTCCTCCAAAACTTTGTTTACCACCTCAGTCTGCCCATCTGATTGAGGATGGTAGGCAGTACTTAAACATAGTTCACTTCCCATTGCTTCTTGAAAGCTTCTCCAGAATTTTGAAGTGAAGATAGTATCCCTATCACTCACAATGGTTTTGGGAATGCCATGTAACTTTACCACTTCTTTTATAAAAATTTGAGCTAGTTTTGGTGCAGTTCTTTCTGACTTGACTGGGATGAAGTGTGCTACCTTGGTTAGCCTATCAACTATCACCCATATGCTTGTATTACCTCTCTTAGATCTAGGCAGTCCATCTATGAAGTCCATAGATATGTCTTCCCACTTCCACTGTGGTACACTAAGAGGTTGCATCAACCCTGATGGTCTTTGAGTTTCAGCCTTGACTTGTTGGCAAGTCATACATTTGGCAATGTACTTGGCTATATCAGATTTCATCCCCTTCCACCAGAAGTCTCTTTTCAAATTTTGATACATTTTTGTGTTACCTGGGTGTATGGAGTATTTACTCCTGTGATATTCATTCAATATCTCCCTCTTCAATTCTATGTCCTCCGGTACACACATCCTATTCTGGTATCTCACATAACCATCTTTATCAATGTGGTGTTTCATCACTTCCTCCCCTCTTGAGAGGAGCATTCTCTTCTCTGATAAGTGAGCATCTTGTTCTTGCATTTTTCCTACCTTCAGAATTAAATCTGGTTGAAGTGTCATTAAGCTTAACTTCCCTTTATCTTCTTGTGCACCATGCATCTGCACACAACCATTCTCCTCAATCTCTAACTCAGTTAGCAAAGACAAATCTTTAAATTCTGCTATCATCATCATAGCCAATTTAGCATGCTGTCTACTTAGAGCATCTGCAACTTTGTTTGCTTTGCCTGGTGTATAGAGTATGTCAAAATCATAGGCAGCTAAGAACTCCACCCATCTATGTTGCCTCATGTTCAAATCTTTTTGTGAAAACAAATATTTTAGAGACTTGTGGTCAGTGTAGAGTTCAAACTTTGTGCCTAATAAATAATGTCTCCAAAGTTTTAAAGCATATATCACAGCTGCTAATTCGAGATCATGTGTGGCATACCTTACTTCATGGGGTTTAAGTTGTCTGGATGCATATGCAATGACTTGGCCTTGTTGCATCAACACTGCACCCAAGCCAAATCCACTAGCATCAGTGTATACCACTAACTCTTCATTTCCATGTGGTACCTTTAGAATTGGAGCATTCACCAATGCCTCCTTCAACTATTCAAAAGACTTTTCACATTTTTCTGACCAAACAAAAGCTTGGTTCTTCCTGGTTAGGTTAGTGAGTGGTGTAGAAATTTTTGAAAAATCTTTTATAAACCTTCTATAATACCCTGCCATCCCCATAAATGACCTCACTTCACTCACAGTGCTTGGCCTCTTCCATGCTTGAATAGCCACTACTTTATTGGGGTTCACAGAAATTCCTTTGGCAGATATAACATGGCCAAGAAAATGTACTTCCTCCTTCCAAAACACACATTTTGAAAATTTTGCCTTTAAATCTTTTTCCCTTAATCTAGACAAAACCAGGTGCAAATGATGCTTATGTTCTTCCACTGTCTTGGAATAAATCAAAATGTCATCTATAAAAATAAGCACAAACTTGTCTAAACAATCTCTAAAGGTTCTGTTCATTAAATCTACAAAATAAGATGGTGCATTGGTCAAGCCAAATGGCATAACCAAAAATTCATACAACCCATACCTAGTGTTAAAGGCAGTGTACTTGATGCTTGATTCTTCCACCTTCATTTGATGAAAACCAGATGCTAAGTCTAGTCTAGAAAATACTTTTGCCCCTGCTAATTGATCAAAAAGATCATCTATTCTTGGCAATGGGTATTTATTTTTAATAGTTACCTTGTTTAATTCTCTATAATCTATGCAGAGTCTTAAGGAGCCATCTTGCTTCTTAACAAATACCACTGGTGCTCCCCAGCATGAATTACTTGGTCTTATAAAACCCTTTTCTTCCAATTCTTCTAACTGTTTCTTTAATTCTTTTAGTTCATTTGGCCCCATTCTAGTTGGCTTTTTAATCACTGGGCTTGCTCCTGGAACTAGATTGATTTGGAATTCTACTGGTCTATGGTGTGGAATACCCTTGACCTCACCAAACACATCCAAATATTCATTGACTATGGGAATTTCTTCAATGGTTAGTTCACTGAAATCTTTTTCTGAGTCAACTAAATGATATAGTTTTCCTTCCTTAGCTACCTCACATAAAACTGTGATTCTCTGGCCTCTAGAATTTTGCAATGATATGGTGGATGAGTCTAAATTAATTATGGCTTTAAATTGCCTTAACCAGTCTACCCCCAATATAACACCTATATTTGGGTAATTCAAAACATATAAATTGGAAATAAAAATATTTCCCCCTATGTTTAACTCCACATCCACACAAATCATATTTAAAACACTAGAACTCCCCAATGGACTGTGTATATGCAATGGGGTTTCAACCAATATGCAATTCAGTTTTAGCATTTTAACCAATTCAAAAGAAATTAAAGAGTGAGTTGCCCCAGTATCATATACTACTGTTATGGGTATGGTACAAATAAGTAATGTACCTTCCACTTGGCTATGGTTTACAGTGTTACTTTCCACTGTGGCTTTGCCTTTTCCTTCCAAATTTGCCAATTTGCCTTGCTGTTTATACTCAGGACAATTCCTCTTCATATGCCCCTCTTTCCCACATAGATAGCATTTGAAAGCTCCTCCTTTCAATTCTGGACATCTTGGTTTGATATGCCCTTCCTTTCCACACTGATGGCACACAATTTTCTTCTTGTCTTCCTTAGCTTTGACATCTCCAGTGCTTTTGTTACTAGCCTCTTCTTTCTTCTTATCATAAGGGTGATACCTCCCCTTACCTTTCTTGTTATTATTGCTCTTAAAATTTCTGAACTTCTCCCTTTCCTTGTCATGCTGTTCCAACCTCAAAGCTAAGTCTATCACATGATCAAAAGTCTTGTCTGCATAGGGTAACATGGCTCTGCTAAGTCCTGGGTTCAGGCCTTTTATGTACCTATCATTTTTAGATGCCTCATCTGCCACAAGCATTGCTCCATATGTGGAAAGCCCCTCAAACTTTTGAGTGTATTCTGTGACATTCATGGTTCCTTGTCTAAGTCTAATAAATTCTTCTAGCAAGGTAGTCTTTGCTGATGCTGGTACAAACCTTGCTTCCAACATCTCTTTGAATTGATTCCAAGTGATTTCATTCTCATTCCTTCCTGCAATGATTACTTCCCACCAGCCTAAAGCTACTCCTTTTAGCTGTCTTGAAGCCACTTGCCTCTTTCTTTGATCATCAAGTTGCATGTCATTGAAAATTCTTTCCAATGTTCTCAACCATGTTTGAATTTCCATGACACTCTCTGTCCCTTCAAAGCTTTTGCCTCCTAAATGAGTATATGTTTTAAGTAATTTTGAGAGTTCTTCATAGGGATTTTCTTGCCTTTGTCCTGCCCCATCCCTAAATGCTCTCACCAAGTCTTGCAGATTAACCATTGGTGGTGCATGGGAAGATCCTGCTCCCTGATTTGGTGGTCTCCCTACCATAGTTTGCTAATAATAATTTACATAGATGGTTAGTTTGATTAGTAATTTTATTATTTCAGTGGTTTTTTTTTTCACACTGAGCACATTGTTATATATATATTTAGTTCCTTTTAATTTTATTTCTATCTAAGAACTTGATCCTTACTTCTTCTATGTTAAATAACATAGCTCTGATACCAACTGAAATGACCCTCCTATTTCTACTCTAATTTCATAAGGAATTTTTTTTTTAAGGTAAAGAGGATATATAAATATATAGATATATCATCCATTGCAAATATCATTCTCAGGGTCAATATCATTCTCCAATAAACCAAAATATATCCAGGATCACAATAATCAACCAATATAAATATATCAGTACATGCACAAAGATAAGCACATACATGTGAAGATGTATATGCCTCTCTTGTTTGAATCAGAGTTCTGGAAAACAAGAGGATGTTGAATTGCTAATAAATTTATATTTTTTTTTTCTTTTTGACTAAACAATCCACTGGAAACATACACATTAGTCTGTTTATACTAACTAAGAAGTGATCAAGTAATAATCAGTAGTAAACAAGCTTTTAATATAGATGTTTGTGTTAAGCTCTGAATAGTGACAAATTCAGTATAAAAGAAAGTGGATCCTAAGGAAACACAAGCAACATCTAGGCGTAATGGAAACGCGCCTAACTTATACATGAAAGGTCACGAGTTCGAGTGCTATGCTGGTCGGTTCAAACACAATTTTTGGTTTTTCTTTTTTTTTTCTCCTGTATGGTTAGAAATCTGATGCCTACCTATAATTGTACATATATATTTAATTTTTGCCTATAACCTAACATATAAAACAATTCTTCTTACATAACTATTTTTAAAACCCATTCCTACAACTGTTTTAAGAATTTATATTTATATTTTTGACCAAACAATCAACATGTACACAGGTATACATGTACATGTCAATATTTTTGCTCAGTTTCCATAAAACTGAGTGAAACAAATGCTAAATGTACTATGCTTTGAAATGCATCTGTATTTTCAAGATACAGCCTATCATGATCAACCAATACTTCATTTAGTTGAGGCTGGTTACCCATGAGTTCTGTATATGCTACACACTAGTTCAAAACAATGGAGTTACCTTTCATTTCATTCTGTCTGAAGCTTTAAAAGAAAAACATTTTACTTTTCTTAATTCAATCCAGAAATGAATTCAGATTTATTTACAAAGCTTTTCAGTAAAAAGAAAATAGAATCCTTTTAAGTTTACTTTTTGCTAAATCCACTTACAAGATTTCGATTAACTTTTAAACATATCAGAAATTTAACTAGGTTCATAGATTCCAGATACAAGTCAAATTCTTAACAAAATACTTAACAAAATATCCCTCCAATATTCAGTGATTAGTACAAGTAGCAATTCAAGTTATCAATACATGCAGATTTCAACATTTAGGCTCTTATCTAACTTAGTTTAGCATGCTATATCTTCTTCTCAAGGCCTTGCTCCTACTCCTACTTAGTTGCTGCAATCCCTGAAAAAGCATTTGAAACTGCCTCATTTTAAATGAGACACCCCAGATGCCATTAGCACACTAGGGTCAGACACATGTCTGGTATGAGAAAATTCACAAAAGCAATTTGTTAATTAGGTTAAAATCAAGTTAAGTACAAATACATAAGGTTCTGTCCTTTGGAATCAGGTAAATACTTGTGTGCATGCTCTGTGTCATTGTGCATGTGCACACTTTAACTTACTTTCCAGAGTCTACACATATGAATATGGTACATACATTCAAGCATACAACTCAATCATAGACAAACAATCATTCATACCAAACAGGAAAATAACTAATATGAGTTAATTCAATTATTCAATTCTCATATTTCAAATCTGGGAAAAGCTCTAGTTTTCTCATCTGCTCAAGTATTATTTCCTTGGTATATTTATCTATCCTTGGTCTCATCTGCAATATTTATGAATCAATGGACACACTGTAATGAACTAATTCACTCCATTACACAAAGATCTCAGGACTTAAACAAGCCATGTGTCAACTTATGTTACTCAAGCACACAAGTCATTCCTGCAGTGTTCTTGACCCCAATTTCCTAATCAGGTTTTAGTTAATAATAACCCCTTTTGATTGTTCATGACAAAACCATTCAGTGATCCATTAACTGAAAACATCTATATCATGGTATCTCATATTATTCATGACCATACAAAAACAACAAGCAAACAACCATTGGTGACTACAAAATAAGGTTCGGTATATATTTATATAGATATTCATCCTGGTATTTTTAAAAGGAGTTTAGGCAACTAACATTGGTTTATGGCTTCTGGTGGAGTTTTTCTTTTTGCAACCATTTGTGCTTGAGTTAAACTCAGAATAATCTGGTTTCACTGAATCACAAAATTTTGTTTGCTATGCATTTTATTGAATCAGGAGCATCAGCACATAGGCAACCCTATTGCACCCCTAATTCCTTTTTATTTCAAGCCTCAGCACTTATACATGAGTATATTGCAGCCCAACATTATTTTCATCTTTCTGGGTTGAGCCAAAACCAATACTACTTGCCTATTCTCAACATTTTATTTTCTGGGTATTTGTTTATATCCCTAAATATTAACATATCAGAGATCTGAGTGTATAAAACAGATATGTATACTAACAACACATAAGACTTTGTTATAATAAAACCAGGGATCAACCAAAGAAAATCAAAACATATTCAGGTTTAAATCCACAGATAAACATTCATATAGGAAAATACTCTTTTACTAAAAATACTTTTATCTGGCTGCCTACATTAGGACTTATTGCCTTAGATTTTTGAGTGAGTTTTCTCACCTAGCTCTCTCCTTTGTTTCCTTAATTAACTGATGAACTCCTGCTCTTATCCTCAAGCTCTCTTTCTTCCCTTGTCTTATGATTTCTGTGGTATTGTTTTTCTTTTCTTTTTTTCAAAATTCTTTTCTGAGGAGAAGAGGAGGCTGCTGCATATACATGTATATATATACAGGGTCTCTCTTAGGGTTTTGGGTATTGGCTAAAGCCATTTTTGCCCACCAGAAAATCATGTTATCTGAATTTTAAACCCAAAGTTTTACCCCTTCCCGGCTTAATTTGGGTGAAGAGAAAAGTGGTTACACATTTTTTTCAGAAATTTGCTTTTCAGAAAATACTTTTCCCCCTTGTCTACAATCATGCTAAAAATGTGACTTGGTTTTGTTATTTATTAAATACTCTTTTCTAATTTTGCCCATACCAAGAGCTTCTCTGTTTTATCTTATTTTCCTATTTTTAGCTTTCATGTAAATGGTATGTACTTCCTTCATTTATTTATAAGAGACTTATTCCTTTTTATATCTCCATTCTTTTCATTTCTGCTTATATTAAAATGTGTCTGTATATTTTATTTCACTAGTTTAATCTCTAGTATTTTATTAACACATATATATTTGTATATAAGTCTTTCTGAAATAATTTGTATTCCCACCTATATATATTCATACATCATTCTATACTGACACACACACATATGCACATGTACACTCAAATTATTCAGTGGCACTCATATATACATTTACTTATGCATTCTACTTTTAAGAATTTAATCTACATATATATATATATATATATATATATATATATATTTCCATACACATCAATATGTATGTATTCTTGGAGTTCAGGGTTTTAGCTTATATTCATGTGCATTTCCTGTGCACTCATGTACACACACTGATACACTATCCAGCTATATCAATTCCTCCTTTAAAATTTATTTAAAAATTATTTTAAATTCATTTATATTTTTCAGGATAAATTCCTAAAATCTTGGGTCATTACAAGTAACTCAAGCTAAAGGGAAATTTTTTTAGATATGTAAATACATGAGACAAAGTGGATGAATATGCACAATCAATTGACAATGGGATGAAACAAAGTACTTGGGGAGATATAATGCACGATCTTATCTAAAATTTGAAAGCCACAAAAATGGAACTGAACAGATGAAACAAACAAAGAAAGAAAAATAGCATCACAATCACAAAACTAAAGGAAGAGTATAATGATATGCTTTTACTATCTGATAATGATCCTACGTACTGATGTTGAAATTTACAACAGCATGATGGAGGCAATTACATCATTGCATAATCAATTACAATTACACTACTAGAATTGTATGTAATAATCCAAAATTGATTAGTTAACATCTGGAGATAAAAAATTAAGGTTCTTTTATGAAAAAGTGTCTATGAGAAGGTACAAAAATTAAATCAGAACTTTGATTAATGACCAAGGAAATTTGATTGAAGCAGAAGTGAAGAATGCAATCTTCTCAACATCAGATAATAAATCTCTAGGACCATATGGTTTTTCTGCAAAATTTTATAACCTTCATTGGTTAGAATACAAAGATATTATTCTGGAAGTTGTTTTAGAGGTGTTTAGCACATGTAGAATACATCTGAATCATACTTTCATTACTTTGGTGCCAAAAGAAAGCAAGGTTACTTCTATTCCTTATTATAGACCTATTGCTTGTCATAATGTTCTATATAAGATTATTTTTAAAATTATTTGTTTCACAGTTAAACATTTTTTTTAAAGAAATTAATTAATATCAAAATCTCAATCTGCTTTCATACCATGGAGGTCTATCTCAAAGAACATACTTTTGGCTCTTGAATTATTAACAAATTTCAAGAAAAAAGGGGTTAAAAATTTCAGTATTAAAAAATATTTACGGAAGGCATATGAAAAAGCGAATAGAGATTTATTTGCCAAATGTTATAAATACGTGTTTTCTTGCAAAATTAATAAGCCTTATATATCAATGTATTTCTACCTATACATATTCCCTGTTAATTAATAGATGGATAACCCAAATGATTTATATCACCAAATAAGGGTCTTAGACAAGAGAATTCCTTATCCCCATATTTATACTGTGTGGCAATGGAATATTTATCGCTAAAGGTAGAGAAAGCTGTAAGAAAAGATATTAACCCAATTTCTAAAGTACAGCCAGTTGTATCTCATTTATAATATGTTAATGACTTGATGCCCTTTTCTGCTACTGATCTAAAAATTTATACTATTTTACAGCATATTCATACAGAATTTAATATGGTGACAGAGTTATAGATTAATAATTTGAAGACAGGTGTATTTTAGCAACAGTTAGAAAATATACAGCAAATACTTGTTATATTAAATATAGGAGAAGGATGCTTACCAACTAGATACTTGGGGGTGCCTTTATCAACTAAATATTTTTGTTATAAAAATTGTACCAACCTGTTTTAGAATATTATGAATAGCATTAAGAGACGAGATTGCAAATTTTTATCAATGGTAGGTAGAACATAACTTACTCATGCCGTAATTACTCCAATGGTGTTATACTTGCTATTAATCTATCAAATAACTATGGCTAATATTAATAAACTAGAGAAATAATGTGCTGATTTTTTATAGAGAGGGTTAAGGCATAAGATTTCATGGAAAAAATTTCGTGAACCAAAAAATGATGGAGAAATTGGTTTGAAAAGTCTGCAAGAGCTTAGAGATACATGTGCAGCTAATTTACTATGCAAATTCATCACAAAAGACAGCTTATGGATAAACTGGATGACAACTAAATATTGCTTAAACAAGAATTTTTGGAATATACCCACTGATAATAATATGTCAAGAGAAATGAAAGCTATATTAAAGTATAAAAATGATGGCAAGAAGTTAATTAATAGAGTATTTCTAATGGTGAAGAGACTTCATTATGGATTGATCCATAAATGGTAAGTTGTTGGTGGATCTACTAGGATGTGATAGACTACATATAATGGGGATAGAACAATTTATAGTAAGTTCTTTTATTCATAATCACATTATATCTCATAGTCTACAACCAGTAACTAGAGAAGTGAGTGATGAAAATTAGCAAGTTAAAGTGGATACACAAGCATTACATGATTATTGGTTGTGGAACAATTCAAATGTCTTCAATATCGGTGATACATGAAATTCAATTAGAATTAAATCATATGAGGTTTCATTGTGCAACATTATTTGGAACACAATCAACAGCAGGAAAATGGCTTACACAAATATAAAATTCTCCAAAACTGAATTAATAAAGTGGATATATTGATGCAT
Organism: Allium fistulosum; assembly: GCA_030737815.1. Lineage (NCBI taxonomy): Eukaryota > Viridiplantae > Streptophyta > Magnoliopsida > Asparagales > Amaryllidaceae > Allium > Allium fistulosum. The sequence continues at coordinate 1,181,406,269 of CM060902.1, forward strand.
TGATCAAATTTGTAACGACCCGCTATTTTGGACCATTCAAATCGACAATAAATCCACACATGTATGACTTGAATAATTCAAAACATCAGATTGTTAATTTAAATTTGGCAATACTCAGCATATGCAGTAAATAAATCAATCACAAAATCACAGACACAGAGTAATACAATAATACGCAGCGGAATAGATAAAATAGTAGTTCATGAAGCTACTATATAAACATCAGAGTTAGAAATAAAATACAACAAAATATCTCAAATGCAGTGAAGTCTCCAGTACAACAGATGACTTCTCTGAACAAATCAACTAGAAGAGCTGAAAGCTGAGGCGATAGTTGGATCTCCAAAGGAAGCTCCAAACTCCAAAGGTGAGTCTCAAATGCTATATCACTCGGTCTGACCCGAGCGTAAAGTAAAACACAAAACACTCGAGTCAGGATTAACATTCTTATATCAATAAATCCAACTCAAGTGAAATATCAACTGAAATACAAGTAACTTAAAGGATGTTTGGGATAACCATCCTCTAAGGATCCGTGGAACTATCTACAAGGTAGAAATATACACTATAACACCGTTGTAATTCAATTTAATTTATACTTCAAACCCAAATATCATTTCATTTCAAATATATCTATTTTCAAAAATAGTATATATAGGTTAAATAATTTATAAAGTAAAGTATTTAAAATTTCCTTAAGTCTCACAAATTGCTTCACATCAACTTCAAATTCCAAATTCAAATTTTATTCAAAGCTCAATTCATCAATTCAATTCAGTTCTAAATAGACCATTTAAATTTCAATATATTTCAAAGCTTTAATATTCAACTTTCCAAAGTTAAATTTAACAGTTTCATACAGCTCTTGATTTAACTTCATTATTATTTAATCAAGGAATATTCACTTAATAAATTCGATATCATTTAACTAGCCTTAAATTTCATTTTTTTCTAAATATTTCCTTAGATTTATTTAAACAAGAAATATTCATTAATTTATTTAAATCAAACCCGAGTTATAAATCATATCTTAAATCTCAATTTCAATAAGTTTCAAATCGACTTAATTAAATAAAGTTCTTTAATGAATACAATTTCAACTAAATTCAAATTATCTTCCCAACCTTAACTTATTCAAATTTTTACCAAAATCTATTTTGAAATATAAATTTTATATTTAACATATTATATGTATTAAATCCATCCTAATTAAATTAAATATCATTATTAAATCTATATATATCATTACCATTTATATATAAAATTTTAAAAATCAACATTTGTTAAAACCATATATTTCTTTCCAAAACCATAGAATTTATTTTCAAAATATTTATATACGGACCAACGGTGTTTGTATAAAATTTCATATCTAGGGTCAAGTGATACGGATATTTATCATTTAAATCCATAAATTTAAATACGTACGGGTAGATATCATTTCGACCCGTAATCCCAATTTCAATTCAAATGAAAATCGCTTGGGTTTATCATTTCAACCCATAACGATTTTCTCCTATCCTAAAGTCCGTTCGGGTATGTATCATTTCAACCCATAGTGAATTCTTTACTAACAGGGAACTTGCAGAGTGATAACAGATAATATAAAATACAACAACAAGCATATATCATAAATAACAATATAATATAAACAACATGATATGGTGTCATATCCCACAAGTGAACAGTTACAGATAATATCATATATAACAATTTAAATAACTACGGCAGCATATTTCAATTGTCGTTTCAATTGAAATCAAATTTAATAAATATAAGAATGTTAACCGTGAGTGATTACTCACCTTTCGAGGCTAGAGAAGAAAAGACAATGAAACGAGTTACGAATCCAAGCACGAATTCCAAAGCAAAGCAAGATTGAACGTGAATTGGTCAAACAAGGCTGATAAATAGAAATTGACGAAATCAAATCAGAACTGGATCAATGAAGATAATCGGTATAAGAGAACTTATATATAACCGGATTTATATATATAATAACTCATATAATATAGAGTAACTTAAATATACATATAAAACAAACAACTTATATACCCTACATACATATACAAAACTACATAAGCATAAGCTAACAAGTTTTAGCATACAAATACATATACTATTATGTGAGATTTACCATTTAACAAATCCTATAGGAACTGTGGACTTGTATTTATTAACAATAGATCATATATATGACACGTAATAAACATAACTTATGATAAAACCCGGTATATAATATATGTAAACTATAATAGGCGAACTGTATATACACTTTAAAATAAAATATAGGATACTAACTTGTATATAGCCGAACCACTAACATAACTATATTTAATATTTTACTGTACAAGCAACATTTCAAAATCACATAAATATATACTTTACACACGTGTATAATATATATAAATAATGCATAAAATAAATGCTTAGAAAACATACATATATATTACTAAAAAAATCAGTATTTATAAAATATGGATATATATGTATTTAAGATCTACTGACAAACGTATCAAAACTTATATATATATAGCTAATTATATGGGAAAACACTTTACACTATACATAATACTTAACTGCTACACAAATTAAAACTATGTATATATTGTAGCTTATATTACGAAGTATATATATAATTATGTATAAACGAAACTGGTTCATAAAATATATATAAATATGTTTATAGATAAACAACATTCTACCATTACTTTCAGCAAAACAAGATCATCTACATGTTGTATGACCTATTCCCATATATACATGCCGACTACAATCTTGGAAATAAATGAATTCATGTAGTGTATATTATATCTATGTCATTGCTTTTCAAAAAAAAATCTGAGTACAAGAATATATATATACACGAATATATCTCATATACATTTAAAACCAAACAACCTTATAAAAACTAATATAGGTATAAATCTTATATATTATATCACTTTAAATATATTATACTATACTCCATATATATAAATATGTATAACAAATTTCGAATGTTAGAACATGAGTCGAACAGCACATACATGGGACGAGATGATGAGGCCGCTCCTACAAGGCATGGAGGTTCTCTAGGCTCGGGCCGAGGTAGATTTGAGGGGAAGTGGTCGCTGGGTTGACGACGTGGCTGAGTGCTGTTAGATGGTGGTCTGGGCAGTGGTTGGTGGAAGGAGGAGGAGCGGATCTGGGTGGATCGCGTGAAGGAAGGTGGTATGGCGGTGGCTGCTACGCGTGAACGAGGTGGAAGAACGTTGGATCTTGATTGGTCGTAGGTGATGCACGTGGGAGAGAGAAAGGAAGGGTTCAGTGGTACTCACGCGCACGAGTAGTAAAAGAGAGAGAGGCGATGAGGCAATGGCGTTCGGCTGGCCAGAAGTAGGGACGTGGAGGCTTGGCTTGGCTTGCCGTGGAGTAGGTGAAGGCGGAAAGGAATGAGATGTAGAGGCTTGCGGTGGTGAGGTTTATTGGGTTTTAAGGGAGAGGCATGACAAAAAGAAGGAGCAGGCAAAGAGGAGATGGAGGAAAATAGTGAAGAACGAATGCAAAAGAATTGAAAACAACCGAAAGAGAAATGAAATATACGTGCACCCAGAAAACGTTTGTCTTTTCAGATTTTTGACTTTTGAGTGTCAAAACTGACGAATATAAAAGGACACAGGTTATATATGTGATTAACACAACAATCTGAACCAGATGGAGGACACAGAATTGCACATGGATCCAATTTGGCGAATCGTCACATTTTGCATTCTGTTGATTCCGTCGCGCACCGGACTCCGAAATACACCGATGAATACATCACAGTGATCAGCGCGACGAGACGGACAAAAGGAAACAGAAATACCAGTGTCAGGACCTTCCTAACAAAAGTCCATACGAACCCTGATATATGTTGCTATTCCGTACGAAAAAATCCAAACGGAGCTAGAAACGTCCGAATTTCGCGAAACGAATTTCACAGTCTGATTCAGAATGCTCTGAATAAATTTTCTCCTGTTGACATATTTTGGTTTCGGAAAACTTTTAAATTCACTGTTATTAACCGGTCAAATTTGAAATAAAATTACATAATAAAATAAACTTCAATATTATTAGATGAAAATTTACCAGTTGCTATGATTAAATAAACGTATTCCAAATAATAAATTTTTAATTTCAAATTTTATTGTTTAAAATTTCACCAATTTCCAGTTAAATATACTTTTAAAACCATTAAATTTTGCAGGTCGTTACACTCTCCCCCACTCAAAACTTTTCGTCCCCGAAAAGGAAGGAGGTAGAAGAATAGAAACAACCAGACAGAAAAGATAGATTGAAAGTCAAGATTAAACAATTAATTTGAACTATATAAATTTTACTTAAAATTTGAAAACTTCATTTGCAATTCAATTATCTTATATACTTTAAAACCTTTCAAAAATCCATTTGTAAAATTTCTTACCATTTATATGTTTAAATAACACCTTTATAAATATAAGAAAAATATTTGAAAACAATTATTTACATCATTACTTATATTTACAAACAAGCTATTTGAAAACATTAAATCCATAATTCATAAATTTATTAATTTATCTCAAGATGCTTTTCAAACATTATTAATAAATCAATAATCATTTTCTTTAAATATGTTTTATTTAATTAATAACTTCTAATATATTTATAACACTAAAATTTCTATTACAACAAGGAAAAAGAAGAAGAAAAAAAATAGATTCGGGAAAACAGATGATGGGTGAATGAATAAAGCTGAGTAGATAAGGTAGATTCAAAAGAATAGTATCGGGCATGAATAATTAATTTAGAACCATAAGAATTTCAATTTCAAATATTAATACAAAATTTCTTTGTTGGAAATACTTTTATAATAAAATACCTTTATAACTCGATGTTTCAACAAGTTTATCCTCGTTCCTGCAGACTCTGGCAGTGCGTTGATCAGGCGCAAAGCTAGGATTCTCTAGGTACTTAGTAGATATGTTTCAACACTCAGTGAAAATACTGGAAAACTTTTAAAAACAGATATGGAAAGTACAATCCAAACAAAAAACAACAAAACCTTTTTCTAACCATGGTTCGCAAATACACAATGGTTACGCCTGGGTCCCCCAGGAAACAATCCATATCCGTAAGCTTTCTCAGCCCTGCGAGTTACGCCATGATGACTAGTAGAGTGCAGGATACACAATGGTTACGCCTGGATCCCCCAGGAAACAATCCGTACCCCCAGGCAAGACTCAGCCAAGCAGTTGCGCTACTATTCACGACCTACACAGATTGCAGGATACACAATGGTTACGCCTGGATCCCCTAGGAAACAATCCGTACCCCTAGGCAAGACTCAGCCAGGCAGTTGCGCTATGCATCCGCGATCGTAAGACCATGGGTAACGCCATGGAATTCGAAGGACACTCGAGTATCATATCCGGAAAACCAAAAATCAGAGAGAATAATATCGATAGAATGAATCCAAGATGTGGCCACAAATCGGATATCAAGCAAAAGACACATTCCATATCTTTACTTCGAAAATATGTATCATATAGTACCTTTTCAAATCACTTTCAAATATCGTACTTATATAATATCCATTATATATAAGATTTAATTTTCAAATCAAACACTTTTCCAAAATCAAAAGTATATCAAATCACACTTATATAGACTTTAATTATATAAGATTTCACTTTTCAAATTGAGTACCCTTTTCAAATCCATAGTTTTTCGAATCAATTTCATACTCATACAAATCAATTTTATATAAGTTCGACAACTCCCAAATCAAGTATTTAGTAACACAAGGTTCTCAAATTTCAATTTGTTTCAATATCAGTTCAATTTCAAAATCATATACAATTTCACCAAATTATTTCTTCTCAAATTAAATATCTTTAGTTTCAAAGTTTCCAAAATAATATATTTAGAAAATAAATCCAATTTTCCAAATCAATATAATTTAAGTCAACCAATTCATTTCCAAAATCAAATGTTTTCAAAATCATCTTATACTTACGTAAGGTCCATCTTATATAAGGATCAAAATTTTCAAAATAAATTTCGCTGTATGAAGAGCCATATGGGATTGAATATCTTTGCTTTTATGGGTTATATATCTTTGTAATTTAAATTGGAAATTTTCTTTTAGTAAGCAAAGATATTTTAACATGACAGCTTTCAATTTTAGCGTCAAAATATATCAATGATATTAGAATATAAGATGTACATACGTCATCATTTCGTAGAATCACATTTGATCGCTCGCTCGATCACACAAGTTCGCTTCCGAACTAGTATTGTCCATTCGACTTCCCTAATGCGGACTTCGATATGGTTTCTTGACTAGAAGCCATCATTCTCCTTGCATAGCCATATACTATGATAGAGAATTCTAGAATTTAGCCCAAAATCCATATCAAATATTCGCCATCAAGAATCAAATGAAAAATCCTAACACGAAATGGTGTAATTCACCTCGAACTTGTGTACTCAAACCTGGATCAAATTAATTATGCGAATAAAATAGCATACGTTCAACCTATATATTTATTCCAACTTGTTAAATATATAGTTTCATAAAGATGTTACTAAGTTAAAACATTTAACTAAACTTTATTCAAAATATTTTAAAGACCAAATTCTTTTCAAAACATTTCAAATCTAAATTTCATATTAGAAAAAATTAAAATTGCCTTATTCATTTACTTAACAAAACAGTTTCAACTTATTTAAATCATATTACTACATACTTTAACATACATACCAAACTTATATACTTTATACTTTTCAAAATTTCTCAGCTTTGAAAAGTTAACCTTGATTTGGAAGTGCTCGAACCTTCAAAATAGTTGAAGAAATCATTTTCAAATTCAAGAGTTGGAAATCAACAACAAATCAGTAAATCAATTTCAAAGATAGGTTTCAAATCCGAAACTCAAGGACTGAACACCGGCTTACTTCAAATCATTTCAAATATATATATACATATATCTTTCGAATATCAAATCTCACTTTGGAATTTGAAATCAAAATGGTTTCACAAAATCACTCGCATAGCAAAGCTACTGAAGTGCCCTATCCCCACTCTGAAACTCGAAAATCAATGTCGATGATGCGTGCACTCATCACCGAAATTATTTTCCAGCAACATAAGTGAGTTCTGGACTTCTATTTTCTCAAACTTCTTTTGAAATTTCTTCGAAATCATTCGAAACTTATTTAAAATCATTTGAAACATTTCTTATTCGGAAAATACTTTTAAATCATATTATTATAATATATTTCAAAATCCTAAAACCAATTTCAAAATACCGGAGTTCAATTCTCGAATTTCAAATTTAAAATCCTTCAGTCATAAATCATTTTTAGATAAATCAAATTTCTTATATAATTTTTCAAAATTACAAATCCTTTCGAAACCTCAAATTCTCATTTTAAAAAGGGTATTAAATCTTTATCGAAAACATTTCACTTTTATATATAGAATATAATCATACTTATCAAAATAATAATTTTAGTTTAGAAAACAATTTCTAAAATACAAACAAACCCGATTTTCAAAGGAAGATTCACGGACGGATTTCAAAACAAAGATAGAGATTCAAATTAGAGGAACTCTTAATCAAATAGAATTATGATTCGAAGATAAGCTCGAACGAAGATGAGATGATTAAATTTCAAAATAGAAGATGAATATACTTATATAAATCGCGGATGACCCTAGGGTCAACCGTGACTTCAGGAACAAGATCGATGCAGAATTCCAAGAAAAATCAACATTCGATCGCAAGGGATAGCGGCATCTAAACCAAAGATATAGAAATCTCCGGTGAATCAATGCCAACTGTGAAGGATTTTCACCCCTTCACAAATCATTCAAAGATTGGTGGGATCCTATTCTTATAGAGATCATTCGAAGTGGAGTTATGGGATACTCCAGAATCAAAAGAATACAAATAGGGAGAGACAAGAATGAGTTTTGGAACCGCAAGAAACGTTCCAAAGTTCAAAGGAAGTCGAGTCAAACGGAAGAGATTCAAACTCGAACGAAAGTGATTCTGTAAATAAATTTACTATATATGCTAAGTTTTGCCTAGAGCCAAAGCTCCGATACCAACTGTAACGACCCGCTATTTTGGACCATTCAAATCGACAATAAATCCACACATGTCTGACTTGAATAATTCAAAACATCAGATTGTTAATTTAAATTTGGCAATACTCAGCATATGCAGTAAATAAATCAATCACAGAATCACAGACACAGAGTAATACAATAATACACAGCGGAATAGATAAAATAGTAGTTCATGAAGCTACTATATAAACATCAGAGTTCGAAATAAAATACAATAGAATATCTCAAATGCAGTGAAGTCTCCAGTACAACAGATGACTTCTCTGAACAAATCAACTAGAAGAGCTGAAAGCTGAGGCGATAGTTGGATCTCCAAAGGAAGCTCCAAACTCCAAAGGTGAGTCTCAAATGCTGTATCACTCGGTCTGACCCGAGCGTAAAGTAAAACACAAAACACTCGAGTCATGATTAACATTCTTATATCAATAAATCCAACTCAAGTGAAATATCAACTGAAATACAAGTAACTTAAAGGATGTTTGGGATAACCATCCTCTAAGGATCCGTGGAACTATCTACAAGGTAGAAATATACACCATAACACCAATGTCATTCAATTTAATTTATACTTCAAACCCAAATATCATTTCATTTCAAATATATCTATTTTCCAAAATAGTATATATAGGTTAAATAATTTATAAAGTAAAGTATTTAAAATTTCCTTAAGTCTCACAAATTGCTTCACATCAACTTCAAATTCCAAATTCAAATTTTATTCAAAGCTCAATTCATCAATTCAATTCAGTTCTAAATAGACCATTTAAATTTCAATATATTTCAAAGCTTTAATATTCAACTTTCCAAAGTTAAATTTAACAGTTTCATACAGCTCTTGATTTAACTTCATTATTATTTAATCAAGGAATATTCACTTAATAAATTCAATATCATTTAACTAGCCTTAAATTTCATTTTTTTCTAAATATTTCCTTAAATTTATTTAAACAAGAAATATTCATTAATTTATTTAAATCAAACCCGAGTTATAAATCATATCTTAAATCTCAATTTCAATAAGTTTCAAATCGGTTTAATTAAATAAAATTCTTTAATGAACACAATTTCAACTAAATTCAAATTATCTTCCCAACCTTAACTTATTCAAATTTTTACCAAAATCTATTTTGAAATATAAATTTTATATTTAACATATTATATGTATTAAATCCAACCTAATTAAATTAAATATCATTATTAAATCTATATATATCATTACCATTTATATATAAAATTTTAAAAATCAACATTTGTTAAAACCATATATTTCTTTCCAAAACCATAGAATTTATTTTCAAAATATTTATATATGGACCAACGGTGTCTGTATAAAATTTCATATCTAGGGTCAAGTGATACGGATATTTATCATTTAAATCCGTAAATTTAAATACGTACGGGTAGATATCATTTCGACCCGTAATCCCAATTTCAATTCAAATGAAAATCGCTTGGGTTTATCATTTCAACCCATAACGATTTTCTCCTATCCTAAAGTCCATTCGGGTATGTATCATTTCAACCCATAGTGAATTCTTTACTAACAGGGAACTTGCAGAGTGATAACAGATAATATAAAATACAACAACAAGCATATATCATAAATAACAATATAATATAAACAACAGGATATGGTGTCATATCCCACAGGTGAACAGTTACAGATAATAGCATATATAACAATTTAAATAACTACGGCAGCATATTTCAATTGTCGTTTCAATTGAAATCAAATTTAATAAATATAAGAACGTTAATCGTGAGTGATTGCTCACCTTTCGAGGCTAGAGAAGAAAAGACAATGAAACGAGTTACGAATCCAAGCACGAATTCCAAAGCAAAGCAAGATTGAACGTGAATTTGTCGAACAAGGCTGATAAATAGAAATTGACGAAATCAAATCAGAACTGGATCAATGAAGATAATCGGTATAAGAGAACTTATATATAACCGGATTTATATATATAATAACTCATATAATATAGAGTAACTTAAATATACATATAAAATAAACAACTTATATACCCTACATACATATACAAAACTACATAAGCATAAGCTAACAAGTTTTAGCATACAAATACATATACTGTTATGTGAGATTTACCATTTAACAAATCCTATAGGAACTGTGGACTTGTATTTATTAACAATAGATCATATATATGACACGTAATAAACAAAACTTATGATAAAACCCGGTATATAATATATGAAAACTATAATAGGCGAACTGTATATACACTTTAAAATAAAATATAGGATACTAACTTGTATATAGCCGAACCACTAACATAACTATATTTAATATTTTACTGTACAAGCAACATTTCAAAATCACATAAATATATACTTTACACACGTATATAATATATTTAAATAACGCATACAATAAATGCTTAGAACACATACATATATATTACTCAAAAAAATCAGTATTTATAAAATATGGATATATATGTATTTAAGATCTACTGACAAACGTATCAAAACTTATATATATAGCTAATTATAAGGGAAAACACTTTACACTATACATAATACTTAACTGCTACACAAATTAAAACTATGTATATATTGTAGCTTATATTACGAAGTATATATATAATTCTGTATAAACGAAACTGGTTCATAAAATATATATAAATATGTTTATAGATAAACAACATTCTACCATTACTTTCAGCAAAACAAGATCATCTACATGTTGTATGACCTATTCCCCTATATACATGCCGACTACAATCTTGGAAATAAATGAATTCCTGTAGTGTATATTATATCTATGTCATTGCTTTTCAAAAAAAAATCTGAGTATAAGAATATATATACACATGAATATATCTCTTATACATTTAAAACCAAACAACCTTATAAAAACTAATATAGGTATAAATCTTATATATTATACCACTTTAAATATATTATACTATACTCCATATATATATAAATATGTATAACAAATTTCGAATGTTAGAACATGAGTCGAACAGCACATACAGGGGACGAGATGATGAGGCCGCTCCTACAAGGCATGGAGGTTCTCTAGGCTCGGGCCGAGGTAGATCGGAGGGGAAGTGGTCGTTGGGTTGACGACGTGGCTGAGTGCTGTTAGATGGTGGTCTGGGCAGTGGTTTGTGGAAGGAGGAGGAGCGGATCTGGGTGGATCGCGTGAAGGAAGGTGGTATGGCGGTGGCTCCTGCGCGTGAATGAGGTGGAAGAACGTTGGATCTCGATTGGTCGTAGGTGATGCACGTGGGAGAGAGAAAGGAAGGGTTCAGTGGTACTCACGCGCGCGAGTAGTAAAAGAGAGAGAGAGGCGATGAGGCAATGGCGTTCGGCTGGCCAGAAGTAGGGACGTGGAGGCTTGGCTTGGCTTGCCGTGGAGTAGGTGAAGGCGGAAAGGAATGAGATGTAGAGGCTTGCGGTGGTGAGGTTTATTGGGTTTCAAGGAAGAGGCATGACAAAAGGAAGGAGCAGGCAAAGAGGAGATGGAGGAAAATAGTGAAGAACGAATGCAAAAGAATTGAAAACAACCGAAAGAGAAATGAAATATACGTGCACCCAGAAAACGTTTGTCTTTTCAGATTTTTGACTTTTGAGTGTCAAAACTGACGAATATAAAAGGACACAGGTTATATATGTGATTAACACAACAAGCTGAACCAGATGGAGGACCCAGAATTGCACATGGATCCAATTTGGCGAATCGTCACATTTTGCATTCTGTTGATTCCGTCGCGCACCGGACTCCGAAATACACCGATGAATACATCACAGTGATCAGCGCGACGAGACGGACAAAAGGAAACAGAAATACCAGTGTCAGGACCTTCCTAACAAAAGTCCATACGAACCCTGATATACGTTGCTATTCCGTACGGAAAAATCCAAACGGAGCTAGAAACGTCCGAATTTCGCAAAATGAATTTCACAGTCTGATTCAGAATGCTCTGAATAAATTTTCTCCTGTTGACATATTTTGGTTTCGGAAAACTTTTAAATTCACTGTTATTAACCGGTTAAATTTGAAATAAAATTACACAATAAAATAAACTTCAATATTATTAGATGAAAATTTACCAGTTGCTATGATTAAATAAACGTATTCCAAATAATAAATTTTTAATTTCAAATTTTATTGTTTAAAATTTCACCAATTTCCAGTTAAATATACTTTTAAAACCATTAAATTTTGCGGGTCGTTACAAAATTAAAGCTTAACACAATTGCAAGTGGAACAATGATGGTGGATGAATTAGAAGAGTTAAGAAATGCCTTCAAAAAAAGATTAGATACAACAGTTAGAGAAGGCGTGCTTCATGACTTCTCTTCATCTTGGTAGAGTTAGGGGTATGCCCTAGGGGTAATTATGTAATCCCTTACATATATCTAGATCGATGACTAATCTTTTTCATAATAAAGATATTTGATTTCTATAATATACTTTTCTTTTCTTTTGAAATTGGTACTCCCTCCTTGTAAAAACCTGATCAATACCGGCATCGTATTGTATAAGGAAAAAGAGTGTGGTTTCCTTATTGCTATACATAAATGTTTACATCAGTATATAGCAACAATATATACAAGAGCGGGCAAATAACACGATAGCATAAAATAAAAAGGAAATACAATAACCAATGCTACATTCTCAAAATGGAGTTCTTTCTTCCTTATCTTCCAACGCTTTCTACCTACAAATTTGTTGCCAAAGTCTCCAATCTTGTTCATTCAACAATTATAGATTGAAATTCATCCCCCATAGTTTTTGAATGCAAGATCGAAGCACCGACTAGCGGTATTTTGGAATTGAAGAATTCCCTTCAACATCAGACGGATTGGAGTTTAGCAGGTGGAAGACGTTAAGATTCATCCTTCGTCTTTCAAGTCAATACCCCACCTGCTTAAGACCTCATGGTTGAAAGCATTACTCTCCGTGCTTCTATTTGAAGTTACTACTTGAAAATTAACATCAATAGTAATTCTTCTAGTAGGCTCCAATTTATCATGCTTAAGGTTGTCAAAAATACGAGAGTTTCTTTCTTACCAGATATAATAAATAGAAGTTACAAAATTGCATCTAGCTAAATCTTAGACCTGATCTTTATATTTGAAGTTATTACTAATTTCATTCTATTCAATTAACATGTTTAGAGAGCTATGAGGAGGAAGTTTGAGTTTAAGACTAATGAAATCCAAATGAAAGCACAAAAATTACATATAAAAAGAGATGATCTATGCTTTATTTTCTATCTCACAAAGAACAAATTTAGGGTTAACAGAATTATTATCTCATAATGATAATTAGTTTTTGGTGTTGAATCTGCCTATAAAAGCCCGATAAGTACAAAAAACCATCCTACGACCAATAATATCATGTCGCATAACATCTTCCTAAGGTTGAATGTAACAGCCCAAAAATTTTAACGAAATTTCTTTAAAAATAAACATTTTGAAATATTGATTTGAATTAAAAGTGTGATAATTTGTGTGAAACGGGAAATTTAAACTTTGCAATTCGTTACGTTTATTTATATCCATTCTTTAATTTATTTTAAACAATCAAATTTATTAATTATGATAATAGCTATTTAATTGTTGGTTTAAAATGATACGTTATTTTATTGAAGGAAACCGTTAGTTTTTCTCAATTTTTAATTAATAAAAGAAATAAATCAAATTGTACGTTACATTGGGCGTTACACTTTACGTTCGTTGTTCCTTGTCCATTTGATCTTTTCTTGCGTTAATAGTGCTATTTCAGCTGTGTATTTTCAGTTTGAAAATTTCAATAAAATCTTGCATTGAATTGTGCGTGTGAGAATCATTCCATTCCCCTTTTATCTTCCTTACTTTTCGTTCAAACTTAATAAAATTTATTGCCTTAAGTTTGCTACCGTTCAAAACTTTTCGTTTCCTTCTTTCTACAAAAGTATAGACAGCTGTTCATTTTCTTTCGTTCAAAATCTCTATTTCACAAAAGCTTCTCTGCAACTTTCGTTCTAAATCTCGTGAGCACCCAAAAAGGTAAACGTACCTTCTTCTTTTATTTATTTTTTGGTTTTGGCTGCTTGCTGTTTGCTTCATACCCATTCTCCTTGAACCCATGCCTTCACCTGTTACCACGTCTTCCATCCACCACCGAGACCATCACCAACCCACGGCTCCAGCCCCTCCATCGACCCCATGCCAGACCACCACGCCAATCCCCTACGACCCCACGCCTTCAACCGAACCCCAGACCACCTGCCGTTCCTCCACCACCCACCAGCACCCACCACGAGACCAACCACCACCCCACCGAACCCATTCGCCACCAACACAACCCCAGCCCTACCACCAGACCGCCCTGCCTGCCTCCAACACCATGCCCTACCCTCGTCAGCCCTACCCATTCACCACCGAATCCGCCACCTGGCACCACCACCGCCTCCTACTCCAGACCATCACCACCCACCAGCACCCACCACGAGACCACAATTCGCCACCAGACCAGCCTCCTACCCCAACCTACCACCACCAACCCCATACGAGACCGAGCCCTGCCCACGTCAGCTTCGCCACCAACCTACCCCACGGATCCAGACCCAAACCCAGTCCACCACCATACCTTCAACCCATGCCAAACCCAGTTCATCACCACTGCGCCCTGCGGCCACCACAACCACCATCACGTCCCCAGGCACCCCACGCCAGACCGAGAACCCAACCACAACCCAGTCGAGTTCCACTTGAACCGTACGCCCTACCCCAGCGCCTCCACCCAGGCAAACACCTAGGCCGTGACCTGCCCACCACCGTGAGAACCCCAACTCCGGCCTAGACCACCGCAGGAGCCTGCCTCCTCGCCCCACCCCACGCCTGACCAACTCCACGAAGCCAAGCCTTGTGCTTGGGCATGAAAATGAACAAGCGGTAGTTGGTTACTTTTTGTATTTTGGTTTTGAGTATAATAGTGAGTTTCTGTTGAGAAAAAGAAAAAAATGTACTTTGGTCTCACTGCTTTGTAGTCATAATTTATAAGCCAACCTGTCCTTGTCTGGGAAGAAAATGATGAACAAAATTCCACTTCATATTTCATTTTGGTTGTTGTATTGCCTCTAGCATTTGTCTGGAAAGAATGGACAAGTTTTGTTGTGTCACTTTTTGTCTGAAGTTTTAGTTATATTTTATCGAGCCCTGGCATTCGAAAGAAAAAAATGTGTTTTGTCACTTTGCAAATTTAAAGTTATAATCTATATTTTAAAGGTGGTCGGGCTAGTGCTTTCAAATTTTCAACTTGTTTCTTTTTCGTTTGTCGCTTCATTTGGAAATTCGTTATTCGTGCAATTTTAGATTTGATTATTTATTGTGCTTTTGGTTTGAATCTAGTTGGCGCATCCGCTAACAACTGATCGTGCTTTCCGTGTGCGTTCGATAGGCATCGTATTTCTTTTTCCGAATCTCCAGCTCCGTAGAGGTGAGTAAATCTCACACGAATATTCATACTTATATGATTGTGAAACGACCGCAACTGAATGTGTAGAAATAAATAAATAAATAAATGATGTTATAACTACCTGTGATTTATTTATAGTTGATGTTAATTGTTAAAACTGCATATCGTATCATATGTTATATTCTGTTCTTATTTTACTGTTATTCTATTCTGTTAAATCACACTGCAAGTTCCCTGTAGAATAGAATCACTATGGGTTGAAATGATACATACCCGAACGGACTTTAGAATAAGGAAAGGTCGTTATGGGCTGAAATGATAGGCCTGAACGATTTTCAATTAAATTTTATTTACTTGGGATTGCGGGTTTGAAATGATAAAACCCGGATTTTTCTTTGTAAACTACGGATTGAAATGATATAGTATCTGTATCACTTGACTTAGGCTAGAGAATATTATACAGGCCCGTGGTTATTTTTCTGTATTTTCTGGATACCTTTAAATAATTTAAATATGGTAATAATATTAAATTTATTTAAATCGAATTTTTTTAAATGATTTATTTAGAATAGAAATGATTTTTCTATGTGATAAAAAAATAAATAAATGGGAAATATTGATTTTTGAAATGGAACTTAAATTTGATAGTTTGACTAAAAAAGAAAGATGGAAACTTAAGTTAATTTAAATTGAAATGAAAACTAAGTTTTTAAAATGGTGGAAATTGGAGTTTGAGTTTAAAATGTTGAAATGAATTATTTAAATGAAAGTGGGATTTACACACTTGAATTTAATAAGCGAACTTGTAAGTTTTGGTTTTGATTTGTAAAATTTCTCTTTAAAATAAATTAGTTAAAGGATTTAAATGAACATTTTTAATGTATGATTTTATAAGTTTTGAACTAGGTAGAATCTGTAGCACTTGTTAAGTGCTATGGTTATATAAGTAAACCAAAAGACTAAAATGAACTAAGGCTATGGTAGTACTTGGTAAGTGCTGTTGTAGCAGAAACTAAAATTGGACCTGAACTAAT
The DNA here is from genome assembly GCA_030737815.1 of Allium fistulosum. Classification (NCBI taxonomy): domain Eukaryota; kingdom Viridiplantae; phylum Streptophyta; class Magnoliopsida; order Asparagales; family Amaryllidaceae; genus Allium; species Allium fistulosum. The sequence continues at coordinate 1,181,422,878 of CM060902.1, forward strand.
AAAAGGGCTACTGTAGCACTTGTTAAGGACTGCAGTAGGCTGAAATATGATTTTGTTTAAACTGAACTGTTATAGCAGTTTATAAATGTTGTTTTGCTGAATAAAATGTTTTCAAATATAACCTATAGCAGTTGTTTTTAAATGCTGTGAAATGCTGAAATTTTAATAATTAGGGTTTTTGACTTAGTAAACGAACTCAGAATGGTTTGAAACTTTGGAAATTGAATACTTGATTTGAAAATATAATAATTACACTTTTAAAAGGTTTAAATGAATTATTTGATTGGAATATAAACTATTTAAAAGGTGACTTGAAATGATAATAAATGAGTATACCTTTAAATTTAAAAGGTATTTAAAGTTGAATATTTAGATTTGAACTCAAATGATATTTGGAATATTAAAATGATTTGAAATGAAGTTTTGAAATGATATGATATTTTAAAAATATGGAAATGGTTTGGAATTGATTTAATCTTTATTTTGATAAAGATTTGGATTTGAAATGATATTCTATTTTGAAGTATAAACTATTTTTAAAACTTATAACCACGGGTTATAATAACGTTGGGTTGTTAAAGAGACCGGGATCGGATATGGACATACTCTCTGTCTTACCGAAAACCACTTTGGCAACTGTGTACGCGGTGGAGATTCCAGAATGAAGTAGGATGGTGGCGACGTTCTTAAGGTATGTTACGTGGACCCAACTCCCGTGAGTTGGCATAAGGTGGCTAAAATAGGAGCGATCTCGGACCAGTGAGGTAGCACCTCTTCTCGGACACATTTCTTCGATATTATACTCTTATTTGTGATTTGACTAGATGGCCATCCTCCGATTTGGGAATGTTGTTCGAGGTGGATGATAGTGGCTGCTATGCGCTCCATCAGTCCGTGTGCGTAATTGGTATATCTACCCTGGCATTGCCTAGTTGTGCCGTGTCACCTACCATATCGAGCTTTACTACGATTATGATTTTAAGATCCGACCGCGTTAAGGTTCTCCATCCCCTTAACGCTATTTTCCGATATGATTATACTTTACTTATTTAGACACTATTATAATAGCGAATATTACTACATAGTAGATATTTTAACGGATCCTTAGAGGATGGGCGGTCCCAAGCATCTTCTAAGTTACTTGTACCTTTACTACAGTTCACTTGAGTTGGTTTACATTGTATAAGTATGTATATCCTGACTCGAGTGTTTTGTGTTTTGCTTTACGCTCGGGTCAGCCTGAGTTATTCACAGATTTGGATTCCACTTTCTGGAGATTTGAATCGCTGGAGATTATCTGCTTGTCTTGTCCTATCTACTTCATTTCTGTTGTTCTACTCAGATTGTACTTGGCCATTGTATTTAGACTTCTGTTGTACTCTAATTTTTTTTCTGTTGTATCTTATGTAACTTTGTTATATTTATATAGTAGCTTCATGAACTACTATTTCTTTTACTTCCGCTGCATTTATTTCATTCTGTGTCTGTGATCTGTGATTATATTTATTTACCGTATACTCTGAGATTTGCCAAATTCTATTTACAACGCGGTATTTTGAGCAATTCAACTCTGGCATGAGTGTCTACCTATACACTTATAATGGATGCGAATGGTTGAAAATACCGGGTCGTTACAATTGGTATCAGAGCCAGGTTTTAAGGCAAAACTTAGAATGTATGGTAAATTTGGTTACAGAATCACTTCCATTCGAGTTTGAATCTCTTTCTTTTGATTCGGTTTCCTTGAATTTTGGAACGTTCCGCACGGTTCCAAAATCCATTCTTGTCCCTCACTATTCATCTTCTTTTGATTCTGGAGTATCACATAACTCCACTTCGAATGATCTTTATAGTGAATTGGCAGTCTCGCCAATATTCTAATTTTCTTGTAAAAGGGTGAAAATCCTTTATAATCAGCATCGATTAACCAGAGATTTATATCTATCCTTGGTTTAGATGCTAATATCTTTTGTTATTCCAAACTTTATCTCTTGAGATCGAACGTAGATTTATCCCAGAAAAATCCACATTGATCTTATTCTTTAAGTCACGGTTGACCCGATTAAGGTTGCCCGCGATTTATTTAAGCTTGTCCATCTCCCTACTCTATTATTTAATCATCTTGTCTTTTGTTCCAATCTATCTTCCTAACATTTTGAACTGTACTTGTAAATTAATGTTTTGTTTTATATTGTGTTGTTTGAGTTGTTGATGATGATTTGGGTTTCCGATCGATTCGTCTAATCAACGCTATCGATAGGATTTCTAAAACACTTTGACAGAATAGACTCACACAATATTATTTTAAAATTGTTAATGAAATAAATTTTGATATAGGTAAATTTATGGAACTTAATAAATTGATTTAAATTGATAATTTGAAGTGATAATACTTTATTTATCATTTGTTGTTCTACAAATGAATTTATAAATAGTTGTTTATAAATTTATTTGGGAACTGAAATTAAAACAAGAAATTTAAAGAATTTAATTTCCGATGGTTTCAAACCTTGTGTTTAAAATTTTTTAAAAAGGATATTATTTAAAGTATTTTGAATAAAAAATTTGTCTCTAAAGGATTTTAAAGTTTGAGAATTTAGTGCTCTTCTCTTTGTCGCTGGAAAATAATTTCGATAATGACTACAGCATCATCGACGTTCATTTTCGAGTTTCGAAGTGAAGAGACCGTTCTGTAGTCTTACTACAGCTTTGTTTTGGAAAATCTAATTGATTTGAATCTCTAAATATGACTGGATTATAATATATATAGATATATGATTTAAATTTGATTTGACATATTATGTATATATAATTACTTATCTCTAAAATGTTTTGAAAGGAATCGGAAGTTTAATTCTTAAATTTTATTTTAAAGAATAATTTCAATTATAAAAAATAAAAAAATTTGGATAAATGATTCAAACTTGAGATAATTGAATCGGAAAGTTTTATTTGTATAACACACAATTTCATTCCAATATAACTTACCTAAATTACACAGAAGTTGAATATTAAATTGGATAATATACAATATAGAAAGGATTTTATAAATAAAAATTTGAGTGGTTATAATAAATGTTATACACTTAAATTTTAGTTATAAAAGATTAACAGAGGTAAATAGTAAAAAGAGAATTTAAAGAGATTTTATTTAAATAACTTAATAATCAAATTTGATTTAATATGGAACCTTAAGTCTAACCTAGGAATTTTAATAATGGTTATTTCCTGAAATGAATATGTTGTATAATAAATAATGTATCTTTGAATAGATAAAATAAAATACATTGGAATTGGACATTTTGTAATAAAGTTTATTTAACTTGAATTCATAGTTTAATTGATGTCTAAATGAATAAATGTGTAAAGAAATTTGATTGTTATATTTTCTATGATAAATATTTTATTTATGAAATTGATATGTCTTGAAAAATAAATAATTATGATAGTTAAAATGTATCTTAACATCACTAAATTTGATAATTGAGAATTTGGTTTTCAAATGGAAATTTTAAGTGTAACTTATTGAAGGAATATTTATTTATGAAATGGGCATTTTAAATAAAGTGTTAGGTTATTTGTTAAATGAAGAGCTAAGTAAAATAGTGAGCTTTTAACTTAATAAAAGTTTGTTTTAATAAGTCATAAGTTAAATGATATCCAAATGAATATTCTAGAATAAAACTGATTTGGAATACTAATATATCTACTGTAGCATTTTATAAGTGCTGCCGTTTGAAAATACAATGTTTTGGAAATTTTATAATTGAATGAACTTAGAAATGCTACAACTTTAAAATGAATATTATTTGACCTTGAATTAAATGGTTTAAAGGAAGATTATTTTAAAAAGGTGTTATGATTTTCTAAGTATTATGTACTTTTTAAGAATAACATTTCCAAAGTGTTATGATTTTTAGTAGTATGATTTCCAAATGATAAACATCCCTAAATTGTTATGATTTCAAAGCATTATTGTTTCAAATTTATTATCTTATTTTGTTTTTCAAACTATCTTTTGGTTGTCCTTATTTCTCTTATCTTGTTACAGAATGGGAAGGCTATTGCTTATACCAGTCTGTTTAGAAATCTTTTTATAATCTTTGTTACTCATTTTGGAATCTGAACACTGTTTTCCATCCATGGACCGTCGCTCAAGTGAAAATGGTGATTCAGACTCTAGAGAATCTTTTTCGTGTTTGTGTTCTTGATTTGATCACCTCCATCTTGTTAAATTTGCCTATAACAATAGTTATCAGGCCAGTATTGAGACATCTCCATTTTCTGCTCTTTGCGGACGACCTTGTAGATCTCCTTCTTGCTGGATTGAATCCGGTAATCGTTTGGTTCTTGGTTCTGAGATGGTTTTGGAAGCTTCGGAGAGAGTTGAAGAGATTAAGAGGAAGATGAGGATTGCTCAAGATTGACAGAAGAAGTACGCTTATCGTCGAAGGCGGAGTTTAGAGTTTGCTGTTGGTGATTTGGTTTTCCTTAAGGTCTCTCCCTTAAGGCATGTTATTCGTTTTGGTCGTAGAGGAAAGCTTTCTCCTAGATTTGTAGGTCCTTTCCGCATTTTGGAAAGAATTGGCTCTCTTGCTTATCGTCTGGATTTACCCGAGAAATTTTCTGGAATACACAATGTCTTTCATGTATCTCATCTTCGTCGCTATCTGCATGATCCATCTCTTATTATCCAGCCTTCTGCTCTTGATAGTTTAGATATTGAGCCAAATCTGACTGTTGAGAGGAAGCCACTTCGTATCGTCGATCAAGGTACGAAGAAGCTAAGAAGAAAATATGTCAACCTGGTCAAAGTGCAGTGGAGCACTGATGAACGGGATTGCACCTGGGAAACGGAAGAGAGCATTCGTGCTTCGAATCCGGAATTGTTTATTTCAGGTACTTTGGCTCTGCTGTCTTATCTTTCTTTGTTTTCCTTTTTCGTTTCTTTTCGGGGACGAAAAGCTTTGAGTGGGGGAGAGTGTAACAGCCCAAAAATTTTAACGAAATTTCTTTAAAAATAAACATTTTGAAATATTGATTTGAATTAAAAGTGTGATAATTTGTGTGAAACGGGAAATTTAAACTTTGCAATTCGTTACGTTTATTTATATCCATTCTTTAATTTATTTTAAACAATCAAATTTATTAATTATGATAATAGCTATTTAATTGTTGGTTTAAAATGATACGTTATTTTATTGAAGGAAACCGTTAGTTTTTCTCAATTTTTAATTAATAAAAGAAATAAATCAAATTGTACGTTACTTTGGGCGTTACACTTTACGTTCGTTGTTCCTTGTCCATTTGATCTCTTCTTGCGTTAATAGTGCTATTTCAGCTGTGTATTTTCAGTTTGAAAATTTCAATAAAATCTTACATTGAATTGTGCGTGTGAGAATCATTCCATTCCCCTTTTATCTTCCTTACGTTTCGTTCAAACTTAATAAAATTTATTGCCTTAATTTTGCTACCGTTCAAAACTTTTCGTTGCCTTCTTTCTACAAAAGTATAGACAGCTGTTCATTTTCTTTCGTTCAAAATCTCTATTTCACAAAAGCTTCTCTGCAACTTTCGTTCTAAATCTCGTGAGCACCCAAAAAGGTAAACGTACCTTCTTCTTTTATTTATTTTTTGGTTTTGGCTGCTTGCTGTTTGCTTCATACCCATTCTCCTTGAACCCATGCCTTCACCTGTTACCACGTCTTCCATCCACCACCGAGACCATCACCAACCCACGGCTCCAGCCCCTCCATCGACCCCATGCCAGACCACCACGCCAATCCCCTACGACCCCACGCCTTCAACCGAACCCCAGACCACCTGTCGTTCCTCCACCACCCACCAGCACCCACCACGAGACCAACCACCACCCCACTGAACCCATTCGCCACCAACACAACCCCAGCCCTACCACCAGACCGCCCTGCCTGCCTCCAACACCACGCCCTACCCTCGTCAGCCCTACCCATTCACCACCGAATCTTCCACCTGGCACCACCACCGCCTCCTACTCCAGACCATCACCACCCACCAGCACCCACCACGAGACCACCATTCGCCACCAGACTAGCCTCCTACCCCAACCTACCACCACCAACCCCATACGAGACCGAGCCCTGCCCACGTCAGCTTCGCCACCAACCTACCCCACGGATCCAGACCCAAACCCAGTCCACCACCATGCCTTCAACCCATGCCAAACCCAGTTCGTCACCACTGTGCCCTGCGGCCACCACAGCCACCATCATGTCACCAGGCACCCCACGCCAGACCGAGAACCCAACCACAACCCAGTCGAGTTCCACTTGAACCGTACGCCCTACCCCAGCGCCTCCACCCAGGCAAACACCTAGGCCGTGACCAGCCCACCACCGTGAGAACCCCAACTTCGGCCTAGACCACCGCAGGAGCCTGCCTCCTCGCCCCACCCCACGCCTGACCAACTCCACGAAGCCAAGCCTTGTGCTTGGGCATGAAAATGAACAAGCGGTAGTTGGTTACTTTTTGTATTTTGGTTTTGAGTATAATAGTCTGAGTTTCTGTTGAGAAAAAGAAAAAAATGTACTTTGGTCTCACTGCTTTGTAGTCATAATTTCTATGCCAACCTGTCTTTGTCTGGGAAGAAAATGATGAACAAAATTCCACTTCATATTTCATTTTGGTTGCTGTATTGCATCTAGCATCTGTCTGGAAAGAATGGACAAGTTTTGTTGTGTCACTTTTTGTCTGAAGTTTTAGTTATATTTTATCGAGCCCTGGCATTCGAAAGAAAAAAATGTGTTTTGTCACTTTGCAAATTTAAAGTTATAATCTATATTTTAAAGGTGGTCGGGCTAGTGCTTTCAAATTTTCAACTTGTTTCTTTTTCGTTTGTCGCTTCATTTGGAAATTCTTTATTCGTGCAATTTTAGATTTGATTATTTATTGTGCTTTTGGTTTGAATCTAGTTGGCGCATCCGCTAACAACTGATCGTGCTTTCCGCGTGCGTTCGATAGGCATCGTGTTTCTTTTTCCGAATCTCCAGCTCCGTAGAGGTGAGTAAATCTCACACGAATATTCATACTTATATGATTGTAAACGACCGCAACTGAATGTGTAGAAATAAATAAATAAATAAATGATGTTATAACTACCTGTGATTTATTTATAGTTGATGTTAATTGTTAAAACTGCATATCGTATCATATGTTATATTCTGTTCTTATTTTACTGTTATTCTATTCTGTTAAATCACACTGCAAGTTCCCTGTAGAATAGAATCACTATGGGTTGAAATGATACATACCCGAACGGACTTTAGAATAAGGGAAGGTCGTTATGGGCTGAAATGATAGGCCTGAACGATTTTCAATTAAATTTTATTTACTTGGGATTGCGGGTTTGAAACGATAAAACCCGGATTTTTCTTTGTAAACTACGGATTGAAATGATATAGTATCCGTATCACTTGACTTAGGCTAGAGAATATTATACAGGCCCGTGGTTATTTTTCTGTATTTTCTGGATACCTTTAAATAATTTAAATATGGTAATAATATTAAATTTATTTAAATCGAATTTTTTTAAATGATTTATTTAGAATAGAAATGATTTTTCTATGTGATAAAAAAATAAATAAATGGGAAATATTGATTTTTGAAATGGAACTTAAATTTGATAGTTTGACTAAAAAAGAAAGATGGAAACTTAAGTTAATTTAAATTGAAATGAAAACTGAGTTTTTAAAATGGTGGAAATTGGAGTTTGAGTTTAAAATGTTGAAATGAATTGTTTAAATGAAAGTGGGATTTACACACTTGAATTTAATAAGCGAACTTGTAAGTTTTGGTTTTGATTTGTAAAATTTCTCTTTAAAATAAATTAGTTAAAGGATTTAAATGAACATTTTTAATGTATGATTTTATAAGTTCTGAACTAGGTAGAATCTGTAGCACTTGTTAAGTGCTGTGGTTATATAAGTAAACCAAAAGACTAAAATGAACTAAGGCTATGGTAGTACTTGGTAAGTGCTGTTGTAGCAGAAACTAAAATTGGATCTGAACTAATAAAAGGGCTACTGTAGCACTTGTTAAGGACTGCAGTAGGCTGAAATATGATTTTGTTTAAACTGAACTGTTATAGCAGTTTATAAATGTTGTTTTGCTGAATAAAATGTTTTCAAATATAACCTATAGCAGTTGTTTTTAAATGCTGTGAAATGCTGAAATTTTAATAATTAGGGTTTTTGACTTAGTAAACGAACTAAGAATGGTTTGAAACTTTGGAAATTGAATACTTGATTTGAAAATATAATAATTACACTTTTAAAAGGTTTAAATGAATTATTTGATTGGAATATAAACTATTTAAAAGGTGACTTGAAATGATAATAAATGAGTATACCTTTAAATTTAAAAGGTATTTAAAGTTGAATATTTAGATTTGAACTCAAATGATATTTGGAATATTAAAATGATTTGAAATGAAGTTTTGAAATGATATGATATTTTAAAAATATGGAAATGGTTTGGAATTGATTTAATCTTTATTTTGATAAAGATTTGGATTTGAAATGATATTCTATTTTGAAGTATAAACTGTTTTTAAAACTTATAACCACGGGTTATAATAACGTTGGGTTGTTAAAGAGACCGGGATCGGATATGGACATACTCTCTGTCTTACCGAAAACCACTTTGGCAACTGTGTACGCGGTGGAGATTCCAGAATGAAGTAGGATGGTGGCGACGTTCTTAAGGTATGTTACGTGGACCCAACTCCCGTGAGTTGGCATAAGGTGGCTAAAACAGGAGCGATCTCGGACCAGTGAGGTAGCACCTCTTCTCGGACACATTTCTTCTATATTATACTCTTATTTGTGATTTGACTAGATGGCCATCCTTCGATTTGGGAATGTTGTTCGAGGTGGACGATAGTGGCTGCTATGCGCTCCATTAGTCCGTGTGCGTAATTGGTATATCTACCCTGGCATTGCCTAGTTGTGCCGTGTCACCTACCATATCGAGCTTTACTACGATTATGATTTTAAGATCCGACCGCGTTAAGGTTCTCCATCCCCTTAACGCTATTTTCCGATATGATTATACTTTACTTATTTAGACACTATTATAATAGCGAATATTACTACATAGTAGATATTTTAACGGATCCTCAGAGGATGGGCGGTCCTAAGCATCTTCTAAGTTACTTGTACCTTTACTACAGTTCACTTGAGTTGGTTTACATTGTATAAGTATGTATATCCTGACTCGAGTGTTTTGTGTTTTGCTTTACGCTCAGGTCAGCCCGAGTTATTCACAGATTTGGATTCCACTTTCTGGAGATTTGAATCGCTGGAGATTATCTACTTGTCTTGTCCTATCTACTTCATTTCTGTTGTTCTACTCAGATTGTACTTGGCCATTGTATTTAGACTTCTGTTGTACTCTAATTTTTTTTCTGTTGTATCTTATGTAACTTTGTTATATTTATATAGTAGCTTCATGAACTGCTATTTCTTTTACTTCCGCTGCATTTATTTCACTCTGTGTCTGTGATCTGTGATTATATTTATTTACCGTATACTCTGAGATTTGCCAAATTCTATTTACAACGCGGTATTTTGAGCAATTCAACTTTGGCATGAGTGTCTACCTATACACTTATAATGGATGCGAATGGTTGAAAATACCGGGTCGTTACATTGAATATCATAATGGGTTCTTAATTTTTCCCAAACATCTTTAAATAAAAAAAATCTTTATCTCATGCCCAATAACCATCTCTGCTATTTGTACAAATAATGACATGTTTAATTAGGGCTTCAAGATCCCCTATTTCAAAAAAATTAATGGATCCAATTGGTCATTTCTTATAATACTGCTCACTTTATTCTCTGTCGTCCCAACCCTATCCCAACCCAGCAAATTTACCATAAGTTTATCATTAGTCTAAGGTTCAAACCATAATGAGGTAGTTTCTCCATTTGAAATAACTCTTCTAATATAAAGTATACCTTTCCCTCTAGCTTTAAGAATTGTTTTCCAAGTGGAAGAGCTATTATTGTCAATATTAATAGTCTAAAAATTTTTTTCAAGCATAATTTTTTATTAAGCCATTTAGACCACATGTTGTTTTGAGTTCAGAAATGCCACAAAAGTTTCATACCTGTTTATTTTCTAAGCTCAGTCAAGTTTTTCAGGGCCGTGCCTACCTCCTTCGTAGGTCTACAGATCCCATCCCATGCTCTTTTATGATATTTCCGTCCTCAGAAAAAATATGCACACAATTTATTAATTCTTTCTAATAGAAGCCATGGGAATTTGATATATCATCAACCAATACAAAATCATAGGGGTAATGACTGAATGGATAGGTTTGGCTCTACCAGCGATTTATAGTAATTTTTTGTCCCAGTTTTCCATTCTTTCTTTTATTCTATATAGGAGATTTCCAAAGTTAGCGTTATGTAAATAATAATAATAAGGTAAAGGAACTCCCAAGTACTTAACAAGTAAAGAATATTCTTCCACTTTATTATATTGTGATATGATTAAGTAGTTAATTTAAAGTATATTGAATAGAAAACTTTTAAATAATGTGTTATATGATAGTACTTACAATGTGTTGTAATCATGAGAATTAATAATAATATATTATTTTAAATATTTCTAGCCAAGATGTTTCGAGACAGGATATCGATACATAATTTGAGACTTGATCATGTAACGCTCTCCAAATGTTAGGCAGTGTATTGCTCATAGCTGTTGAGGGCACCAAGTAGTTACATACTGATAGTTATTGGATAACTGTAGAATAATCCACTAATGAGTTTCCTGTTGATTAATTACAACTGAGGCCAAATAGGAGATCTCGAAGTGACGATGTTGCACCATTCCCTTGACTTAAGAATACTGCGAAACTTTAATGTGGATACTCCACTTTGATTATTGTTAAATCATGGCATGGAGATCCATCAAGCGACTATATTTAGTCTTATTTGAAGCATTGGAAGTGAAATTCTATTCAATAGAGAATTCGTTTCTTTGGTTATAAGTAGTGTCGGCCCTGGGATTTATAAGGCCTTAGGAAATAATTTTGTAAAGGAAAACAATTGTAGGCGCTGAGATTTGAACTTGTGACCTTGTCTTCAACTGCTTAGCACTTATATTCTATAAATCTGAGACCCCTATAATCAAAGGCAAGGCCTCCTCCGGATCGGAGGCTCTAGGCATCAACCTAGCCGGCCTACGCCCAGGGCCGGCCCTGATTATAAGTGCTTAGTATCACGGTCAACTGTAGTCAAATCAAATTCAAAGTCATTGGCCAGAGCAGTACGAAAAATGGTAATTATTATAATTAAACCAAGGATTTTATGTTTGGAATAATCAAATTTAATGTGAATGATATTTGAATTTTAACTAAAACCAAATTCCATAAGTCCTATTTTATGAAGAGAATTGGTATAAATAATCGTTACTTTCGGATTCCGCTTATAATAGTAAAATTAAATTTCACCGAAAGAATGTGTAAGTGATAAATTCATCCCAAACGCCACACCGCTAGCTAAGGTGATATGAGAATGTTAATATTTTGGTTGAATTTACACATTTAAGTCGCACAACCGTAATGATGAATACTCTCAAAAAAACACAAGATTTAATTAATTTATATTTGTTGTAAATTAACTAATATTTATGAAATTTTAGTCAATAAATTTTATTTTATTTGTTTGAATGCCATTAGTATTTTGTAAAATGCATATATAAATGTTATATAAGTATGCATCGATATAAGATATTGATAAATATTTAAATTCTATTCAAATCAATTAATTACTAAGTGGGATTGGAAATTTTGAAGGCCTATCTAAGTATATATCTTGGCCAACCAAACATGATATGGGTGAGGGGATTTTATTGAGATTAATGAGGAATTAAAGAAGGAAGATTTTAAGGAAGTAATTTAAACGGTTTCAATGATTCTTTTAAAACAAAATTTTCTTTCTTTCATTCACTCATTTTACTAACAATTCATTCTCTTACTCTCCACTTTCTCTACAATGGTTGAAAATTCAATGTCCTCCATGGGACAAAATTCTTTAAACTAAACTCAAATAAAATCAAAATTGTTAATGGTAGTGTTTTCCTCTAAATCCTTGCAAAATCTAGAGGTTGATTCAATCAAACCTAGGAGCTTAATTCTTCATTTAAAGTGTGATTTTTGACTTCATCTTAAGGTAATTTTCTAATCTTATTTGATTATGTAATACGTGTTGTTAATACAGTTTATATCCCATATGCTACTTCACTTTTGAATATAATTCATCTTATATGTATAGTTAGATCTCAAACATTATACAATGAATTTATATATGCCTGGGTTGTCTGATATAATTTTATTATTGATTTGGATATTGATGATTTTGAAAAACAACAATTTTTATTTGAAAAAGGTTTTAATTGATTGGTTTAATTTTTAGCTTGTTATATACATAGACATAAGTAAGTTATATGGGTTGATTACTTAAAATCATTTTGAAAATTGAATACATGTTTTTTATGTTTGTTGATTTTATATGTAAATTCATTTGGATATTGTTCACATTTTTTAAATGTTTTTTCAATTGAAAATTCATAAGTGGATTTTTTTTCAAAATCATAAACCTATTTTGAATCCTTCACAATTTAAAGCTAGCTTTCTATTTGCTAACTTTAAGTTTTAAACATTTAAAACTATTTTTTTTAAACTTATGTTGTTTAAAATTTAAAACATTATTTTCAGTTATTTATACAACTATACATATATGTATGTAATTTCAATTTAAATTTTATAAAAGGAACTTGTGCGTAAAATAGTAAATTTAATTTTAAATCCTTCCTAAGTTAAAAGGAGATTTGAAATTTTTAATTCTAGAATTCAAAATATATAAAATAATCAAAACTAATTTTAACTTATATATACATGTGTGTGTGTATGTAATTATTATTATAGATGTATATACAATAGTTAATTTATATAATTAAAAAAACCATGGACAACAAAGTCACATATGAAGGGACAAATGTGTATCCCAGTACCTATAAATGTACACAATAATCATGTACACAATTTATATGTTGCTTGCACTATACAAATGAATGTATTTGATATGCTTACTATAATATAACATAATTAATTAATTAAAATGAAACTCCTTTCTAAATAAATTAAATTAAATAATATTTTATTTAAAGCAATATTAGATTGGACCTAATAAATCTTTTAGATTTCATAGGCTCAATAAATTCAAATATGATTTTTTTTTTGAAATCTACCTACTTCACCATCTTCCGACTGGCCTATTTCCTTCAATAGAGTCAGAGCCCAAATTGTCTATGGGATCTAAATTAGCAATGTTAGCTTTAATTAATAAAAGCCTACCCATTTAGTGGAATGTCTAGAAAGGTAGTGCTTAAAGTTGGATGTGGGTAACAATTACTTTGCCCACTTGGATACTGGCCCGGTTTGAAGGATAAAGTAAGCACAAAGATTATCCTCAATATAAAGGCCCGAATTAATATTGGGCCTTGGGCTAATTTTCAAAATTTGTTTGAAAAATTAAAATTATATTTTAATTTTAAAAGTTATGTTTAAAATATAAAATGAGTAATTTTATTAGAGTTATAAAATGCATTCTAATTTTTCAAGATTAATTAATTAATTAATTTTAAAATTTAATTAATATGATTAACTGTCAAAGACCTCTAGCTCAAGTGGAGAGGTATGATGCTTTAGACAAAGGTTCTAGAGATCATGGGTTCAAGCCCCAAGACATCATAATGGGTGCTCTACTTAAATATAATATCACTCTTATCATCAAAAAAATTCATATGATTAATAAAATAAAATAATTATTTACAAGTCAATTGATTAAGAAATATATATCGATATATTTGTATAACTATAACGGTTGTAGTTATTGATTTATCTTAAAATTGTTTATGATAAATTAAACTAAAATTTCAAATTAATTAAAATATTGAATTAAACTATTTTATTAAATAAAATTAATTAAATGTTTACTCATGAATAAACTATAAATATTATAACTAATTAACTAACTTAAATAGTTTAAGATGAGTGATATAAAATTTTAGAAATTTTATATAAAATAAAATAATTTCATATGATTTAATTAATAAGAATTAAAACAAATTAGATTAGATTTAATTAATAAGATACATGTATATATTATATAAGTAAATTAACTTATAAAAGTTAAAATAAGTTATTACTTATATAACTATATATATATATATAGTTAAGTGGAATCGGAAAGAAACCCAAATAAGATTTACGGAATAAGTACATACATATAATATGTATACTATGATTTTAGATGTATGTAACACTTGAACCATGAGAGTATTTCATAAGAAATGTATTATTCCCTAAATCTACATCATTCATTATATGTATATTAAAGATTATGAATCATTTAATATTAGTTGTCCTCTACCATTTATGTATTAATAAATATTTGCTCACTATTTGGTTGTTGATATTCATCAAGCTAGAGATATTATGTGTAGTACAATTAATATATTGACTAGATGAGATAAGATAAATGCATGTATTTGTTGATATTCCTTATGGTATGTGCATTGTTGTTAGACTGTTGCGAAATGGTGGGTACGAGTGAACATTCTCTTTCGATTTGTTGATATTCCTTAAGGTCTAGATGAGATTAGGACAAAAACCGTAGGTTAGGAGTGGTATATGATACAACCGATAAAGTGTTATCCATTGCTTACGAGCCTTTGATTTGTTGACATCCCACAAGGTTAGAATCCCGAGGCAAACGAGTCCTAACGTCCAATATAGAAATTGAATGATTTTTATGTCTTTCTTAGGGTTTTGAGAAACATAAAAAAAATAGTGGGAGCCTTATTAGAAATATAAAATGATAACATTTAATCTTTCTAATATTATAAGAGTACATGCAAATAATCTACTTAGATAAATTTGTACAACAATTATAATTGATAAAATGCTTGTCAGTTAAAATATACAAATGAACCGAACTAAGATTGATACTGAAATATAAAATATACTTAATGATAAATCCTTTTAAATGTCGTCAATTCAAGATGCATGCAAGCACCTAATTATACAACTATTAAATATGTTCCTAACTTGGTCACTTACATTTTTATTCCCTAAGACTAAGTATTGTCTTTTATGAGTTTAAAACCCTAAAATAATATAAGAATATGAATATTGATCCACATTCAATCGCATATAAATGTTATATGGTGAACAGTCGCATAATGTACAAAACTTTGTTGATATTAATTCATTCAAAATAAGAAAGTAAACCATAATACGAGATCGTGTATTCAATATAATTAATTACAATGAGGATCTTGTTGTATTAGATGTAACACAAGACCAAAAACTACAAGATGTAACTAGAAACTCGATAACTAAAATGTTAATTTGATCAGTTTATATAAAGAGTAATTTTGATAATTTTGATACTCTTAAATGTTAAAAATGACCGAATGCACTTTTATAAAGAGTTCGTTATGGACTTGCAGTAAAGGTTTCCTTTTGAATGGTTTAACCATTTTGGAAGGAAAGCCAATGTAAGAGAGTAAATGTAACTTAGGCACAGTTAGGATGAAGAGACGGAATGGTTACTTCTGCTTCATGAAGAGACATTGAAAATGAGAATTGTATAAAATAGTAAATGATACTTAATATGGAATGGAGCTTCGTATTTCGTACACTACTATAGTAACGGTGGAAATAGTGGGAGCATACCATAAAACACTTTTTAGTGCACTCATTAAGTTACGATAAAAGAAAAAATTATTTTCATAAATATACCAAATATTATTTATGGAATAATAACTGTTTTAGTATTGACTGAAAGTAGATATAGATTTATTTTAAATATGAATACTATGAATATTCATTTTAAACTAAACCAATAATAATGGTATTTATAACAGAAGTATTGCACTAGATAACATAGAAGTGTTTGAAACTTTTACAAATATTTTGGAATTATGGACTATGCCATATCTTTGAGAAATAATTCTTTAATCATATGATTGTCAATCATATGGTACTGATGAATTATATCTCAAAAGATTAAGGGCAAAGCACCCATTTAGTGGGAGCAACAAATGAGTTGTTGAACTCTTCTTGGTATATATATATATATATTAATGTATATGTATGTATGTATGCTGTCCAAGGTCTAATAATTCCAAAACATATCCACTTATTTCATTAATTCATCTATGAATTATTGCAAACATGAACATGTGTATTTGGAACAATGGAGTATGTTTATGATAAGTTCATAGAATATAAAATAGAAGTAAATAACATGATGTACAAAAGAAAATAAAATGATTTGATTTGATCAAATAAGTGAGGTATTGGAAAGAGTTTCAAATGTACCTAAAAACGAAAGTCACTCCTCCTTATGATACATAATGATGTATCGATAAAAGTAATCGGACTTTGTTGGACAAAGCATGATTAATGATGAGTGAAGTTGGTTTAATTTCTTTCTATAAGATCGTGTACTTTAGAGTGAGCACATAAGGTTAAAATTAATTTAATCTAAAGAATAGTTTGTGAGATCATATAAGAGTTGATAATAACCCCTACATATCCTATGACAAGGAGCCGACAGATTGTGTGAGTCGAGAGACTGCACGTAATATTTGTTCACAAAGGATCTTGTGTGGACCGCCCCAAATGAGTTTGGGGCTGATTAATATTGCTTGATCGATTTACATAAGTTTCATAAACTAAAAACCAAATCAGTTTTATACATATATACAGGCAATTCATAAAATATTTATGAATATATATATTGTTGCAACGAGAAACTACGAAGGAATTCTTTATAAATTATTGGTAGTAAATTGGATTTAAATATGGTCTAAGGATAAAATTTATTACAAATGATGAATTTAAATTGACTAAGCCTAAACAGACAAAACTTATTTGAATGTCTAATAAGAACTCTTGCACATTAAAGAGAAACTTTGATTTTTTTATCGATGTTAGGAAAGAATTTCCTCAGTTGTCAATATGTCATTAAGATTATTAATTATACTCTATGGCATGATGCATAAATCCAAAATGGATTCCAAGTACATTATCAAAATATGATTTTGATGATTGTAGCTGAAGGGATATGATCCATCAGCTCCAAAAATGTCTCCGAGAAGAAGAGCAATGCAGTCGGAATATGGTAAGCTACGTTGATAGAATGACATCGTAAATTTTAATTGTTGAAATTAACGTAACATATTTTTCATTCAACATACTTAAGTTAATTTAGATTTTACTCACAAAATTATCACTTGATATGATTTTGAGTTAGTTTTGGTATATGTATGTTGAAACAAAAATTGTAAATAATGATTTAGAATATGTTGTTCGTGCTTAATAACCAAAGTGTCTTGAAATCAGTGGGAGCAATTCTGAGTTTGTAGATTATTGGATATTATTCAAGAAATGATACAAAAGTATTGTTCGATAAGCATTAGAGTTATGCAAGTATTTTGATAGAGTAATCAAACTATTTGATTTTCAATCAAAATGCAAAGGAAACGTGTGTTTGTAGGAAAGAATATTAATAGTGCTAAAATATTTTTAAAACCATTAGTAAACAACAAACTTAAGATTGATAACGATGTATTTATGTTAAAATCATTTTAGTTTGCTTGTTAAATTAGCGATATTGGATTTGAAATTGACATCTTTTATAATCAGTATAAAAGGGTGTTGGAATTGTCCCAAATTGATTTACATAGTCACCATATTAAAATGTTTAACATGCAGCATTTAAGATGAATTTCTTATGCAATGGCAATAGAAATTATAGTACACATTGTATTGTCTATAGTATTGCATTTCATTTATGTATTTGATACATATGGCATGTATGAAATCCAAATTAAGATCACTAAATGACATTTTAGAGTGTTTCAAAGTATTTACAGAATACTAGAGAATTGTTTATAAAAACAACGAACACCTTATAAAGGAGTGCACAAACTCAAAATTCATAAGTGATATCGAGTATATTATGTTAATCATAAATTCATGTTTAATCTTTAGTTAAAAACTTTAAGTTAGAAAAGTTCCAAACAATAAGTGGTGGCTGATTTAACAAAAGGTGTAACGATCTGCCTTTCTTACACCTAAAGATGACACTTAATACATCCTCGATATTCTTGTGCCAATCATTTAAATGTCCTAAAGACATGTCATTTGGGGTGAAAGAAAGAAAACGCAGAATAGAATCTCATAAAACGCGATGAGTAATATATAATATGAACAAGTCTACACAAAAAGAAATCATCTATATTATACATAACATAAGAGTACACTTATTATTAGCTTGGATAGTTATAATAGTCTGTCCTTACAATTTGACAACTACAACTAGAATAAACATCGAAAGATAAAGGAAAAATATGGGAGTACGACTTGGAGGCATCCGGCTCATCTCTTAAATGCTCCAAAGTGTCCAGCTAAATCTAGAAAACATGCTCGGGCTAACCCAAGCATTTTAGGAAAACAACGCTCGGGTTAGTTTGGTAAAACCAGCCTAAGAAACTCAAATCACAAGGAACTTATTGTAATTATGAAACACTTTTAAAATCAAAAGTATCTCGTAAGACCACACCGCACATAAACGTGGACGGGTTTTATCTGACGATAACCAAAATATTTTTAAATGAAAATCCAAGGATATTATCATAATGTCTAAGTTTAAAATAAATATGGAATCATAGCCGAAATTGTTACATTATTAAATTCTAGCATAATAGTTATACAATCAAGTCCGGAGGCACTTATTGGAGAATGGATTCCAATAATAGCCGAAAATCTCCTTTACTAAAATTCCAAATCCATTTATAAAACTCTTGATAAAATCTCCAAGTTATTTATAAAACTCTTTTATAAATATCGAAATCATTTATAAAACTTCTTTCCAATTTCAAGATCTCCTTTCAATTTATAAAACTCCTTTATATAAACTTCCCTTATTTAAAACAAAACTTCTTTAATAAACTTTAATCAATAAAGTTCCATTGATAATTAAAACACCTTGAAATAAACAAGTTATTATTTAAACATCCTTCATTTAATTTTCTTTAAACCACATTAGCAAAATAATGATTTTAAGCAATCATTTAAAAAGTATTAAATTACTTCAAAAGCCTTAAATAAAATAATTGCTTAATTATCCTTTAAATATCTTATTTAAAATGGTAATAAAATTTAAACCAATTTCAAAGAGGATAAAATGAAATATTTGTCTTCACAAATTTGAAAAGAGGCTTAGCGACCACAATGGTTTATTTAATTGAGTTTAACTTATCCAAGTTATAACATGGGTATTTACATAACAAGTAGATATGTAAAAAGTATCAACCAATAACAACCAATCAACATATAGGTAAATGCCCAAGTTACCAGAATAGCAGAACTAGGTTTTTATTCTGCTTAAATAGATGTCAACATAATCTACTTGGTGAATTATGGCAGAACTATGATTTATTCTACCAAATAGATATCAAATACAATTCAGTTAGCAAAACGGTGATTTATTCTGCTAAACAGATGTCATTGTGTTTCATTTCCATTTGAGGTTACTTAAGAATAATCAACAAAGAAATCCCTTGGATTAAAACATTTTTTAAAGGAGAGTTGCTAAAAAAAATCGATCTTTAGAAATAAAGTAGTTTAAAACTTTAAAACTTTTATTTAATAATTAAATAACATTTAAACCCTTTATTTAAAAGTGACTACACCTTTAGTTAATAATTAAACAATTATTAATCTTTAAATAAATAATTAAATAATAATTAACCCTTACATAAATAATTAAATAATAGTTAATCTTTAAATAAATAATTAAACCATAATTAATCTTTAATGAATAATTAAACCTTCATTGAATAGTAATTTAAAACTTAATTAAGTCTTAATTAAATCATAACTTTAATTAGTAATTAAATAAATATTTAAACCCTTTCTTAAATAATAAAATAATAATTAACCTTTAATTAATTAATTAATTTTTTATTATTAATTAATCCTTAAATAATTTATTAATTAATCTTTAATTAATTA
The DNA here is from genome assembly GCA_030737815.1 of Allium fistulosum. Taxonomy (NCBI): domain Eukaryota; kingdom Viridiplantae; phylum Streptophyta; class Magnoliopsida; order Asparagales; family Amaryllidaceae; genus Allium; species Allium fistulosum. Next base: position 1,181,443,018 of record CM060902.1, read on the forward strand.
ATTTTTTTATTTACACTTAAGTATTAATTACCTTACTTAATTAATTAATTAGTCATTTAAGAAATAAATAAATAAATAAATAATATTTTTAAATTCTTATAATATGATTTAAACCACTTTTCAAAATATACTTAAGATGAAAACAATTTTAAGTTTTGCAAAAGGGTTTGTTTTATGAACTGCGTTTATAGCGATTATCGCTATATGATCCGTAATTTTAAAACTTGATTAGCACCCAAATAGTTTTCAAAACTCTATTTTTCACTATATAGTTACTTTTATAAACTTGCAAGTAAAGTTAAAAGCTTTTCTAGGAAGTAAGTAAAGAAGCAAACTTGTACAAGGGACTTCAATGTCACCAAACAAGCACTTAAAAGCTAACTTCTTGAACATACTATTTTTCTTTCATTTTACATATAACCACATAGGCATGAACACAACATATTTACATGCCATTACAACATACAATAAGGAAGGTCCTAACATTCCAAAACTTTACTAACTTTTTAATTTTAACTTCTATTTTAAAGTCTATATTACAATATACACAAGCATACACACACAGAGACAAAATCAACATTAATTTCATTCAACAAGTAGCATATTTAGCAACCAAGTAAACAACAAAAATAAAGTTTAAAACTTTATTTAAAGGTGTGAGCTTTAACTTACCCAAAAGCTACCAAAACGGGCCAAACCTTCACTATGTTTTAGATCTACCCTAGCACATGAACTAGCTTTTGGAAAAATGTAGTTTTTATGGGCTTAAGGGGGGTAAAATGGTTCGGCCTAGGGTCTAGGTGGCTCGAGCATGTTTGAATGTAGGGGGAGGAGGAGGTTGTAGGAAGAGGAGAAAATGTTTTAACAAGGTTTTCATGAAATTAAAGTGATCAATCTAATGTTTTTATAACTTTAAAAATTCTTTGGAGGCCATGGAAGAGCTTGAGAAGGAAGATGGAGTTATAAAATGAGAAAGGAAATGAATGAAGTGAGAAGGAAAAACAAAATTTTGGTTTTATATGAAATGCATAAGGTAAATTACCTTTTTGCCCTTATATACACTACCCTCCTTCCATTCAATGACACATCATCCCTCCATCTTACCTTGTAATTTTCAAAAATTATGCTCCCCTTCACTACATTTTGCCAACATGTAATAATCACATAAGTACTAATGTTTCCAAATGCTTAAGGTGATGTGATGTTTACTTTTTTACTTGTACTTTTTGTTTCCAAATGCCATAAACATCTTGTTATATGCTTAAGCATGTGTGTGTGTATGTTGTTATATATATAATCCTACTCATTTATAAATGTGTATAGTTACACTAAAGAGTTCACAGTGTTTCCGACAACTTTAGCCAATGAAAAATTGAAAAACAATTTCCGGTTACATTTTCGATTTTTCTTCGAACTGAATATTTTTGTAAACAAATTTTGTAAACTATTTCACTAACATAATTTAGTATTCAAAAGATATTTATTTTAATTATAAAATCTATTATTTGAATATTAAAATTAATTAAATATTCAAAAATTAAAACGGTGAAATTCCGGGTCGGCACACTCTCCCTCCTTAAAAGAATTTCGACCTCGAAATTTTACCACAATCCTAACCCCGAAACACTTAACACTACTCATCAGTCCGAATGATGTTCATAGATCATTCCTATGCAAAATCTGATTTGATAACTCACTCAAATACATAACTTTATTTCTGAACTAGTATCGCTCATCCGACTTCCTAATGCGGACTTCGATCAGGCTTCTTAATTAGAAACCTCCGTTCTCCTTACATAACCATATACTATGATAGAAAACTTTTGGTTCCATATTAAGAACCTTCACTAAGTGTTTTCCATTAGAAATCATGTGATAAATACATATTTGGAATGGTGTGAAACACTTCAAGTTCATGTACTCGAATATTGGATCGAGAACTATGTGAAAAAGAGGAAGGAACTATGTGCAACTTACATACTTACCTTATTGGTTTTTACTACCCAATTACTTTCTACCCTCCCCAAAATATTTATTAAACATTTCACAAAATTCATCTTAGGTTCAAACAATTTTAATGGTACAACCTATTTATGAAACCTTTTCATAAAATCATTTTAATTTATTAACTTGTATAATAGTCTCCTACATCCTAAGAGTATATACAAAACATCTGATTTTAATTCCATTCACTTTTAATTATTCAGATGTAGGCCCAAAATAATTTAGGGTCTTAAAACTGAGTCGACCAATTCAACCTCTTTACTCATTCTATCTGGTAAGTAGCTAAGAAGAGCAGGATGTTGGTGTCCAAACTCCGTCCTAGAGTCTACTTTTTCTTAGACAACTCCAAGGTAAAAATGTTTATTAGCCGGCCCAATAACATCAAGTAAATTTTCACTTCCTAGATGTTAAAATCAAAAGACATGGTTTAATAAAATAAAGTTTATTAAACCTCCTTATTAAATTAATTCAGTTTTTAAAACTTCATTTATTAACCTATTTTTTAATCAAAATACCTTATTATTTTGAAACCTTAGGAGCCAAATACCCAGGTTTTAGTTCAAAAACTTTTTGAAATGATACTTTTATTATTAACCCTTAGAAAATATACATATAGGCCGAGTAACTCCAAAATGATGTTAAGGAACTGGGTACTACCAAATAGTATCATATATCCTCTTTACCAAGAAGGGTAATACTCAAGAGAAGTGTTTACCATCCGAACACATCTCCTGTCCAATTTTAGTCACTTTTGAGGCACTCGAACTAGTTAGTTATAAAAATAATTCTTCTTTCAAATCCCCTTTTGAAACAATACCATGTGTATATATATATATATATATATATATTTCTCCAAATAATTGGTTTAACAAAGTATTTATTACCAACTTGCCTTGGATTTGTTTGGATCCGAACTTGTTTCGATCGTACAATGACAAAGAGAATAATTTATTAAGTGCACTATCACGTTTGCCTAAGCAAACATCTGATTGTCACTTAGAAGATTATTCTGATCATCACAAAACAGATCAAGACGCATTTCCTGAACTGTCCAAACAAAAATCTTACTCTCAAATTTCTTTTCAAACTATTTATACATTAAAGTAGTTTTAAGCAAAATTATTACTACTTTTCCAAAAATCATTTGAAAACTTTATCAAAGTCATCGAGATTTAAATTCTTTGAAAATCCATCTTATTTTCAAAATATATTTTATAATTCTGATTTATAAAATCAACTTTTTATAAAATAATATGAAATATTTCTTTTTAATAAACACCTTAATTTAAAATCCAATTTTGACCCAACACGAACGCCTTATAGTCAAATTGTAAGAATTAATTCACAAGGTGTTCATTTCAATGTTCCCACAAATTCTATCTACCCAACCTATGATAGAAAAAGGAAAATCAACAAACAATAGTCAACGCTCAAAACCAGATGAGCATGACTAGTCAAACCTATATGATAATAATTAAATGCTGTCAACTACTAACAACACCACATCAAAGATAACTATATTTTATTTTTGGAAAACATCTTTCATATATAAAATATATTTCTAGGTAAAATTATTTCATTTACCAATTTTAAAACAATATTATATTGGTTTGCATGGTTCAAGTGTTTAGAAACTCCCATCGATACAGTTGTACCTTCTGTATCGACAAGAATTCATAAGCCACTCAACCGATAAATCAACACAATGTGAAATATTTTTATAGCACTAATAAATACACTCTCATATATGATACACTCAAACTCATTCTAGGATATTACCAACCCTGTCTATAATGAGTTACTCATTATAGGGTACTGCTAACCCTATTTATAATGAGTTTACCCCCACCAAGGCCTAGGTTTCGCTCAACCTAAGCTCTGATACCAAATGTAACGATTTGCCTTCCTTACACCAAAATACGACACTTAATACATCCTTGGTATTCATGTGCTAATCATTTAAGTGTATGAAAGACAGGTCATTTGGAGTGAAAGAAAGAAAAAAGGCAGAACGAAATCTCATAAAACGTGACGGGTAATATATAATATAAATAAGTCTTTACAAAAAGAAATCATCTTTATTATATACAACATTAGAGTACGCCAACCTATTATCAGCCTGGACAGTTATAACAGCCCGTCCTTACAATTTAACAACTACAACAAGAACAAATAGCGGAAGACAAAGGAAAAATATGGGAGTACACCATGGAGGCATCCAGCTCATCTCCTAAATGCTCTAAAGTGTCCAGCTAAATCTAGAAAACATGCTCGGACTGACCCGAGCATTATAGGAAAACAACGTTCGGGTCAGTCTGGTAAAACCAAGGTGAGAAACTCAAATCACAAGGAACTTTATTATAGCTTATAAAACCCTTTTAAAATCAAAAGTATCTCATAAGACCACGCCTCAGATAAACATGGAAGGGTTTTACCTTATGATAACCAAAACATCTTTATATGAAAATCCAGTGATATTAGCATAATGTGTCGGTTTAAAATAAATATGGAATCATGGCCGAAATTGTTACAATATTAAATTCCAACATAACAGGTATACAATCAAGTCTGAAGGCACTTATTGGAGAATGGATTTCAACAATAGCAAGGTAAGGGACTACCTTCCATATAATACACCTCTAGATAAAATGTACCTGGGGACAGACCCTAAACTTGGTCCACCCCTGCCAACACAGAACAGGCCTACCCTTGAACTTGGATAGTACCGAATATGTCATCACCCCAGTTGTTCCCAACCTTTATAGAGAACTCTCATGTAGAGCCAAATCCATAATATGATGATCTAGAACGGTGATGAACACCTTAATGGGAGCGACCTACATAGCCTTGTTGCATATACCATGTTTTAGCCATTTCCCGGGTTGTGAGGCTTGAGGCAATGCTTTTACCTTTTCTCTTAGTAGACCATCTTGGAATGCCAACACTGCCCTCCACACAGAAATGCAATGCTAGCATTCATCCATAAGGTTCGTTCTGGATCTGAACGAAACCGAAGGTACTGCCTATACTACATCCATTTTGGAATCACCATTAGGATTAGTAGCAAGTAGCCCTTGCACTTCAAAAACTCCATCTTTGATTCCATATTCTTCATGATATCTTCAGTTCGAAATGCTTGAGTTGGATCAAAGTGGTTTTCGGATAATATATCCGATCTTGGTCTCTCTGAACCAATAACCAATAATTTCTGGTTGACTCATTCCTGGTTCTTTCAGAAGTAAGCGGACTATACTAGAGTCCTAAAGGGATCTCTAATATATCTCTTAAAGCTAGAGACGTTTCACCATAATGAGTTCTCCCGAGGGAAATCAAGCTATATGAACACGCGAAGCTTTTATTTACTTCCTAAGTTAAAATTGACCAAAATTTGAAAGTCGGTTATTTAACTATCAAATACACAAACAACAACAACTCAGAGATTTAATTATGAAAGTCTAGTAGACCGTATCTAATCTGACTAGTGTATTAGTGTGTAGTGTATACTAATATATGAGCAAAATGTTGCAATATAGTATAAAAAGCAAAGTATAAAAACGAGCACATTGGGTTTTTTATACTGGTTCAGACCTCATGTCCTACGTCCAGTCCCGAAGCTCTCCTTGGTATTTCACTAAACAATAACCGTCACTTCGCCCGGAGGAATAGACTGATACGAATAGTATTCCTTTGACAATCTTGCATTCGATATAACACAGATATTGACTGCTAGTACAATTCTTCCTATAATCTCTTTTAAATGATAATGAGTGTGATTTGCTTGGATTTGTAGAAAATAGTTTAACCAGAATATATAGATTTTGGTTGAAAGTGATTGAGAATATTAAGTTAATGATAGCACAAGGTAATCTGGATATAAAAGTTAGAGAATAGTAAATCAAGTTAAGTTAAAATCTTAATCGATTGAAGTATTTATAGAATCAAAGAGTTGTGTTTGAAAAGTTATGACTTCTTAAAAGAGTACTCCTTAATTAATGATTGCAACTGTTAAAGGAGAAAGAATTTTGTTCAAAACAAAGGGAATCATCCATTCAAAAACCGACAGTTGCAATTTGTTGTTTACAGGTCGAGACAGTTCACAAACATCTGTCATTTCATCACAAACATCTGTGGATCTCTGAAAATAATAAATAGAGAATTGTCACAGAAGTCTGTGACTAAGTGACAGACGTCTGTCATTTTGTGAATTATAAAATTAGAATAATTTGTTTAGTATGATTTGTCAATATGAAATTATATGTGTTGTGATCACTCAAGGAGATTGTACAACATATATCTATGACGATATATAAAAATATGACCTTACTTTGAAATAGTACGATTCATCTTTCTTCTATGAGCCATAATCTTATTGTGCACCATGATCTTCTTCTAATATATATACATGTAATATGATAAGATATATCCTGTATATGTGATTGTATAGTTGTTATCATTGAAATCGTAGAATAGAGATTCTAACAAATTACTCATAGTAACCACTAAGCCTCAAAATAAATCTTTCGTTTATTAAATCTCTTCTCGGAATATTTATCAAAATATTCATATACTTATCTCATTGGTATAAGTATATTCACAAAACATTACAAAAGATTTCTTATTTCGAAATCATATCAAAAGGATCGAAACAAATGTTATTTAAATTGGGGATGAGGATAACCTTAAACGCTATTCCTTCAGTGTTAAGCATGGAACGAATGTCCATACCACCAAAATTAAGAAGGCCAGTTAAAGGAAATCCAATCTCAAATTCTTTTATAAATTTCTTTAATAAATCCTTTTAATAAATCTCTTTCATTTTATGAAAATCTCCTTTACTAAAATTCCAAACCCATTTATAAAACTCTTGATAAAATCTCCAGGTTATTTATAAAACTCTTTTATAAATATCGAAATCATTTATAAAACTTCTTTCCAATTTCAAGATCTCCTTTCAATTTATAAAACTCCTTTTTATAAACTTCCCTTATTTAAAACAAAACTTCTTTAATAAACTTTAATCAATAAAGTTCCATTGATATTTAAAACACCTTGAAATAAACAAGTTATTATTTAAACATCCTTCATTTAATTTTCTTTAAACCACATTAGCAAAATAATGATTTTAAGCAATCATTTAAAAAGTATTAAATTACTTCAAAAGCCTTAAATAAAATAATTGCTTAATTATCCTTTAAATATCTTATTTAAAATGGTAATAAAATTTAAACCAATTTCAAAGAGGATAAAATGAAATATTTGTCTTCACAAATTTGAAAAGAGGCTTAGCGACCACGATGGTTTATTTAATTGAGTTTAACTTATCCAAGTTATAACATGGGTATTTACATAAGAAGTAGATATGTAAAAAGTATCAACCAATAACAACCAATCAACATATAGCTAAATGCCCAAGTTACCAAAATAGCAGAACTAGGTTTTTATTTTGCATAAATAGATGTCAACATAATCTACTTGGTGAATTATGGCAGAACTATGATTTATTCTACCAAACAGATGTCAAATACAATTCAGTTAGCAAAACGGTGATTTATTCTGCTAAACAGATGTCATTGGGTTTCATATTAATTTGCGGTTACTTAAGAATAATCAACAAAGAAATCCCTTGGATTAAAACATTTTTTAAAGGAGAGTTGCTAAAAACAAAACCGATCTTTAGAAATAAAGTAGTTTAAAACTTTAAAACTTTTATTTACTAATTAAATAACATTTAAACCCTTTATTTAAAAGTGACTACACCTTTAGTTAATAATTAAACAATTATTAATCTTTAAATAAGTAATTAAATAATAATTAACCCTTACATAAATAATTAAATAACAATTAATCTTTAAATAAATAATTAAACAATAATTAATCTTTAATGAATAATTAAATAATAATTAAACCTTCATTGAATAGTAATTTAAATCTTAACTAAGTCGTTTTTAAATGTTCACTTTAATTAGTAATTAAATAAATATTTAAACCCTTTCTTAAATAATAACATAATAATTAACCTTTAATTATTAATTAAATAATAGTTAATCCTTAAATAAATTATTAATTAATAATTAATCTTTAATTTATTAACTAATTAATAATTTACTTTTTTATTTACACTTAAAATAATAATTACCTTAATTAATTAATTAATTAATCATTTAAGAAATAAATAAATGAATAAATAATAAATATTTTTAAATTCTTATAAAATGTTTTAGACCACTTTTCAAAATATACTTAAGATGAAAACAATTTTTAATAGAACAAAGAGCTCTGCATTAATGGTGAATGTTGTTTTTTCTTTCTCGACTTCACCTTTTTCATTTTCGCTTCCCTGGTTCTCCAATCTTTCCAATTCAAATCCCTTCTTTGATTTTAATTCATCGTCAAATCATTCTTATGCTCAAGTTGTTAAGGAGCCTCTATTTCCTTCTTCTCAGTCTCTCAATCTTAAATCTTCATTCAAGAACTGGATTGATTCCAGAAGAGGGAAAAGATTCAGCTTTCGATGTGGGGACTTATCTCATAAGGCTAAGGATTGTCGTGATCCCATTAGGTGTTTCGATTGCGGTATCTTTGGACATAAAAAACAACTGTTGATGAAATCCAATTCTTTTTCTGGCGATCGGAAAAAGCTTTCTATCACTGACCATGGTTTTCTATTTGTATTAAAGTGTATGAAGCTTAAGAGAATTTTATTGGATCATCTTTGGATTCAGAGAAATGAAGGGATTGAATTCTTGGAAGATTTTTTTCAAGCACTTTGATGTGATCAATGCGGTCAATATTGGTAGAAATTATAGAGAGAAATTTTGAGATCTTGTATATTATTTTAGGGTTTTTGATTCTTCTTCGGATGGAAATGTTTCAGCTATGGGTGATGAGTTAGATTCTAATGGGTATAATGGGTATTCTAGTGGTCTAGTTGATGATAATTTGGTGTTAATGAGAGATAAATTGGCCGATCTCTTTTGTTCAGATCCACTGTTACATGATCCAGAGATTATGATGCTTAATTCGAATTCTAACACTCAAGAAGTGATTTCGAGTTTTAGATCTGTTGGTGCCAATCTTTTGCAGGAGGAAGTTCATCGTTTTGTTCAATCCAAGGACAAAAAATATAAGGCTAAATCTTGTAAAAAAGGGAATCAAGTGATTGTTACTTCTTATCGTTTTGATGGCCTAAGTGACTTGGATGATTTTTTTTTTGCTGTGATCAAATTCAAGGAACAGTTTGTGATATCTCATATCAAAGTTTGATTAAAGATGTGAATGGTTGTGATAGTTTGCTTTCTGATGGAGGTGTTGTTTTTTCAAACTGGGATATAAATGATATGAACATGCACACTGATATACGGTTAGGTTCTGTGGTGGATAGCACTGTTATAACCAAATGCTTGGATGGAGATGTGGATATGCATAGTGACATGATCAGATCAGAATTGAGATTGAGGTCCATGAACGACTTTGTTGTTTTGATTGCTCCAAGTTTTGAAATGGTCTTTGGGTAATCAAATTTCTGATGAGGTTAGGTTTGAAATGGTCAGATATGAGTTACCACAATATGCAGATGTTGATACTGTGTGTATTATACAAGATGATGGGATTAAATGTTTCATGTTGAGTTCAATTTTAGATAGAGAAGTAGACAATGTGAATTCGGTTGCTCTATCTTCAATAGGGATTGTTGATGGTAAATCAAGGCATGGTTTATTTCAGTAGTTAAACGTTGAAGTTGTTAATTGGATGGATACTGTTGTAAAGCATGGTAAGGTTGGATATGCGGTGAAATTGGGTTGTTTGGATGGTGATATGGCTCTCTTTGATGTTGCTGAGGGATCTATGGGTTCAGTTTTGCATGATGTTGAGATTGGAAATGCGTTGATGTCAGGGTGTTTGGATGGTGTTAAGGCACGCATTGATGTTGCTGATGGGTTTTTGGGTTCTATTTTGCATGATGTCGGGGTTGAAAACATGGTGAATGCAGGATCTTTGGATAGTGATAAGGAAAATTTTGAGGTTGATAAGAGATCCATGGGATCAGTTATGCATGAAAAGGATATTGCTGTGGATTCTTTTGCGTGCATGCATGCTAAAGATTTTATGGATGTGGAAAGAGCTTCACATTTATCTTCATCGACAAAGAGAGGAAGGCATAGGAAATCAGTTGCTGTCAATGGTGTTGTTCGTCGTAGTGCCCGAGTCTGTAGCAGTCATTCTTCATTTATGGGTGAGTCACCTGATTCGAGTGCTATGAGCGGTATTACAAATTCAAGCCCAGGTATGGCATCTGCTTTAGGTAGTACTTATTCTTCTTATTCTCTAGGTAGTTTATCCACCAATAAGTTATGTCAATTTGCTAGGGATACCGCTTTTGTTTTTACTAATGGTGAATTAGATACTGCTTACATTAGGAGTAGGAAAATAGAGAGGGTTAGATCGTCTAGTTTATGAGAATTATTAGCTGGAATATTAGGGGTCATCATGATTTAAATAAATGAGATAAAATCAGAGCATTTTTTAAAGATTACTCTATTGATATCGCTCTTTTACAGGAAACGAAAATAGATTGTACTGATCTTCGTTTTTATATAAGATTAGGTGGTTACCATTTTAGAAATTGAGCACGTTTACCTTCAATTGGAACTTCTGGGGATTTACTTATAGGGTGGCATGATAATTCTTTTGAACTTCTTCAAACTATTTCTAAGCAACACTCTTTACATATTACTCTCATTAACCTTAGCGATAACTCTTTATTAAACATGTCTAACGTTTATGGACCAAACTCAAAAATTGGTCATTGAGTTCTATGGAGCGAATGTCTAGAATTTAGATCATTCGCTCCTGGATCTTGGATTATGGGTGGTGACTTCAATGTTATGCATTTTTTAGGAGAATGATCACCCCAAGAATGTGATTTCTCTTCTATGGAAGAATTTGACCAATTTATTATTAGTAGCAATTTGATAGAATTGCGACTAACAAATAGAGAATTCACTTTGAGTAAGACTAGGGGATCCCCTTCAATGGCCCCTTTAGATAGATTTTTCATCAGTGATGAAATCGAAGATAAATTTCCTATTTGTAGAGTCACTGGTTTACCTTATACGTATTTTGATCATTGCCCTATCATTCTTACGTGTGATCATCATAAAATTGTTAATAAAACTTTTAAATTCGAAAAAATGTGGTTATTAGAATCTAACTTCTCTAATCTAGTTATAAATAAATGGATAGCAATGAATTTTTATAATATCAGAAATACAGATAACTCAGCAAAAAAATTTGTTTTAAAACTTAGAGGTCTTAGGAATTTTCTTAATAATTGGAATAAGAATGTATTTAGTAGTATTAAAATTAAAAAAGACAATTTACTTTCTGAAATGCTTAAAATTAATAAGATAGAAGAAAATAGAAGATTAAATCTTGGAGAGCGTAATGTACTCGCTAATTTAAAAGAAGAACTTAATTCAATTTTAGAAAAAGAAGAGGTTATATGGAAATAGAGATCTAGAATCCAATGGATTAATGAAGGTGATAATAATACATTTTTTTCTTCAAAATATGGCTAATGGTAGAAAATGTAGTAACACAATAAATTCTATTTTTGTGAATAATATGGAATTGGTAGATCAAAGGGATCTTAATGAGGCCTTTACTGACTACTATAGGGATATTTTTGGCAATAAAAATAAGCATAGAATAAATGGTAGATGGAATGAACTATATCCTATTGAGTCTAGAATTAATCTTAATGACATTGATAATCCTTTTTCTTAAGAGGGGATCTTGAAGGCTATTAATGATATGCCTAGTGATAAAGCCCCGGATCCCGATGGTTTTCCTATTTTATTTTACAAACTATTTTGGAATGTTTTAAAATTTGATTTAATTAACATGTTTAACGAATTTTATAATGGGAAACTACAATTAGGAAGATTTAATTTTGCAAACGTCATTCTATTACATAAAAAATCAGTGCTAATAATTTGAAAGATTATAGACCAATTTCTTTAATTAATTGTTCTGTTAAAATTATTTAAAAAATTTTAGCGAATTGACTTAGTATAAAAATGAATGATTTAATCGATTTTTCACAAACCGCTTTCATTAAGGGTAGAAATATCACGGATGGAGTGGCTGTTGTTCAAGAGTATATTAACCACTATTGTAAGAATAACATTACATGTGCGCTTCTAAAACTTGACTTTGCGAAAGCTTTTGACTCGATTGATTGGGATTTTCTAATTGATATGTTACTAGCTAGAGGTTTTAGTCGTAAATGGATTGGTTAGATTATGACATTGCTAAAAACTGGTAATTCTAGTATAATGGTTAACGGGATTTTAGGGAATAAAATACAGTCTAAACGTGGCTTACGAATGGGTGGTCCTTTATCGCCTCTCTTGTTTAATTTAGCTGCCGATGTTCTCGCTATGATAATTAAAAAAGCTGTTGGAAATAGATCTTTAGGGTGCGTTGTAGCAAAATTTCACGTAATGGACTCTCTATTCTTTAATTTTCGGACGATACCCTATTATTTACTTCTCATTTGCCTAATCACATCATTACCCTTAAATATATTTTGTATAGCTTTGAACTTCTTTCAGGACTAAAAATTAATTTTGATAAAAGTTCGGTTTTAGTTTTAATGACACTGATAAGGTTGAGGGTTTAGTAGCTAATATGTTAAATTGTAAAACTATGAATTTTCCTATTGAGTATCTTGGATTTTTGATTAGACCAAATAAGCTTAAACATGATGACTGGCTAATTATAATTAATAAAATTAAAAATAGAAATTCCAATTGGAATGAGAGGTTTTAATCGAGAGCGGGTAGATTAGTTCTCATCAATTCTGTTTTAACTGCACTTTCGATTTATTGGATGTCTATGCATCTTTTTCCAGAATGAGTGACCAATAAAATTGATAAAATAAGAAGGGACTTCTTATGGAGTGATGATAATCCTAACAATAGTCTAAAATGTTTAGTTAATTGGGAAACCATTTGCAAATCGAAAAAGGAGGGGGACTAGGTGTTATTAATTTACGTGATATGAATTTGTCTTTATTAGGGAAGTGGTTGTGGAAATTTAAGGATATAAATAATAATTCTATCTGGAAAGAAATTGTATCTAAACATTATTATAATGGTAGTAATAATTTATACCAAATTACACCTTCGAGTAACAATAAATTGTCTATTTTTTGGAAATCAATTTTAAAATGTCATGATATTTATAACCTTGGTTTTAATTCCCCATATTTTTAGTAACATTATTTAGGATATTTAATTAGCTAAATAAAATAAAATAATGTAAGTTGATTAATGGATTGAGATTTGTAATTAACAAGGGGTAGCCGTGCCATATACAAATAAACTAAAGAATTAAAATGCTAAGGCAAATAGATCATGGGCAATATTGGAATAAGACACTTCCATATACCCTAAACCCTCAGGACATACAATTCACACGTTCATTCGTACTTCACAAACGAAAATATAAGCTAAAGTCGGCCACCATTAGCAAGCTCAAGAGAAGATAAAAGCTAGGATTTCAAGAGGAATAATCAAATCACTCAATCAAGAACAAATCTCACATCTTTAATCACAAAGCTAAGGTGAATAATGACTACATCTCATTTTTCTTAAGTGTTTTGGGTTTTAAGGATAATCCAAAGTATTTTGCATGATTATGCCATATTTTTGAATGATTAAATGTTTATATATGCTTATTAATGATTTATGCTTCTTCACATAGATTTTATGTTATGTTTTAATGTGAAACCCTATTTAATGACATCCAAATGCCTTGCGATTTTAGATATAGATCAGAAAAGATATTTTAGAGATGGGTTTCACTTCTCCTAATTTTTTGAATTAATGTGAATTTTATATTAATTTTCTAGTGTAGAAAATGATTATTTGGGTTTTAAATTATTTACGGCTAAATAATTACTATTTTGTGTCTGGAATTAATATATGTTAGAAAACATATTAAAAAGTATTTTTTGGAATCTTTGTAGAATTTTCCTAAGTGTTTTGATGAATATATAAAATTATTTAAGGTATGAGACTTAAATGTTTTATATATTTATAAAAGGAGATGGGGTATTTTATAAATAAATTAAATTGATTCTGAAATATTGGTAGCACTTTTACAAAAGAAAATTTGCAACCAATAATATTTTGACAAACATGGTAGGTTAGTTGAAAAGAAATTCTTTTTAAATTAAAAATCAGTTTTTACATGCTTTTAGCATATTTCGCCACTTTCGGCACAGGGGTTCCGACCAAGTACTCTGCCTTCATGCCATCGAAACTAATGCACATAGTATCAATAACTTGGTACATAGTGAATTGGACTAAGGCGAAAGGTACTGGGTCGAGACCATAGGTTTCGAAGGGGTTGAAGCACTACTTTGCTTTTAAATGAAAATGCGTCAGCTTTGCTTTCGACAGTATAGCTTTCGACTTGGTTTGCTTTCGACTAGGTCAATGGTTTTGAAAGAATGGCTTTAAAGAGGTTGTGCCTTTGTTTCTAAGTATATGCTTTCGACTAGGTCGAAGCCCTTTGCTGCCACTTTTCTACCTTTCGACGCCAATGGTTTCAGAAGGTATACTCTGCTTTTAAAACTTAAGCACTTCTCCAATACTTTCGGAAGGTTGGTTTCAACACCATCACTTCTTTGCTTAGGAAATGCTTTCGAAAGAGTGCTTTCGACTTAAATGTTTTATGACCCTTTTGCTCTGTTGAAGGTAGAACCCAAATGGTTTCGAAGGATTTAATTTTTATGGTTTCGAAAGGTGTTCCCACATGTTTTACTTGAACCTAAAGGCTTTCTAAAGGTTTGATGTTTTATTGCTTTCGAAAGGTTTTAAAGAATGGTTTCGAAGGGGTGGTTCCCCAATGGTGCGAGAGGTTTGAAAAGAAAGGTTTTCCAATGTATTCGAAAGGTAATGTGTAACGACCGTGATTTTTGAATTACCATCGAAATAAATATTTTAATTAGAAATTTTAGAAAAAAAAAGTTGATTACATATTTTTACTTTGCCTTGCTTGTTGTGAGCAAAGTTTTTAAAAAGCAAAGTGTGAACGTTTTTGTTATAGCAAAGTTGAAACATTTTTGCTATCACCACTTAGTACAACTCGTCCTTTTCTTTCCAGTGCACGTGATGCCTTACTGTAAATGATATTGTAAAGCTAAGGTTTGAAATGCTATCATCATTAATTATTTTGTAGCCGTGTCCTTTCTTGTTCACTAGTATACGTTGCATTAAATGCAATTGTACAAAACCCATTCCAGCACACTTCATTTTGATTCATACACGGTTTGAAAAAAAATGAAAGAAAACAAAACTGCATCAATTAGTTCCTCTTTCTTCAGTTGCTCACTGGAAATGCATTAATGGTAGCTCCAAAACTTCACTCCACAACGTTACTTGTGCTTACTGATTTGAACCAAACTACAGTGAGTTCAACACTCACATTTTCTAATTTATCCTTTACTTCATCTGTACATACAAGTATGGGCAACTTCATATTTGCTCTGACTATTTTGCGAGCATTAATTTTTTTTTCCAGACCTTTAATCGATTTCATGCGGATACACTTTTGTTTTGTGCATGCTATACATAGCCAGGTGTTGTTTTATCCACGTAAACATTACTTATGTACCAGTTTAGATTATTATTCTCAACATGCACGTAAATGTTGCACTTGAATGTCCAAGTTTCTTTATACTTTTGACTATTTCATCTTGAAAGGAAGTTGTAAAACTTTGTGTTATGTTTATGCAAGTTGAAGTATAAATATTTATGCCCAGGTCCATTGTACACGTGTAGGAAGGTCAAACTTCATATTTTCATTTTTGAGTGCATAGGTGTTTATTGCCTGGCCACAATACATGCGTGCAAAATATTTAGTGCTCAAACCAATAGTTTATTCATGCGTGCGTACGTGGCCTTTCAAAGTGTTACCCAGGGGTTTTTCATTTTGCGTGCATGCATCAATCTTGTGTACGTGTAACATACTGGCATGAGTGAAAACATTTGGACGAGAGTATAAATCGTAGTATATAAACATTTTCGTCCAAGTCATTTTAATCTTGCATGCGTGCAACAATGTTTCGTTGACTAGCCATTAATTGGTTTCTTTAACTTCATTTTTGTAAGATGGCATAGTACGTTCTGGCAGTTTTCATTTTAAGTAAGCACATGTTTTTTAGGGTGCATATGTAGTAGTACATTTTAGGATGTGGCTACACATTAGTATTTCCAGGTGTTCCAAACCATCTTATTCTTTTTATTAATTTCATTTTTTTACATCAGTAGCGTGCGTGAAAATTTTGTACCTCCAGGTCTATTTTTTTTCTTATTTACGATCAAGAAGTTCAGGTTCCAGATCACCTGCTTATTGCATTTTTGTTCGCATGCGCAATATGTTTGATGAATATTCAGTAGTGCAGTCTACTATTTAATTTACGTTGAACCGGTATTACGTTTTAAAATGTATTTTGTTGTCGTTATTTTTATAACGGAATTTTTACGCCGGTATTATATTTTTGAAGCGTGTTGTTTTGATGATATTTTGACGAATGAAAATTATTGTTGTTTTGACTTTAGTAACCGTCAATTTTAAAGTGAATTTTTAAGCGGTTATCCCACAACGCTGATTTGATATCCATTTTTACGGTGTTTTGTGAAACGCAATTTCCTCGTCGAAATTGCTATAGCTGTTGCTGTTTTAATCACGTGTTTTTAAAAATCGTTTTTAAATAAAATTATTTCCAAAATTTTTACAATTTGCGCTTTCAAAAGAATGAGGAAGCGATTTAAACGCTTCAGCAAAATTGAGGACTATGAACCCTTACTTTTACTGATTCGTTTAATTCCGGACTTGTCCGTTTGAGAACGTAAAATGTTATTTATATAAAATACACAATTTTGCACTTTCAAGGAAACGATGAAGAGATTTAAACGATTTAGCAAAAGTGCGGAGTATGGAACCACACTTTTACTATTTTGGTTAATTTCGGACTCGTTAATTGAAATATTTGCTGTTTGATGAATTTGATGATTCTGTTGGGCTTTCGAGCCACTATGCTGGACCTTCGGGTCATATGATGGACCTTCGGGTCAATTCCCAGTACTAGACCTTTGGGTCATTTGTTGGACCTTCGGGTCATATGTTGGACCTTCGGGTCATTTGTTGGGTGCAAAAAATATAGTACTTGGTAGGCTTCGGCCATATGAGATGCACGTGCGGCGTAGCTAAAACTCGCCATCTGCTGGGATCGATCCATCTTTTATGTTGGTTTTCTAGTTATCTTATTTTGATTTCTAGATTTTGAAAATGCTGATTTTCTAGTTATCTTTACTGATTTCTAGATTTTTGTGTATTGCTGTTTCGAATTCAATTGTGAATTTGGAAATTTATTTTGAGGGAGTTTAATGAGATTTCTTCATTTAATCAAAGTTGATTACTATGTGGTATAGTCTCATCCGAGACTATAGTTTTGTGTATAGTCTCATCCGAGACAGTAATTTTGTGTATAGTCTCATCCGAGACTGTAATTCCAGTTATCTTTACTGATTTCTAGATTTTTGTGTATTGCTGTTTCGAATTCAATTGTGAATTTGGAAATTTGTTTTGATGGAGTTTAAATTGAGATTTCTTCCTTTAAACTATGTTGATTATTTATGTTGAATAGTCTCATTCGAGACTATAATTATTTGTTTAAGTGTAGTTTATCGTACACTTATTTCTGAAGTTTAAATTAGACTGATCCGTTTATTATTTTCTTTTAAATAATACTCGGGTCAGACCGAGTTATTTCAGGATAGTCGCTATCTCTGATTCAGTTGCAGCTTTAGCTTTTGAAATTTCACTCCATCTTTTGTCTAGACTTCGAGGTGTTACTTTTGGTTTATTGATTCTCGTCTCATGTATGTTGACGACATGTATATGTACATTGGGTTCATGTGAACCATCGATTGTTGTAGCATGTATCTAGACTTGTCTTCCGCTATATATCTGATATTTCCGTTCTGATGTGATTATACTATCTGTGTTGTTGTTATTATGAGGTGTTCTGGATTTTTCTTTAGCCACTGTAGTTTCGTTTTAGATTTGGATTGAATTATATCTTTGGGAGTAATTATCACAAACCCTATCGATGTAATCAATACTCGTCTAAGGCATAACTTACGGATGGTCACTTCTAACAAGCCTTATTCTTCGCAATAGCAGACGTTATTCCTTATAATAACCTTTGTTATCGTGAGCATAGAGGTGGGGCGTCACAGCTTGGTATCGGAGCTGAGATTCAGAACAAATTATAATAAACACGAAACAGAAGCAGAATGGAACATGTGTTACAACTATTCGAGGGTTTTATTCGTGCCTTTCTAATCTATCCCTTCAATGTTCTTAAACTTTTATCCTCTTTAACATGTTGGAATATGTCTAGGAATATATCTCATATTTCCATAGTATTCCATTTGTTAAATTCCTTATCAAATCTTGCTCGTAGTTTCCTTGAGTTGAAGCAAGGAAAGTCCTCTGTTTCTGATTTTGTTGCATCTTTCGAGGCCTTGTCCAAATACGGAGTTGATCATCTTCTTCGTAGTTGTCCTAAGCCTCGTAATTGCCGCTATTGCAAGAAAGTAGGTCATTGGGTTTCTGATTGTCCTACTGCTCCTAAGGGCTTCAAATCTAGGAAGCTTAGTGTTGCTAAAGCTTCTAGTGATTCTTCTCAGCCCAAAGGTATTATTCCTTCTGTTTTGGAAGGTTTTAATTTACTCTATGGTCGTTTTATTAGAGTTCTTTTCGATACGGGTGCATCACATTTATTCATGTCGAAGAAGCTTGTTGATGTTATTTCTTTGGATGTTGTTAGTCTTTACGAACCTTTGAGGATTGTAAATCCTATTGGTGGATCCGCTACTCTTGGTTTGTTGTGTGTTGATGTTGAGATTATTCTTTGTGGTTACTCCTTTCATGCGAATCTACATGTTATGAATCATCTTGGTTTTGATATGATTTTGGGTATGGATTGGCTCGTCCGTTATGAAGTTCAAATCCTATGTCCCGAAAGAACTTTATATTTCAAGCATCCCGATGCCAGCGAGCAATTATCAATTATATTTCGAAGCATGGACCATACTTCGAATGCTCTTATTTCTTCCTTTTAACCGGAGGACGTCATAGCTAATATTCCGGTTGTTTGTGACTTCTCTGATGTCTTCGAGCTTATTTCGAGTTTGCCGCCGAAGAGGGCAATTGAGTTCCGTATTGATCTTATCTCCGGTGCTCATTCTGTCGATCGTCCTTCCACGAGGATGGCTGCTAAGGAAAATTAGGAACTCAAGCAACAATTATCTGAGTTGGAAGCCAAACATTTTATTCATTCTAGCTCATCTCCTTGGGGCGCCACCGTTGTCTTTGTTAAGAAGCCAAATGGTACTCTTAGGCTTTGCATTGATTATCGCAAGCTTAACGAGCTCACTATCAAAAATAGGTATCCATTACCTAGGATCGACGACATGTTCGATCAATTAAGCGGTGCTAAGCTTTTCTCCCAACTCGATCTTGCTAACAGTCTTCATCAGTTACGAGTTGTGGAAGATAGCATTCCACTTACCGCATTCCGCACTCATTATGATTCTTAGTAATGACTTATTATGTCATTCAGTTTGCCCAGCTTATTTCATCCATTTATCAATCGAGTATTCTAAGAATATCTCGATGACTCCATTTGTGTATTTATTAATTTTGGATGAAAACAACAATTTAAAATTTTTCAAATCTTTTTCATAAGATTATTTACAAATATAATTAGATTTGTGTTTATCATATAGAAGATGATTTTGTGATTGTATTGCCCATTGAGTGCTTTAAGAATTCTGGTCGATGCGCTTGATCAACGTTATCGATAGGAATCTCCTAAACGCTTTGATGAGACAATTTCACATAATAAAAATTGACTTATACAAAGTAAATTTTTCTAGAAAATGATTTCATAAAGAAAATTGTAATTTTGGATGTTTTGGCTTTTCAGGAAAGAAGATTATTTGAAAGAGCTCTTTTCCGATACTCTTATCCTTGTGGTTCCCGAAGGGAACCAAGACTTCATTATTTGTACCAGTACTAGCCGTATTGGTTTCGGTGCTGTTTTCGTGCGAAAAGTTAGTAGTTGCCTATGCTTCTAGACAACTAAAGCCTAACGAGATTCGTTATGCTATTCATAATTTGGAGTTAGCCGCCATAGTCTTTGCTCTAAAGATTTGGCGACATTAATTTTTGGGCGAGCGTTTTGTTCCCTTCACTGATCACAAATCTCTAAAATATTTATTCACTCAGAAAGAACTGAATTTGAGACAACAGCGTTGGCTCGAATTTCTAGCTTCATATGATTCGATATTCTGTATACCCCTAGTAAGGGTAATCGAGTTGCTGATGCGCTTAGCCGCAAGCAGCAAGTGTTGTTTCCATGATGCTAGCAGAGTGGAATATGTTGGAAGCTTTATCTCTTTGAAATATTAGAAACCGTCCTTCAGTTTCTGATTCTCCCATGCTTTTATTTAGCATGGAAGCTCGTCCTAGTTTGTTGGATCGTGTTGCCGATGCCCAGAAACAAGATCCACATATTGCTTATTTTATCCAGAGTTGTAAATCAGAATCCCGAAGTGATGATCTAAAGGATTTCGATATTGATGTTCATGGTTGTATTCGGAAGAAGGGTAGGTTGATCGTGCCTAATGTTCCTAATCTTAGAAATGACATTCTTGAGGACTGTCATTGTTCTAAGTATACTATCCATCCGGGTAGTAGTATGATGTATGCTGTTATGAAACGCTTATACTATTGGGAGGGTATGAAGCGTGATATTGCAAGTTATGTAAGACATTGCATGACTTGTCAACTTGTTAAAGCAGAACACCAGCGTCCCAGTGGTCTTTTGCAGCCTCTTGAGATTCCATTATGGAAATGGGATCAGATTTCCATGGACTTCATTGATGGTCTACCTCATTCGAGGTCGGGCCATACTAGTATTTGGGTGATTGTTGACAGATTGACTAAATCAGCCCATTTTATTCCTATCAAGTCCAATCAGACTGCTCCATTGTTGGCTAAGCTGTTTATCAAAGAAGTCGTTCGACTTCATGGTGTGCCTGGTTCTATTGTTAGTGACAGAGATCCGCTTTTTACTAGTGGTTTCTGGCAAAGCCTTCAGAAAGCTTTGGGCACTAAGCTCAATCTCAGTACAGCATATCATCCACAGTCTGACAGTCAGACTGAAAGGGTGAATCAAGTTTTAGAGGATCTCCTTCGAGCTTGCATTCTTGATTTTGGTGGTAGTTGGGAAGACCACTTATCTCTTGTTGAGTTCTCTTATAACAACAGTTTTCAATCAAGTATCGGTATGGCTCCTTTTGAAGCTCTTTACGGAAGGCCGTGTCGATCACCATCTTGTTGGTTGAAATCGGGGGAAAAGTTAGTTCTCGGCCCTGATTATATTCGTGATTCTTTTGAGAGGATTGATATTATCAGATAGAGAATGAAGGAGGCTCAGAATAGGCAGAAATCTTATGCCGATCATCGTAGGAAGCCTTTGGAATTTTCTGTTGGCGATCTCGTATTCATTCGTGTTTCCCCGATGAAAGGTGTGGTGCGTTTTTGTAGCTCCGGGAAATTGGCTCCTCGTTATATTGGACCGTTTCCTATTACGGAACGCCTTGGCCCTGTTGCTTATCGTGTATCACTACCTATTCAGTTTTCGGGAATTCATGACGTATTTCATGTATCCCAGCTTCGTCGATACCTTCGAGATTCAGATTCTGTTATTGATCCTCATGTGTTGCAAGATCTCGAGATCTCACCCGACTTGTCTATAGTGCAAAATCCTATTCGTGTGCTAGCTTCGGAGGTTAAACGCCTTCAGAGTAAAGAAGTCCCGCTTGTGAAAATTTAATGGTCCGCAAACCCCAAAGATTGCACTTGGGAAACCAAAGAATTCATCGAGCGTTCTTATCCCGGTTTTCTCTCCTCTTTGGGTGGGGGTGAGCATTCTTATCCATCTTTTCTATTTTAATCTTTGTTGTGATGGATTATTTGTTATTGACTGCTTCTAGTATGAAAATTGCGGGGATGCAATTTTTATAAGGGGGGGAGTCTGTAACGACCGTGATTTTTAAATTACCGTCGAAATAAATATTTTAATTAGAAATTTTAGAAAAAAAAATAGTTGATTACAACTTTTTACTTTGCCTTGCTTGTTGTGAGCAAAGTTTTTAAAAAGCAAAGTGTGAACGTTTTTGTTATAGCAAAGTTGAAACATTTATGCTATCACCACTTAGTACAACTCGTCCTTTTCTTTCCAGTGCACGTGATGCCTTACTGTAAATGATATTGTAAAGCTAAGGTTTGAAATGCTATCATCATTAATTATTTTGTAGCCGTGTCCTTTCTTGTTCACTAGTATACGTTGCATTAAATGCAATTGTACAAAACCCATTCCAGCACACTTCATTTTGATTCATACACGGTTTGAAAAAATAATGAAAGAAAACAAAACTGCATCAATTAGTTCCTCTTTCTTCAGTTGCTCACTGGAAATGCATTAATGGTAGCTCCAAAACTTTGCTCCACAACGTTACTTGTGCTTACTGATTTGAACCAAACTACAGTGAGTTCAACACTCACATTTTCTAATTTATCCTTTACTTCATCTGTACATACAAGTATGGGCAACTTCATATTTGCTCTGACTATTTTGCGAACATTAAAAAAAATTTCCAGACCTTTAATCGATTTCATGCGGATACACTTTTGTTTCGTGCATGCTATACATAGCCAGGTGTTGTTTTATCCTCGTTAACATTACTTATGTACCAGTTTAGAATATTATTCTCAACATGCACGTAAATGTTGCACTTGAATGTCCAAGTTTCTTTATACTTTTGACTATTTCATCTTGAAAGGAAGTTGTAAAACTTTGTGTTATGTTTATGCAAGTTGAAGTATAAATTATTTATGCCCAGGTCGATTGTACACGTGTAGTAAGGTCAAACTTCATATTTTCATTTTTGAGTGCATAAGTGTTTATTGCCTGGCCACAATACATGCGTGCAAAATATTTAGTGCTCAAACCAGTAGTTTATTCATGCGTGTGTACGTGGCCTTTCAAAGTGTTACCCAGGGGTTTTTCATTTTGCGTGCATGCATCAATCTTGTGTACGTGTAACATACTGGCGTGAGTGAAAACATTTGGACGAGAGTATAAATCGTAGTATATAAACATTTTCGTCCAAGTCATTTTAATCTTGCATGTGTGCAACAATGTTTCGTTGCCCAGCCATTAATTGGTTTCTTTAACTTCATTTTTGTAAGATGGCATAGTACGTTCTGGCAGTTTTCATTTTAAGTAAGCACATGTTTTTAGGGTGCATATGTAGTAGTACATTTTAGTTAGGATGTGGCTACACATTAGTATTTCCAGGTGTTCCAAACCATCTTATTCTTTTTATTAATTTCATTTTTTTACATCAGTAGTGTGCGTATATATTGAGTACGTGCGTGAAAATTTTGTACCTCCAGGTCTATTATTTTTCTTATTTGCGATCAAGACGTTCAGGTTCCAGATCACCTGCTTATTGCATTTTTGTTTGCACGCGCAATATGTTTGATGAATATTCAGTATTGCAGTCTACTATTTAATTTACGTTGAACCGGTATTACGTTTTAAAACGTATTTTGTTGTCGTTATTTTTATAACGGAATTTTTACGCCGGTATTATATTTTTGAAGCGTGTTGTTTTGATGATATTTTAACGAATGAAAATTACTGTTGTTTTGACTTCAGTAACCGTCAATTTTAAAGTGAATTTTTAAGCGGTTATCCCGCAACGCTGATTTGATATCCGTTTTACGGTGTTTTGTGAAGCGCAATTTCCTCGTCGAAATTGCTATAGCTGTTGCTATTTTAATCACGTGTTTTTAAAAATCGTTTTTAAATAAAATTGTTTCGAAATTTTTTACAGTTTGCGCTTTCAAAAGAATGAGGAAGCGATTTAAACGCTTCAGCAAAATTGAGGACAATGAACCCTTACTTTTACTGATTCGTTTAATTCCGGACTTGTCCGTTTGAGAACGAAAAATGTTATTTATATAAAATACACAATTTTGAACTTTCAAGGAAACGATGATGAGATTTAAACGATTTAGAAAAAGTGCGGAGTATGGAACCACACTTTTACTATTTTGGTTAATTCCGGACTCGTTAATTGAAATATTTGATGTTTGATGAATTTGATGATTTTGTTGGGCTTTCGAGCCACTATGCTGGACCTTCGGGTCATATGATGGACCTTCGGGTCAATTCCCAGTACTAGACCTTCGGGTCATTTGTTGGGTGCAAAAAATATAGTACTTGGTAGGCTTCGGCCATATGAGATGCACGTGCGGCGTAGCTAAAACTCGCCATCTGCTGGGATCGATCCATCTTTTATGTTGGTTTTCTAGTTATCTTATTTTGATTTCTAGATTTTGAAAATGCTGATTTTCTAGTTATCTTTACTGATTTCTAGATTTTTGTGTATTGCTGTTTCGAATTCAATTGTGAATTTGGAAATTTATTTTGAGGGAGTTTAATGAGATTTCTTCATTTAATCAAAGTTGATTACTATGTGGTATAGTCTCATCCGAGACTATAGTTTTGTGTATAGTCCTGTAATTCCAGTTATCTTTACTGATTTCTAGATTTTTGTGTATTGCTGTTTCGAATTCAATTGTGAATTTGGAAATTTCTTTTGATGGAGTTTAAATTGAGATTTCTTCCTTTAAACTATGTTGATTATTTATGTTGAATAGTCTCAT
The DNA here is from genome assembly GCA_030737815.1 of Allium fistulosum. Lineage (NCBI taxonomy): Eukaryota > Viridiplantae > Streptophyta > Magnoliopsida > Asparagales > Amaryllidaceae > Allium > Allium fistulosum. Next base: position 1,181,467,909 of record CM060902.1, read on the forward strand.
TCGAGACTATAATTATTTGTTTAAGTGTAGTTTATCGTACAGTTATATCTGAAGTTTAAATTAGACTGATCCGTTTATTATTTTCTTTTAAATAATACTCGGGTCAGACCGAGTTATTTCAGGATAGTCGCTATCTTTGATTCAGTTGCAGCTTTAGCTTTTGAAATTTCACTCCATCTTTTGTCTAGACTTCGAGGTGTTACTTTTGGTTTATTGATTCTCGTCTCATGTATGTTGACGACATGTATATGTACATTGGGTTCATGTGAACCATCGATTGTTGTAGCATGTATCCAGACTTGTCTTCCGCTATATATCTGATATTTCCGTTCTGATGTGATTATACTATCTGTGTTGTTGTTATTATGAGGTGTTCTGGATTTTTCTTTAGCCACTGTAGTTTCGTTTTAGATTTGGATTGAATTATATCTTTGGGAGTAATTATCACAACCCCTATCGATGTAATCAATACTCGTCTAAGGCATAACTTACGGATGGTCGCTTCTAACAAGCCTTATTCTTCGCAATAGCAGACGTTATTCCTTATAATAACCTTTGTTATCGTGAGCATAGAGGTGGGGCGTCACATAATGCTTTAAGGTTTTGAAGAAGGATGCCCAAGGTTTTAATGCTTTCGAAGGAATGGTTTTTCAACGTTTTTGAAAGGAAGATTATGAATGGTTTCGAAAGGAATGTGTTGGCCCTTTCAATTTGGATGAAAGAAAGGTTTTACTTGGTTTCGAAAGGGGTACTTTCAATGGATTCGAAGGGGGTACTTTCAAAGCTTTAAATGTTTTCATCAATAAAGATTTGAGTAAAGAATATATAACATGGCAAGATGATTTTGAGTGAAGCATAGAGTATATATTTTCCTTGTTTAAGTTTGGTTTAAAGGTTTTTAATCAATTTGAGAAGAAAAGGTTTTCAAGGAAAATTTAAGGGAAGATTACCCTAAGTAAAATGACTCAGATATTAGAATACAAAATGGGACTGGTATAGGGTCGTGCTTTATATATTAGCTATTAGCCCCAGCTAATTTACTCCAAAATTCCAGTGTGTAGGGCTTTGTCATAGTAAAGACTAAAATTATGGTTACACACAGAAGGGAATATATATTTGTATACAGATAGGTTATTGGTGAGCCCGCAAGACTATTAGGATCAGGTGACCCTGGGAGATGTTAAGTTAGGGATAGACCGTCCATAATAGGAGTATTTAACAAATAGTTAGGGACAGACCGTCCAGAAGAGGAGTATTTAACAGATAGTTAAGGATAGACCGTCCAAAAGAGGAGTGTCTAATAGGTGTTAGATTATTTTGATTATATTGTCTGGTAGGCCCGAGTCAGCCAAAGGTTAATAGTTAACCAAACAAAACTATAGTGTTCAGACAGATAGTCATTTGTTACCTGATATGTATGTTTACTTGATAATGCTTTATAGTTTTAACAAGTTTTGGTTGCAGGATAAAGGTTTGCAGAAGATATGTTTCAAAAGGATATTAGTGAGGGGAAATCTGTTCCGCTAATTAAGCAGCGTGGTCTCACTTAATATCAAATAACCAAGATGTATACTATTATTCACACCAGGCTTTATGTCTGACTCGAAGTTTATGTTTTCCCTTTAAACTCTCGGGTGCTCAAAATTGATTTGAGTAGGCCGAGGGTTGAGGTTTTACAGGTGTTAGTAGGTTGACGAATAAAGCTTCCGGAGATGAGCAGATGGCTGACGGATAGCTATTTAGGAGTTGTTGTTTTGTTTTGTTTTGTTTTATTCCGCTGTGTTGTATTTAAGACTGTTATGTATATATAGTACTCTGATCAACCAAGGGGGCATCTTCATATGTCGCATTTGGCGTATTTTGTAATAATTATATTTTATCTAAACCTAGGAAACGATTATGGGATTAGGTAATTTGAATGTGAAACATGTGTTTTCAAATGTAATCAGTAAAATGTTGTTTTTTAAAATCTATGATTTTTTTCATATTCAAGTGTTTCTGGTATTATGGATACCATTAACATGGCCGTATTTAGTCGCCGAAAGTTAATACTATGGATGACTGCAGCATCTGTAGCGCTTAGCTTCAGGCCTCTAGATGGGGGATGTTACAACTTGGTATCAAAGCATAAGTTTATGAAAAATTTAACTAAAAATGATTTTCAAAAACATACTCCTAAGGAATTAGAGTAAGATTGGGGTATTGTATTTACTATATATAAGTATACGCTGTATCTTTAGTTTCCTATCTCTCTTAGGCTATTCTTCTGTATCTCACGGGGCTTGAATACAGATATGGATGTTAGAAGTGGAAGAGTGAATCTTGGAGGAAGCACCACCACAAATGGAAATGCCAGACCGAATACCAGGAGAAACTAAGGTCAGGCACAAGCAGGGAATGTTGGTTCTGGAGTCCCACAAGTGGATATGGGAGCTATGTATCAGTTTTTCGTGAATATAATGCAGGTTGGTGTTGCTGCTGGAATGGTTGGAGGAAATGCTGGAGTAGGAGTTCAGGAAGCTCCGGTGGTCAACCATTATGCTATCTTGAGCAGTGATTATGCTAGGCTTGGAGGGAAGCCATTTATCTGAACTGAAGATGCTATTGAGGTAGAGAATTGGTTGTTGCATTGTGAGAGGATCTTTACAGAGATGGGGCTCAATGATGAGCAGAAGTGGAGGCTTGCTTCGAGATAGCTTCACGAAGCAGCTTTATTTTGGTGGAATAGTGTGATGGCTGGAGTTAATGAAGAGGAGATGAGATGGGCTGAGTTTAGGAGAAGGTTTTAGGAGAGGTTCATGTTTGCGATGGTGCATTATGCTTTGCTCAGAAAGGTTGTTGAGTTGGAGCAGGGGGAGATGTCTGTTTTGGAGTATGCTAGAAGATTTGAGGAGTTGGCTAGGTATGGGTATGCTACTGTTGATACTATGTTGAAGAGGAATGACAAGTTCATAAGGGGGTTGGAGCCTGAGTTGGCTAGGGCTACATTACCTCATATTAGGGATGCTTGTGACGTTGTAGTGGAGATGGCTTTGAGACATGAGGTTGTATGCTTCAAGTGCGATAAGAAGGGACATTTTGTGAATGAGTGTCGTACTAGAAAGGCTAAGGAAGTGATCGGAAAGAAGAACGTCAGATGTTTTAACTGCGATCAGATTGGCCACTATAAGAATTAATGCAAAGATCCCGCTAAGGATGAAAGAGGCAAGGTATTTGCATTGGAGCCTGTTACTTCGAAGCCAACAGCGCAAGAGAAAGGAAAGGCGGTGTTGGGAAGTACGCTTTAGATTCGTGGTATGTCTGTTAGCGTTCTATTTGATACTGGTGAATTGCATTATTTTATATCTCATTGTTTGGTAGATAAGCTTAACCTAGAACCCACATACTTAGTTACTTCCTTAAGGGTTGCAAATCCGATAGGAGGGTATGTGACACTTGGGATGAAGTGTGACCACTTAGAGTTTGATTTGCTAGGTCATACCTTTGTTTGTAGTTTGCATGTGTTTTACTTTGTTGGGTTTGGAATTATATTGGGTATGGATTGGTTAAGTAAGTACGATGCTAGAATATTTTGCTGTGATAGGAAAATATCGCTAAGCCACCCTGACTGTAGTGATTAGATTGTATATACCGTAGAAAACCCTAGTTGTGAGGTGAATGCTTTGTTGGGTGTAGTGTAGTTAGAAGATGAGGTGAATTGCATTTTTGTGGTTAAAGAATTCACGGATGTCTTCGAGCCTGTAGTAGGATTGCCACCAAAACGAGCCATTGATTTTCAAATAGATTTGGTGCTTGGAGCAGAACTGGCGAGTAGACCGCCAAGTAGGATGACACCTATAGAGATGAGTGAGCTGAAGGTGCAGTTGGTAGATTTGGAAAGCAAGAGTTTTGTTAGGCCAAGTAGTTCACCTTGGGGAGCAGCCATAGTGTTTTCTAAGAAGCCAGATGGATCGTTGAGGTTATGTATCGATTATCGTAAGTTGAATGAGAAGACGATAAAGAATCAATATTCGTTGCCTAGAATTGATGATTTTTTTGATTAGTTGAGTGGAGCCAAGGTATTTTCTCAGTTGGATTTGGCAACGGTTTTTTATCAGCTTAGAGTAGCAGAGGATAGTATTCCTTTGACGGCGTTAAGAACTAGATATGGATCGTACGAATGGTTAGTGATGCTGTTTGGACTAACTAATGCGCCGACGTTCTTCGTGGATTTGATGAACCGAATTTTTCGAGAGTACTTAGATAGGTCTGTGTTGTTTTTATAGATGATATTTTGACATACTCTAAGGTTGAAAGAGAGCATGAAGCTCATCTTAGAGTTGTTCTTAAGACGTTGAGGCGGAATCAGCTGAAGGCAAAGTTTTCAAAGTGTCATTTCTTAAAGAAGGAAGTGAAGTTTCTTGGTCACGTGGTTTCAAAGAAGAGGTTGTCAGTCGATCCAGATAAGATCAAAGCTGTTAATAATTGGAAGAGACCAGAGATGGTGATTGAGATTAGAAGTTTTCTTGGATTGGCTGGATATTATCGGAGGTCCATTAAGGATTTTTCGTGGATAGCAGCACCAATGACCAAGCTAACGCAAAAGGGTGTGAAGTTTATGTGGACCGATAAGTGTGAGGAAGCATTCCAGAGCTTGAAACACTTATTAACCCATGCACCTGTATTAGTTGTTCCGGAGGGGAATCAAGATTTTGTAATTTATACAGATGCATGTGGAACTGGATTAGGAGTTGTGTTAATGCAGAGAGGTAAAGTGATTGCCTATGCTTCTCGACAGCTTAGACCGCATGAAGTTAGATATCCAACGCATGATTTGGAGTTGGCTGCAGTGATTTTTGCCTTGAAGGTGTGGAGACATTACCTTTTGGGAGAGAGGTTTGAGCTTTATATGGATCATAAGTCATTGAAGTATTTGTTCTCTCAAAAAGAGCTGAATAGGAGACAGTAGAGGTGGTTAGAGTTTTTAGCCGCTTATGGCTGTGGCATTAAGTACACACCAGGAAAGGGCAACAAAGTTGCAGACGCACTTAGCAGAAAACATCAGAATGCAGTGTTGGCAATGATAGCAGAGTTGAAAGATTTAGAAGCATTGTCGACTTGTAGAGTTCAGTGGTGATCTGAGGCCGATCTAGTGAAGGATCTGATGTGTTATCTTGTTTAGAAGTTCGACTAGTAGTGATTGAAAGGACTACTTCTAAATAGGAGGAGGATCCAGTGTTGGCTGAACGAATCAAGAAGTTGAAGGAAGGAACGTAGAGCGATGACTTGAAGGATTTTACTTGACCAGAATTGGTGGTTAAGAAAGAAAGGAAGGTTGTGTGTTCTGAATGTGGGAGACATAAGGAAGGAAGCTTTGGAGGAATGCCATCGTTCAAAGTTCACTATTCATCCGGGATGAACTAAGATGTATCGGGATATGAAGTGGAGTTTCTTCTGGGAGGGTATGAAGAGGGATGTAGGCTTATGGGTGAAGCAGTATTTGAACTGTCAATAAGTAAAAGCCAAACGTCAGAAGCCAAGTGGGTTAATGCAGCCATTGAATATTCCGGTGTGTAAGTGGGATTCTATTTCTATGGATTTTATTGACGGGTTGCCAAGATCTAGTATAAAAAATGAAAGTATATGGGTCATAGTGGATAGACTGACCAAGAGTGCTCATTTCATTCCAGTTAAGTCAACTAGGACGGCGCCTGTTTTAGCGAAGTTATTTATGAAGAATATAGTTAGACTTCATGGAATTCCTAGTAGTATAGTAGTGATAGAGATTCTTTGTTCACTAGTGAGTTCTGGAAGAGTATACAGGAGATTTTAGGAACCAAGCTCAAGATGGGTACCGTCTTGGAGGATATGTTAAGAGCTAATGTGTTAGATTTTGGAGGATCATGGGAAGTCCATATACACTTAGTCGAGTTTTCATATAACAATAGTTATCGGACTAGTATAGGGATGGCACCGTTTGAAGCTTTGTATGGAAGACCATGCAAATCACCAAGTTGTTGGTTAGAGACCAGGGATAGGTTGGTTCTTGGTCCGGATTTGGTTAGAGAAACTGTAGAGAAGGTTGAGTTGATTCGAGCTAGGATAAAGGAAGCTCAATTCAGACAGAAGAGTTATGCAGATAGAAGAAGGAAAGACTTAGAGTTCTCTGTTGGAGATCATATTTTTATTAAGGTATCACTGATAAAGGGTGTGATTAGATTCAAGAAATTGGGGAAGTTGGCACCGAGATTCGTAGGACCATTTCCTATTGTAGAGAGCATCGGGAAACTCGCATATAGAGTAGAGTTACCGAGCAGTTTGACAGGAGTCCATGATGTTTTTCATGTTTCTCAGCTAAGGAAGTGTGTTAGAGATACGGAGTTTACTATAGCACCGACTGTGTTAGATGACTTAGTAGTAGAACCAGACTTGACTATAGTTAGAAAGCCGATTCGTATAGTTGTGAGAGATGAGAAGAGGCTAAGGAACAAGACAGTCAGATTAGTGAAAGTCCAGTGGAGCGACAATGAGAGAGAATGTACTTAGGAGACTGAGAGCATGATTAGAGACGCTTATCTTGATTTGTGCGATGGTAGGTTTTACCTTTATGTTTGATTTGTTGGGACCTTATCGAAATTTCATGGGCGAAATTCTTTAAGGAGGGGAGATTGTAACACCCTATATTTTTAGTAATAATATTTAGGATATTTAATTAGCTAAATAAAATAAAATAATGTAAGTTGATTAATGAATTGAGATTTGTAATTAACAAGGGGTAGCCGTGCCATATACAAATGAAATAAAGAATTAAAATGCTAAGGCAAATAGATAAGGGGCAATATTGGAATATGCCACTTCCATATACCCTAAAACCTTAGACCATACAATTCACATGTTCATTCATACATTCAAAAACAAAAATATAAGCTAAGGCCGGCCACCATTAGCAAGCTCAAGAGAAGATAAAAGCTAGGATTTCAAGAGGAAGAATCAAATCACTTAATCAAGAACAAATCTCACATCTTTAATCACAAAGCTAAGGTGAATAATGACTACATCTCATTTTTCTTAAGTGTTTTCGGTTTTAAGGATAATCCAAATTATTTTGCATGATTATGCCATGTTTTTGAATGATTAAATGTTTATATATGCCTGTTGATGATTTATGCTTGTTCATATAGATTTTATGATATGTTTTAATGTGAAAACCCTATTTAATGACATCCAAATGCCTTACAATTTTAGATATACATCAGAAATGATATTTTAGAGATGGGTTTCAATTTTCATAATTTTCTGAATTAATGTGGATTTTATATTAATTTTCTAGTGTAGAAAATGATTATTTGGGTTTTAAATTATTTACGGCTAAATAATTACTATTTTGGGTCTGGAATTAATATATTTTAGAAAACATATTAAAAACGATTTTCTGGAATTTATGTAGAATTTTCTAAGTGTTTTGATGAATATATAAAATTATTTAAGGTATGAGACTTAAATGTTTTATATATTTATAAAAGGAGAAGAGGTATTTTATAAATAAATTAAATTGTTTATTTCTGAAATATTGGCAGCACTTTTAGAAAAGAAAATTTTCAACCAATAATATTTTGACAAACAAGGCAGGTTAGTTGAAAAGAAATTCTTTTTAAAGTAAAAATCAATTTTTACATGTTTTAGCATGTTCGCCACTTTCGGCACAGGGGTTCCGACCAAGTACTGTCGCCTCCATGCCATCGAAACCAATGCACATAATATCAATAACTTGGTACATAGTGAATTAGGCTAAGGCGAAAGGTACTGGGTCGAGACCATAGGTTCCAAAGGGGTTGAAGCGCTACTTTGCTTTTAAATGAAAATGCCCCTGCTTTGCTTTCGACGGTATAGCTTTCGACTTGATTTGCTTTCGACTAGGTCAATGGTTTTAAAAGAATGGCTTTAAAGAGGTTGCGCCTTTGTTTTTAAGTATATGCTTTCGGCTAGGTCGAAGCCCTTTACTGCCGCTTTTCTACCTTTCGACGCCAATGGTTTTGGAAGGTATACTTTTCTTTTAAAACTTAGTCGCTTCTCCGATGCTTTTGGAAGGTTGGTTTCGACACCATCACTTCTTTTCTTAGGAAATGCTTTCGAAAGAGTGCTTTCGACTTAAATGTTTTATGACCCTTTTTCTCAGTTGAAGGTAGAACCCAAATGGTTTCGAAGGAGTAAATTTTTAATGGTTTCTAAAGGTGTTCCCACATGTTTTACTTGAACCCAAAGGCTTTCGAAAGGTTTGATGTATTATTGCTTTCGAAAGGTATTAAAGAATGGTTTCGAAGGTGGTTCCCCAATGGTTTCGAGTGGTTTGAAAGGAAAGGTTTTCCAATGTATTCGAAAGGTAATGTTTAAAGGTTTTGAAGAAGGATTCCTAAGATTTTAATCCTTTCAAAGGAATAGTTTTTCAACGTTTTCGAAATAAGATTATGAATGATTTCTAAAGGAATGTTTTGGCCTTTTGGCTTAGGTGAAAGCAGGGTTTTACTTAGTTTTGAAAGGGGCACTTTCAATGGATTCGAAGTTGGTACTTTCAAAGTTTTAAATGTTTTCATCAACAAAGATTTGAGTAAAGTATATATAACATGGTAAGGTGATTTTGAGTAAAGCATATAGTATAAATTTTCCTTGTTTAAGTTTGGTTTAAAGGTTTTAAATCAATTTGAGATGAAAAGGTTTTCAAGGGAAATTTAAGGGAAGATTACCCTAAGTAAAATGACTCGGATATTAGAATACCAGATGGGACTGGTATAGGGTCGCGTCCTATACATTAGCTATTAGCCCCAGCTAATTTAGTCCAAAATTCCAGTGTGTAGGCTTTGTCATAGGTAAGACTAAAATTATGATTACACACATAAAGGAATATATATTTGTATACAGATAGGTTATTGGTCAGCCCGCAAAACTATTAGGATCAGGTGACTCTGGAAGATGTTAAGTTAGGGATAGACCGTCCAAAAGAGGAGTATTTAATAGATAGTTAAGGACAAACCATCCAGAACAGGATTATTTAATAGATGGTTAGGGACAGACTGTCTAGAAGAGGAGTATTTAACAGATAGTTAAGGACAGACCATCCAGAAGAGGAGTGCCTAACAGGTGTTAGATTATTTTGATTTTATTGTCTGGTAGGCCCGATTCAGCCAAAGGTTAAAACAAAACTATAGTGTTCAGATAGATGGTTCATTTGTTACCTGATATGTATGTTTACATGATAATGCTTTACAGTTTTAACCAGTTTTGGTTGTAGGATAAAGGTTTGCAAAAATGTATGTTTTAAAAGGATATTAGTGAGGGGAAACCCGTTCCGCTAAGTGACGTGGTCTCATTTAATATCATATAACCAAGATGTATAGTATTATTCACACCAGGTTTTCTGTCTGACTCGAAGTTTATGTTTTCCCTTTAAAATCTCGGGTGCTCAAAATTGATTTGAGTAGGCTGAGGGTTGAGGTATTACAGTTTTTAGTAGGTTGACAAATAAAGCATCCGGAGACGAGCAGGTGGCTGACAGATAGCTATTTAGGAGTTGTTGTTTTGTTTTATTCCGCTGTGTTGTATTTAAGATAGTTATATCTATATAGTACTCTGATCAACCAAAGGGGCATCTTCATATGTCAATCTTGGCGTATTTTGTAATAATTATGTTTTATCTGAACCTGGGAAACGATTATGGGATTATGTAATTTTAATGTGAAACATGTGTTTTGAAATGAAATCAGTAAAATGTTGTTTTTTAAAATCTGTGTTTAGTTTCATATTCAAGTGCTTTTGATATTATGGATACCATTAACATAGCTTTATTTAGTCGTCGGAAGTTAATACTATAGATAACTGCAGCATCTATAACGCTTAGCTTCAAGCCTCTAGATAAGGAATGTTACATTTGTACTAATATGATTGTTCATTTAGGAAATAATATAACTTTTTGGCATGATCGTTGGTTATTGGTCATTTCTCTTAAGGTCAAATTTAAAGAACCCATCGAAATTTGTAACTTTAAAAACTGCTTTAATTAAGGATATTTTTTCTCTGGATAATGATCCCACATGGAACTTTAGTTTTAATAGAATCTTAGAAGGTACAACTCTTAGACAATTTTCTTTATTATTTGCAAGATTGAATTTAATATTGATAATGAAAATGATATTATTAACTAGGAATGGGATAAAAGAAAGAAATTCTTCTCTAATTCATTGTATAAATTTCTTAATTTCTCGGACGTTATGAATAACACTTTTAATCTTATTTGGAAAGCAAATGCACCACTAAAAGCTAAGATTCATATATGGTTAATCATCCATAGGAAGCTAAATACCATTGAACTTTTAAAAAGAAAGAATTTGCCATTATGTACTTTTTGTAACTTGTATTTTGAAAATATTAATCATATATATTACGATTGTATGGATACTAGCTACATTCTTAATAATACTCTTAAAATCTTTAACTTTTCTTACAACCAAAGTTGCCGATTGTGCTTTTTACTGGAATAACATAAGATTTAATTTTTAAAAAGGTAATAGATTTTTACCAGATACTTTATTCACTAAAATATATTGGTATATTTGGTTTGAGAAAAACCAGAGTTTTTTTAATAATAAAAATAGTTATATTAATAGATTGGTAATAACATTAGCATCATTTTGTTTCAATTGGATTTCAAATCCAAAATATAGATTGGCTAAAAATAATCATTTTAATGAATATCTTAATAAGGTTAGGAAAAGCATTGAATTATTTAAACAAAAAAACAATATTTTTAACATTAATAACTACAACATTAGCATTTATTCGAATTCGAATGAAGATTTTACTAATCATCGTAATGTTCTTTTGATCAAAGGAGCTTAATGTTAAAAAAATTAGATTTTTAAATTTTTTTATAAGTATATAATTACATATTTTGTTAATATTTATGTCTCTTGATTTCGTGATCACTATCTCATAACATATATGTAAGTTAAGATGTTGCATAATGAGTTTGACCCTTTTATTAGTCTTACTCTTATTATAGTTTATTTGTTGTCTTACAGTTTTAACTCCATTTTTATTACACTTATTTCATTAGTGCATATATATGTATACAATTTTATTTTTATACATATATGTGTGTATTACTCTTATATTTCTGTTTAGTTCCATGTATAGGTACAGGTTTAGGCTATAAATGGTGCTAGAATGCTATTCGCAGGGTTTCAGAGTTGCTATTGCCAGGATTCCAAGATTGTTGTTCGTAGGATCGTCGTTAGGAGAGATTTCTTATTTCAGTACTGGATCATCCGTGCTAGCTGTGAGGCATTCATTCTCTAGTGGAGTTGTTTGCTGATCTCACTTGTTCACTTGGATGCACCATGGTTTATATTGGTTTCTTCTAACACTTAATTATCGGGCGGTGTCCTTGCCGGAGTTCGATACTAAGGTGTAATGGGCGGTGGCCTTGCCAGAGCTCATTCAAGAAGTTACCTGATATTGTTATCTTTGATTTTTCTTTGTTATGATTTGTCACCTGCCAGGCATGTTGGCAGCTACTTTACTTTCGGTAGTATATATATATATACATGTGTGCTTTCCTCTACTTTTGAGGATCACACATTTCTCTAAAAAAACAATTTTTTATTTTGCAAAAGGGTTTGTTTTACGAACTGCGTTTATAGCGATTATTGCTATACGACCCGTAATTTTAAAACTTGATTTGCACCCAAATATTTTTCAAAACTCTATTTTTCACTTTAAACTTACTTTTATAAACTTATAAATAAAGTTTGAAAACTGTCGGTAAAGTTTAAAACTTATAATAAAACTTTTCAAGGAAGTAAGTGAAGAAGCAAACTTATACAATGGACTTCGATGTCGCCAAACAAGCACTTAAATGCTAACTTCTTCAGCATACTAATTTTTACATTTTACATATAATCATATGGGCATGAACACAACATATTTACATGTCATTACAACATACAACAAGGAAGGTCCTAACTTTCCAAAACTTTACTAACTTTTTAATTTCAACTTCTATTTTCAAGTCTATATCACACATACCCAAGCGCACAGCGCGCGGACGCACGCACACACACAATCAACATTAATTTCATTCAACAAGTAGCATACTTAGCAACCAAGTAAACAACAAAAATAAAGTTTAAAACTTTATTTAAAGGTGCAAGCTTTAACTCACCCAAAAGCTACCAAAACGAGCCAAGCCTTCATTATGCTTTTGATCTACCCTAGCACACGAACTAGCCTTTGGAAAAATGAAGTTTTTATGGGCTTCAAGGGGGGTAAAATGGTTCGGCTATGGGCTAGGTGGCTCGGCCATGTTTGAATGGAGGGGGTATGGGTTTGCTTTGGTAAGGAGGAGGTTGGAGGAAGAGGAAAAAATGTTTTAACAAGGTTTTCCTGAAATTAAAGTGATAGATCTAATGTTTTAAAAACTTCAAAAATACTTTGGAGGCCATGGAAGAGCTTGAAAAGGAAGATAGAGTTATAAAATGAGAATGGAAATGAATGAAGTGAGAAGGAAAACAAAACTTTGGTTTTATATAAAATGCATAAGGTAAATTACCTTTTTGCCCTTATATACACTACCATCCTTCCATTCAATGACACATCATCATGTCCCTCCACCTCACCATGTAGTTTTTAAAAATTATGCCCCCCTCACTACATTTTGCCAACATGTAATAATCATATAAGTACTAATATTTCCAAATGCTTAAGGTGATGTGATGTTTACTTTTTTACTTGTACTTTTTGTTTCCAAATGCCTTAAACATATTGTTATATGCTTAAGCATATATATATATATATGCTGTTATATATATAATCCTACTCATTTATAAATGTGTATATTTACACTAAAGAGTTCACAAAGTTTCTGGTAACATTTAGCCGACGAAAAGTTGAAAATTTGAAAACGCGAGATCAATACTGTTAATAGTAATTGTTAATATTGAATCAAGGATTTTGTATTTGGACTAATCAAGTAGAATGCGGATGCTATTGGAATTTTGACAAAAACCAAATTCCATAAGTCCTAAAGTGATGTAGTTTTCATCAAAAGGATCGGTGTAAATAATCGTTACTATCAGGTACCGCTTATATTTGTAAATTGCATTTTACCAAAAAGATGCATAAGCAATAAATGTAGCCAAAATGTCACAATACTAGCTAAGGTGATCTGTGAACGTTACTATTACAATTGTTCAATATTAGTCGCTGATTGAATTCACACATTTGGGTCACACAACTGTAATAATGAATACTTTCAAAAACCATATGATTTAATTAATTTATAATAGTTGTAAATTGATTAAATTGGTTAATATTTATGAAATTTTAATTATGAAATTTTATTTGATTTTTTGAATGCCATTAGTATTTAGCAAGGTGCGTATACAAAAGTTATATATCTACATATTAATATACGACATCAAATCGATAAATTACTAAGTGAGTTCGGAAATTATGAAGGCCTATCTTGGCAAATACCTTAGTTGGCCATACATGATAAGGGTGAGGGAATTTCATTGATATTTAATGAGGAATTAAAGATGGAAGGTTTTAAGAAAGGAATCAAAAATGTTTCAATGATTCGTTTAAAAAAAAGTTTCTTTCTTTAATTCATTCTGCCGATAATTCATTTTCTTCTACTCTCCTCACTCTCTCTACAATACCCAAAGATTCCATGGCCTCCATGGAATAAAATTTCCAAAATAAAATTCAAATAATATAAAAAATATTCAAGGTGGTGTTTGCCTCTAGATGTTTACAAAATCCAGAGGTTGATTCAATCAAATCTAGGATCTTTATTCTTCATTCAAGGCATGATTTTTAGCTTTGTCTTAAGGTAATTCTCTAATCTTATTTCATTATGTAAGACATGATGTTAATACAGTTTAGATCCCTATATGCTACTTCTCTTTTGATTATATGTTCATCTTATATGTATAGTTTAGATTCCAAACATTATACAACAAATTTATGTATTCCTGGATTGTCGATCTAATTTTATTATTGATTTGGATATCAATGTTAAAAAACCCATTTTGATTTGAAACTGATACTAATTAATTGATATAATTTTGGAACTTATTATATACACAAACATAAGTAAGCTACAAGTGTTGACTACTTGAAATCATTTGAAATCTGAATACATGTTTTGTATATTTGTTGATTTTGTATGTAAATTCAATTGGTTTTTGATTACATATTTTAAAAGTTGTTTCAATTGAAAACTCATAAGCAGACTTTTGTGCAAAATCATAATCCTATTTTGAATCCTTCATAAGTTAAAGCTAGCTTTTTATTTGCTAACTTTATGTTTTAAACATATAAAACTTCAAATTTTATAACTTGTGTTGTTTTCAATTTAAAACATTATTTGCAATTATTTATACATATATGTATGTAATTTCAATTTAAAGTTTATAAAAGGAGCTTGTGTGTAAAATCATAAATTTAATTCTAAATCTTTCCTAAATTAGAAGCAGATTTAAAATTGTTAATTCTAGAATTAAAAACATATAAAACGGTCAAAACTAATTTTAGTATACATGCATGTGTATGTGTAAGTAATTTTATTATATATATATATATCTATGTATGTATATATATATACAATGGCTATCTTATATAATTAAAAAACCATGGATGACAAAGTCATATATAAATGGATAAATGTGTACGTTGTTGTGTAAATACTAACACCTATAAACTTACACATTATGACGACCCACATTTCAGAAGGTTTAAATCGACAAAAATCCACACATGTCCAACTTAAACAATCCGGAACATAGATAATCAATGGGGTTAATTAAGAAAAATAAGAAAAGAAGAAGAAAACAAACATAGAATCTCGCAGTGGAACGATAAAATATAATAATCAAATAAACAGTTCATGAAGTTGTTTATATTATACATTTGATTATAAATTATACAACATTTATCAGAGTTATATACACAACAGGGATAGATAAATAATGTAGCAGCCAACATGATGCAGGAATAATAATAGTAATAATATACCAAATCTTCGTCTTTGTCCTCTAGAATAAATCTTCAATAAGCTGAAAACTCAGGGCTGACCCGAGCATAATGAAAAGACAAAACACTCGAGTCAGGACTAAAATATTCTTATGTAAGTCAAATCAATATCGCATATAACATGAGTGTCGTGGCGTCAGAGATGTTTACGGGGTTTCACATCTCCTATCCAGTGTGTAACGTGCGTTCAATAACTCAAGAGATGTTATGGGATTTTCCATCTGTTAAGGATCCGTCAAAATATTAATACGTAGTAGAATACGCTACATATATAATGTCTAATCAATAAAATAAATATCAAAATAGCGTTAAGGTTTTACATTGATCCCCCTTAACGCGTTTTTAAGCATTGTCGTACAGTTTGCATATAAAACACATGTAAATCGTTGGTGGATAGGGATGCGCCATGATATGACAACACTAAATCAAAATCGAAGTGGTCTCGTATAGGGATAAAAGTATGACAAGGCACGTGAGGCAATGCCCAAGGTAGGATGCTACCAGTTCCGATTGCAGGGCTGGTGGTATCATATCGTAGCCATGACCGCCCACCGCGTCCATCCATCCCATATCGAGTCAAAGGGAGGCTATCCCAAATCAAGGTGCACCAATCGAAACCAACAACAAGAGTAATAATATGGACCGAGTCCAAGAAAATCGAAGAACGGATGTCCGCTCGGGGTAATTAGTCCACTTGGCCCTATCAAGTCGTCATGTTTTAGTCATTTCAAATTGGCACAAGTGTCGGGGTCTATCCATCATCGTTCTCTTTCTTCAAATCCAGCAAACGACGCCAAATCCAACCACTTCATTCTAGAGTCACCTCTACGTACACAGTTGTTAAAGTGGTTCCAATAATGACAGAGAGTATGCCAATAAGAGGCTCCGATCTGTTAACAACCAAACGTCGTTTTACACACCGGTGGTACTTTTATATTTTGAAAACAATTCGTACTTGATATCAAAATATCATATTCGCTTCAAAATCAAATTCTTTTCGAAATCACCATATTTACTCCAAAATATACCAATTTAGTTCGATGTGTCGATTTCACTTCAAAATTCAATTCGAATTACCATTTAAGTTATAACTTCGTATAACCCAAATCGTATTTAAATCCACGATTTAAATATAAACGATTCCCACTCTGACCAGTTTGGATTTTAAAAAATAGATTGAAATTTTTTAAATAGTTTAAAAGTTAAAATAGATTAATATAAAATAGTTTAAGTATTGAAAATGGTTTATATAGGAAGATAGCTTGAAAGATCAAAATAATTTGTAATTTAAAAAGATAGATTTTAAAATAGTTTATAATAAAATAATTTATTTAAAAACAGTTTCAAAGTCAAACTGGTTCAATTCCAAATTTCCTAATTCAAATCATTTTCAGTCTCAATCCAATTCAATTTAAATCGATTCAATTCCGATTTCAATCAGAATTAACTTCAATTCCAATTTCAATTCAAATCAATTTCAACTTCGATTTTTCACATTAATTCCATTTCGATTTTAAATTAATTAATTTCAATTTTAAATTAATTAATTTCATCTCACTTCCTATTTGGATTTAGTTCCAATTCAATTCTCAAATTTAAAACCAATTAAGTTTATCGATTTCGAGTTCAATTTCGCAATATCGACCTAAATCATTTGATTCAAATTAAACTTCAATGTTCGAATTTAGATTCAAATCTTTGAAATAATTCAATTCCGAGCTCAAGTTTGGAATATCCATTTAAATTTTCCTTTACTGAAATAACTTCAAAGTTTAAGTTAAAGTTCAAATATTTTTAAACAATTCAATTTCAATAATTCAAATTATATTTCAATCATGACTTCAAATTCCAATTAAATTCTTTAAAACAATTTCTTTTAACCAAAATTAATTTCAACATTTCAAACTCGAATTCATGATTAATTCAACTTTATAAATTCAATTTTCATTTCTTTAAATCAAAATCATTTAAATAATTTCAAAACCAAGACTTTTAAAAAAATTATTTAACCAATCCGGTGTCCGTATATAATTTTCTATCTTATGGCCAAGTGAATCGGTTATTTCAATTTAATTTAGGGATGGAGATATATCATTTCAACCCAAAATAATTGTCATAGGTATATATCATTTCAACCTATTTCTTAATTTATTTGAAATAATTCAATTTACAGTTTTATATACTGTAAATAATATACAGGATGATACAAGATATATCAAAATAAATAAACATCCAAATCATCCAAAATATCAACCAACGACATCCATCGCAATCAATCATCCAAACAGTCAATATAATTCACAACAATTTCATAGTTATTAATATTGGTATTTTACTGGTAATTAAATTCCAATTTCAAATTTAACTGTCAATTTTAATTTTTTTAACAGTTAATTCAAATGACAATTTAGATCACAATTAAATTTATCAAACAACAATCAATAAATTTATATCACTTCATAATTTCAAATTTAACAAGCATAAAAAAATTCTAGTACTTGTGAGCGTTATAAAACACTCCCCTTTTATTTGAAACTGAAAATATTTCAGCTTCAAATAAACGCCACTTCGATTCCACACCAAAGTCTTCGTCGATACGATTCCAACGCTGCTTGTTTCGTCCAATTCTGACAACGTATGAAGAAGATATACGTTTCTAAATATTGAATATAATTTATATAAATAAATTTTCTTTCTTTTTCTTTTTTAAACCTTCGAAAAATCGTGGCCATTCAATCTTGGATCTACAATCTTGGCCATTCTTTGCATCTTCCTCTGTGCATTCCAGAAGTATACAAAACCCACAATGTCGATCATCTACAACTCGATGTCGCTCCCCTTTCAAGCCACCAGCAGTCGATCAGCTACCACCGAACGATGCCTCGCACCCACACGCACCACATTCAGAGGCCGACCGTCCTCCTCATCACCGGCGATGAGAAAAGCGCTTCGAACGACAGCCAAAATGCGACCCTCTCTCTCCCTCCTCGCTGCTCCATTTACGATCGCAGCCATTGATCTGGTAGAGCTCGACGGGCTCTTCGTTTCTTTAGTTGGAAGATTTGTCTAATTGCACGTGGATTGGAAGAAAATGAGGGGAAAAGGTGGAAGTTTTCGGCCATTGGAATAAAGTAGGCGGCGGCTGGAATAATACTAGGGTTAGGGTTGAGTGTGTGTGCGTATATACGTGAATATATATTATTTTAATACTATTTTGACTATTCATGCGAAATTTTGGACGAACTCCAAATAAAGCGTGCCGCCTGGCGTTTATAACGTTTTACCCCTATTCCGAACTCAATGGAACATGTTTTAAAGCCTAATTCGATCATGTATGGAAGATAGCTTTTCGAATCGAATTAAAATATTAAATTTTCGATATTAAATTCAACGCGCTTCTATCACGTACGACCGAACGGTAACTCCAATCACTATGAAATTTAAAATCCGATAATAATACACTATTACGGATCCAATGGAACTGGGTTCGTCGAATTCCAAGACTGTGCCCTAGAAGGCTATTTTAACGTGTCGATTAAATCGTTCTCGAACGATTTTCAAATTCGACGAAATTACTTGAAATTCAAATTTTAAAAACTTACAAACTTAATTCTAATTCAAATAGAATTTATATTCATATTAGAAACCATTTCGATTCATATTAAATCACTAATTCAATTATTTACACTATCCCAAATGTTAAATTTCACTATTAAATTAATATATAAAATTTTCAAATTTTAATTTATCAACTTTTAATTTCATTCAAAGGTCCACTATCATCACTCTAATTCAGATAGAGTTTAAATCAACTTTAGAAATCATTTTTGTTCCCATTTAACTCCAGATTCACATATTTACCCAATTTCAAATATTAAATTTACTATTCACCAAATTCATTTAATCGCTATATTTGAAATTTTTAACCATTTCACTAATTCAACTAAAATTTCCATATTCAAAATCAATTAATATTTCAAATTCAACATTTAAAAATAAATTAAACGTTCAAAACCAAACGACCAAAATTCCTAGTCATTACACACATTAACCATGTACCATGTTTATATGTTGCACCTCACTATACAAATATAAGTGTATTTGATATGCTCATTATAATATAATTAATTAATAAATTAAAATGAAACTTCTTTTAATTAAATAAAGTAAGATTTTAAAATAATATAAGATTGGATCTAAGAAACCCATTAGACTTCATAGGCCCAATAGATCCAAAGTTGGACTTTTTTTTTGAAATCTACCTATTTCACCCGCTTTCGACTGGCCCAGTTCCTTCACATCATATCTAGTAGGAACAAAACCAAAGGATCTTTTATCACAAGAAACTCTCAAAGACACAAAGAGCGAAACTCATAAAAATTGATGTTACAATCATGATGCAAGCTGCAAATGTGAAGACGAGAAGAACCGGTAGAAACAGGGCTATTTTGGAAAAGTGGGGGAATAGAGTTAAAAGATTGTGGCTAATTAGGGTTAGAAGCGATTTGCTTGATGGGCCCGGTAAGCAGATAGGTGGTTGTGGGATGCGATGTAGAAATTATGAAGATGGGTTTTTGTTAAAGATTAACTCACTCATATATTATAATATGAATATACAATACGTTGTATAAGATAATGGGTTTTATTTTATTAGATGGGGTCATACTCTTTTTCCTTACTACTCTAGTAAAAAATTTTAGGAGGTGGACCATCTAATGGTTCTTTTATGCCTTAATAAAAACCAACTTTTAAATATATATATATGTTATTTATTTAATATATATTTATATATGTAACATAATTAGAAATTAATATATGTTGGCCCAAAAGTTATACGAGTATAAAAGGAAAAAGGAAATTATTTACTTCTTCAATCTAGCAGGTAGTTGACTCTTCATATTTCAAGCTTTCTTCCTCTTTGGAATATGTCCCTTTTCTCCTCCTAGATTGGTTTGCAAAGCTAAGTTATAAGTTATAAATTCTCTATAATGGAGGCTAGGATTTCTAGGTTGAACAGTATGAAAATAATGAGAGAAGAGGGTATGTTGCCATAAAATAGGTATAAAATATGTAGTATATTCCTCTCCTTTTCTCCTCACTTTGCTCTAGATCTAATATCAAGTTCATAAATACTATTATATATATAAGTATATATACACATAATAATTTTAATGGCTGCTATTTGACAAAACTTATGGACATCTATTAATCGTAATAATAACGACTACCTTTTCTTCATCTATCCACTCACCACCGCAACTTCGACCAAGCAACAGCATGGCCCCTTCTGCTCATAGCAATTTCCCCTCTCCTACCCCATCACCTTAACGTCAACTTCTAGATCTTGTTTTGGAAGTAATGGCAGCGCCACCATACTTACGACCACATCCATCACCTTTACCAAACCACCTCACCCCCTTGCTTTTCCTCCTCTATCCCAGCATACTTAACAAAATAATGCTTTGGTTTAAACTATAGGGTCCAGCTCATTTTAACAGTGGGTAAAATGGGTAAATTTCAAAAAAAATCTATTTGGATCTTAATGGGCCTATGACGTCTATCAACTAGAATTATATACAATCTATCTATTTAAATAAAATCATATATATTTAAAAAAAAATTATATTTATTAATTAATCATATTAATTAATTTAATCGAACGTTTATTTGAATATATCATGTATATATTCAATAACATGACCAGATAGTATAATAAAGTATAAACATGTGTATGACTATAAATAAACATATAAATATTGGGAATTATATCTGATGTGTGCGTGTGTATATTATACTAACATATGCATATGATAATTTTATATGAATATCGAAAGTACAAATACCTAAGTGTGTGTGTGTATTTAAATATACTATAATATGTGTATGTGTATGTGTATATTATTTGTATATAGATACTTATAGTACCATATATATACATATAGTTTAGAAATAATATACCTATATATGATATCTATATTGCCACTTAAATTATGTATGTATATATTTGATAAAAATCGGATATCTTCAAAGTAGGTGAATGCTCGGTGTTTAAGAGAAAATGAGAATAAAAATATATATATTAGATCTAGATCTAATCAAACTAGGATCTAAAGAGGAAAGAGCAAATGGTGACATCTTTAATTGATTCCACTTTCCCCTTTTATAAACACTCAATTAATAATATAGCCAATCTCTATATGAAAATTATGGTTTTATACTTATCCATTATCAAAACTATCTTAGCATCAATATTTTAGATCTGAATATCACATGAACATATATGTAAACAAGATTACCTTTAAAGTAGTCTCATAATTGATATACTACTCCAATAAAATGATTTAATTTATTCAAATTTCAAATATATATATGTTTGATTGAGTAATAAAATATTATATATATTAGTTTGAAATTAAAATTAACTTAACCAAATAATTTAACTTAAAAATTGTTTTAATTATTTTTAATAACATAAAGATGCATATATACAATCTAAAATTTTAAGCAAATTAAATTTATGAAAACATATGTATATTTCATTATAGCAAAAATCAAATGTACATTAACATTCTACTTCTATTATCCATGTGCATAAAATTTGTTTTATTTATTTCAAATGACAACACACAAACAGTTTTAGATCCAATAAGTGGCAATACAATATTTACATATATGTGAATTTGGGTTAGGGTTAAACATCATGAATGAATAAAATAAATTAGAATTGAACCTAAGAGAGTCCCATCCTATATAACACTTTGTTTTGCAAATCTTTTCCTAGACCGCTTGAATCATTACCTAATCTTGTTAGAAGCGAATAAACCATGCTGTTTAATTTGTTTACTACAAGAAAGTACGTTAGTAATAACGCCATTGGATAACACATTATTCTATAGCATTATTGTTTACTGTTAATTGCTTGTTTTTTTAGTTTATTTGTTTTGTTTTTTACATGTAACACTTTGGCCCCAAAATAAAAAACCCCTTCCAAAATTTTCATCTCCCTCCCAAAAATGAAATAGCAGTTTACCAATTTTCATCTCCCTTCTCTCCCAAAATGAAATAACACTTAAAGCAATTTTCGTCTCCCCCCCTAAAATAAAATAACCTTAATCAAAACCAAATTTAACCCAAGTCGACGGCGAGTTCGCCCTTCAGCGGTTCTATACTCCATCTCTAATCTTCAGCGTCACCGCTTTGAAGTCCACGATAATTCAAAGAACTTGGGTTGATTTGAAAAAGTCGGGCGCACGTAATTGGTTTGAGGTGATCATCTAGAACCGTAAATCGATTTGATTCAAATTTGTTCTTCTATTTTTTTTAGAATCCAAAATCGTCTAGAACCATAAATGCAAATTTGTTTTTGGATATTCTATTTTCATGACCTGTCTACTAGATAATTACAAGTATTGTGATTATTTGATGTAAATATATGAACTAAATTGTGAATTTATAGGCTTTCTACATAGTGCAAAATAAATTTTATTATTAACAAATTTCTATGTACATAAATATGTTTTTTGAAACATCACATGAAAGTTAGCTTAGAAGTGTTCATAATAATGATGTAATAACTGTTGATAATGGAAAAGTATATAAAGATGGTTACAAAGAATTAATATGTAAGATTTGGCGATACAATATTTTCAATTGTAAAAGATTTGAAAGATATTTGAGATAATTACTCAAATATATATTGCCTCTTTTATAGCATTAAAGTGAGTAATAAATTACCTATGTGAGAAGAAGTATTATTTTCGGAGATTGAGGTAATAAATTAAATCCCTACTTAGCTGATTAAAGAAGGAATCTTATCAAGCGCATGTAAATTGGGGAAAACTGGAAAATCAAATGGATAAACGTTTCCTGTATGAATAGGAGAATGAATGAGACATTGATTTATGACTATAAATCAATTACTTCAACCTCAAGTAATAATCTCTATATAAAGGCAGAGATTAGCATGAGTAGAATTATCTCTCTCAGTTGTATTTCTTATTCTTCTTCTCCATTATCAATCTTGTAAAATTTTCTTCTCTTAGAAAGTAATAAAATCTCATCTCCCCAAGTGGATGTACACTACCTCGCGGTATTGGAACCACTATAAATCCCATGTGTTATTTTCATTTATTGCTTGATCTGTGATTGCTTTTACCTGGTGATTGTCTGTTGTTTGTTTTTCCTCACCATCAATCCAGTCCTATTTGTTTTTTCCGCAAGGTTGGGTTTTTTGTTCCTTAGGCGATCTTAAAGGATTTTTTCTCTAATAGTCTAGTATCGGAGCGACAAGATTGATTAAGAAAGGGTGTTAGGCATTATGGTAGGAGATGAGGAGACTCCATCGGTTGTACCAAGACCCTATGTTAAAGGCACCTATATTGCATCAGGATCTAGTTTAGCAATAGAGAAGTGGAATGGTGATAAAGACTTCGAGAAGTGGCAATGGAGGATGAAAGCTATTCTGATGAGAAACGATGTTCATCCTATGGTGTTTGCTTCTGAGGAGTTGACGGCTGAAATTTCAGCCGCGGAAAGGAAGGAGATGGAAAAATGGGCTTTTACTACTTTACAATTAGCTATGGGAGAAATTGTTATTTCTGAGATTAGTGGTGAAACTACTGCTAAGGGCATTTAGACTAAGCTAGAAAATCTCTATCTGAAGAAATCTTTGACTAACCGTTTGATTTTGTGGAAGACATTTTTCACCATGAGGATAAGAAATGGTACTTCTATGGGTTTCTTTGATAATCTAGTGATGAAGATGAAGACTGTAGATTTTAAGTTAGATGAAGAGCATATGGCTATGATGCTTTTGTGTTCCATTTCGGAGTGTTACACAAGTTTTGCTAATAGCCTTATCTTTGCAAGAGATACTTTGATCATTGAAGATGTGAAGTCGGGTCTTCTGTCTGAGGACTTGAAGGATCATATGAAGGAGATGGGTAAAGGTAGAGGAGGAAGTAGAATTCAAGGGTTTTTTGCTGAAAGAGGGGGAGAGGGGGAGAGGAGAAGAAGAATTGGAATTCTAGGGGCGTTCCAATTCTAGAAAGCCCGGTAATAATTATAGAGCAAAGTCTAAGGATGGGAAGTGTCGCCATTGTAAGAAACCAGGTCATTGGAAAAGAGACTGTCCGGATTGGAAGAAGAGGAAGGAATAAGATGGTTCTTCATCATTTGCGGTGGATAAAGCCATAGCTGATGAATTGTTATCTGCAGCGATATCAAATGTATCAAACCATTGGGTGCTTGATTCAGGGGCGTCTTTTCATATGATGCCTAATAGGGATTACTTCAGTTCTTTAGTCGATAGAGAGGGAAGTGCAATCCTTATGGGTAATGATGCTAGTTGTAGAGCCATGGGAGAAGGTATAGTGCATATTAGGATGTTTTACGGAGTGATACACACTTTGGCAGGTGTCCGGTATGTTAAGGGTCTTCGGAAGTCCTTGATTTCTTTGGGGCAGTTGGCATCCGTGGGGTGCAAGGTCACTTTAGAAAAGGATGGTTTGAAGTTTTTGAGGGGTGCTCTAGTTCTTATGAAGGGAGATGTATTCCAGAATCTGTATTTGCTTAAGTGGACCATAGTTCTTGGAGAGTCGTGTGTTGGAGTTCAGAGATCTCGTGCTTTGGATGCCACCGGACTTTGGCATCTCAGGTTGGGTCATATTTATGAAAAGGGCTTAGAGTTTATTCATGGAAGGAAGATGATCAAAGGTGACTTCAACAAGTTGGATTTCTGTCAGGAATGTGTGTTAGGTATGCAGACTAAGGTATCCTTTGGAGTCGGACTCCATAGGTCAGAGAGGGTACTTGATTATGTGCGTATAGATGTTTGGGGACCAGTTGCTACTGCTTCCATTAGAGGAGCAAAGTGTTTTATCTCTTTTATTGATGATCTTTCTCGTAAAGTTTGGGTGTATGTGATGAAGGCTAAATCAAAGAGCTTTGAGAAGTTTAAGGCTTGGAAGGTGGATGTTGAGAACCAATCTGGTTCTAAGTTGAAGGTACTGAGATATGATAACGATGGCGAGTTTATCTCTAGGGAGTTCCTCGACTTTTGTAGATAGCATGGCATTGAGAGACATTTCACTACATTATGTGATCCACAATCCAATGGGGTTGGTGAGAGGATGAATAGGACTTTACTTGAGAAGGCTCGTTGCTTGAGATTGACGGTGGGCTTATCTAGAGGCTTTTGGGCTGAAGCATTATCGACTGTGGCGCATATTATTAATCGGATTCCATGCTCAGCAATAGATGGGAAGATTCTAGAAGATAAGTGGAGAGATAAAGCCATGTACCTTGGTTGTTTTCGTATTTTTGGTTGTATTGCGTATGTTCACTATACAGGTGATGATAAGTTAGAGGTTGGAGCATACAAGGGCATCCTCTTCGGATACACAGATGGTATCAAAGGATATTGTATTTGGCACCCTGTTGATAGGAAGATTTTTCATTCCAGATATGTTACTTTAAATGAATCAATAATGTTCAATCCTAAGAAAGACTTACCTACCACATCAGATGTTTCTGATAGGTCTAAGGAGATGAAAGAGGTTCCTATTGTACAACCTAGTAGTAGAGTTGTTGATGCTATTGAGAGTGAGTTAAATGCAGTTGATGTGACATCACAGAGTAGTCCACAGGTGCCTTCTAGTAGTGTTGGTTATGTGCATGAGACTAGAGGAAGTCCAGTTCAAGGTGAAGCTGAAAGGAGTTTAGGCGAAGTTGTACCCACTCGGGCCAGTCGTAGGACTATAGGCCGCATGAGAGGTATGGTGATTGGAAGTATGCAAACCTTAGCCTTAGCGATCAGTTTGATTGTGCCCTACATGTGGTTCATAAGGAGCCGCTTGATCTTGGGAAACTTTGAAGTCATTTGACAGTTCGAAGTGGATGTGCACTATGGAAGAGGAGCTAGAGTCGTTGAAGAAAAACAAGACTTGGGATTTAGTACCTCCTCCTCAAGGAAGCCGAGCCATAGGTTGCAAGTGGGTGTTCAAGGTGAAGGATGATGGAAGTTACAAGGCTAGACTTGTTGCTAAAGGGTTTTCACAGAGGAAAGGACTGTAGTATGATGAGATTTTTTCTCCTATAGTGAGACACACCTCTATCCGTATTTTGCTTGCTATAATTGCCGCTCATGACTTGGAGTTGGAGCAACTTGATGTGAAGACCGCTTTCTTGCATGGAGACTTTGATGAGACCATTTACATGAAGCAGCCTGACGAATATGGCATAGATGGAAAAGAGAATTGGGTTTACAAGCTGAAGAAGTCATTGTATGGACTTAAGCAGTCACCAAGACAGTGGTACTAGAGGTTCGATTCTTTTATGCTTTCACTTTGTTTTGATCGTGGCATCAAAGATGCTTGTGTGTACTTCAAGCATTTGAAGAATGGTTATTGGGTGTATTTTGTAAGGACCCGATTCTTCGACTTCCAAAAATCGACATCGATACGTCCACTGTATCAACTGTCGAGCAAACGAATGCCGGAAAACCGAATTCTTAGGGTTTAAAAGAAGAGGTAGAAGAAAAGATAGAAGAAAAAGAAAAGAAGAACAACAGAACAACATCAGAAACAGAAACAATATCAGAATCTCACATATCGCAGCGGAACAATATATAATAGATAATCACTAGTCTTTTAAAACAAAGAACTATATCAGTTTAAACATACATCAATCAGAGTCAATATACAATACAGTACAACAATGGACAGTTATATAAACTTGTCCTCATACAGAATACACAGCGGAATAATACAAAGTATAGGTGATACGTTTCGCCATCCAGCTTGCTTCTAAAGCTTCAGAATATCCAGAATATCCTGATAACATAACTCTAGGCTGCCCGTGTGGAAAATTATGGGCACCCAGAGTTTAGAAGGGAACAATAAACTCCGAGTCAGTCATGGTGACTGGTGTGAGATCGCAAAACAGTTATTTTCACAAAGAAAATAAAACAGATACGCAATGCTTTTGGAAAATGAAACTACCATAAGACCTCCCGCCACACACACAATGCAAACGCAGAATTGGAGGAGATTTCTTCTTATGATAGTCAAAGATGCTTACTACGCCAATCATTGGATTATTATTATTAATGTCTAGTGTAGAAAACATTTGAAAGTACATGTGATATCCCGGAATTTTGGGCAATAATCAATTTAATAATCTGTTTAAATAATTAAATTGATTTAATAATCTTTGTTAATAAAGATTTAAATTGGTTTAACAATCTTCTTTTATAAATATTAAATTGGTAAATATTTATCTTTTAAAAGCTAATTAAATTGTTTTCTATTTATAATGTATATATAATTGTATATATTGTAAATAGAAAAGCTTTGGATTGAATTTAACAAATAAAACATAATTTTCAAATTCTAATAAATTTTGGTAATTTTTGGAAATTATAATTTAATTTAATATAAAGATTTTCAAAGATTTATCAGATAGTTAACTATATAGTTTTAAAATACTTAAGGAAAATGTATAATGGTTTAAAATCATATTATAACTTAAGTTTTAAATTTAAATAAGATTTACAAAAAGGTTTGTTTTATTTCTTTTTAAATATTGCTTGATAATGTGATAATGTCTTTTATAAATTATTTAAAATTTACAAATGTGTTATTTCCAAACAATATTAATAATATATTGTTTTTACAAATAGATTTTAATAAAAATAGGATTGTTATTTCAAATGGAACTTGGGTAGTTATATATATGTATGTATATAACTTGATTTAAAAATTTAATTTTAGAATTTAATTTGAATTTGAATTTAAAGTTTTGAAATTCAAAGATAGATATTTAAATTGTTTTGGATTTTAAAATATTGGTATAAACTTTTATTTATAAATATAATTGGTTTATTTATTTTAAAATTTATCTACATATAAATAAGTACATATTAACTAATTAATTAAGCCTAAGTTTACACTAATCTTATATTAACATTTAATTACAAATAATAATTACTTTAAGTGACATGTGTTAATTTATAGGCATGTAAATATGACAAATGTTAGGAAATTTTACAAGTGTCACCTTATTTTTATTTTTATTTTCTTTAATAAAAACTGAATTTAATCTATATAAACATATATCTATTCACTTCTTTTCTTTTTCCTATCTTCACATTCTAAAAACAAAGAAAGAGTCTGTAACTTAAAAACAAACCAGCAAAGAAATCATGTTCAAAATAAATCAGTAATCATCTTCATTTCAAACAAGCAAATCAAAACCCTGTACATTTTCAAATCTGAGTTCTAAAGCAAACCTGTAACATTTTCAAATGCAATTTGGAAATTGTCAACTGCATTTTCAAATCAAGCACACAAGTTTCAAAGGAGCAACTCAGTTCCAAAGCAATATAATCAAGTAAAACCTAGAATCAAAAGCATTGAAGTGCAAGGCTTAAAAAAAAAAGGGATTTCAGTTTTCAAGCTTTTCAAAATGGAGGCTCTGTTCTTATTTAAACTGGTGAGTAAACATTGAATTTAAAAACAGTTTTAAACCTATGTTTATGCTTAAATGTTGTGATGAATATCTGTACAATATGGATTGCATGTGTTCATAGATATAGATGCATGTACATATAGATATAAATAGCTCTGTGTATATGAATGTTTATGCCTGTATGTATAAGTGAGTAAACAATTTTCTTTAAAGGGTTTAAATCTATTTTGAAATCTTGATGCATGCAATAATACTTGAAGTAAAAGTGGTGATAAGTGTTTGCATAGAAGTAAATATGAATGCAAGTATATAGGTATGAGGATGTTTGTATGTATGTCTGTGTATCAGTAAGATTGCTCTGTTCTAGTTTACAGGCTTCAAAACAATTCAAATTTAAATTTCTCTTCCCTCAATTCTTTTTAGACTTAGATACATAAACAAAGTATGAATGAAACAACAAGATATAGGTTTTAAAAATATTTTTAAGTTAAGTTTGAAAGTAGTTTTCAACTGGAAGAGGAATTACAGTAAACACTAAATATATCAAAATTTCGACTTGCATGAATTTAAGATTCACTTATATCATCCAAATCGATTTCGAAAACTATGAATTTTAAAAATAAAATCATGATTTTTAGTTCTGTAATTTGGAAGAATTCTTGGGTTGAACGGTAATTGGGTTTGTGGTGATTTCTGGTGATCGGAGCAAGGATGGTCGTCGTGATCGAGGTAGAAGGTGGCTGGAGGATAGGGGGTTGTTGGAAAAATACTCGCTAGGTTTTTATTTCACCATGGTGGATGAACGACGTCGAACTAGGGTTCGATGTCGGGTCTGGGACGAGGGGTTTTCTGAAGCTTTTGCGACGTTGATGGTTGACCGGAGTCGACCGGAGTGGTGGGGATCAAAGCGTAGTCGTGTGGTGCGTCTCTGAGTGAAATGGCGTGGGTTCTGGTGGACCGGTTCGTCGTCGGCGAGGCGTTTTAGTTGATCAGGATTGAGTGCCTGGGTGATCGAACTACTCGTTTTCGATTTTGGAGTTTGTTTGAAGTTAAGGTGGTCGATATCGAAAGGGGAGGCTGTGGTCGATTTGCCAGCGATGGCAGTGATGACCGGAGCGGCGGCGAACTCTCGTGCATGTGCACGAGATAATGTTGATGTCTGTGTTGTTAAATTTGGAAAGAAGGTTGATGTCTCGGGTTTTAGCTCGGGTTTGACTCGTGGAATTCGCGAAGATACTTGGGAAAAAGAACGTGGGGGAAACTCGAGTTATACTTGGGAAAAATCATAGAAATGCTCGGGTCTGTTGTTTAGTGTAAAGACAGGTTTTATAAAAACCAAAACAAATCAAATTTTATTTAAACAAGTTTGTTAAACTACTTCTTCTATAAATAATGAAATGTTTATCCAAGTTTAAATTAGTTAAGGTTTTTTTTTAAATAATTAATAAATGGGATTAATTTTGATAATCAATTAGATTAATTAATAAATGAAAATCATTTATGAATTGGTTAAGTATAATTACTTAATGGAAGTAATTAAAGAAATTAATTACTTAAGGTAATTAATTAAATAAATTTGATTAAGTTAAATTAATTAATTAAATTAATTTAAGATAATCATTTAGAGATATGATAAATATAATTACTTAAATGTAATTAGTGAAGTGTAATTACTTAGGAAAGTAATTAAAGTTAATTAGTGGATGTAATTAACTAAAAATGGTTTAATGAAAGTAATTTGAGTCTAATTACTTTGTATAATTAATCAAAGGATTAATTGAGATAATTAATTAAAGGAGTAATTAATTTATTAAGTGAAGTAATTAAGAGTAGTTAATTACTGAATGGGATAAATCAAGACTGATTAATAAATGTGGTTTAGCAAAGTTTAATTACTTAATGTAATTAATTTAAATGGAATAATTAATTTAAAGAAATAATTAAGGATAATTAATAATGTAATTAAGGGTTGATTAATTTAATTTAATTAATCAAAAATAAGTGATTAAAGTAATTAATTAATTGTAATTAATTAAGGATTAATGTAATTAAGTATGGTTAATTAATTAATGAAGTAATTTAAGATTAATTACTGAAATGGTTTAAGATAATTAATTTGTGAAATTAATTAGGGATTAATTACTTAAAGTAATTAAAGTATAATTAATCAGGACTGATTAATTAAGATGGATATTTAGAGTAATGATTAATTAATTGGTTTAATTAATAATTAAGTAAGCAGGATTTATAGAATGAAGTAATTAGTTTAATTCACTTTAAATTAATTAGATGATATAAATCATTGCTTAAGGATGGATGAATGAGATTGAATGTATTTCATTATTTGATATCTCTGATGAGATATGATTGATATATGATATGGATGTTTGGTTGAATTATAATGATAATGTGAATTATCTGTTTGGGATGATAATGTAGATTATCTATTGAATTATTTATCTTTGTGTATATAGATAAGAATTGAATTGTTTTAACCTTAAAACAACTTGGCCCTTAAAAGATACGTTTTGGATTTCGATGAGACCGGGATCGGGTTTCCGTATACCGGTATTCCAGGTCTGGAGACCCGAATACCACATCGATCCAAATTTACGATAGGTCGTGAATCTCAAGTGAAGATGAAGATTCAGAGTGCAAGGGTTATTGTCGTTAACTCTGAGGGTGATTCCAAAACGAGTGTAACGAGATAATGCCTTCGGTTTCGTTCGAACCCGGAACGAACTTGTATGGATTGAATGCTTTCAGCACATCGTCAGGCGGACGATGAGCATTCTAAGTGATATGTTCTGATTAAAGGTAATCGTAACCTCAAGCCTCATCAACCGGGAATGGCTAAAACAGGGGAGGTGCAGCAAGGCTTCGTGGGTAGCACCCACTGAGAGCAAGATAGATCCCTGTCTAGAGGTCCCTTTTCTTTTATTCGGCTTAGTGTGTGGTTGGTCGCGCCAACTACGGGATTGTCTTGTTCGGGATTATCCAGTAAGGGATGGTTCCGGCTTTGTGTTGCAGGGGAGCGGGCGTACTCCTCGGTACGGTGATCTAGGCCACGTACTGTGACGGGCGGTACCCCAGTAGCCCTGCCATTGTATGGAATCCAAACTCCAATAAGTGCCGTACGTATTAGTTGTGCCCAACTATGTTGGAATGTGAGATGTAAGCATTTCAGCTATTTCTGTATTTTACTTGAAAACCTTAGACCCTATTATAATATAACTGGATTTCCTATCAAATGTTTTGGTTAGCGTAAGGTAAAAACTTTCCATGTTTATGTGTGGGAAGTCTTACGTGATACCTTTGTTTTCAAAAGGTTTTGAAGTTAAACAATTTTAACCCGTTTACTCACACCAGACCCATGTCTGACCCAAGTGTTTATTTCTGTTTTATAAACTCTTGGGTACTCAAATTTTTACGAGTAGCCAAGGGATTCAGGTTTAGCTTTGACGAATATTTTGGAGGAGCAATGGAGCAGGAGGCTTCGGCGTTCGTAGATATAGTATTCCGCTGTGTTGATATCTGTGATAGTGTCTTGTCTTGTATTTGAGTTGTAATGTCTAGACAGATGTTTATAACTGTCTAGTAAGTGATGTATATGCTATGTAACTCTGTAAATTGTTGTAAACTATGTAATAGTTTATGTTATTAATATAATTTATTCGTTCCGCTGTGAGATCGTTGTTGTTGTTTCTTTCTTTCTTCTCTTCTTTTCTATTTTCTACCCCTTTCTTTCTTCATAATGATGCGACTTTCTGGGCATAGGAAGCCGGGTCGTCACAGTACAATATAAATCTTAGCCAGCATAGGTACCATTATAGTATGCTTGTTATAGCTGCCATATTAGACGGCAGGTTCTACAACTAAAACCGTACAAGGCTCGTATTGTTTCTTTGGATTTCCAACAAATGGTCAGGCTAAGGAACTTCCTTTCCTACTACCGAATGGGATCGCCTCTGGCTGGACGTCCCGAGCGACAAACTGCTCTCTGCCAAACAAGGCCGGGTTACCCGTGTAACTAGGTAACTCACGAATATGTCATACCCAGGTCCTTTGGGACCTTTATCCGAGCGCTCGATAACCAACATCACACATAATAAATAAAGTGTGTCCACATGAGTAAGTATCTGGGCTCCATACCATGATACCACCCCTTTCCAGAAGGAAATGACATACCCTAAAGGGCGCGACCCTCATAACCTTGCCGCAACATTCCTGTTTCGACCATTTCCGGGTTGTTGAGGCCCTGACGAAGTCTCGTCCACAAAGCTACGCATTTTCACAAAGCCACGCTTTGATCACAAATGATCAGATAAATGATCATCATCACAGCAACACTCAGCATGCCACATTACCAAATTGGGAATATATCGCTGATAAATTTCAACTACATAACCTCTGAGCTCGTACGTCTCAGAGAAGGGTGTTAAGCTAAGAGAATAAATTCTCCGCCACCAACAGAAATGTATTTGAAAGAAATCAGCTTTATATCTCAATTTGTAACGTCAGACACACAACCATACAAGTCTGTTCCAGGATCGAACAGAACTGAAGGCACTTCTCACGAAGCCCTTGCAAATCCGGATAATTTTCTAATCACGTCCGGACTTCCCGTCACTAAGGGTGATAAAACCTCTAAATCGGAGATCAGCCGATGTAGAGTAACTCGACGGTAATCCTTCCGTTTTCAAAAATATCCGGTCTTCAACACCGGTCATCAAATGCAATTCATAACGACGTATCACATATTCGGAATGGATTATACGACCCCATGGTCCTTTTCCGGCTAACTCGAATAGTGAGCGCTTATTCAAAAATAAGTGTGGCATTCAAATTCATCCAATTCACAACAAATACCCATTCAAGGTAATTATTGATAGTCGGTTATTTAACTATCAATAGAGATGCGCAACATCATCAGATTCCAAATAATTTTCCAAATTATTTTATTTTCCAAAATATCTTTACTAGATATATAATTTCCACACTTCAAAAATAAATCAACGCTTATTTTTGAAACGAATTCCCATTTCTTTTATAAATTCCATAGTGAATTTATATTTTCAAAAATATCTATTGATATACGATTTTCAATCGATTTCAAATATTCACTTTCAATTTACCTTTACAAAGATAAATTTTCAAAAATGTTTCATTTCATACGGGAAAACATTTCCATACTTATTTAATAATAAGTAATTCACAAATCTATTTATTTTCAACATTTGAAAATATTCGATATACTTAAATCAAAATTAAGTATATATTTCATTCTTTAAGGAAATCATTCTCTTAAGCATATTTATTTGAGTCAAAACGAATGTTACGTAAAACATCGTTACGACAACTCAAAATCACTAGTATAGGGATTCGGAATTAAGATAGATATGTAAATCCCAATACTAGATAAAAACATTTCCTTTCGGAAATCATTTACTATAACAACAGTGTTATACTCTACCATTTCCTTATTTCTCGAAAACGTCTATTTCAACAATAAATGTTGAATTCTATGATTTCGATATTTAATATATTTTAAAACATCGTTTAAAACATCGTTTAAAACAATTAAGTTCATTTTTAATGTCACTTCTCCAAAACATATCCATTTTACTTAAAAATATATTCACTGTCCAAAATCGTGAATATACTTCACTAACCAAATTTCAATATTTTCTACACATTTTATTTCAAGAATTATCCACTATCCAAAAACGTGAATAAAATTCTCAACCAAACATTTTTATTACCCATATTATATAAAGAATAATTCGCTATCAAAAATCGCGAATATATCCCCTTTTATAAACCTCTATGTTTAATTTATCAAATTTTAATTGATTTCGGATTTATAAAACAACGTTTATAAATTCACCTTTTTATTTCATAACAACTTTGATCTATAAATCTCCTTTATTAACAAATTCAATTTATAACTCAATATATATACACAAGTCCATATTATAAGTTAATAACTTATAATTCATTTATTTTTAAAGAATTCGTTCTTTTAAACTTCACAAAATTTAAAACTTTCAGATTTCATTAACTTATGAAATCCCATTTATACTTCATTTTAACACTTATAAAAACTTGTCTTATAATCCCAATATTTTAAATTTATAAATATCCATTTTTGTACATCTTTTATATACATCGTTTTTAATAATTCAAAAATCCCAATCCAAACCATTTTATAAATTACTTAACCATTTATTTGAAAAAAATTACCTTTCGGTTATATTTCACAAAAATCATACTTTTTATAACTTTAAAATTTGATCCGATGATGCCACAGCACCAAATAATCAAACACGACATCCAAACATCATATATCAATATGACAACAGAATATATAACAATATCTGTAAATAAATCAATACAGTTGAGGAATCCAGTTGGATCCCTCCAACCTGTTTCCCTGCATCCACAGATGTTAGCACAATACCAATTCCACTTCGAGGTGGAATATCGCGGTATATGGGTTTTATAAAAATATCATCCGCTTACTAACGGCGCAATAGGGTCTCATCCGCTATACAATGCGGGAAATCAATCAATCCAATATATACATATGCCAATATGTATATATTGCTATATATATATATAGATATATCCTACTATATCTAATATCACATCCAAACAGTCAATAAATCAAATCAATAACTGTAAAATCCGATTTTCATTCGAGTGAGAAAATCTCACCTTAGCTTCTTATTTTGCAATCCATTTCCATCTCAGTTTGTTTTCTTCCATTTTTAACCTTGTATAAACAATTTATACAATTTATTAATATTCGAAATAATCGGATAACAATTTTCATTTTGTAATTTTAATGATTCAATAATTTCATTTCAAACTAATTCTCTTTAACAAATTTATTTAACTAAGGTTTTAGTTTAAAATTAAATTTTCTTCTTTAATCATTTCTAACAATAAATTAAACAGATTTC
This sequence comes from Allium fistulosum, assembly GCA_030737815.1. Taxonomy (NCBI): domain Eukaryota; kingdom Viridiplantae; phylum Streptophyta; class Magnoliopsida; order Asparagales; family Amaryllidaceae; genus Allium; species Allium fistulosum. The sequence continues at coordinate 1,181,503,407 of CM060902.1, forward strand.
TTTCCTTTAAATAAAGTTATCTGTAAGGACCAAACAAATTAAATAGATTAATCGAACAAATTACTTACCAAATTCAATAAATTAAATATGTGTACAAATCTTTATTTATGTTTAATATTCTATGTTTACTATTTCCAGCTTTTATATATTCAAATAGACACACATATTAAAACTGAATTAACATGTACCTACGGCTACTAAACTTTCTAACATATCTATATGAAATTTTCAAGTTCAAATTAATTTGAGATTAACCTAAAACAAAACTGCTTAAATAATTTACCTAACTGTCGAAGTCACGCCCAGGCCATTGCTGCCAATGCTCGAACGCGAGCACACAGACCCCAACACTTCGCCTCGTCGCCTTCATCCACGAATAGTCGCGAGCCTCCATTGCCGAAGATCCATCGTGAAACCTCCACTGTCGAACAATCGGATATACCTTACAAATAACCAGCGAACTCAACTCAAGATGTCATATTCCCCGTCTCCACGCCACCATCACAGTCGAGCTACCATCGTGTTCGCCGAGCCCTCGCCACAAATCGCGGCTACCATAGCCCCTTCTTCAAAATCGTGACCCCCCAGTAGTACGTGCCTCCTTCCTCCTCTGACGAACGCGCGCCCACGTATCGGCAGTTCATCCTTACTCTAATCGTTGCTGAAGATGACCACCACCATGAAACTCACATTCGACTTTGAGAATCGAACGAAGTTTTGAGAGGAGGGGACGTGAACTTATACGAATTCGATTTCTGTTGATGATAAAGAAAAGAAGGTCTTCGGCCATTATTTGATTTCGTTTTATTTTACTTTCATTTGAAATGTTTTGAACAGATAAAGGAAGAGGGGGACGAGATATTTAAAATTGAACGAGGTATGGGTTTGCACGATTTTCTTTCGTGATTTTAGGCTAAAACAAAGGGGCGTGTTTTTAGGCGTGATTTAAGGAAGAACGTGCTGATGTTGATAAATTTAAATTTCAAATTTAAATTGAATCTCGATAAAACTTCAATGCGTTTACTCACCGTGTGCTCACATATCAACTCCGAATAATACGAAATTTGAAATCCGATAATAATTCAATATTACGGACCCAATGGAACTGGTTTCATTGAATTCCGAGACTGTGCCTCGGCACGCTATTTTTAAATATCGATTCAAACGATATAATTTTAAAATTGAACAAAACAGTTTGAAATTAAATTCTGAAGCTTCTATTATCTTCAGTATTAGCATTACGAATTTTTAAAAGCTTTTGAAATATTTTTCTTCAGTTTAAAATTGAAGATTCGAATTTTTATTCAACATACAATAGATTAAATTCTAAAATTTAATCGCCAATTCATTCTGATAATTTGAAATTCAAGTCAAACCATCATTCAAATATTTAAAATCAATTAAATATCTTCAATTTAAATTGTTCAAAATTCTGGGTCGTTACAATCTTCCCTCATTAAAAGAATTTCGTCCCGAAATTACAAGTTAGGAAAAATGGTCCTTAACTCGTCTACTATTTTTCAACATCCAAATAGTTTTATCAATTTGTCAAAACAAATCTTTCTATTAAAGATTCGTTATCAATTCAACTAAATTTCCAACTTCAATTATAAGTTTCAAAACAACATTGTTTTACTTCAAAATTCAAATTTAAATTTAAATTTTCTCAAAATTTTCTAACACTCTAAATTTTCGAAAAATTTCGCCAGCGTCTCCTTTGCGCGGCTAACACGGCACGACTACAAAACGTCCCTACGGACTCTCAAATTTCAAAAAGAAAAGAAAAGGCCAAGCGGCTGGACAAGAAATCAGCAAATCTCATATTGAAATTCAAATACTTACCTTTTGTCGAGCAATTCAAATTTACCTTTGAAATCAAAATTCCAATTTCCTTTACACACATGTATATCCTACTAGCCATAATATCTAGTTACAATATTCAAATCATTTTGCACATTTTATTACAAAATTTTCAACATATGCTTCTTATACATTTTTACTTCACTATTGAAGTTATATCCATTATCATTCAATTTTACATTTCAAATTTCATTTGAATTCAATTCACAATTTCAACTCTATTTGGATTCAGTTTAAACTTCTGAATATTGAATTTTATCAGCTATCATTTATTCACAGCTTCACTATTTTAAATTAGTTCCATTCACTAATTTAATTCAATTAGTACATTTACTTATTCATTTTAAATTTCAATTTCCATATTCAATTCATCTCGAATTTCGTTTACTAACAAATTTAAAACAAAGTTTAACATTCAGCTTTAATTTCATTTACTTGCAATTGTAAATTTATTTATTCATTCACAAATTCATTCATTTTAATTTGAATCTCATTTCTATCAAATTTCAAATATTTTATAAGTCTTCGACTTATTTACATTTCAATTTATCAAATCATTTATACATTCACTTACAATTGTAAATTCCATTCTTTTGAAAATTTATTTCTACTTACCTGAATTTATCTTTAAATTCGAACCATCTCTTTTCATTTAGCTCACAATTCAAGTTTCAATTTATCTAATTCAACTTCCATTTCTGTATTTCGTGAATTAATAAATTATCAAAGTAGCTTATTTGAATTCGATCCATTTCATTTTTCTCAGGTGTGGATTTTATTCCACTTGATTCAAATCTCATTTCATTTTTCAATTTCAATTCATTTATTTACAAATGTTATCTCATTTGTTCATTCACAAACATAATTTAATTTCATTTAACTTAATTCCAATCAAATTTCAAATATGTTATAAGTTATTAACTTGTTCACATTCCAATTTATAAAATCATTTATTCATTTATACATTCACATTACTAAATTCCATTAATGAATTTTATTTTCAATTATCTTTTTGGAATCCTATTTCAATTATAAATCACATTACAATTTTACATTCACAATTTTATTCATATATAGATTATTTCCTTATATTTCAATTCATATTTTTAAATTTCATTCGTTAAATGGATTTATCTTCAAATCTTTGGTTATTATCTTAATTTCTCATTCAATTTCATATCACAATGATAATAATTCAATATTATTATTTTTATAACAACCAAACATCCATATACTATGATAATTCATAGAAAACATTTCTTTTCTATACAAAAATAGTTTTGGGCAAAATTATTTTATTTACCCTATTTAAAGCAATACTGTGTCAGTTTATCTGGTTTAAGAGTTTAGAAACCCCTATCGATTACAGTTAGTCACCCTGCACCGACCAGAATCTATAAACAGACAACCGATAAGTCAACACAATACAAAACAATTTTATATTCAATAACAAATACGCGCTCATATCTATTATTACACTCAACTCATTCTAGAGTACTACTGACTCTATCTCTAATGAGTAACACCCAATAGAGCAGGGTTGTCGCTTAACCATATGCTCTGATACCACGTTGTAAGGACCTGATTCTTCGACTTCCGAAAATCGACATCGATACGTCCACTGTATCAACTGCCAAGCAAACGAATGCCGGAAAACCGAATTCTTAGGGTTTAAAAGAAGAGGTAGAAGAAAAGATAGAAGAAAAAGAAAAGAAGAACAACAGAACAACAGAACAACATCAGAAACAGAAACAATATCAGAATCTCACATATCGCAGCGGAACAATATATAATAGATAATCACTAGTCTTTTAAAACAAAGAACTATATCAGTTTATACATACATCAATCAGAGTCAATATATAATACAGTACAACAATGGACAGTTATATAAACTTGTCCTCATACAGAATACACAGCGGAATAATACAAAGTATAGGTGATACGTTTCGCCATCCAGCTTGCTTCTAAAGCTCCAGAATATCCTGATAACATAACTCTAGGCTGCCCGTGTGGAAAATTATGGGCACCCAGAGTTTAGAAGGGAACAATAAACTCCGAGTCAGTCATGGTGACTGGTGTGAGATCGCAAAACAGTTATTTTCACAAAGAAAATAAAACAGATACGCAATGCTTTTGGAAAATGAAACTACCATAAGACCTCCCGCCACACACACAATGCAAACGCAGAATTGGAGGAGATTTCTTCTTATGATAGTCAAAGATGCTTACTACGCCAATCATTGGATTATTATTATTAATGTCTAGTGTAGAAAACATTTTGAAAGTACAATATAAATCTTAGCCAGCATAGGTACCATTATAGTATGCTTGCTATAGCTGCCATATTAGATGGCGGGTTCTACAACTAAAACCGTACAAGGCTCGTATTGTTTCTTTGGATTTCCAACAAATGGTCAGGCTAAGGAACTTCCTTTCCTACTACCGAATGGGATCGCCTCTGGCTGGACGTCCCAAGAGACAAACTGCTCTCTGCCAAAACAAGGCCGGGTTACCCCTGTAACTAGGTAACTCACGAATATGTCATCCCCCGGTCCTTTGGGACCTTTATCCGAGCGCTCGATAACCAACATCACACATAATAAATAAAGTGTGTCCACATGAGTAAGTATCTGGGCTCCATACCATGATACCACCCCTTTCCAGAAGGAAATGACATACCCTAAAGGGCGCGACCCTCATAACCTTGCCGCAACATTCCTGTTTCGACCATTTCCGGGTTGTTGAGGCCCTGACGAAGTCTCGTCCACAAAGCTACGCATTTTCACAAAGCCACGCTTTGATCACAAATGATCAGATAAATGATCATCATCACAGCAACACTCAGCATGCCACATTACCAAATTGGGAATATATCGCTGATAAATTTCAACTACATAACCTCTGAGCTCGTACGTCTCAGAGAAGGGTGTTAAGCTAAGAGAATAAATTCTCCGCCACCAACAGAAATGTATTTGAAAGAAATCAGCTTTATATCTCAATTTGTAACGTCAGACACACAACCATACAAGTCTGTTCCAGGATCGAACAGAACTGAAGGCACTTCTCACGAAGCCCTTGCAAATCCGGATAATTTTCTAATCACGTCCGGACTTCCCGTCACTAAGGGTGATAAAACCTCTAAATCGGAGATCAGCCGATGTAGAGTAACTCGACGGTAATCCTTCCGTTTTCAAAAATATCCGGTCTTCAACACCGGTCATCAAATGCAATTCATAACGACGTATCACATATTCGGAATGGATTATACGACCCCGTGGTCCTTTCCCGGCTAACTCGAATAGTGAGCGCTTATTCAAAAATAAGTGTGGCATTCAAATTCATCCAATTCACAACAAATACCCATTCAAGGTAATTATTGATAGTCAGTTATTTAACTATCAATAGAGATGCGAAACATCATCAGATTCCAAATAATTTTCCAAATTATTTTATTTTCCAAAATATCTTTACTAGATATATAATTTCCACACTTCAAAAATAAATCAACGCTTATTTTTGAAACGAATTCCCATTTCTTTTATAAATTCCATAGTGAATTTATATTTTCAAAAATATCTACTGATATACGATTTTCAATCGATTTCAAATATTCACTTTCAATTTACCTTCACAAAGATAAATTTTCAAAAACGTTTCATTTCATATTGGAAAACATTTCCATACTTATTTAATAATAAGTAATTCACAAATCTATTTATTTTCAACATTTGAAAATATTCGATATACTTAAATCAAAATTAAGTATATATTTCATTCTTTAGGGAAATCATTCTCTTAAGCATATTTATTTGAGTCAAAACGAATGTTACGTAAAACATCGTTACGACGACTCAAAATCACTAGTATAGGGATTCGGAATTAAGATGATATGTAAATCCGAATACTAGATAAAAACATTTCCTTTCAGAAATCATTTACTATAACAACAGTGTTATAGTCTACCATTTCCTTATTTCTCGAAAACGTCTATTTCAACAATAAATGTTGAATTCTATGATTTCGATATTTAATATATTTTAAAGCATCGTTTAAAACAATTAAGTTCATTTTTAATGTCACTTCTCCAAAACATATCCATTTTACTTAAAAATATATTCACTGTCCAAAATCGTGAATATACTTCACTAACCAAATTTCAATATTTTCTACACATTTTATTTCAAGAATTATCCACTATCCAAAAACGTGAATAAAATTCTCAACCAAACATTTTTATTACCCATATTATATAAACAATAATTCGCTATCAAAAATCGCGAATATATCCCCTTTAATAAACCTCTATGTTTAATTTATCAAATTTTAATTGATTTCGGATTTATAAAACAACGTTTATAAATTCACCTTTATATTTCATAACAACTTTGATCTATAAATCTCCTTTATTAACAAATTCAATTTATAACTCAATATATATACACAAGTCCATATTATAAGTTAATAACTTATAATTCATTTATTTTTAAAGAATTCGTTCTTTTAAACTTCACAAAATTTAAAACTTTCAGATTTCATTAACTTATGAAATCCCATTTATACTTCATTTTAACACTTATAAAAACTTGTCTTATAATCCCAATATTTTAAATTTATAAATATCCATTTTTGTACATCTTTTATATACATCGTTTTTAATAATTCAAAAATCCCAATCCAAACCATTTTATAAATTACTTAACCATTTACTTCAAAAAAAATTACCTTTCGGTTATATTTCACAAAAATCATTCTTTTTATAACTTTAAAATTTGATCCGATGATGCCACAGCACCAAATAATCAAACACGACATCCAAACATCATATATCAATATGACAACAGAATATATAACAATATCTGTAAATAAATCAATACAGTTGAGGAATCCAGTTGGATCCCTCCAACCTGTTTCCCTGCATCCACAGATGTTAGCACAATACCAATTCCACTTCGAGGTGGAATATCGCGGTATATGGGTTTTATAAAAATATCATCCGCTTACTAACGGCGCAATAGGGTCTCATCCGCTATACAATGCGGGAAATCAATCAATCCAATATATACATATGCCAATATGTATATATTGCTATATATATATATATATAGATATATCCTACTATATCTAATATCACATCCAAACAGTCAATAAATCAAATCAATAACTGTAAAATCCAATTTTCATTCGAGTGAGAAAATATCACCTTAGCTTCTTATTTTGCAATCCATTTCCATCTCAGTTTGTTTTCTTCCATTTTTAACCTTGTATAAACAATTTATACAATTTATTAATATTCGAAATAATCGGATAACAATTTTCATTTTGTAATTTTAATGATTCAATAATTTCATTTCAAACTAATTCTCTTTAACAAATTTATTTAACTAAGGTTTTAGTTTAAAATTAATTTTTCTTCTTTAATCATTTCTAACAATAAATTAAACATATTTCTTTCCTTTAAATAAAGTTATCTGTAAGGACTAAACAAATTAAATAGATTAATCGAACAAATTACTTACCAAATTCAATAAATTAAATATGTGTACAAATCTTTATTTATGTTTAATATTCTATGTTTACTGTTTCCAGCTTTTATATATTCAAATAGACACACATATTAAAACTGAATTAACATGTACCTGCGGCTACTAAACTTTCTAACATATCTATATGAAATTTTCAAGTTCAAATTAATTTGAGATTAACCTAAAACAAAACTGCTTAAATAATTTACCTAACTGTCGAAGTCACGCCCAGGCCATTGCTGCCGATGCTCGAACGCGAGCACACAGACCCCAACACTTCGCCTCGTCGCCTTCATCCACGAAAAGTCGCGAGCCTCCATTGCCGAAGATCCATCGCGAAACCTCCACTGTCGAACAATCGAATATACCTTACAAATAACCAGCGAACTCAACTCGAGATGTCATATTCCCCGTCTCCACGCCACCATCACAGTCGAGCTACCATCGTGTTCGCCGAGCCCTCGCCACAAATCATGACTGCCATAGCCCCTTCTTCAAAATCGTGACCCCCCAGTAGTACGTGCCTCCTTCCTCCTCTGACGAACGCGCGCCCACGTATCGGCAGTTCATGCTTACTCTAATCGTTGCTGAAGATGACCACCACCGTGAAACTCACATTCGACTTTGAGAATCGAACGAAGTTTTGAGAGGAGGGGACGTGAACTTATACGAATTCGATTTCTGTTGATGATAAAGAAAAGAAGGTCTTCGACCATTATTTGATTTCGTTTTATTTTACTTTCGTTTGAAATGTTTTGAACAGATAAAGGAAGAGGGGGACGAGATATTTTAAATTGAACGAGGTATGGGTTTGCACGATTTTCTTTCATGATTTTAGGCTGAAACAAAGGGGCGTGTTTTTAGGCGTGATTTAAGGAAGAACGTGCTGATGTTGATAAATTTAAATTTCAAATTTAAATTGAATCTCGATAAAACTTCAATGCGTTTACTCACCGTGTGCTCACATATCAACTCCGAATAATAAGAAATTTGAAATCCGATAATAATTCAATATTACGGACCCAATGGAACTGGTTTCGTCGAATTCCGAGACTGTGCTCCGGCACGCTATTTTTAAATATCGATTCAAACGATATAATTTTAAAATTGAACAAAACAGTTTGAAATTAAATTCTGAAGCTTCTATTATCTTCAGTATTATCATTACGAATTTTTAAAAGCTTTTGAAATATTTTTCTTCAGTTTAAAATTGAAGATTCGAATTTTTATTCAACATACAATAGATTAAATTCTAAAATTTAATCGCCAATTCATTCTGATAATTTGAAATTCAAGTCAAACCATCATTCAAATATTTAAAATCAATTAAATATCTTCAATTTAAATTGTTCAAAATTCTGGGTCGTTACAATCTTCCCTCCTTAAAAGAATTTCGTTCCGAAATTACAAGTTAGGAAAAATGGTCCTTAACTCGTCTACTATTTTTCAACATCCAAATAGTTTTATCAATTTGTCAAAACAAATCTTTCTATTAAAGATTCGTTATCAATTCAACTAAATTTCCAACTTCAATTATAAGTTTCAAAACAACATTGTTTTACTTCAAAATTCAAATTTAAATTTAAATTCAAATTTTCTCAAAATTTTCTAACACTCTAAATTTTCGAAAAATTTCGCCAGCGTCTCCTTTGCGCGGCTAACACGGCACGACTACAAAACGTCCCTACGGACTCTCAAATTTCAAAAAGAAAAGAAAAGGCCAAGCAGCTGGACAAGAAATCAGCAAATCTCATATTGAAATTCAAATACTTACCTTTTGTCGAGCAATTCAAATTTATCTTTGAAATCAAAATTCCAATTTCCTTTATACACTATGGAAGAGGAGCTAGAGTCGTTTAACTTTGAAGTCATTTGACAGTTCGAAGTGGATGTGCACTATGGAAGAGGAGCTAGAGTCGTTGAAGAAAAATAAGACATGGGATTTAGTACCTCCTCCTCAAGGAAGCCGAGCCATAGGTTGCAAGTGGGTGTTCAAGGTGAAAGATGATGGAAGTTACAAGGCTAGACTTGTTGCTAAAGGGTTTTCACAGAGGAAAGGACTGTAGTATGATGAGATTTTTTCTCCTATAGTGAGACACACCTCTATCCGTATTTTGCTTGCTATAATTGCCGCTCATGACTTGGAGTTGGAGCAACTTGATGTGAAGACCGCTTTCTTGCATGTAGACTTTGATGAGACCATTTACATGAAGCAGCCAGACGAATATGGCATAGATGGAAAAGAGAATTGGGTTTGCAAGCTGAAGAAGTCATTGTATGGACTTAAGCAGTCACCTAGACAGTGGTACTAGAAGTTTGATTCTTTTATGCTTTCACTTTGTTTTGATCGTAGCATCAAAGATGCTTGTGTGTACTTCAAGCATTTGAAGAATGGTTATTGGGTGTATTTACTCTTGTATGTGGATGATATGTTGATTGCTTCCAAGGACACAGCTGAAATTGTTAGTTTGAAGTTAAAGCTTAAGGCGGAATTCGAGATGAAAGAACTTGGAGAAGCAAGGAAGATTTTGGGTATGGAAATCCAAAGGAATAGGAAGCTTGGACTTTTGAGGCTCACTCAAAAGAATATATTCTAAAAGTTCTTGCTCAGTTTAGCATGGAAGGAGCAAAGGCAATTAGCACACCCATGCCTTTGCACATACAACTTTCTAGTAGAGGCTCTCCGATCTCGAAGAAGGACAAGGCTTATATGGAGAAGGTTCCCTATGCGAGTGCAGTTGGTAATCTGATGTATGTCATGGTTTGCACTAGGCTTGACATTGCATAAGCAGTTGGATTGGTGAGTATATTCATATCAAATCCAGGAAAGACGCATTGGGAGGCAGCGAAGTATATTTTCAGATATCTTAGAGGGACTCCAGACCATGGGCTTGTCTTTATTGGCAGAGACAAAGATTTCAACTTGGTTGGATTTTGTAATTCTAACTATAACGGTGATAGAGATCAAAGGAATTCAACCCCAGGTTAAGTGTTCACCATTGGTGAGACAGCTATTAGGAGAGCGATTTGCAGACGATTATGGCTTTGTCTACTACAGAGGCAGAGCTTATAGCTCAGGTTTGATGTGAACGTAAAAGTGCATATTTTTTCTTCCATATTTAATCTACTTTTATTTATATAAATAAGCATATTACAGTATTTTACATGTTTAAACCAAAATTTATATTGTTTTCAAATCATCATTTATTCATCTTCATTTGGGCGTAAAATGGTAAATATATATATGATTTAATTTGAGAAAAATTATTGCACATTTTTATTTTTATTTGTAGGAAATGGAGAGCAAATATAAATAGGTTTCATGGATAAATGCATGCATATATGATGAAGGCAAATGAAGAAGGGAAATAAATGAATTCATGCAACATGGAGGAGCCCACAAACCCACTACCATATGGTCCACAATTAAAAGCACATGCACATGTTAATGAAGATTTAAGGGCATGTTGTGGGGATTAATTAATTCCCTAATGATTACTTGGAGATTACACTTCCTAAAGGGCATTTTAGGTAGTCCCCTAAAATATGAATTAGGGTTTTAAGCATGTATAAATACCCCTTATGACTTATGTAATTATCTTCTTACCTTTCATGGAAGTTGTAACCACAAATTCAAAAATAAATAAAAGTTTCTTTCATGTCTTCTTAGCCTTGTTTTTACTTTCATGCAATTTCTATTTATGTTTTCTTTTATGCTCTTTTATTCTCTTATGCTCTCTTTTAATTATTGTAATTAGTTTAGCTTTATTTCGTGCAAGTAGTTAGCTCTCTTTTATTTTAATAGCTCTCATTTTCCTTCTCTTTTTATGTTGAAATCATTTTATGTTAACATGAATTCAATTATGTGTAGCTAAACCCCTTCAATTTAGGGTTGATGAAGCTCTCATAATTCATAATGAATCAACAAAATGAATTCATATTATGATCTTTCTTTTTTGTGCTTAATGACATGTTGATGTTTATGTGATTTTGTGTTTAATGTTGAGTTTGATAGCATATGTTGTTCAAAACAAATAGGCTATGCTTAGTCATATGAATCACTAATTACCACTTCATCTACATATGATTAGGTAATGAAAATATAATTAGAATCAAAATTTGATGGTTTATATTACTAATTAAATAGTAAGTAAGCCATGCTTAAAATAGATTCTACTTTTAATTTCATGTCATTTTTAATAAAGTTAGTAAGTGGGTTAGAGGTTGGATTAGAGTTTGATGATTTAAGCGTTTTAACTAATAACACAATTAGGCCATGCTTATGATAAATGCATCAATTAAGTCAAAAATGAAAAAAAGAAAAGAAAAGATCATAACTTCATGAATGTTGATTTATATGATCATGAGAGTAGATTTGCTCCTAAATTGCTTTTTATCTCATATTTAGTTTTCAAACTTCTTTTTGTTAGCCTTTTTTTTTAGCAATTTTAGTTAACACATCTCCAAACATTGGTCTAATTTGATTGAGTAGAATTTAAAATTAATTCATTTCCCTGTGGATCGACCTGTACTTGCATACATACTACAATTGTACGTCGTGCACTTGCTATTTTAATGATAATATTTTTAACGGCAATTTTCTAACCGATAGAAAATCTGTCGTTTTAACAAGTTTTTGGCGTCGTTGCCGGGGAATTGCAATTTGATTTTAATTCTACTCTTTGAATTATTTTTGTTTTTTAATTTACGTTTTGTGTTTTGTTTTTCTTTAGAAAAAAGAAGAAAAATATTGTTAAGCATTTGTTTTTCTTTGTTTTCATTTGTTTTGACTTAGTTATGTTTGTTTTTGTTTTGTTTTATTTCTATTGCATTTAAAAAAAACAACAAACACAATTTTATTTCAAAACAAATATAGTTCACTTCATTTGTTTTTACATTTTCAAAACAACATACACAACTACATTTTCATTTACATTTGTATTTCTTGACAACTTCATAAATACCACTTCATTTGCACTTCTCTATTGCATTTTTCTGTGCACTTCTTTGCATTTCTCTTTACATTTGTTGCATTGCACACTTCCAACTCCAACAACCCACTACCTCATCAAACTCAATCTACCTTCCTCTCCTCTGCAAAACTGCAAACTTAAACTTGCGACCTTCTCCCCTCCCAAACAAACTGCTGCTACAAAACTTCACCTTACATGACATAACTTCCTACAACCATCATCCCACACAATTCACCATCTCATTTCTGTGCACATAACGTTCCACTGTGCATTTCTGTGCACATAACCACTGCCATTTCTCCAACCAATTCAACTGCTGTGATATCCCGGAATTTTGGCAATATCAATTTAATAATCTTTATAAATAATTAAATTGATTTGTTGATTTTATTTTGTAAATTGACAAGTTTATTCATTTTAAAGGTTAATAATATTTAATTGGCAATATTTATTAATATCTTTTCTAACAATTTAAAATTGGTAAGATTTATCTTTCAAAACTTATATAAATGTTTTCTATTTATAATGTATATATATATTGGTATATATATTATAAATAGGGAGTCTTTAATTTAATAAAGGATATGTTTTCAAATTATAATATATATGTATATATATTGTGATTTGAAGTTATGTATTAAAATTCAATATGATAATTATCAAGCTAATGTTAAAAATATTTTCCATTTAGAATATATATATTTCTATATATTGGAATGGAAAGAATATTGAATTTGAATTTAATAAAGTATTTTCAAACTTTAATATATATAATTTGTAATTTGGAAATTTGTAATTTGGTTTAATACTTTTGGAAATAATATTTGAGATTTAAATAACAAAAATAATTTCTTATTTATTATAAATATATATGTAAGCTTAAGTTTAAATAAGATTTAAATTAAGAAGTTCATTTGTTTTAATATTCTTTCATTTTTTTTTAATTCAAACATAAGACAAATTTGGTTTGTGAAAAATATATAAAGTAAAATAAATACTCAAGCATATAAATATATGATACATTAAAATTTATCAAAGCATAAGTTATTTTAAATAATTGTTTTTCACATTTGTATATTTATATAGGATCTAAAAGCTTATTTATAAAAAGATAAATACATTATATACATATAAATATTTTATGAATACATATAAATGACTTAAATAAATTAATTAAAAACAAGACTTACACTTGTAAGCTTATTAAGGTGGTTTAGTGACATTTGTAAGAAAATAGGCATAAGTGTAAGCTAATTAACATCTAAGAAGGACAAATGTCCACATTTCCTTTTAAGGATTAAAATAAATAAATTAAAACATATAAAAGAAGAAATATTTTTACTTTCAGCTGAAACTATTCTTTTCTCAACTAAAAATATATTCGAATCTAAAATCAAATAAAAGTCTGAAAATCAAAATGCTAAGAGAATGAAGACTGGAAATTTAAATTCAAAGAAAGAAGTAAAATCTGGAATTGCTAATCAAAAGAAAGATCAAGGAAAAATTCAAATAGAGTTTCAAATCTTCAAATAAAACTTGAAGTTCAGAAAAAGGAAATCAAGCAAGTAATCAAAGATCAACAGCAAGAATTCAAATTCAACTAAACAAGAAGTTCAAAAATCAACATGCAAGCCTGGAAACAGTTTCTGTTCTCTGCTCTTTGATATAGGTGAGTAAACTAAGATTTTAAAAACAGTTTTAGATTCTGGAATCCCACTTTAATATATAAAACTCATGCTGTTGTCTGAATGCTTGGATTAAAATGGATGCATGTGTGTATATGAATATTGAATGCCTGTATATACATAGATATAGTCTCTGTTGATTTATCAGAGCTTGAATTCATTTAAAATCAAATTTCTCATCATTTGATCACTATTAGCCATTGGATTTTTATTTTGTTCTTATGATAAATACCATGATGCTTATGAATATTTAAGTTAAATTTGATGCATGTTTGAATTGGGTGTATATAATGCCTATATATAAATAAAATGTTGCAGTGTTCATAAAACAGTTTCAGGTTGTATAATAAATTCAATATCTTGACTTTAAATTCGAATTAGACCTTGTATTATAAATAGAAGTTGTTTATAATTAAGTGGTCTATCATCCAAAAATAGTTATAGGTTTTTAAAATGTATGTTTAGCTCAAAATTTAAAAATTTACAGTAAAATCTTAAGATGGGTCAAAAAATTGATCAAATCAATTCTGAGTTTGAGTTACATAATTGAATTCGTAATGCTAAATTATGATTTTTAATGGTTAAATCGGAATTTTTAGATTAGTATTTAGTGTGAATTTTGGGATTTTCTGTTTTGGGCAATTTGGTCGATTCATGGCGAACGGCGACGATCCGGGCAACGTGGTTGAGTTCGAAGGTCGAGGGGATGTTGTAGATCATCAGAAAAATGATCGTGGATTTTATAATCCATTGTAATGATCATTCGATGCCAGAGTAGGGTTTAAGCTTTGGATTCGACGTCGATGTTCATTTGGGTTTCACGATTTCGATAGGAAACCGGAGGCGATCGCGAGATGTTTGGTGGCTGCTGGTAGACGAGGCGTAGCTGCGATGAAGGTGGCGTGGAGTCTCGAGGCAGGGATCGTCTGCGGTGGATGATTTCCTGGCGATGTCGTTTTCCAGGTGATGGGTTCAAGTGTCGAATTCGAATCTCGTTCGAATCGCGAAGTTTGAAATGGTTGTACGTGATAGCGTGATGGAGTCTGACTTGCCGGAGGTCGAAATAGTGATCGCCGTCGATCAGCTAGAGTGTGCACGTGCACGGCTACGTTAGCGTGCATCTGGAAATTCTGGGTGGAGAAGAAAGTGGATGCCACGGGTTTTCTTCGGGGATTTTCGTGTTTTACTCGGAGCAGATAGCGTAGTGGGGATACTCTAGAGTTACTTCGAGTTTTCTAAGCTTTTACCCGGGTTTTTGGTGAAAGCAGATTTTAAGAAATTAATCCAGGAAATGTTTTTAAGTTTTAAACAAAAGAAATTTTGTTTTGTAATATTTTCTAAGTTTAAACAAAAGTTTAAACAAGTTTATATATTTTATAATATTAAGTTTTAAAATAAAATAAGTAGATTTTGAAATAAATTTGTATTTAATTATATTTAATAACTTGGGAAAAGTTTTAAAGATTTAAAGGTTTAATTTAAAATGTGTTTAATGATTTATTGATTTCTAAATCTTATATTTTAATTTAATTAAGGTTTAATGGTTAAGATTTAGTAATCAATTAAAATAAGAATTTTTCTTAAGTATTTAGAATGTTGATTTAATTAAAGATAATTAAATTTGAAAAGGAAATTTAGATAATTTAATTATTTTAATTATCAAGTGTTATTGGTAAATAATTGATTTAATTAAGATAATAGTTTCTTAATTAAGAACCTTTAATATAGTAAGTTAAGAATCATTTAATTAAATTTAAATGATTAAGTTAAATTAATAATTAATTAATTAATTTGTGATTAATTAAGATAATCATTTATAAATTAATTAAGTATAATTACTTGATGAAGTAATTAAGGAAAAATTACTGGATGTAATTAAATAAAGGTAAATTATTTAATAAAGTAATTAGAGAATAATTATTTTATGAAAGTAATTAAATGAAAGTGGTTAAGGGTTAATCACCTAGTGTTATTAATTAAATAATTTATTTAATAAAGTTAATTAAAGGATTAAGGTTAATTAATAAGGTAATAAATTTTTAAGTTAAGATAATTAATTTAAAAGTAATAAATTAATGGAAGTAATTAAGGGAAGTTAATTACTGGATTAGATTAATCAAAGATGATTAATAATTGTGGTTTAATTGAGGTTAATTACTTAATGTAATTAATAAAATAATTAAAGGTGTAATTAGGGATCATTAGTTTTTAATTAATGATGTAATTAAGAATTAATTAATTAAGATTAATTAATCAAATGATAACTAATTAATTGTAATTAATTAAGGATTAAAGTAATTAATTATAATTAATTAATTAATGAAGTAATTAAAGGATAATTACTATATGGGTTAAGAATAATTAATTTGTGAAATTAATTAAAGATAATTACTAAAATGTAATTAAAGTATAATTAATCAAGGTGATTAATTAAAATGGATAATTAGAGAAAGATTAATTAATTTATTTGTAATTTATTTATATATAAGTAAGATTTATAATGAAGTAATTAATTTAATTTACTTTAAATTAATTAAGAGATGAAGTAATTAATTTAATTCACTTTAAATTAATTAAAGATAGAGATAGTTAATTTAATTCATTTTAAATTAATTATGTTATGATTAAATAAATCATTGCTTATATAAGAATGAATGACATTGATTGACTAGAATGAATGTTATCTCAGAAATGAGATAAGTAATGTTGTGTGGTATGAATGCTTGGTTGCATTATAATGGTAATATAGATTAACTATTGTGATGTTGATATGGATTACCTATTTGATTATGAATCATCTGTTTAAATGATAATGTGATTATCAATTGTGATGTGTGAATTATCTATCTGTATGAATATAGATAAGTTAAATTGTTTAAACCTTTAAACAACTTGGCCTTAAAAGATACGTTTTGGATTTCGATGAGACCGGGATCGGGTTTCCGTATACCGGAATTCCAGGTCTGGAGACCCGAATACCACATCGATCCAAATTAACGATAGGTCGTGAATCTCAAGTGAAGATGAAGATTTAGAGTGCAAGGGTTATTGTCGTTAACTCTGAGGGTGATTCCAAAACGAGTGTAACGAGATAATGCCTTCGGTTTCGTTCGAACCCGGAACGAACTTGTATGGATTGAATGCTTTCAGCACATCGTCAGGCGGACGATGAGCATTCTAAGTGATATGTTCTGATTAAAGGTAATCGTAACCTCAAGCCTCATCAACCGGGAATGGCTAAAACAGGGGAGGTGCAGCAAGGCTTCGTGGGTAGCACCCACTGAGAGCAAGATAGATCCCTGTCTAGAGGTCCCTTTTCTTTTTATTCGGCTTAGTGTGTGGTTGGTCGCGCCAACTACGGGGTTATCTTGTTCGGGATTATCCAGTAAGGGATGGTTCCGGCTTTGTGTTGCAGGGGAGTGGGCGTACTCCTCGGTACGGTGATCTAGGCCACGTACTGTGACGGGCGGTACCCCAGTAGCCCTGCCATTGTATGGAATCCAAACTCCAATAAGTGTCGTACGTATTAGTTGTGCCCAACTATGTTGGAATGTGAGATGTAAGCATTTCAGCTATTTCTGTATTTTACTTGGAAACCCTAGACCCTATTATAATATAACTGGATTTCCTATCAAATGTTTTAGTTAGCGTAAGGTAAAAACTTACCCATGTTTATGTGTGGGGAGTCTTATGTGATACTTTTTGTTTTCAAAGGTTTTCAAAGTTAAGCAATTTAAACCGTTTACTCACACCAGACCCATGTCTGACCCAAGTGTTTATTTTTTGTTTTATTAAACTCTTATGTACTCAATATTGTATTGAGTAGTCGAGGGATTCAGGTTAGTCTTGACGAATACTGGAGGAGCTGAGGAGCAGGAGGCTTCAGCGTGTAGATATATAGAGTTTCCGCTGTGTATGTTGTATTGTACTGATGTACTTGTGATGTATAATAGACAGAAGTTTATAACTGTCTATTCTGTGTTGTATAAATTGTATACTCTGATGTATATGATACTATGTAATATCTTATGTGATATAATATATATTCGTTCCGCTGTGAGATCGTTGTTGTTGTTTCTTTCTTTCTTCTCTTCTTTTCTATTTTCTACCCCTTTCTTTCTTCATAATGATGCGACTTTCTGGGCATAGGAAGTCGGGTCGTTACAACTGCCATATACATCACTCGCCGAAATCACAACCATCTTCCTGCATCCACTTCATACACTGCACCTCCCATCACTCAACTACCAACATCAAAAACTGCTGCCTACTGCAATACAACAGCCATCTCACTTCAACCCCAAACACCACTCAATCACCCCCCTCTGCCTTTAAGACAAACTTTCCACTAACCTCCCCTCCCCCTGCTTGATCTACATACACCTAAAACCTGCAATACACCAAAGCAGCACCTACTTCAACAACATACCATCATCATCACAGTTCAACGTTCCCCTGCATACCATCTGTAACAACCCTGTATTTTACAAATATTTTTAAATTGATTTTTCCAGGTTCAAAAGCTTTATTTATAAAAAGAATAAATTTTGTTATTGTAAATATAAAATCTTTTATTTTGATGTGAATTAGAATTCCAAATATGACTAAATTTAATATTTCCAGAAAATGTAAATTTTGGTCAATAGTCAAACTTTGACTTTTAAGTTTAAATTTTAAATAGTTTGAAATTTATGAATTTTATCTTTTATTATAAAATTAGATTTAATAACTTGAATACTGCTTTTCGTTTCGTTGAAAATGGATTTAAATTGCAAAAGTTATACTGTTTTCAATATTGTGTGTATATTGGGTTATTTAGCAATATTCTTTATTTTAAAATTTTAAATGACATCTTTTTTTATTTGATATATTTTATTCTAATTTGTATATTTATGTTATATAAAATATATTTTGGCTTTTAAATATTTTTAAGGTAAAGTAAGAATTTTTCCAGAGTTAGTAGTATTTTTCTTGCAAATTTCCATGCCCTGTTTGTAAATTTTCAACATTTTCTTTAATCCTTTTTCTATTTTCTCCAATTTAATTATCTATTTTATTTTGAAAATGATAAATAAATTATTTTAATTCAAATTTTCACTTCATAATATTTTTATAATGAAGTGTATAGTTTTTCAAGGCTGACAGTGATTATTTATAATTTTTGAACACTGTTTGGTATTTTTAAGTAATTTTCTTCATTCTTTTTATATTTTTCCAAAATTTATTATTTGTTTTCTCATATTTATAATTGATTTCGGTTTGTAAAGTATTTTTCTGAATATTTTTGTTTATATAAAGATTAAAAAGAAAAGAAATATGAAAGGTTGTAAAACACTTTGAAACTTAAGCCCTTTTTTGTCCAAACCCTTCATTTTCTTTAACTCCTCAAATTTTGCCCTAGCCATCTAAAACCCTAGTGTAGCCGCCACTTTTTGTTTCTCATCTTTTCACGTGAAAACAAATCAGCTCCTCATTTCTCATGGCTTCATCCAAAAATAGGTAATGGCCTCTCCTTCTTTTTCTTCTTTTCTCTTCATTTTCAATGATTTTTGCCATGTTTCTCTTGCTTTGCTTGGCCTAACACCTCCACCATCTCCTCCACCGACCACCACCACTTCCTTCCCCACACCATCCATGACCAAACCCCCTCCTCCTCTGACCATGACAGGCCATGCACTCCTTTTGACTAAAAACCACACAAAACCTTGCACAAATCCCTTAAAACAATGCATAGCCACCACTAGTTGCAACATACCTTCGCCCACCACCTTGGACACCACCTCTACCCGCCACCACCACCTTGCTACCACTACTACACATCACCATCTCCTCTGTCCAGACCTGTAGCAAGTCATGGCCAAGCCTAGGACCTTGTAGACCGAGCCAAAGATGAACCAAAACTCCACCATATTGCATAAAACTCTTCACATGCCTATGTTGTAACTTCCCCATCATCTCTAGCTTGTAGCCGTGCATCCCTTGGTCCAAACCAGACCCAAACCATGTCCAAACCTGAACCAAAACATTCCCTAGGCCATGCAAAAGGATAGATAAAGCAAGGCAAAAGATTTGACATTCAAATCTCTTTTCGTTTAAAAGTTATTCCATTTCAAGTGCGTTGAAATTGTGTTTGTTTTGATGTATGTTTTGGGTTGTAATACAAGAGTTGTAGCTTTGGATCTTGCTCTCCACTCAAGTCCATAGTCTTGTCATCGTGCTTTTGTTCCATTGTGTCATTGGTTTTGATATCTCCAGCACAAACAGGTGAGTTATTCTCACCAGACAATATGTACCTATATAACTAGTAAATTGACACCCTGCGAATCTGTAAAAATATATTATCATGTTATATATGCTTATATTATTATCATATGATGTTCACACCTGTTATTACACCTGTTATATCATATGTTACTTTTATTTAATGTTATTCTGTTATTTATATCTGTTATCACCATTGCAAGTTCCCTGTAGACTAGAATCACTATGGGTTGAAATGATACATACCCGAACGGACTTTAGAATAGGGAAAAATCATTATGGGCTGAAATGATAGGCCTGAACGATTTTTATTTAATTTATTTTAACTTGGGATTGCGGGTTTGAAATGATAGAACCCGGATTTTTCTTTTTTAACTGCGGATTGAAATGATACATATCCGTATCACTTGACCTAAGTTAGAAAATTATATACAGGCCCGTGGTTATTTTATAAAGTGTTTTGGATATTTTTAAGTATTTTAAAAATTATAAATTTATGAAATTTGATTTAAATAGATTTTGAAATGTTTTAAAATAAAGAAATTATGATTTTTTCTATGTGTTAAAAATGTAATTAATGAAAGGTTTAACTGGATTTTTGAAATATAACTTAAGTTGGAAATTTGGAATTTTGGTTAAAAATGATATTTAAGTTATATAAATAAAATGGATATTAAATTTTATTTGGAAATGGTAAATATGATAATTTGATTAAATTTGAATTTAAGTGATTTATTACAGTATTATTGATTTTTCTATGAATTCAAGTGGTTAAATAAATGAATGTTTAAAAGTGATCTTTTAAAATATAACTTGACTTGGAAATGTGAAATTTGGTTTTAATTAAAAGTTTAAGTTAATTAAATAAAATTGGAAATTTAGTTAAATTTGTGAAATGGTAATTAAAATTTGAAGTGTTAAGTTTATTTGTTGAAATGTGAAGAATTGGAAACTTTTACACTTAAACTTATTAAGTAAATTGTTGAAAATTGGATTTTATTATAAGAAATTTATTGTGAAAGAAACGTGTAAAGTTCTAATTAATGAAAGAAATATGTAGAGTTTTAATTTATGAAAGAGACATGTAAAGTTTTAATTTATGGAAGAATATGTAAAGTTTTTAATTTATGAAAGAAACATGTAAAGTCTTAATTAATGAAAGAAACATGTAAGTCTTAATCAGTGTAATATTGAATAAAATAATAAATGCCCTTTTTGTAATAAAACGTAAATTAAAACGTACATTTGATAATGTAAGTTTAATTAGTGTAATATTGATTAAATGATAAATGCTCTTTACTATAATAGAAATGTAAGTTAAAAAGTACATTTAATATGTAAGTTTTAATTTATGTAAATGAC
Organism: Allium fistulosum; assembly: GCA_030737815.1. Classification (NCBI taxonomy): domain Eukaryota; kingdom Viridiplantae; phylum Streptophyta; class Magnoliopsida; order Asparagales; family Amaryllidaceae; genus Allium; species Allium fistulosum. The sequence continues at coordinate 1,181,525,073 of CM060902.1, forward strand.
ACATTTTAATGACTAAAATAATAAAGTTTCTTTATTGTAATGATAATGTAAGTTAATAAGGTACTCTTAACTTAACATAAGAATTTCAGCATTAAATTGGATATTACAGTAACAAAGTTTATTTAACTATAAGGCTATGATAAAATGACCATGTTAAAAATTTGTAAGTATATAAATACTTTGATTATATAAAATGTTAAATTGGAAAGTATTACATTCCAAAAATGCTATGATTACTTAAGGTTACATTACCAAAATGCTATGATAATTTAAAGGAAGATTTCAAGTTTAATAAATTAAAGGAAATATACAGTGATTTTGAAATTTGGGTTTTATTGAAATGATATATTATTGAATTGGTTTTGAAATGGAAATGATATATTTTTGAATTGGTTTTGAATAGATATGTTTTGGGTTTGAAAGTATGTATTAGTTTGAAATAAATGATATGATTTTGAAATGGTTTAAAGGATGTATTTTGATTTGAAACATAAACTATTTTAAAAGTTATAACCACGGGTTATAATAACGATTGGTTGGCAAAGAGACCGGGATTGGATATGGACATACTCTCTGTCGATACCGAAAACCACTTTGACAACCGTGTACGTGGTGGAGATTCCAGAATGAAGTAGGATGGTGGCGACGTTCTTAAGGTATGTTACGTGGACCCAACTCCCGTGAGTTGGCATAAGGTGGCTAAAACAGGAGCGATCTCGGACCAGTGAGGTAGCACCTCTTCTCGGACACAATTCTTCGATATTATACTCTTACTCGTGATTTGACTAGATGGCCATCCTCCGATTTGGGAATGTTGTTCGAGGTGGAACGGTAGTGGCTGCTATGCGTATCCATCAGTCCGTGTGCGTAATTGGTATATCTACCCTGGCATTGCCTAGTTGTGCCGTGTCACCTACCATATCGAGCTTTACTACGATTATGATTTTAAGATCCGACCGCGTTAAGGTTCTCCATCCCCTTAACGCTATTTTCCGATATGATTATACTTTACTTATTTAGACACTATTATAATAGCGAATATTACTACATAGTAGATATTTTAACGGATCCTTAGAGGATGGGCGGTCCCAAGCATCTTCTAAGTTACTTGTACCTTTATTACAGTTCACCTGAGTTGGTTTACATTATATAAGTATATATTGTCCTGACTCGAGTGTTTTGTGTTTTGCTTTACGCTCGGGTCAGCCTGAGTTATTCACAGATTTGGATTTCCACCTTCTGGAGATTTGAATCGCTGGAGATTATCTGCTAGTCTTCTTCTATCTACTTCAGTTATGTTGCTCTGTTCAGCTTGTACTTGGTTATCTTATTGATACTTCTGTTGTACTCTATTTCTTCTGTTGTATCTTATGTAACTCTGATATATTTACATAGTAGCTTCATGAACTACTATTTCTTTTACTTCCGCTGCATTATTTTACTCTGTGTCTGTGATCTGTGATTATATTTATTTACTGTATATTCTGAGATTTGCCAAATTTTAATTACAACGCGGTATTTTGAGCAATTCAACTCCGACATGAGTGTCTACCTATACACTTATAATGGATGCGAATGGTTGAAAATATCGGGTCGTTACAGTTGGTATCAGAGCTTTGGCTTTGAGGCAAAACTCAGCATATGGAGTAGATTTATTTACAGAATCACTTTCGTTCGAGTTTGAATCTTTTCCTCTTGATTCAAATTTCCTCTGAATTTTTGGAACGTTCCCTGCGGTTTCAAAATTCATTCTTGTCCCTTACTATTCATCTTCTTTTGATTTTGGAGTATCACATAACTCCACTGCGAATGATCTTTATAGTGAATTGGCTATCTCGCCAATATTCTAATTTTCTGGTAAAGGGGGAAACTCCTTTACAAATTAGCATCGATTCACCATAGATTTATATCTATCCTTGGTTTAGATGCTAATATCTTTTATTATTCCAAACTCTATCTCTTGAGATCAAAGGTAGATTTACTCCAGAAAAAAAATACACATTTGATCTTATTCATTAAGTCACGGTTGACCCGGTTAAGGTTGCCCGCGATTTATTTAAGCTTACCCATCTCCCTATTTTGTTATTTAATCATCTTGTCTTTTGTTTCCAAAATATCTCCAAACATTTTTAAATTGTACTTGTAAATCTATGTTTTGTTTTATATATTGTGTTGTTTGAGTTGTTGATGTTGATTTGGGCTTCCGATCGATTCGTCTGATCAACGCTATCGATAGGATTTCTAAAACACTTTGACAGAACAAACTGACACAATATTATTTTTAAATTTGGTTAATGGAATAAATTTTGTTATATAAGTAAATTTATGGAACTTAATAAATTGATTTAAATTGATTATTTGAAATGATAATACTTGATTTATCATTCTATAAATGAATTTATAAATAGTTGTTTATAAATTTGATTTGGGAACTGAAATGAATTTAAATCAAGAATTTGAGAATTTAATTTCTGATGGTTTCAAACCTTGTGTTTAAAATTTTTAAAAGGATATTATTTAAAGTATTTTGAATAAAAATTTGTCTCTAAAGGATTTTAAAGTTTAAAAATTAAGTACTCTTCTCTTTGTCGCTGGAAAATAATTTCGGTGATGACTGCAGCATCATCGACGTTCATTTTCGAGTTTCGAAGTGAAGAGACCGTTCTGTAGTCTTGCTACAGCTTTGTTTTGGAAAACCTAATTGATTTGAATTTCTAAAATATGACTGGATTATAATATATATAGATATATGATTTAAAATTTTATTTGACATATTATGTATGTATAATTACTTATCGTTAAATGGTTTGAAAGGAATCAGAAGTTTAATTCTTAAATTTTATTTTAAAGAATAATTTCAGTTATAAGAAGAAAATCAAAAATTTGAATAAATGATCCAAACTTGAGATAATTGAATTGGAAAGTTTTACTTGTATAACACACAATTTCATTCCAATATAACTTACCTAAATTACACAGAAGTTGAATATAGAATTGGATAATATGCAATATAAAAAAAAGATTTTTATAAATAAAATTTGAGTGGTTATAATAAATGTTATACACTTAAATTTTAGTTATAAAAGATTAACAGAGGTAAATAGTGAAAAAGGAATTTAAAGAGATTTTATTTAAATAACTTAATAATCAAATTTGATTTACTATGGAACCTTAAGTCTAACCTAGGAATTTTAATAAAGGTTATTTCCTAAAATGAATATGTTGTATACTAAATAATGTATCTTTGAATAGATAAAATAAAATACATTTGAATTGGACTTTTGATAATAAAGTTTATTTAACTTGAATTCATAGTTTAATTGATGTCTAAATGAATAAATGTGTAAAGAAATTTGATTGTTATATTTTCTATGATAAATATTTTATTTATGAAATTGATATGTCTTGAAAAATGAATAATTATGATTTAAATAGTTAAAATGTATTTTAACATCACTAAAACTTGATAATTGAGAATTTGGTTTTCAAATGGAAATTTTAAGTGTAACTTATTGAAGGAATATCTATTTATGAAATGGGCATTTTAAATAAAGTGTTAGGTTATTTGTTAAATGAAGAGCTAAGTAAAATAGTGAGCTTTTGACTTAATAAACGAAGTATAGTTTAATTTGGATATTCCATTCATAAAAGTATGTTTTAATAAGGCATAAGTTAAATGATATCTAAATGAATATTTTTGAAATTAAACTGATTTGAAATATTAATATATCTACTGTAGCATTTTATAAGTGATGCTGTTTTGAAAATACAGTGTTTTGGAAATTTTTAAAATTGAATGAGCTTAGAAATGTTACAACTTTAAAATGAATATTGTTTGATCTTGGATTAAAATGGTTTAAATGAAGATTATTTTTAAAAAGGTGTTATGATTTTCTAAGTATTATGTTCTTTTTTAAGAATAACATTTCCAAACTGTTATGATTTTTAGTAGTATGATTTCCAAATGATAACATCCCTAAATTGTTATGATTTCAAAGCATTATGGTTTCAAGTTTATTATCTCATTTTGTTTATCAAACTATCTTTTGGTTGTCCTTATTTCTCTTATCTTGTTACAGAATGGGAAGGCTATTGCTTATACCAGTCTGTTTAGAAATCTTTCTGCATAATCTTGGATACTCATTTTTGAATCTGAACTGTTTTTCCATTCATAGACCGTCAGTCAAGTGAAAAGGGAGATTCAGACTCTAGAGAATCTTTTTCGTGCTTATATTCTTGATTTGATCACCTCCGTCTTGTTAAACTTACCTATAACAATAGTTATCAGGTGTAATTCCAATCTTCTTATCATCTTGTCTTAATTCCATTTCATTCTATCTTTTTCTATGCTTTCCCGTACCTCGTTCCTTTTCGGGGACGAAAAGTTTTGAGGGGGGGAGAGTGTAACAACCCTGTATTTTACAAATATTTTTAAATTGATTTTTCCAGGTTCAAAAGCTTTATTTATAAAAAGAATAAATTTTGTTATTTTAAATATAAAATCTTTTATTTTGATGTGAATTAGAATTCCAAATATGACTAAATTTAATATTTCCAGAAAATGTAAATTTTGGTCAATAGTCAAACTTTGACTTTTAAGTTAAAATTTTAAATAGTTTGAAATTTATGAATTTTATCTTTTATTATAAAAATAGATTTAATAACTTGAATACTGCTTTTCGTTTCGTTGAAAACGGATTTAAATTGCAAAAGTTATACTGTTTTCAATATTGTGTGTATATTGGGTTATTCAGCAATATTCTTTATTTTAAAATTTTAAATGACATCTTTTTTTATTTGATATATTTTATTCTAATTTGTATATTTATGTTATATAAAATATATTTTGGCTTTTAAATATTTTTAAGGTAAAGTAAGAATTTTTCCAGAGTTAGTAGTATTTTTCTTGCAAATTTCCATGCCCTGTTTGTAAATTTTCAACATTTTCTTTAATCCTTTTTCTATTTTCTCCAATTTAATTATCTATTTTATTTTGAAAATGATAAATAAATTATTTTAATTCAAATTTTCACTTCATAATATTTTTATAATGAAGTGTATAGTTTTTCAAGGCTGACAGTGATTATTTATAATTTTTGAACACTGTTTGGTATTTTTAAGTAATTTTCTTCATTCTTTTTATATTTTTCCAAAATTTATTATTTGTTTTCTCATATTTATAATTGATTTCGGTTTGTAAAGTATTTTTCTGAATATTTTTGTTTATATAAAGATTAAAAAGAAAAGAAATATGAAAGGTTGTAAAACACTTTGAAACTTAAGCCCTTTTTTGTCCAAACCCTTCATTTTCTTTAACTCCTCGAATTTTGCCCTAGCCATCTAAAACCCTAGTGTAGCCGCCACTTTTTGTTTCTCATCTTTTCACGTGAAAACAAATCAGCTCCTCATTTCTCATGGCTTCATCCAAAAATAGGTAATGGCCTCTCCTTCTTTTTCTTCTTTTCTCTTCATTTTCAATGATTTTTGCCATGTTTCTCTTGCTTTGCTTGGCCTAACACCTCCACCATCTCCTCCACCGACCACCACCACTTCCTTCCCCACACCATCCATGACCAAACCCCCTCCTCCTCTGACCATGACAGGCCATGCACTCCTTTTGACTAAAAACCACACAAAACCTTGCACAAATCCCTTAAAACAATGCATAGCCACCACTAGTTGCAACATACCTTCGCCCACCACCTTGGACACCACCTCTACCCGCCACCACCACCTTGCTACCACTACTACACATCACCATCTCCTCTGTCCAGACCTGTAGCAAGTCATGGCCAAGCCTAGGACCTTGTAGACCGAGCCAAAGATGAACCAAAACTCCACCATATTGCATAAAACTCTTCACATGCCTATGTTGTAACTTCCCCATCATCTCTAGCTTGTAGCCGTGCATCCCTTGGTCCAAACCAGACCCAAACCATGTCCAAACCTGAACCAAAACATTCCCTAGGCCATGCAAAAGGATAGATAAAGCAAGGCAAAAGATTTGACATTCAAATCTCTTTTCGTTTAAAAGTTATTCCATTTCAAGTGCGTTGAAATTGTGTTTGTTTTGATGTATGTTTTGGGTTGTAATACAAGAGTTGTAGCTTTGGATCTTGCTCTCCACTCAAGTCCATAGTCTTGTCATCGTGCTTTTGTTCCATTGTGTCATTGGTTTTGATATCTCCAGCACAAACAGGTGAGTTATTCTCACCAGACAATATGTACCTATATAACTAGTAAATTGACACCCTGCGAATCTGTAAAAATATATTATCATGTTATATATGCTTATATTATTATCATATGATGTTCACACCTGTTATTACACCTGTTATATCATATGTTACTTTTATTTAATGTTATTCTGTTATTTATATCTGTTATCACCATTGCAAGTTCCCTGTAGACTAGAATCACTATGGGTTGAAATGATACATACCCGAACGGACTTTAGAATAGGGAAAAATCATTATGGGCTGAAATGATAGGCCTGAACGATTTTTATTTAATTTATTTTAACTTGGGATTGCGGGTTTGAAATGATAGAACCCGGATTTTTCTTTTTTAACTGCGGATTGAAATGATACATATCCGTATCACTTGACCTAAGTTAGAAAATTATATACAGGCCCGTGGTTATTTTATAAAGTGTTTTGGATATTTTTAAGTATTTTAAAAATTATAAATTTATGAAATTTGATTTAAATAGATTTTGAAATGTTTTAAAATAAAGAAATTATGATTTTTTCTATGTGTTAAAAATGTAATTAATGAAAGGTTTAACTGGATTTTTGAAATATAACTTAAGTTGGAAATTTGGAATTTTGGTTAAAAATGATATTTAAGTTATATAAATAAAATGGATATTAAATTTTATTTGGAAATGGTAAATATGATAATTTGATTAAATTTGAATTTAAGTGATTTATTAAAGTATTATTGATTTTTCTATGAATTCAAGTGGTTAAATAAATGAATGTTTAAAAGTGATCTTTTAAAATATAACTTGACTTGGAAATGTGAAATTTGGTTTTAATTAAAAGTTTAAGTTAATTAAATAAAATTGGAAATTTAGTTAAATTTGTGAAATGGTAATTTAAATTTGAAGTGTTAAGTTTATTTGTTGAAATGTGAAGAATTGGAAACTTTTACACTTAAACTTATTAAGTAAATTGTTGAAAATTGGATTTTATTATAAGAAATTTATTGTGAAAGAAACGTGTAAAGTTCTAATTAATGAAAGAAATATGTAGAGTTTTAATTTATGAAAGAGACATGTAAAGTTTTAATTTATGGAAGAATATGTAAAGTTTTTAATTTATGAAAGAAACATGTAAAGTCTTAATTAATGAAAGAAACATGTAAGTCTTAATCAGTGTAATATTGAATAAAATAATAAATGCCCTTTTTGTAATAAAACGTAAATTAAAACGTACATTTGATAATGTAAGTTTAATTAGTGTAATATTGATTAAATGATAAATGCTCTTTACTGTAATAGAAATGTAAGTTAAAAAGTACATTTAATATGTAAGTTTTAATTTATGTAAATGACACATTTTAATGACTAAAATAATAAAGTTTCTTTATTGTAATGATAATGTAAGTTAATAAGGTACTCTTAACTTAACATAAGAATTTCAGCATTAAATTGGATATTACAGTAACAAAGTTTATTTAACTATAAGGCTATGATAAAATGACCATGTTAAAAATTTGTAAGTATATAAATACTTTGATTATATAAAATGTTAAATTGGAGAGTATTACATTCCAAAAATGCTATGATTACTTAAGGTTACATTACCAAAATGCTATGATAATTTAAAGGAAGATTTCAAGTTTAATAAATTAAAGGAAATATTCAGTGATTTTGAAATTTGGGTTTTATTGAAATGATATATTATTGAATTGGTTTTGAAATGGAAATGATATATTTTTGAATTGGTTTTGAATAGATATGTTTTGGGTTTGAAAGTATGTATTAGTTTGAAATAAATGATATGATTTTGAAATGGTTTAAAGGATGTATTTTGATTTGAAACATAAACTATTTTAAAAGTTATAACCACAGGTTATAATAACGATTGGTTGGCAAAGAGACCGGGATTGGATATGGACATACTCTCTGTCGATACCGAAAACCACTTTGACAACCGTGTACGTGGTGGAGATTCCAGAATGAAGTAGGATGGTGGCGACGTTCTTAAGGTATGTTACGTGGACCCAACTCCCGTGAGTTGGCATAAGGTGGCTAAAACAGGAGCGATCTCGGACCAGTGAGGTAGCACCTCTTCTCGGACACAATTCTTCGATATTATACTCTTACTCGTGATTTGACTAGATGGCCATCCTCCGATTTGGGAATGTTGTTCGAGGTGGAACGGTAGTGGCTGCTATGCGTATCCATCAGTCCGTGTGCGTAATTGGTATATCTACCCTGGCATTGCCTAGTTGTGCCGTGTCACCTACCATATCGAGCTTTACTACGATTATGATTTTAAGATCCGACCGCGTTAAGGTTCTCCATCCCCTTAACGCTATTTTCCGATATGATTATACTTTACTTATTTAGACACTATTATAATAGCGAATATTACTACATAGTAGATATTTTAACGGATTCTTAGAGGATGGGCGGTCCCAAGCATCTTCTAAGTTACTTGTACCTTTATTACAGTTCACCTGAGTTGGTTTACATTATATAAGTATATATTGTCCTGACTCGAGTGTTTTGTGTTTTGCTTTACGCTCGGGTCAGCCTGAGTTATTCACAGATTTGGATTTCCACCTTCTGGAGATTTGAATCGCTGGAGATTATCTGCTAGTCTTCTTCTATCTACTTCAGTTATGTTGCTCTGTTCAGCTTGTACTTGGTTATCTTATTGATACTTCTGTTGTACTCTATTTCTTCTGTTGTATCTTATGTAACTCTGATATATTTACATAGTAGCTTCATGAACTACTATTTCTTTTACTTCCGCTGCATTATTTTACTCTGTGTCTGTGATCTGTGATTATATTTATTTACTGTATATTCTGAGATTTGCCAAATTTTAATTACAACGCGGTATTTTGAGCAATTCAACTCCGGCATGAGTGTCTACCTATACACTTATAATGGATGCGAATGGTTGAAAATATCGGGTCGTTACAGTTGGTATCAGAGCTTTGGCTTTGAGGCAAAACTCATCATATGGAGTAGATTTATTTACAGAATCACTTTCGTTCGAGTTTGAATCTTTTCCTCTTGATTCAAATTTCCTCTGAATTTTTGGAACGTTCCCTGCGGTTTCAAAATTCATTCTTGTCCCTTACTATTCATCTTCTTTTGATTTTGGAGTATCACATAACTCCACTGCGAATGATCTTTATAGTGAATTGGCTGTCTCGCCAATATTCTAATTTTCTGGTAAAGGGGGAAACTCCTTTACAAATTAGCATCGATTCACCATAGATTTATATCTATCCTTGGTTTAGATGCTAATATCTTTTATTATTCCAAACTCTATCTCTTGAGATCAAAGGTAGATTTACTCCAGAAAAAAAATACACATTTGATCTTATTCATTAAGTCACGGTTGACCCGGTTAAGGTTGCCCGCGATTTATTTAAGCTTACCCATCTCCCTATTTTGTTATTTAATCATCTTGTCTTTTGTTTCCAAAATATCTCCAAACATTTTTAAATTGTACTTGTAAATCTATGTTTTGTTTTATATATTGTGTTGTTTGAGTTGTTGATGTTGATTTGGGCTTCCGATCGATTCGTCTGATCAACGCTATCGATAGGATTTCTAAAACACTTTGACAGAACAAACTGACACAATATTATTTTTAAATTTGGTTAATGGAATAAATTTTGTTATATAAGTAAATTTATGGAACTTAATAAATTGATTTAAATTGATTATTTGAAATGATAATACTTGATTTATCATTCTATAAATGAATTTATAAATAGTTGTTTATAAATTTGATTTGGGAACTGAAATGAATTTAAATCAAGAATTTGAGAATTTAATTTCTGATGGTTTCAAACCTTGTGTTTAAATTTTTTAAAAGGATATTATTTAAAGTATTTTGAATAAAAATTTGTCTCTAAAGGATTTTAAAGTTTAAAAATTAAGTACTCTTCTCTTTGTCGCTGGAAAATAATTTCGGTGATGACTGCAGCATCATCGACGTTCATTTTCGAGTTTCGAAGTGAAGAGACCGTTCTGTAGTCTTGCTACAGCTTTGTTTTGGAAAACCTAATTGATTTGAATTTCTAAAATATGACTGGATTATAATATATATAGATATATGATTTAAAATTTTATTTGACATATTATGTATGTATAATTACTTATCGTTAAATGGTTTGAAAGGAATCGGAAGTTTAATTCTTAAATTTTATTTTAAAGAATAATTTCAGTTATAAGAAGAAAATCAAAAATTTGAATAAATGATCCAAACTTGAGATAATTGAATTGGAAAGTTTTACTTGTATAACACACAATTTCATTCCAATATAACTTACCTAAATTACACAGAAGTTGAATATAGAATTGGATAATATGCAATATAAAAAAAAGATTTTTATAAATAAAATTTGAGTGGTTATAATAAATGTTATACACTTAAATTTTAGTTATAAAAGATTAACAGAGGTAAATAGTGAAAAAGGAATTTAAAGAGATTTTATTTAAATAACTTAATAATCAAATTTGATTTACTATGGAACCTTAAGTCTAACCTAGGAATTTTAATAAAGGTTATTTCCTAAAATGAATATGTTGTATACTAAATAATGTATCTTTGAATAGATAAAATAAAATACATTTGAATTGGACTTTTGATAATAAAGTTTATTTAACTTGAATTCATAGTTTAATTGATGTCTAAATGAATAAATGTGTAAAGAAATTTGATTGTTATATTTTCTATGATAAATATTTTATTTATGAAATTGATATGTCTTGAAAAATGAATAATTATGATTTAAATAGTTAAAATGTATTTTAACATCACTAAAACTTGATAATTGAGAATTTGGTTTTCAAATGGAAATTTTAAGTGTAACTTATTGAAGGAATATCTATTTATGAAATGGGCATTTTAAATAAAGTGTTAGGTTATTTGTTAAATGAAGAGCTAAGTAAAATAGTGAGCTTTTGACTTAATAAACGAAGTATAGTTTAATTTGGATATTCCATTCATAAAAGTATGTTTTAATAAGGCATAAGTTAAATGATATCTAAATGAATATTTTTGAAATTAAACTGATTTGAAATATTAATATATCTACTGTAGCATTTTATAAGTGATGCTGTTTTGAAAATACAGTGTTTTGGAAATTTTTAAAATTGAATGAGCTTAGAAATGTTACAACTTTAAAATGAATATTGTTTGATCTTGGATTAAAATGGTTTAAATGAAGATTATTTTTAAAAAGGTGTTATGATTTTCTAAGTATTATGTTCTTTTTTAAGAATAACATTTCCAAACTGTTATGATTTTTAGTAGTATGATTTCCAAATGATAACATCCCTAAATTGTTATGATTTCAAAGCATTATGGTTTCAAGTTTATTATCTCATTTTGTTTATCAAACTATCTTTTGGTTGTCCTTATTTCTCTTATCTTGTTACAGAATGGGAAGGCTATTGCTTATACCAGTCTGTTTAGAAATCTTTCTGCATAATCTTGGATACTCATTTTTGAATCTGAACTGTTTTTCCATTCATAGACCGTCAGTCAAGTGAAAAGGGAGATTCAGACTCTAGAGAATCTTTTTCGTGCTTATATTCTTGATTTGATCACCTCCGTCTTGTTAAACTTACCTATAACAATAGTTATCAGGTGTAATTCCAATCTTCTTATCATCTTGTCTTAATTCCATTTCATTCTATCTTTTTCTATGCTTTCCCGTACCTCGTTCCTTTTCGGGGACGAAAAGTTTTGAGGGGGGGAGAGTGTAACAACCCTGTATTTTACAAATATTTTTAAATTGATTTTTCCAGGTTCAAAAGCTTTATTTATAAAAAGAATAAATTTTGTTATTTTAAATATAAAATCTTTTATTTTGATGTGAATTAGAATTCCAAATATGACTAAATTTAATATTTCCAGAAAATGTAAATTTTGGTCAATAGTCAAACTTTGACTTTTAAGTTAAAATTTTAAATAGTTTGAAATTTATGAATTTTATCTTTTATTATAAAAATAGATTTAATAACTTGAATACTGCTTTTCGTTTCGTTGAAAACGGATTTAAATTGCAAAAGTTATACTGTTTTCAATATTGTGTGTATATTGGGTTATTCAGCAATATTCTTTATTTTAAAATTTTAAATGACATCTTTTTTTATTTGATATATTTTATTCTAATTTGTATATTTATGTTATATAAAATATATTTTGGCTTTTAAATATTTTTAAGGTAAAGTAAGAATTTTTCCAGAGTTAGTAGTATTTTTCTTGCAAATTTCCATGCCCTGTTTGTAAATTTTCAACATTTTCTTTAATCCTTTTTCTATTTTCTCCAATTTAATTATCTATTTTATTTTGAAAATGATAAATAAATTATTTTAATTCAAATTTTCACTTCATAATATTTTTATAATGAAGTGTATAGTTTTTCAAGGCTGACAGTGATTATTTATAATTTTTGAACACTGTTTGGTATTTTTAAGTAATTTTCTTCATTCTTTTTATATTTTTCCAAAATTTATTATTTGTTTTCTCATATTTATAATTGATTTCGGTTTGTAAAGTATTTTTCTGAATATTTTTGTTTATATAAAGATTAAAAAGAAAAGAAATATGAAAGGTTGTAAAACACTTTGAAACATAAGCCCTTTTTTGTCCAAACCCTTCATTTTCTTTAACTCCTCGAATTTTGCCCTAGCCATCTAAAACCCTAGTGTAGCCGCCACTTTTTGTTTCTCATCTTTTCACGTGAAAACAAATCAGCTCCTCATTTCTCATGGCTTCATCCAAAAATAGGTAATGGCCTCTCCTTCTTTTTCTTCTTTTCTCTTCATTTTCAATGATTTTTGCCATGTTTCTCTTGCTTTGCTTGGCCTAACACCTCCACCATCTCCTCCACCGACCACCACCACTTCCTTCCCCACACCATCCATGACCAAACCCCCTCCTCCTCTGACCATGACAGGCCATGCACTCCTTTTGACTAAAAACCACACAAAACCTTGCACAAATCCCTTAAAACAATGCATAGCCACTGTCACGAACCGAAATTTTCGACTTTCGAAAATTCGACATCGATACTCACTTTATCGACTGCCGAGAAATCGAGTGCCGGAAACTCCAATAGTGAGGGTTTAAGAAAGAGAAATAGACGAAAAGATAGAAGAAAAAGAGAAGAAGAAGAAAAAGGTAGAAGAACAACAGAAAACATCTGAACGACATCAATAGAAACACAGAACAGAGACAATATCAGAATCTCACATATCGCAGCGGAACAATATATAATAGATAAATGAATAATCTTTAAAACAAAGAACTATATCATTTTATACATACATCAATCATCCGAGTCAATATACAACTCAGTACAACAATGGACAGTTATATAACTTGTCCTCATACAGAATACACAGCGGAATAAATATTATCAGATACAAATACTACGTCTCGCCATCCAGCTTATCTCCAAAGCTCCAGAATATCCAGAATATCCTGATAATCTAACTCTAGACTGCCCGTGTGGAAATTTGTGGGCACCCAGAGTTTAGAAGGGAAACAATAAACTCCGAGTCAGTCATGGTGACTGGTGTGAGATCGTAAAACAGTTTATCTTTAAATTAAACAACAGAAATATTTTTAAAGTCAATTCGCAATGCCTTTGGAAAATGAAACTACCATAAGACCTCCCACCACACACACAATGCAAACGCAGACTTGGAGGAGATTTCTTCTTATGTTAGTCAAAGATGCTTACTACGCAAAAATCAAAACCTTTTTGATATTATTATTAGTGCATAGTGGAAAACATTTCGAAAGTAGAATATAAATCTTAGCCAGCATAGGTACCATTATATTATGCCTGCTATAGCTGCCTCCTGAGGAGACAGGTTATACAATTGAAATCGTAAAGGCTCGTATTGTTTCTTTGGATTTCCAACAAATGGTCAGGCTAAGGAACTTCCTATCCACGATGGGTACGTCCCTGGAATAGACGACCCGAGAAATAACCTAACATTACGGTTAGATCTCTGCCAACACAAGGCCGGGTTACCTCTGCAAAAGTAGGTAACTACTGACACGCGTATGCCATCCCCCGATCGTCACCGATCTTCCCGAGGATCCCCGATTTCCAACAAACCACAAAGTAATAATAACTGTGCAGCAACCACAGAGGTTAAGTATCTGGGCTCCATACCATGATACCACCTTTATCCAGAAGGAATGACATACACTAAGGGGCGCTACTCCCTAGAACCTTGCCGCATCCTTCCTGTTTCGACCATTTCCGGGGTGTGAGGCTCGACGAAGTCTCGTCCACAAAGCTACGCTTTCTACAAAAAGCCCTGCTTCGGGTCAACAAAAATGATCAACCTATGATCACCAAGATATAAGATCAAACAAATGATCATATCACAAATGATCAAACACTGATCATTTCACAGCAACACTCAGTATGCCACGTTACCAAATTGGGATATATCGCTGATAAATTTCAACTACATAACCTCTGAGCTCGTACGTCTCAGAGAAGGGTGTTAAGCTAAGAGAATAAATTCTCCGCCACCAACAGAAATGTATTTGAAAGAAATCAGCTTTATATCTCAAATTGTAACGTCAGACACACAATCCATACAAGTCTGTTCCGGGATCGAACAGAACCGAAGGCACTTCTCACGAAGCCCTTGCATTTCCGGATAAATTCCTAATCACGTCAGGACTTCCCGTCACTAAGGGTGATAAAACCTCTAAACCGAAGATCAGTCGGTGTAGAGTAACTCGACGGTAATCCTTCCGTTTTCAAAAATATCCGGTCTTCAACACCGGTCTTCAAATGCAATTCATACGACGTATCACATATTCGGAATGGGTTATACGACCCCATGGTCCTTTCCCGGTTAACCCGAATAGTGAGCGATTATTCAAAAATAAGTGTGGCATTCAAATTCATCCAATTCACAACAAATACCTATCTAAAGGTAATTATTGATAGTCGGTTATTTAACTATCAATAAAGATGCGCGACATCATCAGATTCCAAATAATTTTCCCAAATTATTTATTCTTCAAAAATATCTTACTAGATATATAATTTTCCACACTTCAAAAATAAATCAACGTTTATTTTTAAAACGAATTCCCGTTTCTTTATAAATTCCATATTGAATTTATATTTCAAAATATCTTCTGATATACGATTTTCAAATCGATTTTCAATATTCAATTTCAATTTATCTTTTACAAAGATAAATTCTCAAAACGTTCATTTCATTTGGAAAAGCATTTCCATACTTATTTAAAAATAAGTGTTTCACAAATCTATTTATTTTCAACACTTGAAAAATATTCGATATACTTAAAATCAAAATTAAGTATATATCTCATTCTTTAAGGAAATCATTCTCTTTAAACACATTTATTTGAGTCAAAACGAATGTTACGTAAAACATCGTTACGACGACTCAAAATCACTAGTATAGGGATTCGGAATTAAGATAGATATATAAATCCCAATACTATATAAAATATTTCCTTTCGGAAATCATTTACTACAACAACAGTGTTATAGTCCACCATTTCCTTAAATTTCTCGAAAACGTCTATTTCAACAATAAATGTTGAAATCTATGCTTTCGATTCATAACACATTTTAAAACACCTTTAAAATGTTTGACTTCATTTTTAATATCACTTCTTAAAAAAATGAATCCATTTTATTCAATAATATATTCGCTGTTCAAAATCGTGAATATACTTCACTAATTACATTTCACTATTTTCTACACGTTTATTTCAATGATAATTCGCTATCCAAAATCGCGAATATATCTCCTTTAAAAATCTTCTATATTTAATTTATCAAATCCAATTGATTTCGAATTTATAAAACAACGTTTATAAATTCCATTTCTATTTTCTAACGACTTCAATTTAATAAATCTTCTTTATTAATAATTCGATCAATATCCCATTTAAAGGCAACAATCCAAGTTACAAGTAAATTTCTTATCAGTCTTTATTCTACAACTTCGTTCATTTTATAACTTCATTCATTTTATAACCTCATTCGTTTTATAAATCTATAACTTCAACTTTTATAAATCTATAAACTTCAAATCCTCGCAATTTATAATTCTATAAATTTTCTATCTTGCCAGTTTATAATGCTATAAGTTTCATATCTTTACAATTTAACACTTATGAAAACTCGTTTTAAAATTCCAAAAATTTTAATTGATAAATACATCAATTTTTCTGTACATCTTTTATAATACTTTAAAAATCTCAATTTAACCCATTTTACAATTAAATCAACTTTCATTTCAAAAATCACACTTTGGTTATATTTCACCAAAAATCTTAACTCTTATAACTTTAAAATTCTAGACGTTTAATTTTCTGAAATAAATCAATTCAAAAATTTGATAAACGTCTACTTTTCAAAAATCACTTTAAAAATCTTTTTAAAATAAAAGTCGTTATTTTTAAACTTCAAAACTGAATCCGATGATGTCACAACATCAATCAGTCCATCACAACAGTCAAATATCATATATCATCATATGATAACAGAATATATCAAAATATCTGTAAATAATCAATACGGTGAGGAATCCAGTCGGATCCCTCCAACCTGTTTCCCTGCATCCACAGATGTTAGCACAATACCAATTCCGCTCCAGTACGGAATTATCGCGGTATATAGGTTTTATAAAAATCCGCTTACTAACGGCGCAATAGGGTCTCATCCGCTATACGAGGCGGGAAATCATCAATCCAATATATACATATGCCAATATGTATATATTGCTATATATATAGATATATCCTATCATATCTAATATCACATCCAATAGCAATCATCAATCAATAACTGAAAATTAAAATTTTCCTTCGAGTGAGAAAATCTCACCTTAGCTTTATATTTTGCCATCCCATTTCCTTATTTATTCCAGCTTGACTCGATTTCCTTGATTTTTAACCTTGTATAAACAATTTATTAATATTTGAATCAACTGAAAAATTAAATTTTCATTTTAAAATTTCAATTATCCCATAAATTAAATTTCTAACAAATCCCCCTTTAAATAATATTTTTCATTTGAAACTAAAATTTTTATTCGACTAAAAATTTAGTTTTAACAAATTTTCCTTACTGTTATATTTTTCTTCCTTTCCCATATATATATGTACTTACTGTTTTCTTAGACATATTTAGATTGAAATATACATATGTATATATGAAAGAAAAACTATAGCTCCACCTTATAGTAAGTTTATTATTTGATTTTATACATCATTTTCTTTCACACATTTTAAATTTTGAATCGGTAAACATGGATTGTTACCTCGATCGAGCATCGCAGATGAACTCGATGCCGATTCTCCTCCTCCCTGTGCCCAGATAATCACGATACTAAAATGCTCGTTCGATACCAAATCACGACCACTTCATCATCCTTAGCCTCGACTCCAGTTGAACCTACCGCCTCTGACATCGCGAACATCACCACGCTACAGCTCGAATCGCCTACTGCCTCGCGATACCCCAAGCCCTAGGCGTCGCAAAACAGTTCGACACCAAGATCCCCACGCAGCCTCGACGTCGACAAACCTCCCCAATCCATCGAAGCTTCCGCCTCATCGAAAACCACCCTGACAAACGCAAATCGCGTCTAGCTGGACACACCACCATCAGTTTCGCACGCCTCCACTTCCTTCACTGCCGCGATTCATGTTCGCTCGAGCCCATCCACTTCGCCGATGTCTGTCGCCTTAACCTCACAGTCGCCGCTTTTCGAACTGCCCCTCACCACCTCGCGACGCGCGACGCGCCTTCCTTTGTCGAGCTCCCCCCTTCAGACGAGAGAACGCCTCGCCCTCCTACGCATGCGAGCACGATCGAATTTCGAATTCGATTCGCGATTTTGGCAGAATAGAAGAAAAGAGGGTAGCGGCCATTTTATACTGCTTTGAATTTTTATTTTGTTTCGACAATTTTTTTTTTCGTTTCGTTCGTTTCTTGATTTAAACTGAAGAGAGGAGTCTCGAATTTTATTTGGGTTTAAGGATAGCGGCCATTGAAGTTTTGAAATCAAAATGAACTGGTCTCGTATAAGATTTGTAGAGAGATGGGGAGGACAAACGAACGTGATTTAGCAGAGAATAACATGTTCACACGATTTCTCTCCGGGATTTTCTGCGTGATACTAGGCGTGTTTAAAGGAGATGTTGTGCTGCCATTTGACCAAGTTTAATAAATTTGAATTCAATTTAATTTAAATTTCGATGCGTTTGCTCGCCGTATAGCCATGTATTAACTCCGAAAAATACGAAATTTGAAATCCGACAATAATTCAATATTACGAACCCAATGGAACTGGTTTCGTCTAATTCCGAGACTGTTTGAAAAATGACTATTTTTAAATATCGGTTCAAACAATAAAATTCAAAACCGAACAAAACAGTTTGAATTTACATTCTGAAGCTTCTATTATCTTTAGTATTATCCATACGAATTTGAAAAGCTTTTGAAATATTTTTCTTCAACTTAAAATTGAAGATTCAAATTTTTATTCGACTATCAATAGATTAAATTTTAAAGCTTAATCGCAAAATTCAAAGTTATATCGGGGATTCAAATTAAATTACCGTTCAAATATTTAAAATTAATTAAATATTCTCAATTTAATTTGTTCGAAATTCTGGGTCGTTACAGCCACCACTAGTTGCAACATACCTTCGCCCACCACCTTGGACACCACCTCTACCCGCCACCACCACCTTGCTACCACTACTACACATCACCATCTCCTCTATCCAGACCTGTAGCAAGTCATGGCCAAGCCTAGGACCTTGTAGACCGAGCCAAAGATGAACCAAAACTCCACCATATTGCATAAAACTCTTCACATGCCTATGTTGTAACTTCCCCATCATCTCTAGCTTGTAGCCGTGCATCCCTTGGTCCAAACCAGACCCAAACCATGTCCAAACCTGAACCAAAATATTCCCTAGGCCATGCAAAAGGATAGATAAAGCAAGGCAAAAGATTTGACATTCAAATCTCTTTTCGTTTAAAAGTTATTCCATTTCAAGTGCGTTGAAATTGTGTTTGTTTTGATGTATGTTTTGGGTTGTAATACAAGAGTTGTAGCTTTGGATCTTGCTCTCCACTCAAGTCCATAGTCTTGTCATCGTGCTTTTGTTCCATTGTGTCATTGGTTTTGATATCTCCAGCACAAACAGGTGAGTTATTCTCACCAGACAATATGTACCTATATAACTAGTAAATTGACACCCTGCGAATCTGTAAAAATATATTATCATGTTATATATGCTTATATTATTATCATATGATGTTCACACCTGTTATTACACCTGTTATATCATATGTTACTTTTATTTAATGTTATTCTGTTATTTATATCTGTTATCACCATTGCAAGTTCCCTGTAGACTAGAATCACTATGGGTTGAAATGATACATACCCGAACGGACTTTAGAATAGGGAAAAATCATTATGGGCTGAAATGATAGGCCTGAACGATTTTTATTTAATTTATTTTAACTTGGGATTGCGGGTTTGAAATGATAGAACCCGGATTTTTCTTTTTTAACTGCGGATTGAAATGATACATATCCGTATCACTTGACCTAAGTTAGAAAATTATATACAGGCCCGTGGTTATTTTATAAAGTGTTTTGGATATTTTTAAGTATTTTAAAAATTATAAATTTATGAAATTTGATTTAAATAGATTTTGAAATGTTTTAAAATAAAGAAATTATGATTTTTTCTATGTGTTAAAAATGTAATTAATGAAAGGTTTAACTGGATTTTTGAAATATAACTTAAGTTGGAAATTTGGAATTTTGGTTAAAAATGATATTTAAGTTATATAAATAAAATGGATATTAAATTTTATTTGGAAATGGTAAATATGATAATTTGATTAAATTTGAATTTAAGTGATTTATTAAAGTATTATTGATTTTTCTATGAATTCAAGTGGTTAAATAAATGAATGTTTAAAAGTGATCTTTTAAAATATAACTTGACTTGGAAATGTGAAATTTGGTTTTAATTAAAAGTTTAAGTTAATTAAATAAAATTGGAAATTTAGTTAAATTTGTGAAATGGTAATTTAAATTTGAAGTGTTAAGTTTATTTGTTGAAATGTGAAGAATTGGAAACTTTTACACTTAAACTTATTAAGTAAATTGTTGAAAATTGGATTTTATTATAAGAAATTTATTGTGAAAGAAACGTGTAAAGTTCTAATTAATGAAAGAAATATGTAGAGTTTTAATTTATGAAAGAGACATGTAAAGTTTTAATTTATGGAAGAATATGTAAAGTTTTTAATTTATGAAAGAAACATGTAAAGTCTTAATTAATGAAAGAAACATGTAAGTCTTAATCAGTGTAATATTGAATAAAATAATAAATGCCCTTTTTGTAATAAAACGTAAATTAAAACGTACATTTGATAATGTAAGTTTAATTAGTGTAATATTGATTAAATGATAAATGCTCTTTACTGTAATAGAAATGTAAGTTAAAAAGTACATTTAATATGTAAGTTTTAATTTATGTAAATGACACATTTTAATGACTAAAATAATAAAGTTTCTTTATTGTAATGATAATGTAAGTTAATAAGGTACTCTTAACTTAACATAAGAATTTCAGCATTAAATTGGATATTACAGTAACAAAGTTTATTTAACTATAAGGCTATGATAAAATGACCATGTTAAAAATTTGTAAGTATATAAATACTTTGATTATATAAAATGTTAAATTGGAGAGTATTACATTCCAAAAATGCTATGATTACTTAAGGTTACATTACCAAAATGCTATGATAATTTAAAGGAAGATTTCAAGTTTAATAAATTAAAGGAAATATTCAGTGATTTTGAAATTTGGGTTTTATTGAAATGATATATTATTGAATTGGTTTTGAAATGGAAATGATATATTTTTGAATTGGTTTTGAATAGATATGTTTTGGGTTTGAAAGTATGTATTAGTTTGAAATAAATGATATGATTTTGAAATGGTTTAAAGGATGTATTTTGATTTGAAACATAAACTATTTTAAAAGTTATAACCACAGGTTATAATAACGATTGGTTGGCAAAGAGACCGGGATTGGATATGGACATACTCTCTGTCGATACCGAAAACCACTTTGACAACCGTGTACGTGGTGGAGATTCCAGAATGAAGTAGGATGGTGGCGACGTTCTTAAGGTATGTTACGTGGACCCAACTCCCGTGAGTTGGCATAAGGTGGCTAAAACAGGAGCGATCTCGGACCAGTGAGGTAGCACCTCTTCTCGGACACAATTCTTCGATATTATACTCTTACTCGTGATTTGACTAGATGGCCATCCTCCGATTTGGGAATGTTGTTCGAGGTGGAACGGTAGTGGCTGCTATGCGTATCCATCAGTCCGTGTGCGTAATTGGTATATCTACCCTGGCATTGCCTAGTTGTGCCGTGTCACCTACCATATCGAGCTTTACTACGATTATGATTTTAAGATCCGACCGCGTTAAGGTTCTCCATCCCCTTAACGCTATTTTCCGATATGATTATACTTTACTTATTTAGACACTATTATAATAGCGAATATTACTACATAGTAGATATTTTAACGGATTCTTAGAGGATGGGCGGTCCCAAGCATCTTCTAAGTTACTTGTACCTTTATTACAGTTCACCTGAGTTGGTTTACATTATATAAGTATATATTGTCCTGACTCGAGTGTTTTGTGTTTTGCTTTACGCTCGGGTCAGCCTGAGTTATTCACAGATTTGGATTTCCACCTTCTGGAGATTTGAATCGCTGGAGATTATCTGCTAGTCTTCTTCTATCTACTTCAGTTATGTTGCTCTGTTCAGCTTGTACTTGGTTATCTTATTGATACTTCTGTTGTACTCTATTTCTTCTGTTGTATCTTATGTAACTCTGATATATTTACATAGTAGCTTCATGAACTACTATTTCTTTTACTTCCGCTGCATTATTTTACTCTGTGTCTGTGATCTGTGATTATATTTATTTACTGTATATTCTGAGATTTGCCAAATTTTAATTACAACGCGGTATTTTGAGCAATTCAACTCCGGCATGAGTGTCTACCTATACACTTATAATGGATGCGAATGGTTGAAAATATCGGGTCGTTACAGTTGGTATCAGAGCTTTGGCTTTGAGGCAAAACTCAGCATATGGAGTAGATTTATTTACAGAATCACTTTCGTTCGAGTTTGAATCTTTTCCTCTTGATTCAAATTTCCTCTGAATTTTTGGAACGTTCCCTGCGGTTTCAAAATTCATTCTTGTCCCTTACTATTCATCTTCTTTTGATTTTGGAGTATCACATAACTCCACTGCGAATGATCTTTATAGTGAATTGGCTGTCTCGCCAATATTCTAATTTTCTGGTAAAGGGGGAAACTCCTTTACAAATTAGCATCGATTCACCATAGATTTATATCTATCCTTGGTTTAGATGCTAATATCTTTTATTATTCCAAACTCTATCTCTTGAGATCAAAGGTAGATTTACTCCAGAAAAAAAATACACATTTGATCTTATTCATTAAGTCACGGTTGACCCGGTTAAGGTTGCCCGCGATTTATTTAAGCTTACCCATCTCCCTATTTTGTTATTTAATCATCTTGTCTTTTGTTTCCAAAATATCTCCAAACATTTTTAAATTGTACTTGTAAATCTATGTTTTGTTTTATATATTGTGTTGTTTGAGTTGTTGATGTTGATTTGGGCTTCCGATCGATTCGTCTGATCAACGCTATCGATAGGATTTCTAAAACACTTTGACAGAACAAACTGACACAATATTATTTTTAAATTTGGTTAATGGAATAAATTTTGTTATATAAGTAAATTTATGGAACTTAATAAATTGATTTAAATTGATTATTTGAAATGATAATACTTGATTTATCATTCTATAAATGAATTTATAAATAGTTGTTTATAAATTTGATTTGGGAACTGAAATGAATTTAAATCAAGAATTTGAGAATTTAATTTCTGATGGTTTCAAACCTTGTGTTTAAAATTTTTAAAAGGATATTATTTAAAGTATTTTGAATAAAAATTTGTCTCTAAAGGATTTTAAAGTTTAAAAATTAAGTACTCTTCTCTTTGTCGCTGGAAAATAATTTCGGTGATGACTGCAGCATCATCGACGTTCATTTTCGAGTTTCGAAGTGAAGAGACCGTTCTGTAGTCTTGCTACAGCTTTGTTTTGGAAAACCTAATTGATTTGAATTTCTAAAATATGACTGGATTATAATATATATAGATATATGATTTAAAATTTTATTTGACATATTATGTATGTATAATTACTTATCGTTAAATGGTTTGAAAGGAATCGGAAGTTTAATTCTTAAATTTTATTTTAAAGAATAATTTCAGTTATAAGAAGAAAATCAAAAATTTGAATAAATGATCCAAACTTGAGATAATTGAATTGGAAAGTTTTACTTGTATAACACACAATTTCATTCCAATATAACTTACCTAAATTACACAGAAGTTGAATATAGAATTGGATAATATGCAACATAAAAAAAAAAATTTTATAAATAAAATTTGAGTGGTTATAATAAATGTTATACACTTAAATTTTAGTTATAAAAGATTAACAGAGGTAAATAGTGAAAAAGGAATTTAAAGAGATTTTATTTAAATAACTTAATAATCAAATTTGATTTACTATGGAACCTTAAGTCTAACCTAGGAATTTTAATAAAGGTTATTTCCTAAAATGAATATGTTGTATACTAAATAATGTATCTTTGAATAGATAAAATAAAATACATTTGAATTGGACTTTTGATAATAAAGTTTATTTAACTTGAATTCATAGTTTAATTGATGTCTAAATGAATACATGTGTAAAGAAATTTGATTGTTATATTTTCTATGATAAATATTTTATTTATGAAATTGATATGTCTTGAAAAATGAATAATTATGATTTAAATAGTTAAAATGTATTTTAACATCACTAAAACTTGATAATTGAGAATTTGGTTTTCAAATGGAAATTTTAAGTGTAACTTATTGAAGGAATATCTATTTATGAAATGGGCATTTTAAATAAAGTGTTAGGTTATTTGTTAAATGAAGAGCTAAGTAAAATAGTGAGCTTTTGACTTAATAAACGAAGTATAGTTTAATTTGGATATTCCATTCATAAAAGTATGTTTTAATAAGGCATAAGTTAAATGATATCTAAATGAATATTTTTGAAATTAAACTGATTTGAAATATTAATATATCTACTGTAGCATTTTATAAGTGATGCTGTTTTGAAAATACAGTGTTTTGGAAATTTTTAAAATTGAATGAGCTTAGAAATGTTACAACTTTAAAATGAATATTGTTTGATCTTGGATTAAAATGGTTTAAATGAAGATTATTTTTAAAAAGGTGTTATGATTTTCTAAGTATTATGTTCTTTTTTAAGAATAACATTTCCAAACTGTTATGATTTTTAGTAGTATGATTTCCAAATGATAACATCCCTAAATTGTTATGATTTCAAAGCATTATGGTTTCAAGTTTATTATCTCATTTTGTTTATCAAACTATCTTTTGGTTGTCCTTATTTCTCTTATCTTGTTACAGAATGGGAAGGCTATTGCTTATACCAGTCTGTTTAGAAATCTTTCTGCATAATCTTGGATACTCATTTTTGAATCTGAACTGTTTTTCCATTCATAGACCGTCAGTCAAGTGAAAAGGGAGATTCAGACTCTAGAGAATCTTTTTCGTGCTTATATTCTTGATTTGATCACCTCCGTCTTGTTAAACTTACCTATAACAATAGTTATCAGGTGTAATTCCAATCTTCTTATCATCTTGTCTTAATTCCATTTCATTCTATCTTTTTCTATGCTTTCCCGTACCTCGTTCCTTTTCGGGGACGAAAAGTTTTGAGGGGGGGAGAGTGTAACAACCCTGTATTTTACAAATATTTTTAAATTGATTTTTCCAGGTTCAAAAGCTTTATTTATAAAAAGAATAAATTTTGTTATTTTAAATATAAAATCTTTTATTTTGATGTGAATTAGAATTCCAAATATGACTAAATTTAATATTTCCAGAAAATGTAAATTTTGGTCAATAGTCAAACTTTGACTTTTAAGTTAAAATTTTAAATAGTTTGAAATTTATGAATTTTATCTTTTATTATAAAAATAGATTTAATAACTTGAATACTGCTTTTCGTTTCGTTGAAAACGGATTTAAATTGCAAAAGTTATACTGTTTTCAATATTGTGTGTATATTGGGTTATTCAGCAATATTCTTTATTTTAAAATTTTAAATGACATCTTTTTTTATTTGATATATTTTATTCTAATTTGTATATTTATGTTATATAAAATATATTTTGGCTTTTAAATATTTTTAAGGTAAAGTAAGAATTTTTCCAGAGTTAGTAGTATTTTTCTTGCAAATTTCCATGCCCTGTTTGTAAATTTTCAACATTTTCTTTAATCCTTTTTCTATTTTCTCCAATTTAATTATCTATTTTATTTTGAAAATGATAAATAAATTATTTTAATTCAAATTTTCACTTCATAATATTTTTATAATGAAGTGTATAGTTTTTCAAGGCTGACAGTGATTATTTATAATTTTTGAACACTGTTTGGTATTTTTAAGTAATTTTCTTCATTCTTTTTATATTTTTCCAAAATTTATTATTTGTTTTCTCATATTTATAATTGATTTCGGTTTGTAAAGTATTTTTCTGAATATTTTTGTTTATATAAAGATTAAAAAGAAAAGAAATATGAAAGGTTGTAAAACACTTTGAAACTTAAGCCCTTTTTTGTCCAAACCCTTCATTTTCTTTAACTCCTCGAATTTTGCCCTAGCCATCTAAAACCCTAGTGTAGCCGCCACTTTTTGTTTCTCATCTTTTCACGTGAAAACAAATCAGCTCCTCATTTCTCATGGCTTCATCCAAAAATAGGTAATGGCCTCTCCTTCTTTTTCTTCTTTTCTCTTCATTTTCAATGATTTTTGCCATGTTTCTCTTGCTTTGCTTGGCCTAACACCTCCACCATCTCCTCCACCGACCACCACCACTTCCTTCCCCACACCATCCATGACCAAACCCCCTCCTCCTCTGACCATGACAGGCCATGCACTCCTTTTGACTAAAAACCACACAAAACCTTGCACAAATCCCTTAAAACAATGCATAGCCACTGTCACGAACCGAAATTTTCGACTTTCGAAAATTCGACATCGATACTCATTTTATCGACTGCCGAGAAATCGAGTGCCGGAAACTCCAATAGTGAGGGTTTAAGAAAGAGAAATAGACGAAAAGATAGAAGAAAAAGAGAAGAAGAAGAAAAAGGTAGAAGAACAACAGAAAACATCTGAACGACATCAATAGAAACACAGAACAGAGACAATATCAGAATCTCACATATCGCAGCGGAACAATATATAATAGATAAATGAATAATCTTTAAAACAAAGAACTATATCATTTTATACATACATCAATCATCCGAGTCAATATACAACTCAGTACAACAATGGACAGTTATATAACTTGTCCTCATACAGAATACACAGCGGAATAAATATTATCAGATACAAATACTACGTCTCGCCATCCAGCTTATCTCCAAAGCTCCAGAATATCCAGAATATCCTGATAATCTAACTCTAGACTGCCCGTGTGGAAATTTGTGGGCACCCAGAGTTTAGAAGGGAAACAATAAACTCCGAGTCAGTCATGGTGACTGGTGTGAGATCGTAAAACAGTTTATCTTTAAATTAAACAACAGAAATATTTTTAAAGTCAATTCGCAATGCCTTTGGAAAATGAAACTACCATAAGACCTCCCACCACACACACAATGCAAACGCAGACTTGGAGGAGATTTCTTCTTATGTTAGTCAAAGATGCTTACTACGCAAAAATCAAAACCTTTTTGATATTATTATTAGTGCATAGTGGAAAACATTTCGAAAGTAGAATATAAATCTTAGCCAGCATAGGTACCATTATATTATGCCTGCTATAGCTGCCTCCTGAGGAGACAGGTTATACAATTGAAATCGTAAAGGCTCGTATTGTTTCTTTGGATTTCCAACAAATGGTCAGGCTAAGGAACTTCCTATCCACGATGGGTACGTCCCTGGAATAGACGACCCGAGAAATAACCTAACATTACGGTTAGATCTCTGCCAACACAAGGCCGGGTTACCTCTGCAAAAGTAGGTAACTACTGACACGCGTATGCCATCCCCCGATCGTCACCGATCTTCCCGAGGATCCCCGATTTCCAACAAACCACAAAGTAATAATAACTGTGCAGCAACCACAGAGGTTAAGTATCTGGGCTCCATACCATGATACCACCTTTATCCAGAAGGAATGACATACACTAAGGGGCGCTACTCCCTAGAACCTTGCCGCATCCTTCCTGTTTCGACCATTTTCGGGGTGTGAGGCTCGACGAAGTCTCGTCCACAAAGCTACGCTTTCTACAAAAAGCCCTGCTTCGGGTCAACAAAAATGATCAACCTATGATCACCAAGATATAAGATCAAACAAATGATCATATCACAAATGATCAAACACTGATCATTTCACAGCAACACTCAGTATGCCACGTTACCAAATTGGGATATATCGCTGATAAATTTCAACTACATAACCTCTGAGCTCGTACGTCTCAGAGAAGGGTGTTAAGCTAAGAGAATAAATTCTCCGCCACCAACAGAAATGTATTTGAAAGAAATCAGCTTTATATCTCAAATTGTAACGTCAGACACACAATCCATACAAGTCTGTTCCGGGATCGAACAGAACCGAAGGCACTTCTCACGAAGCCCTTGCATTTCCGGATAAATTCCTAATCACGTCAGGACTTCCCGTCACTAAGGGTGATAAAACCTCTAAACCGAAGATCAGTCGGTGTAGAGTAACTCGACGGTAATCCTTCCGTTTTCAAAAATATCCGGTCTTCAACACCGGTCTTCAAATGCAATTCATACGACGTATCACATATTCGGAATGGGTTATACGACCCCATGGTCCTTTCCCGGTTAACCCGAATAGTGAGCGATTATTCAAAAATAAGTGTGGCATTCAAATTCATCCAATTCACAACAAATACCTATCTAAAGGTAATTATTGATAGTCGGTTATTTAACTATCAATAAAGATGCGCGACATCATCAGATTCCAAATAATTTTCCCAAATTATTTATTCTTCAAAAATATCTTACTAGATATATAATTTTCCACACTTCAAAAATAAATCAACGTTTATTTTTAAAACGAATTCCCGTTTCTTTATAAATTCCATATTGAATTTATATTTCAAAATATCTTCTGATATACGATTTTCAAATCGATTTTCAATATTCAATTTCAATTTATCTTTTACAAAGATAAATTCTCAAAACGTTCATTTCATTTGGAAAAGCATTTCCATACTTATTTAAAAATAAGTGTTTCACAAATCTATTTATTTTCAACACTTGAAAAATATTCGATATACTTAAAATCAAAATTAAGTATATATCTCATTCTTTAAGGAAATCATTCTCTTTAAACACATTTATTTGAGTCAAAACGAATGTTACGTAAAACATCGTTACGACGACTCAAAATCACTAGTATAGGGATTCGGAATTAAGATAGATATATAAATCCCAATACTATATAAAATATTTCCTTTCGGAAATCATTTACTACAACAACAGTGTTATAGTCCACCATTTCCTTAAATTTCTCGAAAACGTCTATTTCAACAATAAATGTTGAAATCTATGCTTTCGATTCATAACACATTTTAAAACACCTTTAAAATGTTTGACTTCATTTTTAATATCACTTCTTAAAAAAATGAATCCATTTTATTCAATAATATATTCGCTGTTCAAAATCGTGAATATACTTCACTAATTACATTTCACTATTTTCTACACGTTTATTTCAATGATAATTCGCTATCCAAAATCGCGAATATATCTCCTTTAAAAATCTTCTATATTTAATTTATCAAATCCAATTGATTTCGAATTTATAAAACAACGTTTATAAATTCCATTTCTATTTTCTAACGACTTCAATTTAATAAATCTTCTTTATTAATAATTCGATCAATATCCCATTTAAAGGCAACAATCCAAGTTACAAGTAAATTTCTTATCAGTCTTTATTCTACAACTTCGTTCATTTTATAACTTCATTCATTTTATAACCTCATTCGTTTTATAAATCTATAACTTCAACTTTTATAAATCTATAAACTTCAAATCCTCGCAATTTATAATTCTATAAATTTTCTATCTTGCCAGTTTATAATGCTATAAGTTTCATATCTTTACAATTTAACACTTATGAAAACTCGTTTTAAAATTCCAAAAATTTTAATTGATAAATACATCAATTTTTCTGTACATCTTTTATAATACTTTAAAAATCTCAATTTAACCCATTTTACAATTAAATCAACTTTCATTTCAAAAATCACACTTTGGTTATATTTCACCAAAAATCTTAACTCTTATAACTTTAAAATTCTAGACGTTTAATTTTCTGAAATAAATCAATTCAAAAATTTGATAAACGTCTACTTTTCAAAAATCACTTTAAAAATCTTTTTAAAATAAAAGTCGTTATTTTTAAACTTCAAAACTGAATCCGATGATGTCACAACATCAATCAGTCCATCACAACAGTCAAATATCATATATCATCATATGATAACAGAATATATCAAAATATCTGTAAATAATCAATACGGTGAGGAATCCAGTCGGATCCCTCCAACCTGTTTCCCTGCATCCACAGATGTTAGCACAATACCAATTCCGCTCCAGTACGGAATTATCGCGGTATATAGGTTTTATAAAAATCCGCTTACTAACGGCGCAATAGGGTCTCATCCGCTATACGAGGCGGGAAATCATCAATCCAATATATACATATGCCAATATGTATATATTGCTATATATATAGATATATCCTATCATATCTAATATCACATCCAATAGCAATCATCAATCAATAACTGAAAATTAAAATTTTCCTTCGAGTGAGAAAATCTCACCTTAGCTTTATATTTTGCCATCCCATTTCCTTATTTATTCCAGCTTGACTCGATTTCCTTGATTTTTAACCTTGTATAAACAATTTATTAATATTTGAATCAACTGAAAAATTAAATTTTCATTTTAAAATTTCAATTATCCCATAAATTAAATTTCTAACAAATCCCCCTTTAAATAATATTTTTCATTTGAAACTAAAATTTTTATTCGACTAAAAATTTAGTTTTAACAAATTTTCCTTACTGTTATATTTTTCTTCCTTTCCCATATATATATGTACTTACTGTTTTCTTAGACATATTTAGATTGAAATATACATATGTATATATGAAAGAAAAACTACAGCTCCACCTTATAGTAAGTTTATTATTTGATTTTATACATCATTTTCTTTCACACATTTTAAATTTTGAATCGGTAAACATGGATTGTTACCTCGATCGAGCATCGCAGATGAACTCGATGCCGATTCTCCTCCTCCCTGTGCCCAGATAATCACGATACTAAAATGCTCGTTCGATACCAAATCACGACCACTTCATCATCCTTAGCCTCGACTCCAGTTGAACCTACCGCCTCTGACATCGCGAACATCACCACGCTACAGCTCGAATCGCCTACTGC
Organism: Allium fistulosum; assembly: GCA_030737815.1. Taxonomy (NCBI): domain Eukaryota; kingdom Viridiplantae; phylum Streptophyta; class Magnoliopsida; order Asparagales; family Amaryllidaceae; genus Allium; species Allium fistulosum. Next base: position 1,181,556,047 of record CM060902.1, read on the forward strand.
CTCGCGATACCCCAAGCCCTAGGCGTCGCAAAACAGTTCGACACCAAGATCCCCACGCAGCCTCGACGTCGACAAACCTCCCCAATCCATCGAAGCTTCCGCCTCATCGAAAACCACCCTGACAAACGCAAATCGCGTCTAGCTGGACACACCACCATCAGTTTCGCACGCCTCCACTTCCTTCACTGCCGCGATTCATGTTCGCTCGAGCCCATCCACTTCGCCGATGTCTGTCGCCTTAACCTCACAGTCGCCGCTTTTCGAACTGCCCCTCACCACCTCGCGACGCGCGACGCGCCTTCCTTTGTCGAGCTCCCCCCTTCAGACGAGAGAACGCCTCGCCCTCCTACGCATGCGAGCACGATCGAATTTCGAATTCGATTCGCGATTTTGGCAGAATAGAAGAAAAGAGGGTAGCGGCCATTTTATACTGCTTTGAATTTTTATTTTGTTTCGACATTTTTTTTTTCGTTTCGTTCGTTTCTTGATTTAAACTGAAGAGAGGAGTCTCGAATTTTATTTGGGTTTAAGGATAGCGGCCATTGAAGTTTTGAAATCAAAATGAACTGGTCTCGTATAAGATTTGTAGAGAGATGGGGAGGACAAACGAACGTGATTTAGCAGAGACTAACATGTTCACACGATTTCTCTCCGGGATTTTCTGCGTGATACTAGGCGTGTTTAAAGGAGATGTTGTGCTGCCATTTGACCAAGTTTAATAAATTTGAATTCAATTTAATTTAAATTTCGATGCGTTTGCTCGCCGTATAGCCATGTATTAACTCCGAAAAATACGAAATTTGAAATCCGACAATAATTCAATATTACGAACCCAATGGAACTGGTTTCGTCTAATTCCGAGACTGTTTGAAAAATGACTATTTTTAAATATCGGTTCAAACAATAAAATTCAAAACCGAACAAAACAGTTTGAATTTACATTCTGAAGCTTCTATTATCTTTAGTATTATCCATACGAATTTGAAAAGCTTTTGAAATATTTTTCTTCAACTTAAAATTGAAGATTCAAATTTTTATTCGACTATCAATAGATTAAATTTTAAAGCTTAATCGCAAAATTCAAAGTTATATCGGGGATTCAAATTAAATTACCGTTCAAATATTTAAAATTAATTAAATATTCTCAATTTAATTTGTTCGAAATTCTGGGTCGTTACAAACTTCCCTCCTTAAAAGAATTTCGTCCCGAAATTACAAGTTAGGAAAAAAGATCCTTAACTCGTCTACTATTTTTCACAATCTAATTAGTTTTATCAAATTCTTTCAAAACAAATCTTCTACTAAAAATTCGTTATCATTTAACTCGTTTTCCAACTTCAATTATAGTTCAAAACAACATTGTTTTACTTCAAAATTCAAATTCGAGTTTAAATTCAAATTTAAACTTTCAAAATTTCTCAAATTTTTCTAACACTCGAAATTTTCGAAAAATTTCGCCAGCGTCTCCTTTGCGCGGCTAATACGGTACGACTACAAAACGTCCCTACGGACTCTCAGATTTCAAAAAGAAAAAGAAAAAAGCCAAGCGGCTAGAGAGAAATCATCAAAAACTCATATTAAAACTTAAATACGTACCTTTTTCGAGCAATTCAAATTCATCTTTGAAGATCAAATCCAATTTATAACACCTGTATATCTACTAGCCATACTATCTAGTTGCATATATTCAAACCATTTCGTACATTCAATTACAAAACTTTCAATATATACTTCTTATATCCTCTCTAATTCGCTATTGAAGTTACATATCCCATTTCGTTCAATTTTTATTTCACATTCATTTGAACTTATAATTCACAATTTCAATTCTTTTTGAATTCAATTCAGTCTCATTTACTTACAAATTAAAAATGAACTTTAACATTCAATTTCATTTTCTGGCACTTGCAATCGCAATTTATTCATTCATTCACTAATTCATTCGTTTTCAATTTGAATTTCATTCTAATCAAATTTCAATATTCTATAAGTTATCAACTTATTAATATTTCGTAAGTATTTTAAATAGGATTCCAGAGTCGTTTCAACTTTTTCAAAACCATTTGAAAACAATTCAAATTACCCTTTTAATTTCCAAAACAAAATCCAAATTTTCCAACACTTCCATTTAAAACAATTTGGTAGCAATTCCTCTTTTGGAAACCCGAAAATGAACACCAATGATGCCGCGGTCATCATCGAAGTTATTTTCCAGCGACAAAAAAGAGTTTAGAGCTTTCATTTCTCCAAAATACTTTCCAAAACCTTCGAAATTCATTTTCAAATAAAAAAGATTTAAACTTTCAAATCTCCAAAATTTTCAAATTCTTTTCAAAACATTTCCAAATACTTTTCTGGAACTCCGTTTTAAATTACAAATCACATTTTTTTTATTTATATTCTCAAATTTCGTTTATATGTGAATTTTATTCCTTAACTTTGGAGTTACAATTCCAATTTCTTATTTAATTTCAATGATAATACATTAATATTATCACTTCTAACATCCATGCAACCATATACTATAATAATTCATAGAAAATCAATTCGTTTCTATACAAAAATAGTTTTGGGCAAAATTATTTCATTCACCCTATTTAAAACAATACTATGTCGGCTTGCCTCGTTTAAGTGTTTAGAAATCTCTATCGATAATATGGCGTCCCACATACCGACCAAAATTCACAAACATCCCAACGGATAAGCAAACACAATATAAAACATTTTTATATTCACTAACAAATACGCGCTCGTATCTATTATTACACTCAACTCATTCTAGAGTACTACTGACTCTATCTCTAATGAGTAACACCCAACAGAGCAGGGTTGTCGCTTAACCATATGCTCTGATACCACTTTGTCACGAACCGAAATTTTCGACTTTCGAAAATTCGACATCGATACTCACTTTATCGACTGCCGAGAAATCGAGTGCCGGAAACTCCAATAGTGAGGGTTTAAGAAAGAGAAATAGACGAAAAGATAGAAGAAAAAGAGAAGAAGAAGAAAAAGGTAGAAGAACAACAGAAAACATCTGAACGACATCAATAGAAACACAGAACAGAGACAATATCAGAATCTCACATATCGCAGCGGAACAATATATAATAGATAAATGAATAATCTTTAAAACAAAGAACTATATCATTTTATACATACATCAATCATCCGAGTCAATATACAACTCAGTACAACAATGGACAGTTATATAACTTGTCCTCATACAGAATACACAGCGGAATAAATATTATCAGATACAAATACTACGTCTCGCCATCCAGCTTATCTCCAAAGCTCCAGAATATCCAGAATATCCTGATAATCTAACTCTAGACTGCCCGTGTGGAAATTTGTGGGCACCCAGAGTTTAGAAGGGAAACAATAAACTCCGAGTCAGTCATGGTGACTGGTGTGAGATCGTAAAACAGTTTATCTTTAAATTAAACAACAGAAATATTTTTAAAGTCAATTCGCAATGCCTTTGGAAAATGAAACTACCATAAGACCTCCCACCACACACACAATGCAAACGCAGACTTGGAGGAGATTTCTTCTTATGTTAGTCAAAGATGCTTACTACGCAAAAATCAAAACCTTTTTGATATTATTATTAGTGCATAGTGGAAAACATTTCGAAAGTAGAATATAAATCTTAGCCAGCATAGGTACCATTATATTATGCCTGCTATAGCTGCCTCCTGAGGAGACAGGTTATACAATTGAAATCGTAAAGGCTCGTATTGTTTCTTTGGATTTCCAACAAATGGTCAGGCTAAGGAACTTCCTATCCACGATGGGTACGTCCCTGGAATAGACGACCCGAGAAATAACCTAACATTACGGTTAGATCTCTGCCAACACAAGGCCGGGTTACCTCTGCAAAAGTAGGTAACTACTGACACGCGTATGCCATCCCCCGATCGTCACCGATCTTCCCGAGGATCCCCGATTTCCAACAAACCACAAAGTAATAATAACTGTGCAGCAACCACAGAGGTTAAGTATCTGGGCTCCATACCATGATACCACCTTTATCCAGAAGGAATGACATACACTAAGGGGCGCTACTCCCTAGAACCTTGCCGCATCCTTCCTGTTTCGACCATTTCCGGGGTGTGAGGCTCGACGAAGTCTCGTCCACAAAGCTACGCTTTCTACAAAAAGCCCTGCTTCGGGTCAACAAAAATGATCAACCTATGATCACCAAGATATAAGATCAAACAAATGATCATATCACAAATGATCAAACACTGATCATTTCACAGCAACACTCAGTATGCCACGTTACCAAATTGGGATATATCGCTGATAAATTTCAACTACATAACCTCTGAGCTCGTACGTCTCAGAGAAGGGTGTTAAGCTAAGAGAATAAATTCTCCGCCACCAACAGAAATGTATTTGAAAGAAATCAGCTTTATATCTCAAATTGTAACGTCAGACACACAATCCATACAAGTCTGTTCCGGGATCGAACAGAACCGAAGGCACTTCTCACGAAGCCCTTGCATTTCCGGATAAATTCCTAATCACGTCAGGACTTCCCGTCACTAAGGGTGATAAAACCTCTAAACCGAAGATCAGTCGGTGTAGAGTAACTCGACGGTAATCCTTCCGTTTTCAAAAATATCCGGTCTTCAACACCGGTCTTCAAATGCAATTCATACGACGTATCACATATTCGGAATGGGTTATACGACCCCATGGTCCTTTCCCGGTTAACCCGAATAGTGAGCGATTATTCAAAAATAAGTGTGGCATTCAAATTCATCCAATTCACAACAAATACCTATCTAAAGGTAATTATTGATAGTCGGTTATTTAACTATCAATAAAGATGCGCGACATCATCAGATTCCAAATAATTTTCCCAAATTATTTATTCTTCAAAAATATCTTACTAGATATATAATTTTCCACACTTCAAAAATAAATCAACGTTTATTTTTAAAACGAATTCCCGTTTCTTTATAAATTCCATATTGAATTTATATTTCAAAATATCTTCTGATATACGATTTTCAAATCGATTTTCAATATTCAAATTCAATTTATCTTTTACAAAGATAAATTCTCAAAACGTTCATTTCATTTGGAAAAGCATTTCCATACTTATTTAAAAATAAGTGTTTCACAAATCTATTTATTTTCAACACTTGAAAAATATTCGATATACTTAAAATCAAAATTAAGTATATATCTCATTCTTTAAGGAAATCATTCTCTTTAAACACATTTATTTGAGTCAAAACGAATGTTACGTAAAACATCGTTACGACGACTCAAAATCACTAGTATAGGGATTCGGAATTAAGATAGATATATAAATCCCAATACTATATAAAATATTTCCTTTCGGAAATCATTTACTACAACAACAGTGTTATAGTCCACCATTTCCTTAAATTTCTCGAAAACGTCTATTTCAACAATAAATGTTGAAATCTATGCTTTCGATTCATAACACATTTTAAAACACCTTTAAAATGTTTGACTTCATTTTTAATATCACTTCTTAAAAAAATGAATCCATTTTATTCAATAATATATTCGCTGTTCAAAATCGTGAATATACTTCACTAATTACATTTCACTATTTTCTACACGTTTATTTCAATGATAATTCGCTATCCAAAATCGCGAATATATCTCCTTTAAAAATCTTCTATATTTAATTTATCAAATCCAATTGATTTCGAATTTATAAAACAACGTTTATAAATTCCATTTCTATTTTCTAACGACTTCAATTTAATAAATCTTCTTTATTAATAATTCGATCAATATCCCATTTAAAGGCAACAATCCAAGTTACAAGTAAATTTCTTATCAGTCTTTATTCTACAACTTCGTTCATTTTATAACTTCATTCATTTTATAACCTCATTCGTTTTATAAATCTATAACTTCAACTTTTATAAATCTATAAACTTCAAATCCTCGCAATTTATAATTCTATAAATTTTCTATCTTGCCAGTTTATAATGCTATAAGTTTCATATCTTTACAATTTAACACTTATGAAAACTCGTTTTAAAATTCCAAAAATTTTAATTGATAAATACATCAATTTTTCTGTACATCTTTTATAATACTTTAAAAATCTCAATTTAACCCATTTTACAATTAAATCAACTTTCATTTCAAAAATCACACTTTGGTTATATTTCACCAAAAATCTTAACTCTTATAACTTTAAAATTCTAGACGTTTAATTTTCTGAAATAAATCAATTCAAAAATTTGATAAACGTCTACTTTTCAAAAATCACTTTAAAAATCTTTTTAAAATAAAAGTCGTTATTTTTAAACTTCAAAACTGAATCCGATGATGTCACAACATCAATCAGTCCATCACAACAGTCAAATATCATATATCATCATATGATAACAGAATATATCAAAATATCTGTAAATAATCAATACGGTGAGGAATCCAGTCGGATCCCTCCAACCTGTTTCCCTGCATCCACAGATGTTAGCACAATACCAATTCCGCTCCAGTACGGAATTATCGCGGTATATAGGTTTTATAAAAATCCGTTTACTAACGGTGCAATAGGGTCTCATCCGCTATACGAGGCGGGAAATCATCAATCCAATATATACATATGCCAATATGTATATATTGCTATATATATAGATATATCCTATCATATCTAATATCACATCCAATAGCAATCATCAATCAATAACTGAAAATTAAAATTTTCCTTCGAGTGAGAAAATCTCACCTTAGCTTTATATTTTGCCATCCCATTTCCTTATTTATTCCAGCTTGACTCGATTTCCTTGATTTTTAACCTTGTATAAACAATTTATTAATATTTGAATCAACTGAAAAATTAAATTTTCATTTTAAAATTTCAATTATCCCATAAATTAAATTTCTAACAAATCCCCCTTTAAATAATATTTTTCATTTGAAACTAAAATTTTTATTCGACTAAAAATTTAGTTTTAACAAATTTTCCTTACTGTTATATTTTTCTTCCTTTCCCATATATATATGTACTTACTGTTTTCTTAGACATATTTAGATTGAAATATACATATGTATATATGAAAGAAAAACTACAGCTCCACCTTATAGTAAGTTTATTATTTGATTTTATACATCATTTTCTTTCACACATTTTAAATTTTGAATCGGTAAACATGGATTGTTACCTCGATCGAGCATCGCAGATGAACTCGATGCCGATTCTCCTCCTCCCTGTGCCCAGATAATCACGATACTAAAATGCTCGTTCGATACCAAATCACGACCACTTCATCATCCTTAGCCTCGACTCCAGTTGAACCTACCGCCTCTGACATCGCGAACATCACCACGCTACAGCTCGAATCGCCTACTGCCTCGCGATACCCCAAGCCCTAGGCGTCGCAAAACAGTTCGACACCAAGATCCCCACGCAGCCTCGACGTCGACAAACCTCCCCAATCCATCGAAGCTTCCGCCTCATCGAAAACCACCCTGACAAACGCAAATCGCGTCTAGCTGGACACACCACCATCAGTTTCGCACGCCTCCACTTCCTTCACTGCCGCGATTCATGTTCGCTCGAGCCCATCCACTTCGCCGATGTCTGTCGCCTTAACCTCACAGTCGCCGCTTTTCGAACTGCCCCTCACCACCTCGCGACGCGCGACGCGCCTTCCTTTGTCGAGCTCCCCCCTTCAGACGAGAGAACGCCTCGCCCTCCTACGCATGCGAGCACGATCGAATTTCGAATTCGATTCGCGATTTTGGCAGAATAGAAGAAAAGAGGGTAGCGGCCATTTTATACTGCTTTGAATTTTTATTTTGTTTCGACATTTTTTTTTTTCGTTTCGTTCGTTTCTTGATTTAAACTGAAGAGAGGAGTCTCGAATTTTATTTGGGTTTAAGGATAGCGGCCATTGAAGTTTTGAAATCAAAATGAACTGGTCTCGTATAAGATTTGTAGAGAGATGGGGAGGACAAACGAACGTGATTTAGCAGAGAATAACATGTTCACACGATTTCTCTCCGGGATTTTCTGCGTGATACTAGGCGTGTTTAAAGGAGATGTTGTGCTGCCATTTGACCAAGTTTAATAAATTTGAATTCAATTTAATTTAAATTTCGATGCGTTTGCTCGCCGTATAGCCATGTATTAACTCCGAAAAATACGAAATTTGAAATCCGACAATAATTCAATATTACGAACCCAATGGAACTGGTTTCGTCTAATTCCGAGACTGTTTGAAAAATGACTATTTTTAAATATCGGTTCAAACAATAAAATTCAAAACCGAACAAAACAGTTTGAATTTACATTCTGAAGCTTCTATTATCTTTAGTATTATCCATACGAATTTGAAAAGCTTTTGAAATATTTTTCTTCAACTTAAAATTGAAGATTCAAATTTTTATTCGACTATCAATAGATTAAATTTTAAAGCTTAATCGCAAAATTCAAAGTTATATCGGGGATTCAAATTAAATTACCGTTCAAATATTTAAAATTAATTAAATATTCTCAATTTAATTTGTTCGAAATTCTGGGTCGTTACAGCCACCACTAGTTGCAACATACCTTCGCCCACCACCTTGGACACCACCTCTACCCGCCACCACCACCTTGCTACCACTACTACACATCACCATCTCCTCTGTCCAGACCTGTAGCAAGTCATGGCCAAGCCTAGGACCTTGTAGACCGAGCCAAAGATGAACCAAAACTCCACCATATTGCATAAAACTCTTCACATGCCTATGTTGTAACTTCCCCATCATCTCTAGCTTGTAGCCGTGCATCCCTTGGTCCAAACCAGACCCAAACCATGTCCAAACCTGAACCAAAACATTCCCTAGGCCATGCAAAAGGATAGATAAAGCAAGGCAAAAGATTTGACATTCAAATCTCTTTTCGTTTAAAAGTTATTCCATTTCAAGTGCGTTGAAATTGTGTTTGTTTTGATGTATGTTTTGGGTTGTAATACAAGAGTTGTAGCTTTGGATCTTGCTCTCCACTCAAGTCCATAGTCTTGTCATCGTGCTTTTGTTCCATTGTGTCATTGGTTTTGATATCTCCAGCACAAACAGGTGAGTTATTCTCACCAGACAATATGTACCTATATAACTAGTAAATTGACACCCTGCGAATCTGTAAAAATATATTATCATGTTATATATGCTTATATTATTATCATATGATGTTCACACCTGTTATTACACCTGTTATATCATATGTTACTTTTATTTAATGTTATTCTGTTATTTATATCTGTTATCACCATTGCAAGTTCCCTGTAGACTAGAATCACTATGGGTTGAAATGATACATACCCGAACGGACTTTAGAATAGGGAAAAATCATTATGGGCTGAAATGATAGGCCTGAACGATTTTTATTTAATTTATTTTAACTTGGGATTGCGGGTTTGAAATGATAGAACCCGGATTTTTCTTTTTTAACTGCGGATTGAAATGATACATATCCGTATCACTTGACCTAAGTTAGAAAATTATATACAGGCCCGTGGTTATTTTATAAAGTGTTTTGGATATTTTTAAGTATTTTAAAAATTATAAATTTATGAAATTTGATTTAAATAGATTTTGAAATGTTTTAAAATAAAGAAATTATGATTTTTTCTATGTGTTAAAAATGTAATTAATGAAAGGTTTAACTGGATTTTTGAAATATAACTTAAGTTGGAAATTTGGAATTTTGGTTAAAAATGATATTTAAGTTATATAAATAAAATGGATATTAAATTTTATTTGGAAATGGTAAATATGATAATTTGATTAAATTTGAATTTAAGTGATTTATTAAAGTATTATTGATTTTTCTATGAATTCAAGTGGTTAAATAAATGAATGTTTAAAAGTGATCTTTTAAAATATAACTTGACTTGGAAATGTGAAATTTGGTTTTAATTAAAAGTTTAAGTTAATTAAATAAAATTGGAAATTTAGTTAAATTTGTGAAATGGTAATTTAAATTTGAAGTGTTAAGTTTATTTGTTGAAATGTGAAGAATTGGAAACTTTTACACTTAAACTTATTAAGTAAATTGTTGAAAATTGGATTTTATTATAAGAAATTTATTGTGAAAGAAACGTGTAAAGTTCTAATTAATGAAAGAAATATGTAGAGTTTTAATTTATGAAAGAGACATGTAAAGTTTTAATTTATGGAAGAATATGTAAAGTTTTTAATTTATGAAAGAAACATGTAAAGTCTTAATTAATGAAAGAAACATGTAAGTCTTAATCAGTGTAATATTGAATAAAATAATAAATGCCCTTTTTGTAATAAAACGTAAATTAAAACGTACATTTGATAATGTAAGTTTAATTAGTGTAATATTGATTAAATGATAAATGCTCTTTACTGTAATAGAAATGTAAGTTAAAAAGTACATTTAATATGTAAGTTTTAATTTATGTAAATGACACATTTTAATGACTAAAATAATAAAGTTTCTTTATTGTAATGATAATGTAAGTTAATAAGGTACTCTTAACTTAACATAAGAATTTCAGCATTAAATTGGATATTACAGTAACAAAGTTTATTTAACTATAAGGCTATGATAAAATGACCATGTTAAAAATTTGTAAGTATATAAATACTTTGATTATATAAAATGTTAAATTGGAGAGTATTACATTCCAAAAATGCTATGATTACTTAAGGTTACATTACCAAAATGCTATGATAATTTAAAGGAAGATTTCAAGTTTAATAAATTAAAGGAAATATTCAGTGATTTTGAAATTTGGGTTTTATTGAAATGATATATTATTGAATTGGTTTTGAAATGGAAATGATATATTTTTGAATTGGTTTTGAATAGATATGTTTTGGGTTTGAAAGTATGTATTAGTTTGAAATAAATGATATGATTTTGAAATGGTTTAAAGGATGTATTTTGATTTGAAACATAAACTATTTTAAAAGTTATAACCACAGGTTATAATAACGATTGGTTGGCAAAGAGACCGGGATTGGATATGGACATACTCTCTGTCGATACCGAAAACCACTTTGACAACCGTGTACGTGGTGGAGATTCCAGAATGAAGTAGGATGGTGGCGACGTTCTTAAGGTATGTTACGTGGACCCAACTCCCGTGAGTTAGCATAAGGTGGCTAAAACAGGAGCGATCTCGGACCAGTGAGGTAGCACCTCTTCTCGGACACATTTCTTCGATATTATACTCTTACTTGTGATTTGACTAGATGACCATCCTCCGATTTGGGAATGTTGTTCGAGGTGGAACGGTAGTGGCTGCTATGCGTATCCATCAGTCCGTGTGCGTAATTGGTATATCTACCCTGGCATTTCCTAGTTGTGCCGTGTCACCTACCATATCGAGCTTTACTACGATTATGATTTTAAGATCCGACCGCGTTAAGGTTCTCCATCCCCTTAACGCTATTTTCCGATATGATTATACTTTACTTATTTAGACACTATTATAATAGCGAATATTACTACATAGTAGATATTTTAACGGATCCTTAGAGGATGGGCGCTCCCAAGCATCTTCTAAGTTACTTGTACCTTTATTACAGTTCACTTGAGTTGGTTTACATTATATAAGTATATATTGTCCTGACTCGAGTGTTTTGTGTTTTGCTTTACGCTCGGGTCAGCCTGAGTTATTCACAGATTTGGATTTCCACCTTCTGGAGATTTGAATCGCTGGAGATTATCTGCTAGTCTTCTTCTATCTACTTCAGTTATGTTGCTCTGTTCAGCTTGTACTTGGTTATCTTATTGATACTTCTGTTGTACTCTATTTCTTCTGTTGTATCTTATGTAACTCTGATATATTTACATAGTAGCTTCATGAACTACTATTCTTTTACTTCCGCTGCATTATTTTACTCTGTGTCTGTGATCTGTGATTATATTTATTTACTGTATATTCTGAGATTTGCCAAATTTTAATTACAACGCGGTATTTTGAGCAATTCAACTCCGGCATGAGTGTCTACCTATACACTTATAATGGATCCGAATGGTTGAAAATATCGGGTCGTTACACCATCATCATAGTTCAACGTCCATATGCTCCTTCATCTTCCATACTTCACCTTCACCTAAACTGCCAACCATACCTCCTCCATCTTTAAACCACTCCTCCATCACCTCACTTCTTCGACCCACTGTCTACTGCACTTCTTCCTACCAGTCATATCATCACTATACTACCTCGCCAAAGAATTCCATTCACATCCACCTACATGAACTTCACAACATTTCCATCACTGCCAAACACACTGCAATTTCTTACCACTGCACTTCGCCTTCCAATTCATCCACCTCTCCCATTCATCATCTACTAACACTACCGCTGCTAACCATCAAACCATCTTCTGCCTCAGCTTCGACAACCACACTCCCTCAGCTCTAACAACACCACAACAATAAAACTCCATTCTCTATTCATTGTCGTGATCCTAAACTGCACAAACCACCAATCCTGCACTGCCTTCATCCAAAAAAATTACTGAACATTATCATCAACCTACAACTATCCTCCCAAAAGCCAGCATTCCACTCTCCTAAACATTATCCTCTACATCACCACCTGAACTCCTCCATGCAAACAATTGCATGCCATCCAACTTCCATCTTTTGCCTTGCATCACAAAACAAAGGACCACTCAACACAACACTTCTTCTGCAAACCAAACACCACCGTCCACGCCTCCCTACCTGAAAGCCACCGCTTCAATCACCGAACGCCCAATTTCCTGAATCCAATAGCTGCCTCTCCCAAACCAAAACCCAGTGACCCAAATCTAGATTCCTCCCCTCTACTAAACCACCCACAAAACCAGTACTTCAGACCCAATCGCCGACTCTATTTGTAACACGAACCAATTCACGATTTCTTTCTTTTTCCTTTGAATTTGTGTTTCCTTGTTTTAATTTGAGAAGTTTGTGTTTTCATTTTGTGTAGTATGTTTTAACAGAAGAGAAAAGGGTTGGGAAGTTATTCTAGGTAGCGGGATTGTTATTGGGCCTAGGTTTGATTTACATTTATTTTTTTTAATTTGTTTACTTTCTTTTTTTAGTTTGTTTTAGTCTTTTGTTTAAATCCACTTATTTATTTTGAGTCGAATATTGAATCATTTGTTTTGTTTTTGTTTTGTTTGTTAAGTGTTTTTTTAGCTTGTTTAATAAAAAAACTGTATATATCTAGTTCGCTTTTTCAGGTTGCAAAAGCAGAAATTCAAAAGGAGAGAATTGCTTGCTAAAACTGCTTTGCTTGCTTGCTTTATAAAAAAAATTGCTGCTTTAAAATAAAATTGCTAATAATTATGCACGCTCTGGTATCGTGCTCTTATCTCTTGATGTTTCACTTGCATTGTTAGTTGCTTGCATTTTAAAAAATTTCAAAAACAAAATAAAATTTCATTCATAGTTGCATCGTTAATTCACGTTTATTTTAGTTTTTCATTCATACTATCTTACTTGTTTTTCTACGGGCAACACCCAAATCCACATAAGGTGGGGGATTTCAGCACCCCTTCCTTGGTCCACAAATTGCATTTCATAGTAGAATCTGACTAATAATAACGATTCGACGTTGGACTTAATGGAGTCACGAGCTCACCTAGGGCTTAATTGTATCTTGACAAGTTGTCTTCTTTCGACAATTTAATTTTTTGGTGTCTAGGTTACGACAGAGCAATAATCATATATAAATATTACGGTGATTCGTAAATATTATAGTGATTGTTTCTCTAAAGGTACTTAAACCTTCGACTGCATTGCTACGGTGATTCGTGGTGCACCGATAACTCATGTCTGTTACCTGGCTAAGAACTATTTTGTTGAATTAAGAGCTACTAAGGACATAAAATTTGTAATTAAGTCCTTACATTCATTTAGTTGCATTAGTTCATGCATATTTTTAAAAAAAAACAAAATCCAAAACAAAAAAAATTATACATTTTACTTAGCTTAGTTCTTTTTAAAAATCCAAAAAAAAAAATTAAAATCTTTTCCTTAGAAAAAAAATTCAAACAAAATTAAAAAAATCCAAAAAACAAAACGAGCATTTTACTTGAGTTAGTTTTTTTAGAAAAACAAAAATCCAAAAAAAATATAATCTTTTCAAAAACTAAAAAAAGAGCAAAAACTAAAAAAGTTTGAAAATCCAAATTTCAAAAAGAAAACAAAAATAAATCTCCCTTTTGAAAAATAAATCCTTTTTGGTAAATATTTTTCTTCTAAGAAAAAATAAGTTTCACTTCATTTCACCTTCTAAACCTTGCTTCATTCTCTTAAACTTAATTCTCACTTCTTTCTCTCCTTGACTTTTTCTTGTGCATGAGTATTTGGACTCGTGACACAACAAATCGTTTAACTCGAACAAATAACCCTCCAATGATGGTGAACGAGAACGCCCCGCGAACTCTCATGGATAGAATCTTTCTCGATAGAGTTTCTATTCCTTCTTGTATCACACTACCCGCTCCAACGGGTAACCATTTCGAAATTCATTCCAATCATATTGCCACACTCCCAAAATTTGGCAACTTTGAACACGATGACCCATACATTTTCTTAACAAAATTCGAACAAGTATGTGCAACCATTAAACTTTAACAACTTTGTGATGACAGAATCAAACTCCGATTAATTCCATTTGCCCTTACCGATTACGCTGAAAAATGGTTGTATAGCTTACCATCGAACTCGATTAAAATGTGGGAAGAATTTGTTTAAGTGTTCTTAAAAAAGTTCTAACCCTTGGAAAAAACGACCAAAATCCAAAACGAAATTTTAAGTTTTCATCAATTTAGGGGTGAACCTTTCGGAAAATATTTTGAAAGATTTAAAGAGCTTCTGATAAAATGTCCTCACCATAATTTCGAAAAATGGACTATTTTCCAAATATTATATGATGGAGTTGAAAATAGTTCATGAACCATGCTTGAATTGATGTGCCAAGGAAATTTTCTCGCCCAACATCACGACGATGCTTGGCAATTTCTTGAAAACTTGGCCAAAAAGTCATCCCAATGGGAACGTTCTAACGAAAAATTCATTTAATCACGATCGAGCGCACACTCGATAGGATCATCTTTGGCTTTGGAAGCTAAAATCGATGCAATGATTAATAAATTCAATAACGTTTTCTCATCCAACCTAATGAACCAAGCTTCACAACCAATGTGTTATAAATGCAACGATCTGAATCACGTAGCCGATCAGTGCCCTAATTCGATAGAACAACTCAAAGCTTTCAATAAGGTTAAGAATGACCCATTTTCTCCAACATACAATCCTAGTTGGAGAAATCATCCTAATTTTGCGCGAACCCAAAATAATTCCAATACAAATTTGGTTTGTCCCAATTTTCAAGCATTTTCGAATAATGCTTCGAATCCTCTCTTCCAACCCAATCATCTTTAACAAAATTTTGCTGGTCCATCTCAAAGTCAACTGCAATAACCTTTTGCTCCCTAAAACGATAAACGATTGAGTTCACTTGAGAAAACTCTTGGAACTTTGGCTAAAGCAAACACTCAAAGCCTCCAATCAAACAACAATTTGCAAATTTTTTAACCTCGTACATGCAGAATACGAGCCAATCGATTGCTAAACTTGAAATGCGAATGAGTTAATTAGCCACATCTGTAAGTAAACATGAACGAGGCACATTCCCAAGTCAGCGAGTTCTGAATCCCAGAAATCAAAACACGAATTCGAATCAAGCCCATGTTGTTCAAGATAGCAACGTAACCCAAATGAATGCTATCGCGACTTTGCGTTCCAGTAAACAAATCGACAATCAAGTTGTTAACCCAAACGATTTACCGAAAACTCCTCTTGACACTTCAAAAACGATAAGCGAATCTAAACAAAACATGAGCCAAACATCGAATCAAATTCCAATCCAAATTCTTCTTCTACTCAACTAGACCGACCCACTGAGTATCGTGTTCCATTTCCACATCGTCTTCGACCCAAGGAACATTCGAACCAAATGGAAAAGATGTTGGAAATTTTTAATTAAGTAAAAGTAAATATTCCTCTTCTTGATATCGTTCAACAAGTCCCAACTTACGTGAAGTTTCTCAAGGACTTGTGTACTCAAAAACGACACACTCATGTACCCAAGAAAGTTTTCTTAGCTGCCGGACTTAGCAAAGTTTTGTCCCAATCAATTCCTATTAAATACAAAGATCCTGGATGTCCGACGATCTCATGCACGATAGGAGACAAAATGATTAACAAGTGCTTACTAGACTTGGGTGCGAGTGTCAATTTGATTCCTTATTCAGTTTACCAACAACTTGGCTTGGACGAACTTAAACCGACAAAAGTAACTCTTTAGTTTTCCGATCGTTCAATAAAGAAATCCATGGGAGAAATCGAGGACGTACTCATCAAAGTCGGTCAATTCGTATTCCTTGTCGATTTCATCATCCTTCAAACACAACCCGTGAATAATCCGATGAGTCAAACTCCATTTATTTTAGGCCGACCTTTCTTCCCTACTTCGAATGCTCTAATCAATTGTCGAAATGGTTCGATGAAAATTTCTTTTGGAAACATGACTTTGGATCTTAACATCTTCAATCTTGAAAATCAATCGAATGAGCCATGTGACCAAACACTGTAGGTTAGCTTCATTCAAGAAAATTTTGATAATGAAACAGTTGACCTAAACCAAGAACGCGAGACCGAATACGAACAATTGTTTCAACATGAGCCTATCGATGCGCTTCCGTTTGAACCCCTCACTATTAAGTCAGAACTTTAACCGAATTCTTTGGTTGAGCAACCCCGAAGGTTGGACCTTAAACCCCTTCTAGATCACCTTAAGTACGTGTACTTAGGTGACAACGAAACATTTCCCGTCATAATCTCTTCAAATTTCTCCCTTGATCAAGAAGCTTCCCTTTTTTCAATTCTGTCGAAAAATAAAGAAGCGATTGGATGGTCAATTACCAATATAAAGGGAATTAGTCCCGCTCTTGTTCAATATCGTATCCATTTAGTTGACGATGCCAAGCCTGTTCATGACGCGCAACGAAGGCTTAACCCAAAAATGAAGGATGCTGTTTGAGATGAAAATCTTAAACTCCTCGATAACGGAATCATATACCCAATCTCTGATAGTTCATGGGTTAGCCCAATTCATGTCATGCCTAAAAAGTCTGGACTTACCGTTATCAAGAACGACTCTAACGAACTCATTCCAACTCGTACTCAAACGGGTTGGCGTGTTTGTATTGATTATCGAAAATTAAATGCTGCAACACGAAAAGATCACTTTCCTCTTCCTTTCATCGACCAAATGCTTAAACGATTAGCGGGCCATGAATTCTATTGCTTTCTTGATGGTTATTTCGGTTATAACCAAATTCCAATCGCTTCCCAAGATCAAGAGAAAACGACTTTCATGTGCCCCTTTGGCACTTTTACATATCGACGTATGCCATTTGGCCTTTGCAACGCTCCTACTACTTTTCAAAGATGCATGGTCAGCATCTTTTCCGATATGATCGAACGCTTTCTTGAAGTGTTTATGGATGATTTTTCTATCTCTGGAAACTCTTTGTCCGAGTGCTTACACCATCTTGAGTTGGTTCTTAAACGATGCAAGGACAAACACTTAACATTAAATTGGGAAAAATGTCATTTCATGGTCAAACATGGCAATGTCCGTGGACATGTCATTTAAAAAAAAGGCATTGAGGTAGATAAAGCTAAAGTTGACGTAACTGCGAATCTACCCATTCTCAAATCAGTCAAAGACATTCATTCATTTCTTGGACACGTTGGTTTCTATCGACGCTTTGTGAAATACTTTAGTAAAATCGCTCGACCTCCGACGACTCTTCTTGGAAAAGACGTTCCATTTGACTTTAATTCTGACTGTGTTGCTGCTTTCGAACGTCTCAAAAACGAACTCATTTCCGCTCCAATCATTTACTCACCCAATTAGGATCTTCCGTTTGAAATAATGTGTGACGCTTCTAACTTTGCAATTGGTGTTGTCTTAGGACAACACATCAACAAAATTCTTCATGTTATCTACTATGCTAGTATGACTCTAAACGATGCTCAACTCAATTACACAACCACTGAAAAAGAGCTTCTAGTGGTAGTCTTTGTGCTCAAAAAATTCCGACCTTATTTGATTGGCTCACACATTACTGTTTACACTGACCATTCCGCTTTTAGGTAGCTTTTTACTAAAAAGGATGCTAAGTCTCGCTTGATCCGTTGGATCCTTCTACTCCAAGAATATGACCTCACGATCAAAGACAATAAAGGATCCGACAATGTTATTGATGATCATCTGTCGCGTCTTCCAAACGCACCATCTTCTTTACCGATCAACGAGAACTTTCCTGATGAACAACTCCTTTCCGTTTCTGTCGATCCATGGTATGTTGATATAGTGAACTGTTTAGTCACTAAGGAAACTCCTTCGTTTTGGTCGAAACAAGATAATATAAATTTCTTTCCCAAGTTAAGTACTTCTATTGGGATGATCCATACTTGTTTAAGTATTGTTCCAACCAAATCATTCGGCGTTGCGTCTTGGATTGTGAAATCAAAAGTGTTCTTTCGTTCTGTCATGATCAAGCTTGTGGTGGTCACTTTGGTCCAAAGAAAACAGCAGAAAAGGTGCTTCAATGTGGTTTTTACTAGCCTATGCTTTTCAAAGATATATTCGAGTTTTGAAAAACTTGCGATCGCTACCAATTGTTAGGAAGAATCTCTCGACGAAACATGATGCCTTTGAACCCCATTCTTACGATCGAAATCTTTGATGTTTGGGGTATTGACTTTATGGGACCGTTTCCTAATTCTTTCGGAAATTTGTACATTCTTCTTGCTGTTGATTACGTCTTCAAATGGGTTAAAGCTATTCCTTGTAAATCAAATGACCATAAAGTTGTTGCGAAATTCATAAAAGAAAACATCTTTTCGAGGTATGGAACACCTTGCACAATAATAAGTGATAATGGAACCCATTTCTATAATCGTTCATTTGAAACTCTAATGAAGAAATATTCGATAACCCACAAATTATCCACTCCTTATCACCCTCAAACTTGTGGTCAAGTTGAAGTTTCAAATCATCAAATTAAATAAATTTTGGAGAAAACTGTAAATAAAAATCGAAAAAATTGGTCACAAAAATTGACAGATGCGCTTTGGGCTTACAGAACTGTGTATAAAACTAATCTTGGGATGTCTACTTTTAGGCTTGTATATGGTAAAGCATGCCATTTGCGTGTCGAACTTGAACATAAAGCGTTGTGGGCAATTAAGAACATAAACTTTGATCTTGAAAAATCTGGCGAAAATAGAAAACTACAACTTAACGAGTTATAGGAGATTAGGGACGACGCGTATGAAAACGAAAAAATTTACAAAGAAAAAACAAAAGTTTTTCATGATAAGTCAATCCTAAGGAAAACATTTTCGGTAAACCAAAAAGTTCTTTTGTATGACTCTCAACTTCATTTGTTCCCTAGAAAGTTAAAATCAAGGTGGACAAGACCGTACATCGTACGTACTATTTTTTCACACTGTGTCATTGAAATAGAAAACCCTAGGATGGTTCGATTTTTAAAGTCAATGGTCATCATTTAAAGCCTTACTTGGAGTTGGTGAGTGATCGAGAGGAGGAGCTTATGACTCTTTATGAGCCATACCACGTCTAGTAAGAAATGTTAACCCTCTTATATATATATATATATTCCTCATTACACTCATTATATCATGCATTGCCTATGGGGACATAGTCAAAATTAAGTGTAGGGGGGAGTCTCATGTTCATTTTTGATTTTTCATAGTTTATTTTTTTAGCATTTTCTTTCCCAAACTCAAAACTTAAAAAAAACCCCATTTTTTTTTTCTTTTTAGCGTTTTGATTTATTTTTGAAGAAACACTATAGGATAAGTATATGTTTTTGGTTATTAAATTGAAATTTTCAATTTATTTATTTGTCTCAACAAAAATAAAAATAAAGATTGATTACAAGTAACGATGGTTTAACTAGTATATATGAAGGTTCATGGGTGATAATTATGAAGTATTGTAATCTTTGTTTAAAAGAGTGGTTGATTTAAAGTAAAGGCAATAACATTTTTGATCTTTTAAGTTAAGTGGTGCTAAGATGATATTGTAAAATTCTCTCTTCATAAAATAAAAACAAAAAAAGCTTTTATAAAAATAAAAATAAAAACAGCTAGAGTCAGGTGTTCACACGTAAGTGTGTACACTTGCCATGCTCTCTACCCTTCTCATGTAAGCCCGAAAGACGGTGCATGATCAGTATATCTGGCCTCAGTTTATCTGAGTTAGGTGTATGTAAATAGATTTAATAAAAATAACCACCTAGAGTCATGTGTTCATACGCAAGTGTGTACACTTGCTATGCTTTGTACCCTTCTCATATAAGTTCGAAAGGCAGTGCATGATCGGTATATCTGGCCTTAGTGTATCTGAGTTAGGTGTATAAATAATAAGAATGTTAATACTTTTTCAAAAATAGAGAGAGCAAGCAATTGAAACCCATGCACTATTTTCACTTATTTGATTTGACTTGTTATTCAAAAAAAATACCACTTTGAAAAACTTTGATAATAAACTAAGGATCCATTTCATAGTCGCACTATGTTATCAACCGAAACAACTGGCCGAACTAGAGTCTAATTGTGATGATAACTTGATTTTTATTGGAAGTGTTGATGAGTAAAAGGACAAAAATTTCTTGATAATGACTAAAACTTATATTTAACTTACTCGTGTCAATTTAAAAGTAAATTCGTCATTTGTAAATATTTTCGAAAACTTGCATCATGTAGTCGCATTAGAATCTGCATATCACATTTTGATTTTGTGGGTAGTATCCGCTAAAAACCCTCACGAGACAACACTCATCCTACTAGGGACACATAGAGGTTTAACGGCTTGTTGCATACGCTCAATGCAATCGTGTTTTCTACGAAAATGGATTTATCTTAGTTTTAGTTTATTGGAGGACGAATAAAAAGATAAGTGTGGGGGTATTTGATGTGCATGTAAACGTGCATATTTTTACTTCCCTATTTAATCTACTTTTATTTAAATAAATAAGCATATTAGGGTATTTTACATGTTTAAACCAAAATTTATATTGTTTTCAAATCATCATATATTCATCTTCATTTGAGGGGTAAAATGGTAAATTTGTGTATAATTTGAGAAAAATTATTTGCACATTTTTATTTGTAGAAATGGAGAGCAAATATGAAGAAGGTTTCATGGATAAACGCATGCACATATGTTGAAGGCAAATAAAGAAGGGAAATAAATGAATTAATGCAACATGGAGGAGCCCACTAACCCACTACCATATGGTCCATAATTAAAAGCACATGCACGTGTTAATGGAGGTTTAAAGGCATGTTAGTAGGGATTAATTAATTCTATAATGATTACTTGGAGGTTACACTTCCTAAATGGCATTTTAGGTAGTCCCCTAAAATATGAATTAGGGTTTTAAGCATGTATAAATACCCATTATGACTTATGTAGGTATCTTCTTACCTTTCATGCAAGTTGTAGCCACAAATTCAAAGATAAATAAAAGTTTCTTTCATGGCTTCTTAGCCTTGTTTTTACTTTCATGCAATTTCTATTTATGTTTTCTTTTATGCTCTTTTATTCTCTTATGCTCTCTTTTAATTCTTATAATCAGTTTAGTTTTATTTCGTGCAAGTAGTTAGCTATCCTTTTATTTTAATAGCTCTCATTTTCCTTCTCTTTTTATGTTGAAATCATTTTATGTTAACTTAAATTCAATTATGTGTAGCTATACCCCTTCAATTTAGGGTTGATGAAGCTCTCATGATTCATAATGAATCAACAAAATGAATTTATATTATGATCTTTCTTTTTTGTGCTTAATGACATGTTGATGTTTATGTGATTTTGTGTTTAATGTTGAGTTTGATAGCCTATGTTGTTCAAAACAAATAGGCTATGCTTAGTCATATGAATCACTAATTACCTCTTCATCTACATATGATTATGGTAATGAAAATATAATTAGATCAAAATTTGATGGTTTATGTTACTAATTAAATAGTAACTAAGTCATGCTTAAAATATATTATACTTTTAATTTCATGTCATTTTCATCAAAGTTAGTAAGTGGGTTAGAGGGTGCATTAGAGTTTGATAGTTTAAGTGTGTAACATAAATAGGCCATGCTTATGAGAAATGCATCAATTAATTCACAAATCACAAAAAGAAAAGAAAATATCATAACTTCGTGAATGTTGATTTATATGATCATGAGAGTAGATTTGCTTCTAAATTGCTTTTAATCTCATACTTAGTTTTCAAACTTCTTTTAGTTAGCCTTTTCTTAGCAATTTTAGTTAACACATCTTCAAACTTTGGTCTAATTTGATTAGTAGAATTTAAAATTAATTCATTTACCTATGGATCATCCCGTACTTGCATATGTACTACAATTGTACGCCATGTGCTTGTGGTTTTTAACGATAATATTTTTAACGGCGATTTTCTAACCGATAGAAAATCCATCGTTTTCACACGGTTGAAGCGGCTAAGGAGGCGCTTTGCTTGAAGCACTTGTTGTGTGACTTGGGCTTCATGTATGAAGGTATAGAAGTGAATTGTGATAGCCAAAGTGCAATTCACTTAGCTGAAATCTGGCTTTCAGCTCAAGGACGAAGTATATTTAGGTAAGAGAGTCCTTTCTTGTCTCTATGGATGAAGAGATGCTTGTACGTCTTCATATGGTTCACATAAAGGAGAATGTAGCAGATATGTTTACCAAGTCGTTACCCATTGCAAAGATCGAGCATTGCTCAAACTTGATTCACTTGATGAAGTGCTAGGTGCCATAGGGTGGCATAGGGGAGAGTGAGTTGGTAGATGAAGACGTTTGTTTTCATTGTGGAGATTGATAGGTCCTACTTGGAGAGGGTACTTTCAACACTTTGTAGGTGGGTAGTGGCCTCACCGGAGTTCGTTGACAAAGTGCAATGGGTGATGGCTATGCCGAAGCTTATTGGGAGGGTATCTGTAGTGTCTTGTCCGAGAGCTACTTGGAGTAAGAGGATGTAGGTGGAGTTGATAGCCTTGCAAGGAAATATAGTATCAAGGTGGAGATTGTAAGAATTGGTAATACAATATTTTCAATTCCAGAATATTTGAAAGATATTTGAGCTAATTACTCAAATATATATTTCCTCTTTT
The DNA here is from genome assembly GCA_030737815.1 of Allium fistulosum. Lineage (NCBI taxonomy): Eukaryota > Viridiplantae > Streptophyta > Magnoliopsida > Asparagales > Amaryllidaceae > Allium > Allium fistulosum. The sequence goes on from CM060902.1 coordinate 1,181,579,296, forward strand.
ATAGCATTAAAGAGAGTAATAAATTACCTACGTGAAAAGAAGAATTATTTTGGAAGACTGAGGAAATCAATTAATTCTCTAATTAGCTGATTAAAGAAGAAATCTTATCAAGCGTATGTAAATTGGTGGAAATTGGAAAATCAAATAGATAAACTTTTCCTGTATGAATAGGAGAATTAATGAGGCATTGATTTATGACCATAAATCAATTACTTCAACCCCAAGTAATGATCTCTATATAAAGGCAGAGATTAGCATGAGTAGATTATCTCTCTCAGTTGTATTTCTTATTGTTCTTCTCCATTTTCAATCTTGTAAAATTTTCTTCTCTTAGAAAGTAATAAAATCTCCTTTCCCCGGGTAGATGTACACTACCTCGTGGTAGTGGAACCACTAGAAATGTGGTGTGTTATTTTCTTTTATTGCTTGACCTGTGATTGCTTTTAACTGGTGACTATCTGTTGTTTTTTTTGCCTCGCCGTCAATTCAGTCCTGTAACGACCCATATTTTTGATAATTAAAACTAGTAAATTAAATAAGATTTTGAAATTTAACATTTTGAGAAATTAAAATTTATGATTTATTAATGAGAAAAATAATTATAATATGATTTAATAATGTTGTTTGAATGTTATTGACAACTATTTTAATGTAATTTCAATCAATTGAAAAAATTGTAAAGTTAATTTGGTTAAATTTGTAGATAAGGAATCAAATAATTGTTGGAATTTATGTAATTAAATATTGTAGTTAATATGGGTTATAATCATAATGGTAGTATATGAATGTAATAAAATGTAAACTAATGTTAATTATATTCATAAGGTAATAGTTTATTGAATAATAAGAGTGAAAATTGAAATAAAAGAATTTGATTGAAATTAAAATATAATTAACTAGGATTTTATTACAGTTGTAATTTGACGCTGAAATTAATGTAATATTTAAATATTGGATTTAACATGGAAAATTTATTTTAAAAGATTATAAATTTCTATGTAATAAAAAATGATGAAAATTTTTAACTTTTAAATTTGAATTTAAAAGTGATTAAATCAATTTAATAATATTTTATTTAATTAATGTGTAAAAATAGCCATTTTGGCCACTTTCTCTGATTTTGACGAAATCAATTTCATCGGATCCGTAACAGTGAATTATTATAGGATTTCAAGTTTTGTAGCGATCGGACTTATCGTTTGATTGTTCGAGCTCGAAACGCGTAGAAATCAATTAATGGAATTTAAATGAATATAATCTGATTTTAAAAGCTAACTTCTATATACGATGGAATTAGGGTTTGAAACTAGTTACATTGCGTGTAAAAATATTGAAAACCTATATTTTGATATATGAGATGATCTACTTTCGTTTCGGGAACGAAACGGGCTTTTCGGGTCGTTGTTATCATTTCGACCCAATTTGATGTCCATTCGTTCTTATCCATCTCTGTCTATATAAATGGATATTTCCTGAAATCCTAGCTGTCTTTTCCAATTTTTGTACGTACATCTCATCTGCTCCTTCCTTCTTCCCAATGGCTGTCAACCAAAACCTTAATTCCCAAATTCAAAATCAAATTAAAAATTCAAATTATTCAAACCATATTAAATTATATATCATTGGAAAGCTCTCGACGAGCGTAATCTTGATCTATTGTCCGTTTGTGCAATTGAGTCTCGGATTAGCCAAAAATCATTGAAGAAGTCTCGGCCGTTGAAACTAGGGTTTGCTTTTCAACGGTGAATCTTCACCCATTCGTCGATCGGGAGGTGCTGCGTTGTAGAGGGCGTCAAGGGCTTCCGATCTATGGTCTTCATTCGTGTCAGAATGGCCATGAGTCGCCAAAATCGGTGATTATAGCATGGCGGCAGTGGAGCAAAGAGGAACAGCAAGGGATGGCCGCGAGCATGGCTGGGGTGCGGTGTGGGCTGAGCGTCTCGGCGCTGGTCTCCGATCTGGTCAAGGTCATTCGTAGGAGGCGGTGTTCGTGGATGAAGATGGCGGTTGCTACTGTGTAGTGTTCGCATGGGTCCGTGCACGAGCGGCTAGGGTTCTAATGTAAGCAAATTACGATATTGTCCTTCATTATTTTAATTTTAAAATTTAAAACGTTCTGATGTTAATAACTTTTGTATATGAACTCGGATTTGGACATAGTTTCTTCCATTGGGATCGTATCGAAATTTCGGACGACATGGAACTGGTTTGGTTGGATTCTGTGACTGTTAGATTTTTTGGGCTTTTATTTGGATATTATATCAAAGATAAATCAAAGGTGAGTGATTTAACCCACTCATAAATACTAAACCTTCTTTTGTTAGTTGAATTAAAGTTATGATGTGATAAGAATATTATTGATTACTGTTTGGTAGTTTAATTTGACATTTTAATTTAATTTGAATGTATATTGAATTAAATTGCCATTTAAATTAATATTGAATTTAAATTGTTAGTTAAATACTTGATAATGATAACCAGTTAATTGTTGTGATACTGGCTGATTTGGATGTTGATTGTGATGGATATTTATTTGCTGACATTTTGGATGATTGGATGTTTATATCTCTATTATCACTATACCCAATCACTTGACCATAGGGTAGAAAATTATATACGGACACCATTTATCGGTTTAAAATTATTTTTTTCTAAATGGTAAAGTATGTTTGATTTTTAAATTTAATTTTTAAATTTAATTTAATGATATTATTTAAAATTTAAATTTGTAAAATAATTTATTTTATATGTTTTAAAGTTTAAATTATAAGTTAATATATGGTTTTAAATGAAATTTTAAGTTTTTAACTTATAATTTTATTTAGTTTTAAATATATAATTTTAAACAGTTTAAAATTTTAATTTAATAAAATGTTTAATATAGTTTTAAGAGATTTATATAAAATTTAATTTAATAAAATATTTAATATAGTTTTAATATATATATATTAAATTTAATTGAATATAATAAATATAGTTTGGATTTAAGATAATAAATATAGACTTTTATAATAACTTTAATAGATAAAAGATTTTTGTAAAAGATTTTAAAATTTTGTGAAGGTTTTCAAAAGGAATTTATAAAAGTTTTATAAGAGATTTTATAATGGATTTTATAAAAGGATTTTATAAAAGATTTTTATAAAGGATTTTGTAATGGTTTTATAAAGGAGTTTATAAACGTTTAAAGGATTTTATAAGAGGTTTTATAAAGAACTTCTATAAAGGGATTTGGAAGCGTTTTAAAGGAAATTGTGTAGAAGTTTATGAAAGGGGAAGAGTTATAAACTATTCTGGAATTTGTAAATAGCTTTATAAATGGTTTTAAAGCATATAAATGGTTTAAGAGAGAGTTTAAATTATTTTCGAAATTGATTGAAAGAAATCTTCCTCGGCATTTATGAATATATTTATACTTTTGGAATAAGTATAGGGATATCTTGATATGAAGGTATAAACTATTTTCTGGATTAACTGTTAAAAATATTTTATAAAATGACCACGGTGTGAAATAAGCAATTGGTTGTTAAAGAGACCGGAGTCGGATATTGTCACACTCTCTGCCAATTCTGAAACCACTTTAACAATTGTGTATGTGGTGGAGAATCCATAACGAAGTAGGATGCTTGGCGAATGCTACTGGTATGAGGTAAGAACGTAGCCCTGACCCCCTCGGGTCAGCTTGATATGACTAAAACAGGAGCTATACTGGGCCAAGTGAGGTCGCTCCTCCGATCGGGCACATTTCTTCGATACTATATATGTTACTTTGCGATTGATTGGTGGCCACCCTCGATTTGATTATGGGAGTGTGTTCTGAGGTGGGCGGTAGTTGCTGCTACGCTTTACCACAAGTTCGAGAGTGCAAAACGGTAGAATCCTACCCTGGGCATTGCCTTGCGTGCCTTGTCATATGCCTTATCGAGACCCCTACGATTTTGGTTTGTGACGTACCTATGGAGTGCTCCCTGATAGCCCACCGGTTTGGTGGAGTTTGCAGTATTGTATAGACTACGACATTTATAAAAATGTGTTAAAGGGAATATGGGTAATGCCTTAACGCTATTTTAATACTTTACTTTACTGATAGACACTACATATATAGCGTATATTACTACATATAAATAGTTTAACAAATCCTTAGGAGATGGAAATCCCGAACATCTCTTAAGTTATTGCACGCACGTTATACACTGGATAGGAGATGTAAAATCCCGTAAACATCTCTGAAGCTATTACACTCATATTTACTTATTGTTGATTTAACTTACATAAGATCTTTTAGTTCGGACTCGAGTCTTTTGTCTTTTCATTACGCTCGGGTCAGCCTGAGCATTTCCATGTTGAAGACTTTATTTCTGGAGGACGAAGATGGAGTTTGGTATATTATATTATTAGAAATTTTGCGCTGCATCATTATTGATATATTTTTGTTTGTACTCTGATTGTATTGTAAAAGTGTAATCAAATGTTATTCGTAAACAGCTTCGTGAACTGTTTATTTGATTATTATATTTTATCATCCCGCTGTGAGATTCTGGGTTTTGTTTTTCCATTCTTTTCTCTTATTTTATTATTTACCACATTAACAATCCTCCCTTTTGAATGGTTTGAGTTGACATGTGTGGTTTATTGTCGATTTAAACTGTCCAAAAAGGTGGGTCGTTACAGTTGGTATCAGAGCTTTGGTTTATGGATACCTTAACCTGTTCGGGGTTAACTCATTAGAGATAGGGTTATTAATACCCTAGAATGAGTTTGAGTTTATATATATGAGAGAGCATATTTGTTAGTGTTTTAAAAATGTTTTTATATTGTGTTAATTTGTTCTGTTTAGTATTTATAAATTCTGGTCGGTACATAGGACACTATGGCATCGATAGAGATTTCTAAACACTTAATAGGGCAGACCGACACAATATTGTTTTTGAAATATAGGTAAATGAAATAATTTTACATAGTATTATATTTTGTATATAAAAGAATAATTTTTATAAATGGATATAGTTGTATGTGATATGTTTGTTTGTTAGGAAGTGAAATTTTATAAATATTGGTTGCAGAATAGGATTTACAAATAAAGTGAATATGAATTGGAAATTTGAGAACTTAAGTTTCGGAGTTTTGAAATTGGTTTTCAAAGATTTTGGAATATAATATTAGTATTATTTGGAAGTATTTTGATAGAAATATTTATTTGAAAGAAATGTTTTAAAAAAAAATTAAAAGGAAATAAGTTCTGTACTCTCCTCTTTTGTCGCTAGAAAATAATTTCGATGATGATCGCGACATCATCGACGTTCATTTTCGAGTTTCAAAGTGGGAAAACTGCTATAGTAGCTTTGTTACACATTTGTTTTGACAAACAAATTTTAATATTAAATTTCTAAATATGATTTGATATATATAAAGGATATGTGTGTGTATATATTATTTCAAAATGATTTGAAACGAACCCGGTATTTAGTTCTTTAGTTCTTGTTAAATTAGTGATTTCTAGTTGTAGAAATAGAGTGAAATTTTAATAGTTGGAAACTTCTAAAATGAAAAATAAGAAATTAGAAGCTAAGTGATTAATGAAACTGTGAGGAAATTGGAGATTTGTCACTGGTAAATTAAAAGGGTAATGAAATTTAGAAGATGTAAATTATTGAATATTTTGTTAACTAAAATGAATAAGATAATTTGTATAACACTCAATTTCATTCTAAAAACATATATAAAACTTACCAGAAATGTTTAAAAGTTGAAATGTTAATATGAATATGTAATAGAATTTTTATACAAGTAAAACTTAAGTAATGGAGTTATGTCTACAAGTAAGAATTATGATGTACAAGAAATATTTTAAGCATAAGTTAATATTTTGAAATGCTAGTGATTAAATTAAATATAAAAAAGTGAATATTGTTTAAGTAAATGACTATAAACTCAAGAAAATGACTGAAATGATTCATTGATGAATATTAATATTAAAAATGGAAATCAAGGTTATAAGTAATTAATTAATGTGAAATAAACTGCAATGAAATGTACGTAATACTTTAAAAATGAATCCATTGATGTTTCAAATATTGAATGGGAAATAAATTGTGTAAGTAATGATGGAAAATTAATAAAAGATTATTATTGTATGAATGAATTAAAACAAATGAAAAGTAAACAATGATTTGAAAAGAAACCAATAGCATAAAATATTTAAATTATGTGTAGATCATTTTATTCGCATAACAGTTTTGATTTAGATTTGAATACAAGATTTGTAGTAATCCACACTAGTTCGAATTAGGATTTTTCACCTGATTCTTGACGACGTACAATTGATACGAATTTTTGATATGAATTTAAAGTTTTCTATCATGGTTTATGGCTATGCAAGGAAAATGGAAATTTCGAATCAAATCGGATCAAAGTCCTCACTAGAGTGGTCGGGTTAACAATACTAGTTCGAAAGTGGAACATGTGTATTCAAGCAAGCGATTAGAATTGATATTGAGTATAAAAGGTTTATGTACATTGTGCAAATTTAAATAATACTTAAATTCTTTGTTGTTTGGCTTATGAGATGTTTGGGAAATGATACTCCTATTTGTTTAAGGTTGTACGAATAATCTATTAAGTAATTATCTAAGGCTGTTGAGCGTAAGGCACACTTGGTAGTTTATTTATCACCCTTGAACGATGAGAAGTTTCTGAACTTGAACAAAACATTTGTTTTGATTGCTATGGATGTGTGATGGATTCTTTGATTTCATATAACGGTTGTACTTCTTTTGTTTGCATAAGATTATTATATATGACATGTTGTTTGTGTTATTGATTTGAAACAACTAAAATATTATTCTTTAACATAATTTTAACTCTTTGGATTATATAAGTGAAATACAGGTTTATGGAAGCAATAGCTACTGCTTTTGGTTTCATAAATAAAGTTTGTTTGTGTGACGACCCGGAATTTTTGAGCATTTGAAATTGGAATATTTAATTAATTTTAAATATTCAGGGGTTAATTATAAACTTAAATTTCAAATATCGCTGTTTATTGAGTAATTTAATAATTAAATTAAATTTATTTGAAGTTGGATAAAATAGTAAATCTGGCATTCTAAGCTAATTAAAAATATTTTGAAAGCTCGTAAAATTCGTAATGATAATACTAAAGATAATAGAAGCTTCAGAATGCAATTTCAAACTGTTTTATCCAGTTTTGAAATTATATCGTTTGAATCGATATTTAAAAATAGCCTTCCGAGGCACAGTCTCGGATTTCAACGAAACCAGTTCCATTGGATCCGTAATATTGTATTATTACCGGATTTCAAATTTCATAGTTTTCGGAGCTATCGTGTGATCGTACGGAATATAAACGCCAAGAGAATAATTAACCGATTTTAAATATCTTTATTTGATTTAAAAATCAAATCAGCAGCCACTCTTACTTTTCGTGTGAGCCATGCCTCCTATCTTTCAAATCTCGTACCCCTTCTCTTCTCTAAGAAGCTATCAAACTAAAATATCTCGAGCCTGCTTCCTTTTATGGCCGAAGAGAGTTTCTTCCCTCTTTTCATTTCTTTTATATCACTTAAGCATCTCGGTTAAGACAATTCTCGTTTCCCCTTATTCAAAATTCACGAAAATCGATTTCGTTCCTCTTAAAGGGGGGGCACCTCTTTCTCTAATCGAAAATAAATTCGCGATCTTCGTTTTGTTCACGAAAATAAGAGGGAGGAAGAGAGCTCGATCGCGAGGCGATTTTGGGGTTGGAACGAGAGCTCGCGTTCGCGCAGAGGGCTGGGAAGCTCGCGACTTAATTTAGGGCTGGTGGTGGTCATCGCGGGTGGAAGTTGGGGAGGATTTCGTGGCGAAGCCACTGTGGCGAGCGCGTGATTGAGATGGGTAACTAGTCATTGTCGGCTCTGGAGGGTAGCACGTGAAGAAGATGGAGGTCGCGCGTTCGATCGTGAGGAAGTGGTGATCTCGTTCACGAGTGGGGAAGGCTGCGAAGTCGAGAAGTGGAACGTGCAGTGGGGGTCGAGCAACGGTGAGGTATTCGATTCATTTAATTTAGTAAACATATATGTGATTTGAAGAAATGCGTTTATAGATATCTGCTGTTTTGTTAAAGATATATCTTAATTAAAACAATTCTGTTTTTGATTTAATATATATATAAAGTTTTTGGGAATTAGGGATTTTTAAATGTTTAAAGTTAGGTAAGATTAGATTTTTAAAACCCATATCGATTATTTTATATACAGTTAGGAAATGAAAATAAAATAATTATACATACCTTTTAAAATCTACTAGTTTATTTTAAAGTAATTTATTTTAGAGATTAATTTGTTTAACTTACTTACCTAGTTATTTTAGTCACTAAAAGTAATTGATTTAAAGGAAAAATAGGTTAAATCAAATTTTGAATTTATTAAATTTATTAAATGATTTTTTGGTTAGTTCAAATAAAGGAGTTAATTAATTAAATCTATTAAATGGTAATTAATCATTCAATTATTCCAAATGTTAATAAAGAAATTGTGTATTGTTTATTTAAGGTCAAAACTGGGAAAAAAATCAAGGCAACATTGGAATGGATTGCAAAGTTAAAGGTGAGTTAATCTCACTCAGTTAAATTTAAATTTAAATGGTTAGATTTAAATAAATTATTGGATGATTGATTTGATTTGATGTGATATATATAGTAGTATATACCAATATATACATATTGGCATATGTATATATTTGAGTTGTTGATATTCCCGCATTTATATAGCGGATGAGACCCTATGCGCCGCATAATAGCGGATGATATTTTATAAACCCATATACCGCGATATTCCACCTCGAAGTGGAATTGGTATTGTGCTAACGTCTGTGGATGCAGGGAAACAGGTTGGAGGGATCCAACTGGATTCCTCAAATATTTAATTTGTTTAAATATTCTGTGTTATGATATTTGATATTCTGTGATGATTTTATATTGGATAATGTGGTTGATTTGAATTCCCAGTATAATGAGTTATAAATTCTATGGAATTGAATTTTTGGAAAGAAATAAAGGGATAAAAATTTAAGTAAAACAATTCAAGTGAATTGGAATAGAATTAATAATAAATTGAAATAAAAATAAAGTGATTTGGAATTTTAACAGATATGGGAAAAAGAAATTTTAAATTTACAGAGGAGTAATAAATTTTAAACTAAAGTGATACTGTTTTAAAAGAATAAAGAAATTACTTTTAATTCAAGAATTAAATTCTAATTAAAGAGTAAATAAGGAATTTTGGAAATCCGAAAATGGGTATTTTAGTTGAAAGAGGTTTTAACTTGTAGTTAAGAAATAAAACCCGAAGTTATTGTTTTTGAAATAAATGAAGTAAATAAGGAAATTTTATTTCAAGATAAAGCAAATTTGAAATCAAGTATAGAATTGATTTAAATATTTGAAACTGGAAATTTAAAAGAGGAATGAGATTTTGGGAATTTATAAACTGGGTTTATAAAGTAAGGTGAAATATCAATGGATATTTAAATATAAATTCAAGATGGAAATTTATAAAGGAATGTAGATTGGGTTTAGAATAAATGGTGATTTGTTTTAAAGATGTGGAAAGAAAGTGCATTTCCTGGGTAGCCAAGTACATTTTGTTTTTGAGCAATTTTAAATATTGGTTAAAGGATTTATTGTTATTTTAAAAGTCATATTGTAGAAAATCTATTATTTCAAATGTTAAATTTCTAAAGTAAGTATTGTTCAAATCTATTATTGTAATAAATATAAGTGATTTGGGTAAAATGTTTTTAAAAGAAAAATTAGTTTACAATTACAAAGTGGTTTTATTTTAAATATTTGTTTTAAAAATATATATATATATTTCAAATAGAGTATTAAAGTAGTTTAATTTCAATATTTTCAAGTATATTTGTAATAAAGTGTTTTTAAAAATTATTTCAAAATTCTAAAAGAGCTTTTGTACTTGGTGTCTCAGAGGAAATAATTATTTGAGAAATGATTCCGTGGAAGGAATATATTTGAAACTGTTTTCAATAAGGGTTTGAAACAATGAAATATATCTTGTAAAGATATTTTGAGGTAAATAAATAATATGGGAAAATTATTTATCATTGATGGATGCTATGGATGTTAATTGATAGTTAAATAACCGACTATCAATATTGGCCAAATGCGCTGATCGTTTCGAAGAGACCGGGATCGAGTTTCCGTATACCGGGATTCTAGGTCTGGAGACTCGAATACCACTTCGATTCGGTTTGTACGTTTCGTGAAAACGATTTCAGAGTCGAAGATGGAGCTGTGAAGTGCAAGGGCTAGTCGCTACTAATCCTGAGGATATTTCCAAAATGGATGTAGTAGGAATAGTGCCTTCGGTTCCGTTCGGACCCGGGACGGACTTGTATGGACGAATGCTTTCGTGACATCGTCAGGTGGACGATGGGCATTCTAAGGGATATGTTCTGAAAAGGTATCGTTTAGCCTCGAGCCTCATCAACCGGGAATGACTGAAAATCAGGGGTTATGCAGCAAGGCTTCGTGGGTAGCACCCACTTGAGAGTAAAGTCATCCCTGTCTAGATGTCCCTTTTATTTCGGCTTAGTGGTGCGGTTGCTGATCCCAACCGTGGGGTGATTTTATTTGGAATTATCCAGTAAGGGATGATTCCGGTCTTGTGTTGCAGGGGAGCGGGCGTACTCCTCGGTACTGTGATCTGGGCCACGTACTGTGACAGGTGGTACCCCAGTGCCTAGTCATTCGTTGGAAATCCATTCTCCCTACGTGCCTTGTACGAGTTTTGTTTGTATTACCCACTTTGTGGCTAGTATGCTGGAATTTAATCATGTAACAATTTCAGCTATTTTAATAAGTATTTGTAAATAGACACTATTATAATATCAGAGGATTTTATAAAAAGTGTTTTAGCTATCGTAAGGTAAAAACCCGACATGTTTATTTGTGGCGTGGTCTTACGAGATGCTTTTATTTCAAAAGGATTTTTGAAACTTTAATAATCAATTTGAGTGTGATTTTCTCACGCTGGTTTTCCAGACTGACTCGGGTATTGTTTTATATGATGCTCGGGTCAGACCGAGATAAACAGGTTCAGATTGTAGCTGTGGAGCTCAGGAGACGAGCTAGATGGCGATACGTACTTCCGTATTTGTTTGTTGTTCCGCTGTGTATTTGGATGTATATCATTGATGTGATGAACTCTGATGATGTATTCTGTAAATATATTGTATAAACAGATATATTTTTCTGTTTGAGTAAAGATCTGTTTTGTATATATTATATTTTATTCCGCTGCGATGTGAGATTCTGTTGTTGATTTTCTGTTTCTTCTTCTTCTACCTCTTCTTCTTTAACACAAATGGTTCGATTTTCCGGGTCTGGAAAGTTGGGTCGTTACAGTGGTATCAGAGCTTAGGTTGGCGATAACCTTGGCTCTGGTGGGAATTTTGAGTGTAATAATATATATGAGTGCGTATTTGTTAGTGAATATAAAATGGTTTTATATTGTGTTGATTGATTTATTGAGTGGTATATGAACCTTCGTCGGCACAGCCTCGATACTGGATCGAAGGGGTTTCTAAACACTCGAATAGAACAATTCGACACAATATTGTTTTTAAATGGGTAGATGAAATAATTTTACCCAAATTATTTTTGTATATAAAGAATGTAGATTTTTGTAAAGTATTATAGTATTTGGATGTTGGATGAAAATATTCTAACAAATAAAATTGGGAAAAATATATATGGTAAGATTATAAAATTAGAAAGATATACATAATCAATGGGAATTTGCATAAGTATAAATGGTACAAATGAATTATAGCTAAAAAAAATTTGATTTAATCAAACTGGTAAATTTAAAACCCGGAGATTTTGGAAGTGTTTACAAAGTGTTTTGAAGATAAATAATAGCATTATTATTTTGAAAAGAATTTCGGAAAGGAAATTGTTTCAAATAAATTTTTGTAAGGGATATAGCAATAAATTCACTTCAGTTGCTGGAAAATAATTCGGAGGATGACGGCCGCATCTTCAGAATTTATTTTCGAACTTCTGAGTGACATATTGCTGCCAAATTGATTTACTCAGAAAAATTTGCTTTGTTTTTGAAATTTTCAAATGAAATTTGTTGGAAATAAAAACCAAGATTGGTTTAAATTTTTGAGAAGTGTGATTTGGTGATGTTGAAGATTCCAAAATGATTTGAAATTAAAAGCCGGGTGTTTAAAAAGGAAAATCCTGATGAAATAAGTTGTAAGCTTATAACTTAAAATGATTTTCAAATCAGGAAGGGAATACAAGCTTTGAATGTTAGCATTTACCTGTAAAGTGGAAAGTTAAAAATGAACTTAACCTGGATTGGGAAATAAAAATTTGACTGGATTGAAATTAATTGAATAGGCTGAGAATAATATCCAGTTGTATTTGAATAAAATTGAATTAAATAAATCTGAGTTAAGTTGAATTGGAAGAAAATAAAAATCCAGTTGAGTTATTAAATGGAATTGGATTCTTACCTGAATAAATTGGATAAGGAATAAATAAATTAGAATACTTGTGAAAGAATTAAAAATCCATGGAAATGTGTAAAATCATAAGTTGTGACATATAAAACTGAAAGTGGGATGGAAACCCCAAAATAAATATTTTGGATGAAGTGGAAAATAAACGAAAAATTCAAACTTGAATTATAAAATAAATTTAACTCAAGGAAATTAAGTGAAGTGATATTTGGAATTAAAAACCAAGTATTGAAATATAAATAGATAATAAATTGGTAAATGAAATATGGAGATGAACCTGAATCGGTTAAATGCAAGTCAGATATAAATTTGATGTGACAAGTATTTTGCTTGTAAATGAATGATGAAATGAATATTCGATGTAAATATTATGGAATGTTCCAAGATTAATAAATGAATTTAAATAAATTGAATATGATTATGGAATGTAAAATAAATTGAATAAAACAATTAAATTTGTGGTTGAAACTTTATAAATTACTTTTAAGTGTTATTTGGCAAGTATGACTTGTAAAACCCATGATTTAGCTATTGAAATGCTATAAATTTTGTATACTGTCTCTTAACTGTTTAAATTGAGTTAGTACAGGTTCAGAGAAGCCGCTTGGCTGATTTTGACTGCGTTAATTGCGTAAATAAATAGCCGCTTGCTTAAAAATGCTAAAATAAAGGTACGCCTACGCAAAATTCAAATAGGATATATGAACTGTTTATATTGTTATATATTGTGATTTCCGGCCTGAGGCCGATGTATATATATATTTGTGCATCCTGCGATATCGCAGAAGTCCCTCCGTACAAGAGAGACTCTGCCAAAATTTTCCGTAAATTTTGAAAGTTAGAAAATTTTTGGAATTTTTGAAAATTTTCATTAACGATAAATGATTTAAATTTGTTAAGCAAATGGAATTGAAACTGGATATTGAAATCTATTTTAATTATGAATGTAAAGTAAGTGCAATCGAAGGAACTTAAGAAAGTAAAGTTGCAAATAAACCTTTAATTGAAATTTGAATTAATTAGTAGGTGCAACTAATTAAATATTCGAGTGGAAGTCAAATTGAAAACAAATAGAATTGTAAAGACAAAGGTGATTAAAAATGAATATAAACTTCAGTAGTGAAGTGAAATGAATATAAGAAGTATATAAAGTACTTATATTGAACTTAAGAAGTGAATGGTGAGATTCTTAAGAAATTTGGTATTGAGGAAAATTATTCTAGGTGAATAATTGAACGACGATTAAAATTTGAAGTTGATATTGAGGGAATTATTCTAAGGGGATAATTGCATAAAGGGTTAGATTGGAAGTTGTGAAATGGGATAATTGTGGAAAGTGGATAAAAATCAAACTGAATGCGAAATAAAAGGAAATTGATAAAATTGGTAATCAATTGGAATTTATACGTAAGATGTACGTATATTATTTTATTCGCATAGCTATTTGATCCAAATTCGAGCACAGAATTTCGAGATAGATATATCGATCCGAGTTGGAATTTTCCTACTTGATTTTCGACGGCGAGCCTGGATATGGATTGTTGATTGATTCTGGAAATTCTCTATCATAGTTTGTGGCTATGCAAGGAGAATGACGGTTTCTGATCAAGAAACCAGGTCTGAGTCCGCACTAGGAAGTCAGGTGGACGATACTAGTTCGGAAGTGAAATTGTGTGATCGATTGAGCGATCGAATGTGATATTGCATACGGATGATATATGTGCATCGTGCGGGCTTAAGTCAAACAAATATTGAAAATTTGTAAAGGAAAGTATAAAATGACTTTGGAATTGTGATTGAATATTATTGCTTAGTAGGATATACAGGTGTATAAAAGCAATGGATAATTGGGATTTTTGATTTAGAAGATAAAATTTAATGGCCCGACAAAAAGGTATGTATTTGAATTTCTATATGAAATTTGATTGGGTTTTGGGTCCAGCCACTTGGCTTTTTGTTTTCTTTTTGAGATTGGGAGGCCGTAGAGCCATTTTGTGGTAGTACCGAGCTAGCCGCGCAAAGGAGACGCTGGCGAAATTTTTCGGAAATTTAGGGAGTTAGAAAAATTTTGGAAAATTTTGATAATTCAAAATTGAATTCAAATTTGAATTGATAAGAAAGTTATGTTGTCGAGAACTTATGGATAAGTTGAAAAATTAGAAAATGGTTAGTGTGACTGTGATAAAAAGATTTGTTTGGCAAGTTGTTAGAACTTATTTGAATTTGGGAAATAGTTAACGGGGATTGAATCATTCTTCCTAACTAGTAATTTCGGGGACGAAATTCTTTTAAGGGGGGAGGAATGTGACGACCCGGAATTTTTGAGCATTTGAAATTGGAATATTTAATTAATTTTAAATATTCAGAGGTTAATTATAAACTTAAATTTCAAATATCGCTGTTTATTGAGTAATTTAATAATTAAATTAAATTTATTTGAAGTTGGATAAAATAGTAAATCTGGCATTCTAAGCTAATTAAAAATATTTTGAAAGCTCGTAAAATTCGTAATGATAATACTAAAGATAATAGAAGCTTCAGAATGCAATTTCAAACTGTTTTATCCAGTTTTGAAATTATATCGTTTGAATCGATATTTAAAAATAGCCTTCCGAGGCACAGTCTCGGATTTCAACGAAACCAGTTCCATTGGATCCGTAATATTGTATTATTACCGGATTTCAAATTTCATAGTTTTCGGAGCTATCGTGTGATCGTACGGAATATAAACGCCAAGAGAATAATTAACCGATTTTAAATATCTTTATTTGATTTAAAAATCAAATCAGCAGCCACTCTTACTTTTCGTGTGAGCCATGCCTCCTATCTTTCAAATCTCGTACCCCTTCTCTTCTCTAAGAAGCTATCAAACTAAAATATCTCGAGCCTGCTTCCTTTTATGGCCGAAGAGAGTTTCTTCCCTCTTTTCATTTCTTTTATATCACTTAAGCATCTCGGTTAAGACAATTCTCGTTTCCCCTTATTCAAAATTCACGAAAATCGATTTCGTTCCTCTTAAAGGGGGGGCACCTCTTTCTCTAATCGAAAATAAATTCGCGATCTTCGTTTTGTTCACGAAAATAAGAGGGAGGAAGAGAGCTCGATCGCGAGGCGATTTTGGGGTTGGAACGAGAGCTCGCGTTCGCGCAGAGGGCTGGGAAGCTCGCGACTTAATTTAGGGCTGGTGGTGGTCATCGCGGGTGGAAGTTGGGGAGGATTTCGTGGCGAAGCCACTGTGGCGAGCGCGTGATTGAGATGGGTAACTAGTCATTGTCGGCTCTGGAGGGTAGCACGTGAAGAAGATGGAGGTCGCGCGTTCGATCGTGAGGAAGTGGTGATCTCGTTCACGAGTGGGGAAGGCTGCGAAGTCGAGAAGTGGAACGTGCAGTGGGGGTCGAGCAACGGTGAGGTATTCGATTCATTTAATTTAGTAAACATATATGTGATTTGAAGAAATGCGTTTATAGATATCTGCTGTTTTGTTAAAGATATATCTTAATTAAAACAATTCTGTTTTTGATTTAATATATATATAAAGTTTTTGGGAATTAGGGATTTTTAAATGTTTAAAGTTAGGTAAGATTAGATTTTTAAAACCCATATCGATTATTTTATATACAGTTAGGAAATGAAAATAAAATAATTATACATACCTTTTAAAATCTACTAGTTTATTTTAAAGTAATTTATTTTAGAGATTAATTTGTTTAACTTACTTACCTAGTTATTTTAGTCACTAAAAGTAATTGATTTAAAGGAAAAATAGGTTAAATCAAATTTTGAATTTATTAAATTTATTAAATGATTTTTTGGTTAGTTCAAATAAAGGAGTTAATTAATTAAATCTATTAAATGGTAATTAATCATTCAATTATTCCAAATGTTAATAAAGAAATTGTGTATTGTTTATTTAAGGTCAAAACTGGGAAAAAAATCAAGGCAACATTGGAATGGATTGCAAAGTTAAAGGTGAGTTAATCTCACTCAGTTAAATTTAAATTTAAATGGTTAGATTTAAATAAATTATTGGATGATTGATTTGATTTGATGTGATATATATAGTAGTATATACCAATATATACATATTGGCATATGTATATATTTGAGTGGTTGATATTCCCGCATTTATATAGCGGATGAGACCCTATGCGCCGCATAATAGCGGATGATATTTTATAAACCCATATACCACGATATTCCACCTCGAAGTGGAATTGGTATTGTGCTAACGTCTGTGGATGCAGGGAAACAGGTTGGAGGGATCCAACTGGATTCCTCAAATATTTAATTTGTTTAAATATTCTGTGTTATGATATTTGATATTCTGTGATGATTTTATATTGGATAATGTGGTTGATTTGAATTCCCAGTATAATGAGTTATAAATTCTATGGAATTGAATTTTTGGAAAGAAATAAAGGGATAAAAATTTAAGTAAAACAATTCAAGTGAATTGGAATAGAATTAATAATAAATTGAAATAAAAATAAAGTGATTTGGAATTTTAACAGATATGGGAAAAAGAAATTTTAAATTTACAGAGGAGTAATAAATTTTAAACTAAAGTGATACTGTTTTAAAAGAATAAAGAAATTACTTTTAATTCAAGAATTAAATTCTAATTAAAGAGTAAATAAGGAATTTTGGAAATCCGAAAATGGGTATTTTAGTTGAAAGAGGTTTTAACTTGTAGTTAAGAAATAAAACCCGAAGTTATTGTTTTTGAAATAAATGAAGTAAATAAGGAAATTTTATTTCAAGATAAAGCAAATTTGAAATCAAGTATAGAATTGATTTAAATATTTGAAACTGGAAATTTAAAAGAGGAATGAGATTTTGGGAATTTATAAACTGGGTTTATAAAGTAAGGTGAAATATCAATGGATATTTAAATATAAATTCAAGATGGAAATTTATAAAGGAATGTAGATTGGGTTTAGAATAAATGGTGATTTGTTTTAAAGATGTGGAAAGAAAGTGCATTTCCTGGGTAGCCAAGTACATTTTGTTTTTGAGCAATTTTAAATATTGGTTAAAGGATTTATTGTTATTTTAAAAGTCATATTGTAGAAAATCTATTATTTCAAATGTTAAATTTCTAAAGTAAGTATTGTTCAAATCTGTTATTGTAATAAATATAAGTGATTTGGGTAAAATGTTTTTAAAAGAAAAATTAGTTTACAATTACAAAGTGGTTTTATTTTAAATATTTGTTTTAAAAATATATATATATATTTCAAATAGAGTATTAAAGTAGTTTAATTTCAATATTTTCAAGTATATTTGTAATAAAGTGTTTTTAAAAATTATTTCAAAATTCTAAAAGAGCTTTTGTACTTGGTGTCTCAGAGGAAATAATTATTTGAGAAATGATTCCGTGGAAGGAATATGTTTGAAACTGTTTTCAATAAGGGTTTGAAACAATGAAATATATCTTGTAAAGATATTTTGAGGTAAATAAATAATATGGGAAAATTATTTATCATTGATGGATGCTATGGATGTTAATTGATAGTTAAATAACCGACTATCAATATTGGCCAAATGCGCTGATCGTTTCGAAGAGACCGGGATCGAGTTTCCGTATACCGGGATTCTAGGTCTGGAGACTCGAATACCACTTCGATTCGGTTTGTACGTTTCGTGAAAACGATTTCAGAGTCGAAGATGGAGCTGTGAAGTGCAAGGGCTAGTCGCTACTAATCCTGAGGATATTTCCAAAATGGATGTAGTAGGAATAGTGCCTTCGGTTCCGTTCGGACCCGGGACGGACTTGTATGGACGAATGCTTTCGTGACATCGTCAGGTGGACGATGGGCATTCTAAGGGATATGTTCTGAAAAGGTATCGTTTAGCCTCGAGCCTCATCAACCGGGAATGACTGAAAATCAGGGGTTATGCAGCAAGGCTTCGTGGGTAGCACCCACTTGAGAGTAAAGTCATCCCTGTCTAGATGTCCCTTTTATTTCGGCTTAGTGGTGCGGTTGCTGATCCCAACCGTGGGGTGATTTTATTTGGAATTATCCAGTAAGGGATGATTCCGGTCTTGTGTTGCAGGGGAGCGGGCGTACTCCTCGGTACTGTGATCTGGGCCACGTACTGTGACAGGTGGTACCCCAGTGCCTAGTCATTCGTTGGAAATCCATTCTCCCTACGTGCCTTGTACGAGTTTTGTTTGTATTACCCACTTTGTGGCTAGTATGCTGGAATTTAATCATGTAACAATTTCAGCTATTTTAATAAGTATTTGTAAATAGACACTATTATAATATCAGAGGATTTTATAAAAAGTGTTTTAGCTATCGTAAGGTAAAAACCCGACATGTTTATTTGTGGCGTGGTCTTACGAGATGCTTTTATTTCAAAAGGATTTTTGAAACTTTAATAATCAATTTGAGTGTGATTTTCTCACGCTGGTTTTCCAGACTGACTCGGGTATTGTTTTATATGATGCTCGGGTCAGACCGAGATAAACAGGTTCAGATTGTAGCTGTGGAGCTCAGGAGACGAGCTAGATGGCGATACGTACTTCCGTATTTGTTTGTTGTTCCGCTGTGTATTTGGATGTATATCATTGATGTGATGAACTCTGATGATGTATTCTGTAAATATATTGTATAAACAGATATATTTTTCTGTTTGAGTAAAGATCTGTTTTGTATATATTATATTTTATTCCGCTGCGATGTGAGATTCTGTTGTTGATTTTCTGTTTCTTCTTCTTCTACCTCTTCTTCTTTAACACAAATGGTTCGATTTTCCGGGTCTGGAAAGTTGGGTCGTTACAGTTTGCCCGATAAATAGATACGTTTTTGGATTACGGTTTTAGAACGATATTTATTGTTTTTCCCATGCTTTGGGATGGTTATTATTGAAATATAATATATATATATATATATTGTAATTATTGATATTATTATTTTCCGGACCTGACCATGCAAAGGAGACTCTGCCAAAAAATTTCGTAAATTTAGGACTTAGAAATTTTTTGTGAAAGTGAAAATATTTTCAAACTTTTATTAAACTTGAATATGAAAGATTTAATTGTTTATAAATTGATATATTTTATTTAAAACACTTAATTATGTAAATTTAAAGTATTTATAAATTGAATAATTTGAATAAAATTATATCAAGTTTCTTAGTTCCTTCTTGTTCCTTTTCGAGGACGAAAAGTTTTGAGTGGGGGAGAGTGTAACGACCCGTATTTTAGATAATTAAAACTAGTAAATTAAATAAGATTTTGAAATTTAACATTTTGAGAAAGTAAAATTTATGATTTATTAATGAGAAAAATAATTAGAATATGATTTAATAATGTTGTTTGAATGTTATTGACAACTATTTTAATGTAATTTCAATCAATTGAAATAATTGTAAAGTTAATTTGGTTAAATTTGTAGATAAGGAATAAAATAATTATTGGAATTTATGTAATTAAATATTGCAGTTAAATGAGTTAAGATGATAACGGCAGAATATGAATGTAATAAAATGTAAACTAATATTAATTATATTCATAAGGTAATGGTTGACTGAATAATAAGAGTGAAAATTGAAATAAAAGAATTTGATTGAAATTAAAATATAATTAACTGGGATTTTATTACAGTTGTAATTTGACGCTGAAATTAATGTAATATTTAAATATTGGATTTAACATGGAAAATTTATTTTAAAAGATTATAAATTTCTATGTAATCAAAAATGATGAAAATTGTTAACTTTTAAAGTTGAATTTAAAAGTGATTAAATTTATTTAATTAACGTGTAAAAATAGTCATTTTGGCCACTGATCTGCATTTCGATGAAACTAGTTTCATCGGATCCGTAATAGTGAATTATTATAGGATTTCAAGTTTCATAGCGATCAGACTTATCGTTTAATCGAGCGAGCTCGAAACGCGTAGAAATCAATTAATGGAATTTAAATTAATATAATCTGATTTTAAAAGCTAACTTCTATATACGATGGAATTAGGGTTTGAAACTAGTTCCATTGAGTGTAAAAATATCGAAAACCTATATTTTGAAATATGGGATGACCTACTTTCATTTCGGGAATGAAACGGGCTTTTCGGGTCGTTATTATCGTTTCGACCCAATTCGATATGTTCATTCATTCTCTACCATCTCTGTCTATATAAATGGATATTTCTTGAAATCCTAGCTGTCTTTTCTAATTTCTGTACGTACTTCTCATCTACACCTTCCTCTTTCCCAATGGCTATCAACCCAAACCCTAATTACTCAATTCAAAATCAAATTGAAAATCCAAACTCTTCAAACCATATCAAATTATATATTGTTGGAAAGCTCTCTACGAGCGTAATCTTGATCTGCTGTTCGTTTTTGCAATTGATTCTCGGATTGGTCAGAAATCATTGAAGAAGTCTCGGCCGTTGAA
Source organism: Allium fistulosum (assembly GCA_030737815.1). NCBI lineage: Eukaryota > Viridiplantae > Streptophyta > Magnoliopsida > Asparagales > Amaryllidaceae > Allium > Allium fistulosum. Next base: position 1,181,600,255 of record CM060902.1, read on the forward strand.
ACTAGGGTTTGCTTTTCAACGGTGGATCTTAACCCATTCGTCGATCAGGAGGTGCTGCATTGAAGAGGGCATCAAGGGCTTTCGATCTATGGTCTTCGTTCGTATCAGAATGGCCATGAGTCACCAGAATTGGCGATTATAGCATGGCGGCGGCGGAGCAAAGAGGAATGGCCAGGGATGGCCGCGAGCATGGTTGGGGTATGGCGTGGGCTGAGCGTCTCGGCGTCGGCCTCCGATCTGGTCAAGGTCGTTCGTAGGAGGCGGCATTCGTGGATGAAGATGGCGACTACTACTGTGTAGTGTTCGCGTAGGTTCGTGCACGAGCGGCTAGGGTTCTGATGTAAGCAAATTACGATATTGCCCTTCATTATTTTAATTTTAAATTTTAAAATGTTTTAATGTTAATAGCTTTTGCATACGAACTCGGATTTGGACGTAGTTTCTTCCATTGGGATCATATCGAAATTCCGGATGACATGGAACTGGTTTGGTTGGATTCTGTGACTGTTAGATTTTTTGGGCTTTTATTTGGATTTTAAATCGAAGATAAATCAAGGGTGAGTAATTTAACCCACTCACAAATACTAAACCTTCTTATGTTAGTTGAATTAAATTTATGATGTGATAAGAATATTATTGTTTGTTGTTTGTAGTTTAATTTGACATTTAAATTTAATTTGAATTTATATTGAATTAAATTGTCATTTAAATTAATATTGACTTTAAATTGTTAGTTAAATACCTGATAATGATAACCAGTTAATTGTTGTGATTTATTGGCTGATTTGGATGTTGATTGTGATGAATGTTTATTTGCTGACATTTTGGATGATCGGATGTTTATATCTCTGTTATCACTATGGATTGAAATGATACAACCTGAATGACCTTATAGATTAGGGAAAATCATTATGGGTTGAAATGATAAACTCAAGCGATTTTATTGATTTTATTGATTTGGGATACGGGTTGAAATGATATATACCGGGAAAATTTAACAATTTTGGATTGAAATGATACATACCCAATCACTTGACCATAGGGTAGAAAATTATATGCGGACACCGTTGGTCGTTTAAAATTTTTTTTCTCTAAATGGTAAAGTATGTTTGATTTTTAAATTTAATTTAACGATTTTATTTAAAATTTATATTTGGAAAATAATTTATTTTATATGTTTTAAAGTTCAAATTATAAGTTAATATATGGTTTTAAATGAAATTTTAAGTTTTTAACTTATAATTTTATTTAGTTTTAAATATATAATTTTAAATAGTTTAAAATTTTAATTTAATAAAATGTTTAATATAGTTTTAAGAGATTTATATAAAATTTAATTTAATAAAATATTTAATATTGTTTTAATATATATATATATATATTAAATTTAATTTAATATAATAAATATAGTTTGGATTTAAGATAATAAATATAGACTTTTATAATAACTTTAATAGATAAAAGATTTTTGTAAAAGATTTTAAAATTTTGTAAAGGTTTTAAAAGGAATTTATAAAAGTTTTATTAGAGATTTTATAATGGATTTTATAAAATAATTTTATAAAGGATTTTGTAATTGTTTTATAAAGGAGTTTATAAACGTTTAAAGGATTTTATAAGGGGTTTTATAAAGAACTTGTATAAAGGGATTTGGAAGCGATTTAAAGGAAATTGCGTAGAAGTTTATGAAAGGGAAAGAGTTGTAAACTATCTGGAATTTATAAATAGCTTTATAAATGGTTTTAAAGCATATAAATAGTTTATAAATGGTTTAAGAGAGATTTATAAATTATTTTCGAAATTGATTGAACGAAATCTTCCTCGGCATTTATGAATATATTTATACTTTTGGAATAAGTACAGGGATATCTTGATATGAAGGTATAAACTATTTTCTGGATTTATTATTAAAAATGTTTTATAAAATGGCCATGGTGTGAAATAAGCGATTGGTTGGTAAAGAGACCGGGGTCGGATATTGTCATACTCTCTGTCAATTTCGAAACCACTTTAACAACTGTGTGCGTGCTGGAGAATCCAAAACGAAATAGGATGGTTTGGCAAACGCTACTGGTATGAGGTAAGAACGCAGCCCTGACCCCCCCGGGTCAGCTTGATATGATCAAAATAGGAGCTATACCGGGCCAAGTGAGGTCGCTCCTCCGATCGGGCACATTTCTTCGATACCATATATGTTACTTTGCGATTGATTGGTGGCCACCCTCGATTTGATTATGGGAGTGTGTTCTGAGGTGGGCGGTAGTTGCTGCTACGCTTTACCACAAGTTCGAGAGTGCAAAACGGTAGAATCCTACCCTGGGCATTGCCTTGCGTGCCTTGTCATATGCCTTATCGAGACCCCTACGATTTTGGTTTGTGACGTACCTATGGAGTGCTCCCTGATAGCCCACCGGTTTGGTGGAGTTTGTAGTACTATATAGACTACGGTATTTATAAAAATGTGTTAAGGGGGATATAGGTAATGCCTTAACGCTATTTTAATACTTTACTTTACTGATTACACTACATATATAGCGTATGTTACTACATATAAATAGTTTAACGGATCCTTAGGAGATGGAAATCCCGAACATCTCTTAAGTTATTGCATGTAGGTTATACACTGGATAGGAGATGTAAAATTCCGTAAACATCTCTGAAGCCATTACACTCATATTTACTTACTGTTGATTTAACTAACATAAGATCTTTTAGTTTTATTCGAGTGTTTTGTCTTTTCATTATGCTCGGGTCAGCCTGAGCATTTCAGTGTTGAAGACTTTATTTCTGGAGGACGAAGACGGAGTTTGGTATATTATATTATTAGAAATTTTCCACTGCAGCATTATTGATATATTGTTGTTTGTACTTGTATTGTAAAAGTGTAATCAAATGTTATTTGTAAACAGCTTCATAAACTGTTTATTTGATTATTATATTTTTTCATTCCGCTGTGAGATTCTGTGTTTGGCTTTTCCCTTCTTTTCTCTTACTTTCTTATTTACCCCATTAACCATCCTCTCTTTTGAATGGTTTGAGTTGACATGTGTGGTTTATTGTCGATTTAAACCGTCCAAAAAGGTGGGTCGTTACAGGTCCTATTGGTTTTTCAGCAAGTTTTGGGTTTTTTGTTCCTAAGGCGACCTTGAGGGATTTTTTCCCCCAACATAATATACACTATGATGTGAGAGGATTATAACTTGATAAAAGATATAAGAACTTTTTAATCTTGTGTTTCCAATTGAAGTTTGAGAATAGATAAATAAGGTATATATGTTAATTTAAAGGTATAAAATATAAATCTAGAAAATACTGGTTTGGGATTCTATATGTTATTCAAATAAGGTAAAATATTTACTTTAACTTATGAATTAATTGATTTGTTTAAATAAATTTTGAAAGGCATTTATTTTCATACATGCATGGGATTTGTTTGGTTTGTAAAATATATAAGAGAAATGTTTTAATATAAAATTTAAAGTATATGATGACTATTTTATATGCTTATTTTGAAATGTTATAATTTCCAAGGTAATGGATTAATTAAATCCTCATAATATTATAGTTTTGCACATGCCTTGAAGTATTTAGTTTCTAAAATGATACAAATAATCATAACTGTTTTATATAAGAAAAATAAAATATGTATTATTATATTTATTTTGCGAGTAATAAAATATCTTATTTTAAGCTTAATAACATGAAATTATATACTAACATGTAAAATATGTTATGTTAAACATGACTACAAATTGTATAGAAAAGTTAGGACGTACATATAAATTTGTGTGAATTATATATTAATATGTACTAGGGAAAGAGCTTTAGTAGTATGTTCAAAACAAAATGGAAAATTTGGATGAATGGGAACTCCATTGGTGGATATGTCCTTTTACCCCACACCGTAACACATGCAAATAATAAATTATCCAAGCATGTTGTCCGTAAGAACAATAAATCAATTAGTCCAAATTCTCATTTCTTATATATATCTTTAGGTACAGAATTGTGTATTTTGCACTGTTTTTTGTCAATTATGTTAATCACTAATACACATGCTTCAAATTCTAGAAACTTGCTAACATATTATACGTCGATGGAAAAAGATTGGGTTCATTTACATTGGTAAATAGATAATTCAATATTTTCAACCAATTTTAATTTCAAGAAATAAAAATATTTGATATTAAAAATCAATAATTATGTTGTTTTTTCTTTAAAGAACTTCTAAGGAGTACGAGCAAGGGGCTAGGTGTTTCGTGGACATTGCAAAGATAAATTTAAGAAATGTATAGAAGCTTTTACGCCCTTGTTTAGATTGTCAAAATCTTAGTCCACATTATGATGACATTATCGTTAAACATTTGATTATAATGGGGATGGATCATAAGTACAAAAGCAACAATATGTGGTATAATTATAGCGAACAATTAAATGTGGACATAGAAATGAAGTTTGACAATACATTTGTCTTACTTAATGCCATTCATTGTGAAAATGAAGATTTTTTAATCATACTTTTTTCTTAATGATAAAGAAAATGAGGATGTGCGAAAACAGGAGGATGATTTAATTAAGAATTTGGAAGATGTAGAAACCCCCTTGTATCCTGATTACGTAGATCAAACCAAGTTATTAGCCATCACTACTTTATATAATCTTAAATATGAAATTGGAGTATCGGATAATGGTTTTGATAAGCTTTTGAACGTGTATAGTTGTTATTGCTGAAGAATAATGTACTTCCTAAGACTTTATATGATGTAAAAAAATTCCTCAAAGTATTCAACATAGGGATCAAAAATATTCATGCTTGTAAGAATGATTGTTGCCTTTTCAGAAAAGAGTTTCGAGATTTAGACAGTTGTTCAAAATGTAACTCTTAGAGATGAAAGATAAATGAGGATAATGAGTAGATTATACGAGTGTTCCAATTAAAGTGTTAAGATACTTTCCGATCATTCCAAGACTTAGGAGAAGGTATAGATCTCAAAAGATGGTAGAAGACCTAAGATGGTATTTCAACAATAAAAGTAGTGATTTAAAAATGCATCATTATATAGATTCTGTAACATGGAATGCATTGGAAGAGGGGTGGAAATCATTTTCATCTGATCAACAAAATCTCAGACTTGGTCTTGCTACAGATGGTGTCAATCCATTTGCCTCAACGAGCTCTAAATACAGTTGTTGGCTAGTAATGCTTGTGACATATAATCTCTCACCTATGTTATGTATAAAGAAAGAAAACATTATGTTAACATTAATAATTCATGGTCCAAGACACCAGAAAATGATATTGATGTATATTTGGTGCCATAGGTAGAAAACTTGAATTATTTGTCGAATAATGGAACTAATATATATTATGCATTTGGTAGATCAATTTTTAATTTAAGAGCAATTTTACTATTGACAATATACGACTTTCCAGCCTATGGAAATCTTGCAAGATGTTGTGTAAAAGACGAAAAAGCATTCCCATTATGCGGTGTCAATACTCATCATCGGTGGTTATATCACAGTCGGAAAAATATTTATATGGGACATAGAAGTTTCCTAGATCCTTCACATTCATGGAGGAAACAAAAAGCTTGGTTTGATAACACAGTAGTGAAAGGTAATAAACCTAGAATTCTAACAGGAAGAAACATTTCTGTTATTTTTTAAGGTTTTCCAAATGTTTTTGAAAAAAATAAGAACGAAGAAACAAAAAGGAGGAAGAGTAAGAAGAATTTAAAGATGGAGTTGAGTAAGAAGATAAAAAGTAAAAAAGAGAAAGAGTAACCATAATAGAAAAGATGAAGATGATGGGAAAATGAGCTATTAAGGTGGAAAAAAAGATCAATCTTCTTTGATTTTCCAATTTGGGAGGTTAGTATTAAAATTGCATTTTCTCTCATTGACCTAACATTAAAAAAGTTATCTTATTAAGGTGGTGTATTATTGATATTTGCAGGAACTTTCCCTGCGATATAATTTAGATGTAATGCATGGTGAGAAAAGTGTTGCTGAAAGCCTACTAGGCATGACGTTGCACGATTATTAATCGAAAGATAGAATTAATTCCAGAAAGGATTTGGAGGATTGGGGATTCGGCAAAGTCTTTATGCACAACCTCGTGGGAATAGAACATATCTACCACCAGCTTCATATACATTGTCTTTGTCCAAAATAAAATATTTTGCAAAAGGTTATATGATTTTAAATGTCCTGATGGTTATTGCTCAAATTTCAAAAGTTTTATATCATTAGAAGATTGCAAAGTTAGTGGTTTGAGGTCTCATGATTATCATGTTCTAATGCAATAATTGTTATCTGTTGCAATTAAAGGATTACTGCTAAAGACAGTCAAAAAAAAATTCGTTTAAGTTCGTTTTTCAATAAAATATATCAACGTGTTCTTGAAAGAGAGACATTGCAACAACTTGAAGATGAGATTATTAGAATTTTGTGTGAACTCAAAAGATATTTTCCACCCTCCTTTTCTGATATAATGGTACATTTGGCAATTCATCTTGAAAGAAAGTGCAATCGTGTGGTCCGGTTTATTTTCGTTGGATGTACTCATTTGAAAGATGTATGAAAATAATTAAAGATTATATAAGGAATTATGCATGACCTAAAGGGTGTATTGCAGAATCTTACCTTGTAGGAGAATCAATGATTTTTTTAGTGAATTTCTAAAAGTGAAAGCACAAATGGAGGAGAAAGAAGTCTGAATGAAAATTATGAAAACAATGTGATACTCGAAGGACGTCCAATTTTAAAACTGAAGACAATTACATTGTCATCTAATGAAAAAGAAGTTACTCATCTGGCCATGCTAATGAATATGTCAGTGGTAGAACCATATTTAGAGTAAGTACATGTTATATTATGTTTATCCTTCTTTGATGAACTTTTAACATTGAATATAATTTAGTAAAATTATTTAAGCACTAGTATGCATTTGGAGGAGTTACAAAAATTTGATAAGCTTTTGGAGAAAAAGGTAACATTGATCTGGAAGAAACATACAGATAATTTCTCGGATTGGATTAAAAGAAGGTTTGTTTAATTTTAATTTATTCTTTCATTGACAAAAAAAGAATTTTTTTTTCAAAATTTATGTACAGTGACTTTTTTACAGATACCTATACACTCAAAGAATGATGAAACATTTAAATGGATTGCCTTTGGCCCGAGTAGTAATGCATTGTCCTATAGAGTATATATAATTAATGGACAACATTTTGACATAAAAGAAGTTGAAAGGGAAACTCAAAATTACGGAGTGACTTATGATTCGACTACCATGTGTAGGGCAAGTGCAAAAGATATTTCTCAAATAGTTGATGTGGTCACTTATTATAGAATAGTGACCGACATAATCTTGTTAAACCATCATGTTTTTTATATTCCCATATTTAAGTGTCACTGGAAAATATAGGAAACTAAGTGAAGGTCGAAGACGGATTCATTCTTGTCATTTACAATAAAATCAAGCTTCATTTGTATAAGATCCATATATCCTTGCATCTCAAGTGAAACAAGTTTTTTATTCAAGAAAGAATGATTGCTCTAATTGGTATATTGTGATGAAAGCATCACCAAGAGGTTATCATGAAGTCGAGATAGATGATATGTTATGGAAGTTAGCTTTGTTAGGAAAGATTAAGAAGAAACCAACATGGATATTGATTCTACGGAGAACGTTAGTTATGATAGAGAAGATTGTGAAGACATATTTGAGCAGATTTCCAGTCTTATTTGATTGTGAGGTTTGCTTAATTAATGGTTTGATTATTGAATGAATTATCTTAATTGCTAGAAGTAAATTTTATGGGTTGTCACGATAAAATACCATGATATACTTCACTAATGATGTTGTAAAACATGCATATCAAGTGCTAAAAAGGAACAATAAAACAACATGAGTACAACCACTAATTAGAATTAGAATTAGAGGTCAACATGATGATAAAAGAGCACTTTATAATGTAGTAAATTCTATCCATCTTTTTTTAATCGATATCATAACATGCACTTGATTACGCCATGCTTCTCTGCTTGTATTTTAAGCAAAAACTTTACTCCATGTTTCTACATAGATCTTCAGTGCATTTTACTCTTTGTTTGAGTTTGTTTCTACACTTGAGAACATATTGCCACGTGATTTTATTAAGATTTCTTTCAATGCATTCATAAATTATATTAAATGATATTATGGCACATGCTTGTTATCTTAATGTTGTGTTGTTAACTAACTACCAATTATTGCATTCATAGTTAAAACAATGAAATAAGTAGGCCAAGAAATAGGAACTACTTAATTTGGTAAATACGAGCCGATGTTATGCAACGTAATAACCTTGACTAAATATGTTATACAATCAGTATTTTGATCATTTGTACCAAGTTTTAAGATTATGTCCGATACGTCACAATTTTGACCATTTCGGTCAGGTTCCGACGTTGACCGAAATAGATTCTTTGGAAAAACTGGTTCTAGATCGGAAAGGTTAAAAAATGCAAATAAAATTGATTTTTGAGTAAGACTAAAGAGAACTGTGAAGTAAAAAGAAGAATTGAAGCAAAGAAAGGTTTTTATTTAACCCATTTTCAAATAGAAGCAATGAATTTGAATGGAGCAAATTTTTTGTTAAATCATCGCTGTCTTCATGGCCTCTAATGGCTAGAGGGGCTCATGAATGTCATGGCCATCATCATGGCATCAGTTTCTTTTTATATATAATATTTATATGTGAATTTTGATTTTTGGATACAATCGAAAACAAAGAAGAGGAGGTGAACTTTGGTTGTTGTGTTGCTTGTCAGGTTCTTCTTTTGTTGTTTATTTGGACTGGGCTTTGGTTGAGTTTGGATTGGATCAAGAACATGTAATTTGTTTTTAATTTGTATAAGACTTTAATTGTTTGTAAGAATAAACTATAAGATATATTCATATGATACAGAAAAAAACATTTTTTGCTACTAAAATTGTTTTATGTTTTGTATATTTTGCATTATATTGGAAAAAATGAAAAGATTCGTAAACAGAAATTAAAACGAAATTTTTTGAATTTCCGAAACATAACCGAAATTTGAAAAATTATCCATAAACGAAATGAAACAGAAAACAGAATTTTGAATACTTGTAGGGTTGGGATTTGAGGATTCAACTCTAGTTTATCGAGGTATCATCAAGGTATATGGTATTATTGTCCTTAATTTAGTCTGGTGACAAATTGACAATATATGCATGTAAATTGATAATATTGCTTCTGGGGAATATTGTTCTGGATCTTTACATTTAGCATGTACAAAACTGCAACCCAACTCATCACAATTAGGGGTGTCAAATGGCTTGGGTTGGGTTAATTAACCCAACCCATTTAAACAAAAAAGGCCCAACCCTTTAAACAAATTTATTAAATGGGTAAATCCAACCCAACCCGTAATTTCATGGGTAAAACCAACCCGACCCATTGAACCTATTTTGGTTGAAACTATAGCAGAATTGATATAACCCATTTAAAGATTTAAATTTGATTTGACTAATAAAAAACTAATAGATATAATAATTATAATTTTTACATTTTGAATTTTGATAAAAATCCAAATTTCAAATTTAAAATTTTAATTCTAACTTTCATCAAAATTCAAATATGAGGATATAGTCTGTTATTTGCTAAGTGCAACCATTGGTCATCAAGGAGAACTATAGCATACGTTCAGAAGATGAAGTATTCGAGTGTTCCATATTGTTCGTAATTTAGGTGTGATTTCATCAGTCGAAGTCTCGCTTGATTCCGAGTTAGTATGAAGAAGTTACTGAACAAAAAAATAGCGGATTCCACGTAGGCAAGTTCAAATATCGGGATGTAGACTTTTATTTACTAAGTACAACTGTTAGTCACCATGGAGAACTACTGTGTGTATTCACTAGATGAAGTATCCGAGTGTTCCATATTGTCCGTAATTTATGTGGGATTTCATCAGTCAAAGTCTCGCCAGATTCGAGTTAGTACGAAGAAGTTATTGCAGTCTGAACAAAAAATAGCGGCTTATGCCTAGGCGAAATTCAAATAGCAGGATGTATCCTGTTATTTTCTAAGTATAACCATTAGTCACTATGAAGAAATATAGTGTACATTCACAAGATGAAGTATCCGAGTGTTCCATATTATCTGTAATTTAGGTGTGAGTTCATCGGTCAAAGTCTCGCATGATTCCAAGTTAGTATGAAAAATTTACTGCAGTTCCAATGAAAAAAAAGTGGCTTCTGCCTAGGCGGAGTTCAAATATGGGAAAGTAGCCTGTTATTTCTAAGTACAACTGTCAGTCACCATTGAGAACTATGGTGTGTGTTCACAGGATGAAGTATCCGAGTGTTCCATATTGTCCGTAATTTAAGCGGGAGTTCATCGGTCGAAGTTTCGCCTGATTCTGAGTTAGTATAAAAAAGTTATTGCAGTCTGAACAAAAAAACAGCGGCTTCTACCTAGGCAATGTTCAAATATGGGGATGTAATATGTTATTTTCTAAGTACAACTGTTAGTTACCATAGAAAACTACAGTGTATGTTCAGAAGATGAAATATCTGAGTAAAAAATTCAAATTTTCAAAATTGTTGTCTTCAAATTTATATTTTTGAATTTTAAGTTTAATAAATGGATTACCCATTTATAATTCTTTTAAAAATGGGTCAATCCAACCCACGACTCATTTAATAAAATTCATAAATGGGTTGACACAATCCATTTGCAAGTAGGGTAAATGGGTTGGATCATATTTTGATGGGTCTAGTATCAATCCCATCCTGCACACACCTTTCTACTTCAGCCGTTGCATTTCAATCTTTCTCATATCCCAACCATACTCAATTTGTTTGGTTGTACCGTGGTTCACTACAGAGCATGTAAAAAACTGTAAAACGTCTTCCATGTTTTCGCTACAACTCAATTCGTTCTTCCGGTTAATCCCTTGAATAAAATTGTTTGTTGTAGCTATTGTGTTGTCTACTGCAACTCAACTTTGATGTATCATTCCACGGCTGAGTGTCTCTAGTTTTCATTATTCAAGTTCAGTGTTGATTGCTTCAAATTTTCACTTACATAAATTTAATTGCAACCAAGTTCAATGTTCAAATTCATCAGCATGCATAAAATGGTTCATGTATTACCGCCACAACTTCTACACCACAGCCAACCTTTCTTGACATTGTCTGCCCCATATTCAACTTCTACATAGTTCTCAAGTTCAAGAAGAGGATGTGGAAAGCTCTTTTCATCATAGCGAGCATACTATTTTAATATGTACAGCTTTTACTGAATAATATTCTTGCCTCTATGCAGAACTGACAACCTAGAATGCAAATGCCAGATTTTTGATTCAGGAGAGAGCAAACAATTGTAGCTTTAGGGCAATTACACCCGAGCGTCTCAAAGGAAATTGTTAATGATGTTCCTCGTGGACCATCAGCCATGATTGTTTGAATAGATAATCCACAAAATCCAGACGCTTTTTTGTGGAGGCCTGCCTTTAGCACAATTCGAATTGAGGATGTTGTCGGTAAGAAGATAGCGTAGCTTAAATCTTAAGTAGTTGTTGAGAAGGCTAACGCTACAACATCTCCTATTACGTCCATGACTATAGTGCAAACATTTATGCTACTTGATTTTTATAGATTATAGTACTTTATTTTTAAGGATTAGTATGTTAGTCCCTGAGGAGTTTGTTTTGATGACAACAACCTTAGAATAGATTATAAAATATAAATACTAACATTACAAGTTTAGATATATATATGTATATGCAGGATCTAACCATGCAGGTACCAAGAATGAAGACTGTACAATATAGAGATTCAAGATATAGAGAGATAGAAGACTCATGAGTATCAAGATTATCAAGAGTTCAAGTTTCCAAGATAAGTTATATAGTTAGGAATATTGTTAAAACTCATAGAAAGGCACTGACATCTTAAAATCTATTTTATTTGTGGAATGGAATCCACTTCGAGCCAGTTAAAGGGATGGAACCCTAAGTAGGATGGAACCTACGAAAATCTAGTGGGACATTGTTTTGTATCCACTAATTTTAATTCAAATGATTTTACAAAATTATCTTGTTTTCAAAATGATTTCAAAACTTTCCTTTTAAAAGATTCAAAACTCTCTATCCTGATTTTAAATAATTTTAGCCTCAAAAACATCTTTAATTTCAAAGTCAAATTACTCCTGATTTTAAACTATCTTCAAATAATATATTTAACTTTTAAATATTTATACTTAGATTTAAATATAAAATTATAGTTAAATTATGTATATATTGTTCTTTATATTTACTTATGTATTTTAACTATAGTTAAGTATATTTATAAAGTTTAAAATAATTTTAATATAAGATAGAGGTTATTTTCAAAGAAAATCAAAACACCAAAAATCCCTTTGGGATGTCGACATGCCCAAGTACCCCATGTCGACATAGTGTCAGTTGGTTTCAAAATTCAAATTTCAAAAGAAATGTCTATTCGCCATAACTCTTCATGAATGGTCATGGCTGTTGCTCTTCTATAAATAGGGGTCAGTTTCAACGAATTTTTAATCACTTTTTTCTGGTTTTTACTCCTCTTCTTCTTCCACATTTCTTAATACAAAATCATACCATTACTCTGCCGAAATCAACATTGAATCATACTCGATTACTTCTAGTGTGATTCTCCATCACTATCTCTACAAGATCCAAGTGCTAATCAGAGTTATAGACTTTTTGTAATCAATCGAGCGAGAGAAGGTGTGATTGTAGCCCTGGAAATCAATTGGGTGAACTTGTTGCCCTGGAAATCAAGTATCTCTACCTAGAGGATTGTTATTCTGGAGGGTGTATCTCGTAGCCTTGAAATCGAGGGTTGTAATTGTTGAATTGGTTTTGAAAGGAAATCTGTACTTAGTTGTGTGGGACTGGATGTAGGGTAACTTCGAACCAGTATAAAATCCGGTGTGTTCTTTTCTTTACTGCTTTTACTTTATATTTGCATCTGTGTTTGATTCTGTGTTCATATCTGTGTCTGATTAGTGCATACATTGTTAACAAATTAAGATAAACTCAAAAAGATTAACAAATTTCTTTATACACTATTCACCCCCCCCTCTAGTGTTAATTCTAGCCTTAAGATCCTTAATCCGCATTTCTCACATAGTAACTTCATCGTTTTTCTCTTTTTTTAACTTACAGACTACATATTCTACAATAATCAATAGATATTAGCTGAAGGATTTATCGGGAAAGGGGAAAGTAATTACTTTAGGACACATGGAGTCAACTAATCCAAATGCAAAGGTCCATTTTAAACCGCTGGGAAAGAATGTAGTTAAAGTTTGGATAGAGGCTGTAAAAGAGCCAACTGAAGAGCTATGGAGACAAACATCCGATTACAATACATGGAAGATACCCTCTATTCTATTATAGCTCGTCCTGATGCGCATGTCATAATGGAATGAATTTTTAGTAAGTCTTTAAATTACTCTTTCTTCTATTCTTATGCTATTTGAATCTCAGTTAAAATAATTATATAAGTTTCACCGTATTTACTTATTCAGCAATATATTAAAGAATTTGGCAGCATTCTGAAATGATTAGGCTTTGCTTACTTAAGGGTTGGTCTATTTTGAATGAACGTGCTATTTCCTTGATTTCAAATACACATTTCTAGTACTTAGTAATGCAGTTACAGAAAAAAGTTATGAAAAGTAAATAATCTAAAGCCGAAACTAAAACACAAATTTTAGATTTTACGAAACTGAATTGAGATTTAGAAGTTTCAAATGAGCATAGTTCATTGAGGACAATATAAGTTGTTTATAAGTAATCTTTTTCTCATATTGCCGAACTTAGCACTTCTTCAGCATGTAGTGAACTTTGCTGAAAAGAAACTGGGTATTTTTCATGATTACGAAGTATAAATGCAATTTCTAAGGGGAACATGCATTGATTCATAGCTTCTTGGTGAATGTTATTCCCATTTTCAAAATTTTGATTATTCATAAGTGATACTGAAATATAAAACTATGGCTCCAGTTATAAACATTTAAGCCAAACACTATATTCATTATGCTAAATAAACCTCTAATCAAATTTATTTAGTTATGGCGTAAATCAAGTAAATATGATTTATGATATTTTAGTCAAATTTAGTTTCATACCTTGCATGATAAATAGTAAAGATGAATACATGGTAAATTATTAAGAAAATAAGATTAGAATCATAATATATAGTGAATTTAAAATTTTATCCACTGTTTTTTGGCTTATGCATGTTTTAGGATTAATTAATAAACATGTTATTTATATTATACAGGGACGGACCACTAACTATTAAATTTATCATGATAATTTTATCCATTGTTTCTTGTTATAATAGTTCCATGCTTTTATTTAATCGTCCCGATCTTGTAGTTTTATTTGTATATGCTTACAGTAGTGCTAATATATAGTAAAAACAAGTAATATGCTAACTGCAAAACAAAAGGAGTACATAACTTTCTATTTAATTATGTAGCTTTAATAGTTTGCATACCTTTGTCTCATTTGTTGTAGGCGTGAAAGATGGACTGCTTTTTGGACCACTTTTTGGGGTAAAGATGGACTACATTTTGGTGTGTGAACAACCTTTTAGGGTGTACTTAAAACATGAACAACCTTTTAGGGTGTACTTAAAACATTTGTTGCTATCTTTTGGTATGTGCTCAAAACATATATAATGGATATTATATGTGTATGTTTGATCATGTTCAATATGACGTATGTGGATATTTGGTATCTGATATGATATAAAGCATTACATTTTATGTTTATTATATTCTCTGATTCGTATGTTATTCATATGGTTTTCTGTTCAAAAAGATTCACTTTTGATATGCTATTAATATAATGTAATATATAGTAGGATGCAAAAACACATAAAAGAAACCATAGTGCTTAAAAAACATTATAGTTATATAATATAAGCGCTATAAAAAAAATATTGCAGGTCCTTATCGTCGAAGGCGGATAAAAACATTGTTGTATTTATATATTTTATAGCGGTTTATTAGCATTGCAAATCGATTTAGAATTAGCCCGTATATAATATGACATGTCGATAAATAGCATTTTCAATACCGCTACAAATGTTATTTATAGCGGTAAACCTACGCTATATATATATAATTAAAATGGAATATATTCAACCGCTACAGTAAAATGTAAATAGCGGAGGAAAAGTCTATAAAATTCCAATATTATAGCGGTTATACGTTGCTATGAATAGCATGTTATTTTTTCTAACAGGTTAATGCTGAGGTGTTTTATAGCGGCTACAGTGCGCTATGGTCTATAAAATAATACATATTTTGCCACTATAGTGTAAATAACATAGTGGTGGAAAAACGCTATGAAAGAAGATTATTTTACAGTGGTTTTTTTGTGTGCTATAAATAATCCATTATTTTTTATAACGTGTCGATATACATTGTTTTTTGAACCACTATAGTTGTCTTTTATAGCGTTTTTTTGCTATTGATGACTCTTATTGTTGTAATGATTTGATGTTTTTTTAGAAAAAGTCCAGCCTAGGGTTGAAAAAGGGTGGCAGCCATGGATGAATGAGTAGGTAGGAAAAAGAGAATTAAAGTTAGCATGGATGAAAGGATTTTGTTTTAAGGAGAGAATAATTTTTTTTTCCATTCTCTCTTTAGAATGAATGAGAAGATATTGTTTTGAGGAGAGAATAAAAGGTTTTCTCATTCTCTCTTTAAAACTTTCTCTTTTAATTCCCCAATTAGTTTTCAATTAGATCCCATCCAAATCCCTTCCTCTCTCCTTAGTATGGCTGACCATATATTTGCCTCATATGGATCATTATTTCCCAAAGCTCGTTAAGTAATTAACTATATTCAAAACTCGTTTAAATATATACCGACATCGTATATCGATGCATGTACACATAAATTTTATATATGCACACCAAATAATTACTAACAATGCCCAAACCATCAAATAAATTAATAATTAATATTTCATAAATATTAATTAATTTATAACACTTTATAAACTGATTAAATCGTATGCTTTCTCAAAGAATTATTCGGTTGTGTAACTCAGAGGTGTGAATTCAGTTAATGATTAATATTGAATAGTTCAAATATTAAAGTTCATACGTAGCTTAGCTTGTGTTGTAGCAGTTTGGCTGAATTCATCGTTTACATATATTTTCGGTAAAAATCATATTTTATATTATCTTAAGTGGTACCAATAATAAAAACAATTTGTACACATTCTCTTCGCCAACACTATGTCACATTAGGATGTATGGATTTCAAGTATTAGTCAAAACTCCAATATTATCCACATTCGGCTTGCTCTATCCATAAACAAAGTCTTTGGTTCAATAATAACATTTATTATCAACTTTTCAACTGTAGTTAGAGATTTTGACTTTGAGTTGACTACAGTTAACCATAATACTAACCTCATACAACTGAGGAGTCGAATTCTCTATTGAATAATACTTCACTTTAATGCTTTAACTCAGACCCAACTGTATTGCTTGATGGATCACCATATAATGATTTAACTATAATCAAACTGGAGTATTCATATTGAAGTTCCACGGTATTCTTAAGTCGAGGGAAGTATGTAACATCATCAACCTTTGTTTTTCTATTTGTCCTAGTTGTTGTTAATCAACAGGAAACTCTAAGACTAATCATTCCATGGTTATTTAGAAAGTACGAGTATGTAACCGCTTGGTGCCCTCAACTCTGTGCAGTTAAAGCACTCGGTAAATTCAATGCGGCGGAGGTGCAAAAAGTCATAGCGGGGATACAGCGAGGATATAGCACGATATAGCGGATGACTCTGAAATAGCATATAAAACTCGTACTTGATGTTTTTACAAATATATAAATGGTAATTAAATGAAAAATTAACATTCAATTGAATTATAATTAATACATAAATAATTTTAAATAAAAACATGTGCGAATATATTGTAAATAAACGTAAAACTATTATATAACATAATTGAATTTAGTAGAATATTAGAGTATTTTCATTTCTGAAAATATATTAAAAATTCAATTAAATAAATTAACTTAATAATTTTTATAATGTATAAATGTCATTTTTCAATTCATTTATTTTAAAGAAGATATAGCGGAAATAACGAAATATAGAGGGAATAACGGGATATAGCGGAAATAGTGGGGCTTAAAGCGGAAAGGCTATATTTGGGGCTAAATGGAAAAATCGTAGCGTTAGAAATCCACTATGAGATATAGCAGGGTTATAGCGAGGTAATAGCGGGGCATTAACTGCACAGCCTCAACTAGCATGAGTAATACACTGTCCAACATATGGAGAGCGTTACGTACTCTGGTCTTAACTGATATATCGATGTCCTTTCTTGAAACATCTTGACCAGAAATATGTAAAACACAATATTATATTATTTTGTGATTAAATACCCATGATTGCAAGTATTTACAACTACAATTAAATAACATTTTATTTAACAATTTTCTTATTACTATACTTTTGAATTAATTACTTAATTAATTATAGCACAATATAATAAAGTATATAACGGAAATCAAACATATTTATTATGAAAAAAATTGACTACAAAGTTAGATATATGAAACAAATTACATAATTTCCTCCAAAGCATACGCCTAACTCTTTCAGAAACAGCTACAGCTATTCCCAAATGTGGCCACTACATCGCTCCTCTACAAAGTCAACCGTCTATCATCATCGAATTGTATGCATAGATGGTCAACGACGGTCCACATGGTCCTAAACCCAACTTTTCTAGGGCTGCTTCGAAGAGTTTTCCCAACGGCTTGTCGACCTTTGCCCAATCTCATAAACCATAAGCATTTTATAAAGAAGAGCCCGCTGTTTTCTTTCCACTAAGGAGATAGAGAATTCTCTTGCGACTTTGATTGCTTTTATTGTAAATTTGTAACTAAGCGACCGTTAATGGCTATTATTCGTAATGTTTTCGATAAATTCTCCCACTTCGCCTAAGGAAAAATTGATACTATAGATGATTCCATATTTTGATTCAACTTTTTAATGAGGAAGACTACCTTCGCATTTGGCTAAGAGAAGAGTGGATGATATCCAAAGAGTGTATAAAAGTCTTTAAATGGACCTTTGACTTTAATCTGGCACTTGGTTGTTCCATGCATCACTTGTGGATATCTATTCCAATCTTGGGAGCTCACCTTCATAATAAAGTGGCTCTTCTTTACTTGAGTGACAAGCACCACTGTCCTAGTGGTTAAGTGATTCGACTTTGGTGCGAGAGGTCACAAATTGATACTTGCGTAGCGTGATTCGAACATTTATTGACACATGATTTGTGGTTTGTTGTCCCAGTAACATGTTGTATCTATGTACCATTTAAAAAAAACGGATGATGCAACTGTTTACCTTAATTGATCTAGTTTAGCTTGTGTCTATGTTGGGATGTATCTTTCTAACCCTCTTCAATTTGCATATTTGTTAGCAAGGCTAATTTAGTTTTTTTCAACAAATGAAGTATGAAAACTTGCCTTTATTTTGTGCTAAGTGTATAAAAATCGGTAACAAGCAACAAGATGCTTGTGTCGAGATATTTGTTAACTATAACTATGAGGCAATTCCTATGCGTCAATCCCTTGACAGAATGATCCTTATATTAGAGTGTGATCAATATATCTCTACTATTAATAAAAAGAATTCAATGAACATGATTTTCACGGTCTCTTTTTGAAATTTCGAAAATACTCTCATCCATCAACGGAATCTCACCACCGATTTGCAACGTTCACCATCATCCTCTTTCCGACTACCTATAAACGGAATTTCACTATCAATTTGTCAATGATATCACCAATAAAACAACTTAAAATAAAAGTGTTGTGACTAATAAAACCTTTGCACTTATAATATACATCCATTCACTCATTTTTTTATTAAATAAAAAGGTAAATAAAACTGGATATTAGATGCTCGTATATGCATTTTATACTAGTTGGAGTGAATGTTGCTACTAAGTACCAACAATATTTCGGTGAATCATGAACAACAAAACGTAAGGAGCCAAACCCCTAACGCTCGCTATGTACATCTATCTCCGTTCCACAGTCACAAGTCACAACTCTCTTGTTAATAGCGACCAAAATCATGACACAAGATAGCTATTACCTCTACCGGTCCCACTTCATCTTTGGTAGTTGCCTATGACGCTTCTCATGCAGCCAACAAATAAACGATGCCTGTCAAAATCCATTTGTTCAGCTACATTGCCCCTTTCTGTACCAGCACAAGTCCAATTTCAATCAACTGACTAAATCCTTTCCTCTTTAAATAATAAAAATCAAATACATCCCACTTCAGCCCAGTCCACGCAGGCATATCAAAATGCTCTGGATTTAGTTAACACTCAACTGGCCCATCACCTAGCTGGGCTTCCTCCACCACCCAATAAATCCAGCCATTTTACATCGCAAGTTGATTTTATAAGAGTCAAGATTCCAGAAAGGCCAACAACATATGAGCCCATCTCCCCGTGGACAACCAACATAAGAGTAATTTCTCCTTCTTCTCATAAGTATTTAGGGCCTTCAGCCACCTTTCGCCCTACAAAAGATTGATGGCACTGTCACTGTATTGGACTCATGCTGAGCTCCTCCCCAACGAGAACACAAAAGACCAAACTCCAATGCTCCTTTTTACCACGATCTCCAACTATCACCTAATCTAGGTGCCACGAGATCGACTACCATTGGAAAAGTTCATCGAAGCAGCTGACCAATCCAACCACTTCATCCCACACCATCAAATTCTCCAATCCCTCTTTGGATTCTAGAAAAGCTGCAGAATTGAAAATACTATGGCCTCAAGCTTGTCTCTCTACGGAATTTTTTTTTTACTTCGACCATGATGACCTCCTTGGTGAGGATGGTGATGAGCTTATTAAGATATAGAATGTATCATCGACATGTTACAAAAGTTCCAATGACTTAGGCCAAAATAAGCTAGCTCGAGAGAACTGTACAGGGACGTCATCGTTAATGGTGACGGTCTTAATGCTCCGACAACTCGCCTTAGCGATGAAGATGGACATGAAATCACCTATACTATTTTTTAGTGTTTCGATGTGCCCAACAAATCAAAACATGACATATATACATTTATTTTGCAAATAAATCTCTAAGTAAAATCCGTTTAAACTTATTTGCAAAATTTAAAGTGCTATGATTGGTTGGACACACTGGGACATTAAAAATTTAAAGTGCTATGATTAAAACATTATTAAGATGTGTTTTTAATTTTATAATTTTTGAACTTATATTAATTTATTATTAATTTCCTAAGTTGAGAAAATGGTTAATTTTGGGTTTTAATTATTTAAAATATGGAAAAAAAATATTTTGCTTTAAAATTTTCATATGTGATAAATGATGAAAATTCTGATTTTTGGGAAGTTTTAGAGACTTTTTCCCCAGTTTTTTTATTTATTATGAATTATTTCTAAAAAAAAGTTTTAATTATCAAGGTAATTATATAACTGTGGATGAATTAATGATTTTGAAGGAAAATGTATATAATCTTTGAATTTTCATAAAGTAATTTTCTGAAAAGATTTTGAACAACCAATGGAAATTTGACAAAGACTATGGTTTAATAAAAAGTTATTACTTTTAAAGGAAATAAATCGTTGTTCTTAATATATATTAAAGTGTCGTTTAAAGGCACAATAGCTTTAAAATTTTGACATACGATAGCTTGTTATACATGTGACAAAACTATACTTTGGTTTACGGTAGCATGTTTTTGACTCACGGTAGCTTAAAAGTTAAAGGTACGATAGTATCATATTTTAGACTCACAATCGCTATGCATTTTTGACTCATGATAATTATGTGCATGAAAGCTTTGAACTTTAATTTTTCGATAGCTATTCTACTTTGACCTACAGTAGCTATTAGTTTTAGGTTCACGATAGCTTTGGACTCTTCATTTTCGATAGCTATGTTTTAAACCTACGGTAGCTTTAAATGTTTACTTTTATGATAACTATGGTCTTGACATGCGATAGTACAATGGTTTCAAGTGTACTATAACATAAGATTTTATACATATGATAGCTATGTATTTTAAAGGAGTGATAACCCATGTTTTAAAGGTGCGATAACACTATGAATTGAGAAGGATGGTAGCCTATTTTATGCGCATGATGGCTTTTAATAAAGTAACCGGGTTGGGCTTTTCCTTATAACAAAATATATGGTTTTGTTATAAATGGCAAAGATTTTAAAGAAAGCAAATATAAGTTTTTAACCCATTTTAGTAAGGTTTTATGAAACAAAAATTATGTATAAGTAATTTGTGTATCAAATGGCTATCATGTGAACATATGTTTACGATAGATGATAATTTATATGTTCAATTTTGTACCTTGATCAATTGATATTGCATATGTTAATTATGGACATGCTCACTTTTATGTTACCATATAACATTTATGACCATGGAGTGGGAACTAATGTCTAATTATGCTTGTTACAGTAGTAGGTATGGTCAGACTAAACTCTTGAGTAGAATTACATCCAGGAGATCAAGAAGATCGAATTGTGTTAGGATGTCCATGGCTGATCAAAAGTAGTGACTCAACTGATGATTATAAAACTAAATTTAAGGGTGATGACTGGTGTTGGGGTAGCGCCCCTTACTCTAGTCATTAAGCCCCGGCTAAACGGGTCCGCGATTCAAATGCGTAGGGCTTTATGATATTGAGGCTAAAATTTTATGTTATGCATATGGGGAAATCATAGCAGTGACACTCATCGTTATTTTTCTCTAAACACCAAAAGACCATTTTGATTATTTTCTTTTGTCATGGGAGTAGCTTGGTATACTCTTATGGTAACAGAAGGCTATTAGTTTATCTGGTTAAGATTTTGCTCAACTTAATTCGATAGGTTTTTAGTTGGATTATGAAAAGTAATAAATTCATAGTGATCTTGGGAAAACTATGCTGATGAATGGACAATTTTATGGGTTGGGTATTTATGATAATGTGTAACTCTTAGACCCCTTGAATACCGGACTTTTCATTCTGATCAGTTATCTATGATGATGATGATTATATTATGTTTTGACCATTGCATTGAAGGTATGTGTTATGATTTACATATTGGTTGTAAAGATGCTAGGGAGGGGAAACTCATTCCACTCAATGGTGTGTTCTCGATATGTATCTGTTTTTGATTTAAGGTGGACTAATATTATTTACATCGGACTTTTTGTCTGACCCAAAAGTTTTGATTTCCCCTTAAACTCTTAGGTGACCATTTGAGTAGGTTGAGAGTAGGGCATTTTAGGTTAATATGAATTAATTTTTGGAGATGTGTAGGAGAAAAGCTAATATTAGAAGTTTATTTCCGTTGTGCAGTATAACTGCATTTGTTGTTAATTGTATGTAATGACAGAAACTATAATCGTTAAGTAGTTTTGACTCTGAACAATCAATGGGGGATTTTCATATGTCACTCTTGGAATTATATTTGTATTTATTATATTTTATCTGAATGATGTAATTGCAGGGTCATGTAATTGGCACGTAACGAAATTAAATCTGAATAAATGAAAATGTTTTTGAAAACTTATAAATTCTCATGGTTTTTATGTTAATGATACAATAATTGATCTCATTTCTATTACTGAAAAACAATACTAAAGATGATTACAGCATCATTAGTGTCTATTTTAGAGTTTCAAAATAGGGTATGTTACAATTTAGTATCAGAGCACAGGTTTGCATAAAACTTAATAAGATTTTAAAAAAAACATAACCTAAATGAATTAGAAAGCATAAATTGGGGAATGAGATAGCATTATAGTAACATGCTTGTGACGACCCAGAATTTTTGAGTATTTGAAATTGGAATATTTAATTAATTTTAAATATTCAGAGATTAATTATAAACTTAAATTTCAAATATCGCTGTTTATTGAGTAATTTAATAATTGAATTAAATTTATTTGAAGTTGGATAAAATAGTAAATCTGGTATACTAAGCTAACTAAAAATATTTTGGAAGCTCGTAAAATTCATACTAATAATACTGAAGATGATAGAACTTTCAAAATGGAATTTCAAGGTATTTTGTTCAGTTTTAAAAATATATCGTTTAAATTGAATTTAAAAATAGCCTTCCGGGGCGCAGTCTCGGAATTCGACGAAACCAGTTTCATTGGATCCGTAATATTGTATTATTATCGGATTTCAAATTTTGTAGTGGTTGGAATTGTTGTGTGAACGCACGATATATAAACACGTTGGCATACATATCGAAATTCACCTGAATAAAAATAAATTAGATCAAATCAGAGTCCTTCAATCAGCCGACCTACTAGTCCTTTAGCTTGGCCTAACAAGCAAGCCTTTCACTGGAAGATTCAGAGAAGATAAAATATATCAAGTACGATCTGTTTCGTTCTTCACAACTAGCCCTCTTCTTTTTATTCGCCATCTACTTTCCTAATTCAAGCCGTTCAAATTAACTGCCTCCCCAATTTCTAAAACAAAGTTCAAAAAAAAAAAAGATAGCAGGCGAACGAAATCAAAGCCAAACCCCTCCTTAAAATTCAGAACCATCGTTCCCTTTTCTTCCACCGCTAACAAATCGTATTCAAACCCTCATTCATCGGCAATTCGAATCGCGAGGGACTTCGCGAATTCGAAGGGGGAAGTCGACGACATCTGCGATTTCGAGGGATGGCGATTGGCACTCGCGTGATGGCAACAATGGTGTGCGTGTGTACGAGGCGGCACAAGCGACTGGAAACCATGACCATGAGATTCGCGATGGAATCGAGGCACGAGCCGTGGTGGTCTCGAAGTCGACGATGCAAAGGCGGGCTTGTTGAAGAGTGCGCGTGCGACTCGAGGGAGCGTCGTAGTTAGATGAGGTAGATTAGGGTTGCGCGATGCACTGGGCGACGTGATCGAGTGGCAGAGACGGTCTCGGGCAGAGCCAAGTGTGATTGAGGGTTCCGATTCGAAGTGAGGTAATCAAATTTGTTTTCGTTAAGTAAACTTAAAAGCCTTTTCAATTTATTCATTATTATTTATTGGAAATTTTATGGAGAATAAATCTGAAATCTGGTTAGGTATATTGTCAAATATATATGCAGTTTTTAAATTTGTATATACAGGCAGTTTGAAATGATAATCTACTCGTTTATGTTAATAATCTATATTAGTGATTAATGAAGTTAATAAACTAGTTTAATTTATTTCAGTTATTAAAATTTTTTTGGAGAATTTGTTAAATTTAAATTTATTAAACGTTAATAGATTTTTGGTTAACCAAAGATATTAATAAATCGAATAAATATATTCAAGGTCATAAATCGAGAAGGAGGCAAGCTGGATTGGGATTGAAATGCTAAGGTGAGTTAATCTCACTCAGCTGAATTTTTAAATTTAAATGGTTAAATTTAAATAATTGATTGGATGATTGCATTGATTGGATGTGCTATAGTATATATAGTAGTATATAGCAATATATACATATTGGCATATGTATATATTGGAGTTGTTGATATTCCCGCATTATATAGCGGATGAGACCCTATGCGCCGCATAATAGCGGATGATATTTTATATAAAACCCATATACCACGATATTCCACTTCGAAGTGGAATTGGTATTGTGCTAACGTCTGTGGATGCAGGGAAACAGGTTGGAGGGATCCAACTGGATTCCTCAAATATTTAATTTGTTTAAATATTCTGTGTTATGATATTTGATATTCTGTGATGATTTTATATTGGATAATGTGGTTGATTTGAATTCCCAGTATAATGAGTTATAAATTCTATGGAATTGAATTTTTGGAAAGAAATAAAGGGATAAAAATTTAAGTAAAACAATTTAAGTGAATTGGAATAGAATTAATAATAAATTGAAATAAAAATAAAGTGATTTGGAATTTTAACAGATATGGGAAAAAGAAATTTTAAATTTACAGAGGAGTAATAAGTTTTAAACTAAAGTGATACTGTTTTAAAAGAATAAAGAAATTACTTTTAATTCAAGAATTAAATTCTAATTAAAGAGTAAATAAGGAATTTTGGAAATCCGAAAATGGGTATTTTAGTTGAAAGAGGTTTTAACTTGTAGTTAAGAAATAAAACCCGAAGTTATTGTTTTTGAAATAAATGAAGTAAATAAGGAAATTTTATTTCAAGATAAAGCAAATTTGAAATCAAGTATAGAATTGATTTAAATATTTGAAACTGGAAATTTAAAAGAGGAATGAGATTTTGGGAATTTATAAACTGGGTTTATAAAGTAAGGTGAAATATCAATGGATATTTAAATATAAATTCAAGATGGGAATTTATAAAGGAATGTAGATTGGGTTTAGAATAAATGGTGATTTGTTTTAAAGATGTGGGAAGAAAGTGCATTTCCTGGGTAGCCAAGTACATTTTGTTTTTGAGCAATTTTAAATATTGGTTAAAGGATTTATTGTTATTTTAAAAGTCATATTGTAGAAAATCTATTATTTCAAAATGTTAAATTTCTAAAGTAAGTATTGTTCAAATCTATTATTGTAATAAATATAAGTGATTTGGGTAAAATGTTTTTAAAAGAAAAATTAGTTTACAATTACAAAGTGGTTTTATTTTAAATATTTGTTTTAAATATATATATATATATTTCAAATAGAGTA
Source organism: Allium fistulosum (assembly GCA_030737815.1). Classification (NCBI taxonomy): domain Eukaryota; kingdom Viridiplantae; phylum Streptophyta; class Magnoliopsida; order Asparagales; family Amaryllidaceae; genus Allium; species Allium fistulosum. The sequence goes on from CM060902.1 coordinate 1,181,626,022, forward strand.
TTAAAGTAGTTTAATTTCAATATTTTCAAGTATATTTGTAATAAAGTGTTTTTAAAAAATTATTTCAAAATTCTAAAAGGGCTTTTGTACTTGGTGTCTCAGAGGAAATAATTATTTGAGAAATGATTCCGTGGAAGGAATATATTTGAAACTGTTTTCAATAAGGGTTTAAAACAATGAAATATATCTTGTAAAGATATTTTGAGGTAAATAAATAATATAGGAAAATTATTTATTGTTGATGGATGCTATGGATGTTAATTGATAGTTAAATAACCGACTATCAATATTGGCCAAATGCGCTGATCGTTTCGAAGAGACCGGGATCGAGTTTCCGTATACCGGGATTCTAGGTCTGGAGACTCGAATACCACTTCGATTCGGTTTGTACGTTTCGTGAAAACAATTTCAGAGTCGAAGATGGAGCTGTGAAGTGCAAGGGCTAGTCGCTACTAATCCTGAGGATATTTCCAAAATGGATGTAGTAGGAATAGTGCCTTCGGTTCCGTTCGGACCCGGGACGGACTTGTATGGACGAATGCTTTCGTGACATCGTCAGGTGGACGATGGGCATTCTAAGGGATATGTTCTGAAAAAGGTATCGTTTAGCCTCGAGCCTCATCAACCGGGAGTGACTGAAAATCAGGGGTTATGCAGCAAGGCTTCGTGGGTAGCACCCACTTGAGAGTAAAGTCATCCCTGTCTAGATGTCCCTTTTATTTCGGCTTAGTGGTGCGGTTGCTGATCCCAACCGTGGGGTGATTTTATTTGGAATTATCCAGTAAGGGATGATTCCGGTCTTGTGTTGCAGGGGAGCGGGCGTACTCCTCGGTACTGTGATCTAGGCCACGTACTGTGACAGGTGGTACCCCAGTGCATAGTCATTCGTTGGAAATCCATTCTCCCTACGTGCCTTGTACGGGTTTTGTTTGTATTACCCACTTTGTGGCTAGTATGCTGGAATTTAATCATGTAACAATTTCAGCTATTTTAATAAGTATTTGTAAATAGACACTATTATAATATCAGAGGATTTTATAAAAAGTGTTTTAGCTATCGTAAGGTAAAAACCCGACATGTTTATTTGTGGCGTGGTCTTACGAGATGCTTTTATTTTCAAAAGGATTTTTGAAACTTTAATAATCAATTTGAGTGTGATTTTCTCACGCTGGTTTTCCAGACTGACTCGGGTATTGTTTTATATGATGCTCGGGTCAGACCGAGATAAACAGGTTCAGATTGTAGCTGTGGAGCTCAGGAGATGAGCTAGATGGCGATACGTACTTCCGTATTTGTTTGTTGTTCCGCTGTGTATTTGGATGTATATCATTGATGTGATGAACTCTGATGATGTATTCTGTAAATATATTGTATAAACAGATATATTTTTCTGTTTGAGTAAAGATCTGTTTTGTATATATTATATTTTATTCCGCTGCGATGTGAGATTCTGTTGTTGATTTTCTGTTTCTTCTTCTTCTACCTCTTCTTCTTAACTAAAATGGTTCGATTTTCCGGGTCTGGAAAGTCGGGTCATTACAGTGGTATCAGAGCTTAGGCTGGCGACAACCTTGGCTCTGGTGGGAATTTTGAGAGTATTAATAGAGATGAGTGCGTATTTGTTAGTGAATATAAAATGGTTTTATATTGTGTTGATTGATTTATTGAGTGGTATATGAACCTTCGTCGGCACAGCCTCGAAACTGGATCGAAGGGGTTTCTAAACACTCGAATAGAACAATTCGACACAATATTGTTTTAAAATGGGTAAATGAAATAATTTTACCCAAATTATTTTTGTATATAAAGGATATAAATTTTTGTAAAGTATTATAGTATTTGGATGTTTGGATGAAAATATTCTAACAAATAAATAAAATTGAAGAAAAATATATGATAAGATTATAAAATTAGAAAGATTTGCATAATCAATGGAAATTTGTATAAGTATAATTGTACAAAATTACAAATGAATTATAGTTAAAATTTGATTTAATCAAATTTTAAAATTTAAAACCCGGAGATTTTGGAAGTGTTTTCAAAGTGTTTTGAAGATAAATAATAGCATTATTATTTTGAAAAGAATTTCGGAAAGGAAATTGTTTCAAATAAATTTTTGTAAGGGATATAGCAATAAATTCACTTCAGTTGCTGGAAAATAATTCGGAGGATGACGGCCGCATCTTCAGAATTTATTTTCGAACTTCTGAGTGACGGATTGCTGCCAAATTGATTTACTCAGAAAAATTTGCTTTGTTTTTGAAATTTTCAAAGGAAATTTGTTGGAAATAAAAACTAGGATTGGTTTGAATTTTTGAGAAGTGTGATTTGGTGATGTTGAAGATTCCAAAATGATGTTCAAATCAGGAAGGGAATACAAGCTTTGAATGTTAGCATTAACCTGTAAAGTGGAAAGTTAAAAATGAACTTAACTTGGATTGGGAAATAAAAATTTAACTGGATTGAAATTAATTGAATAGGCTGAGAATAATATCCAGTTGTATTTGAATAAAATTGAATCGAATTGAATTAAATAAATCTGAGTTAAGTTGAATTGGAAGAAAATAAAAATCCAGTTGAGTTATTAAATGGAATTGGATTCTTACTTGAATAAATTGGATAAGGAATAATTAAATTAGAATACTTGTGAAAGAATTAAAAATCCATGGAAATGTGTAAAATCATAAGTTGTGACATATAAAACTGAAAGTGGGATGGAAACCCCAAAATAAATATTTTGGATGAAGTGGAAAATAAACGAAAAATTCAAACTTGAATTATAAAATAAATTTAACTTAAGGAAATTAAATGAAGTGATATTTGGAATTAAAAACCAAGTATTGAAATATAAATAGATAATAAATTGGTAAATGAAATATGGAGATGAACCTGAATTGGTTAAATGCAAGTCAGATATAAATTTGATGTGACAAGTATTTTGCTTGTAAATGAATTATGAAATGAATATTCGATGTAAATATTATGGAATGTAAAATAAATTGAATGAATCAATTAAAAATGAAATCGAATAAAATTCTATGAACTAATGGAAGTAAATGTAATTGGTTTTTGAATCAATTGTAATAAATATAAGTTCGTTAAGATTCAAATAAATTGGATATAAGGAATTGAATTGTGAACCAATGGAATTGAACGGAATGACATTAAAATTGGTTGGGAGCGAGTGAAAACAATTAAAGGAGTGGTTGAAACTTTATAAATCACCTTTAAGTGTTGTTTGGAAAGTATGACTTGTAAAACCCATGATTTAGCTATTGAAATGCTATAAATTTTGTATATTGTCTCTTAACTGTTTAAATTGAGTAAGTACAGGTTCAGGGAAGCCGTTTGGCTGATTTTAACTGCGTTAATTGCATAAATAAATAGCCGCTTGCTTAAAAATGCTAAAATAAAGGTACGCCTACGCAAAAATTCAAAATAGGAGATATAAACTGTTTATATTGATATAAATTGTGATTTCCGGCCTGAGGCCGATGTATATATATATTTGTGCATCCTGCGATATCGCAGAAGTCCCTCCGTACAAGGGAGACTCTGCCAAAATTTTCCGTAAATTTTGGGAGTTAAATGATTTAAATTTGTTAAGCAAATGGAATTGAAACTGGATATTGAAATCTAATTCAAATGTGAATGTAAGGTGAAGTGAAGTCGAAGGAACTAAAGAAGTGAAGTTTGCGAATAAACAGTTAATCGAAATTTAAATTAATTAGTAAGTGCAACTAATTAAATATTCGAGTGGAAGCCAAATTGAAAACAAATAGAATTGTAAAGACAAAGGTGATTAAAAATGAATATAAACTTCAGTAGTGAAGTGAAATGAATATAAGAAGTATATAAAGTACTTATATTGAACTTAAGAAGTGAATGGTGAGATTCTTAAGAAATTTGGTATTGAGGAAAATTATTCTAGGTGAATAATTGAACGACGATTAAAATTTGAAGTTGATATTGAGGGAATTATTCTAAGGGGATAATTGCATAAAGGGGTTAGATTGGAAGTTGTGAAATGGGATAATTGTGGAAAGTGGATAAAAATCAAACTGAATGTGAATAAAAGAGAATTGATGTAATTGGTAATCAATTGGAATTTATACGTAAGATGTACGTATATTATTTTATTCGCATAGCTATTTGGTCCAGATGTCGAACACAGAATTTCGAGATAGTTTTATCGATCCGAGTTGGAATTTTTCACTCGATTTTCGACGGTGAGCCTGGATATGGATTGTTGATTGATTCTGGATATTCTCTATCATAGTTGGTGGCTATGCAAGGAGAATGACGGTTTTTGATCAAGAAACCAGATCTGAGTCCGCACTAGGAAGTCGGGTGGACGATACTAGTTCGGAAGTGAAATTGTGTAATCGATTGAGCGATCGAATGTGATATTGCGTACGGATGATATATGTGCATCGTACGGGCTTAAGTAAAACAAATGTTGAAAATTTGCAAAGGAAAGTATAAAATGACTTTGGAATTGTGATTGAATATTATTGCTTAGTAGGATATACAGGTGTATAAAAGCAATGGATAATTGGGATTTTTGATTTAGAAGATAAAATTTAATGGCCCGACAAAAAGGTATGTATTTGAATTTCTATATGAAATTTGATTGGGTTTTGGATCCAGCCACTTGGCTTTTTGTTTTCTTTTTGAGATTGGGAGGCCGTAGAGCCATTTTGTAGTAGTACCGAGCTAGCCGCGCAAAGGAGACGCTGGCGAAATTTTTCGGAAATTTAGGGAGTTAGAAAAATTTTGGAAAATTTTGATAATTCAAAATTGAATTCAAATTTAAATTTGAATTGATAAGTAAGTTATGTTGTCGAGAACTTATGGATAAGTTGAAAAATTAGAAAATGGTTAGTTTGACTGTGATAAAAAGATTTGTTTGGCAAGTTGTTAGAACTTATTTGAATTTGGGAAATAGTTAACGGGGATTGAATCATTCTTCCTAACTAGTAATTTCGGGGACGAAATTCTTTTAAGGGGGAAGGAATGTGACGACCCAGAATTTTTGAGTATTTGAAATTGGAATATTTAATTAATTTTAAATATTCAGAGATTAATTATAAACTTAAATTTCAAATATCGCTGTTTATTGAGTAATTTAATAATTGAATTAAATTTATTTGAAGTTGGATAAAATAGTAAATCTGGTATACTAAGCTAACTAAAAATATTTTGGAAGCTCGTAAAATTCATACTAATAATACTGAAGATGATAGAACTTTCAAAATGGAATTTCAAGGTATTTTGTTCAGTTTTAAAAATATATCGTTTAAATTGAATTTAAAAATAGCCTTCCGGGGCGCAGTCTCGGAATTCGACGAAACCAGTTTCATTGGATCCGTAATATTGTATTATTATCGGATTTCAAATTTTGTAGTGGTTGGAATTGTTGTGTGAACGCACGATATATAAACACGTTGGCATACATATCGAAATTCACCTGAATAAAAATAAATTAGATCAAATCAGAGTCCTTCAATCAGCCGACCTACTAGTCCTTTAGCTTGGCCTAACAAGCAAGCCTTTCACTGGAAGATTCAGAGAAGATAAAATATATCAAGTACGATCTGTTTCGTTCTTCACAACTAGCCCTCTTCTTTTTATTCGCCATCTACTTTCCTAATTCAAGCCGTTCAAATTAACTGCCTCCCCAATTTCTAAAACAAAGTTCAAAAAAAAAAAGATAGCAGGCGAACGAAATCAAAGCCAAACCCCTCCTTAAAATTCAGAACCATCGTTCCCTTTTCTTCCACCGCTAACAAATCGTATTCAAACCCTCATTCATCGGCAATTCGAATCGCGAGGGACTTCGCGAATTCGAAGGGGGAAGTCGACGACATCTGCGATTTCGAGGGATGGCGATTGGCACTCGCGTGATGGCAACAATGGTGTGCGTGTGTACGAGGCGGCACAAGCGACTGGAAACCATGACCATGAGATTCGCGATGGAATCGAGGCACGAGCCGTGGTGGTCTCGAAGTCGACGATGCAAAGGCGGGCTTGTTGAAGAGTGCGCGTGCGACTCGAGGGAGCGTCGTAGTTAGATGAGGTAGATTAGGGTTGCGCGATGCACTGGGCGACGTGATCGAGTGGCAGAGACGGTCTCGGGCAGAGCCAAGTGTGATTGAGGGTTCCGATTCGAAGTGAGGTAATCAAATTTGTTTTCGTTAAGTAAACTTAAAAGCCTTTTCAATTTATTCATTATTATTTATTGGAAATTTTATGGAGAATAAATCTGAAATCTGGTTAGGTATATTGTCAAATATATATGCAGTTTTTAAATTTGTATATACAGGCAGTTTGAAATGATAATCTACTCGTTTATGTTAATAATCTATATTAGTGATTAATGAAGTTAATAAACTAGTTTAATTTATTTCAGTTATTAAAATTTTTTTGGAGAATTTGTTAAATTTAAATTTATTAAACGTTAATAGATTTTTGGTTAACCAAAGATATTAATAAATCGAATAAATATATTCAAGGTCATAAATCGAGAAGGAGGCAAGCTGGATTGGGATTGAAATGCTAAGGTGAGTTAATCTCACTCAGCTGAATTTTTAAATTTAAATGGTTAAATTTAAATAATTGATTGGATGATTGCATTGATTGGATGTGCTATAGTATATATAGTAGTATATAGCAATATATACATATTGGCATATGTATATATTGGAGTTGTTGATATTCCCGCATTATATAGCGGATGAGACCCTATGCGCCGCATAATAGCGGATGATATTTTATATAAAACCCATATACCGCGATATTCCACTTCGAAGTGGAATTGGTATTGTGCTAACGTCTGTGGATGCAGGGAAACAGGTTGGAGGGATCCAACTGGATTCCTCAAATATTTAATTTGTTTAAATATTCTGTGTTATGATATTTGATATTCTGTGATGATTTTATATTGGATAATGTGGTTGATTTGAATTCCCAGTATAATGAGTTATAAATTCTATGGAATTGAATTTTTGGAAAGAAATAAAGGGATAAAAATTTAAGTAAAACAATTTAAGTGAATTGGAATAGAATTAATAATAAATTGAAATAAAAATAAAGTGATTTGGAATTTTAACAGATATGGGAAAAAGAAATTTTAAATTTACAGAGGAGTAATAAGTTTTAAACTAAAGTGATACTGTTTTAAAAGAATAAAGAAATTACTTTTAATTCAAGAATTAAATTCTAATTAAAGAGTAAATAAGGAATTTTGGAAATCCGAAAATGGGTATTTTAGTTGAAAGAGGTTTTAACTTGTAGTTAAGAAATAAAACCCGAAGTTATTGTTTTTGAAATAAATGAAGTAAATAAGGAAATTTTATTTCAAGATAAAGCAAATTTGAAATCAAGTATAGAATTGATTTAAATATTTGAAACTGGAAATTTAAAAGAGGAATGAGATTTTGGGAATTTATAAACTGGGTTTATAAAGTAAGGTGAAATATCAATGGATATTTAAATATAAATTCAAGATGGGAATTTATAAAGGAATGTAGATTGGGTTTAGAATAAATGGTGATTTGTTTTAAAGATGTGGGAAGAAAGTGCATTTCCTGGGTAGCCAAGTACATTTTGTTTTTGAGCAATTTTAAATATTGGTTAAAGGATTTATTGTTATTTTAAAAGTCATATTGTAGAAAATCTATTATTTCAAAATGTTAAATTTCTAAAGTAAGTATTGTTCAAATCTATTATTGTAATAAATATAAGTGATTTGGGTAAAATGTTTTTAAAAGAAAAATTAGTTTACAATTACAAAGTGGTTTTATTTTAAATATTTGTTTTAAATATATATATATATATATTTCAAATAGAGTATTAAAGTAGTTTAATTTCAATATTTTCAAGTATATTTGTAATAAAGTGTTTTTAAAAAATTATTTCAAAATTCTAAAAGGGCTTTTGTACTTGGTGTCTCAGAGGAAATAATTATTTGAGAAATGATTCCGTGGAAGGAATATATTTGAAACTGTTTTCAATAAGGGTTTGAAACAATGAAATATATCTTGTAAAGATATTTTGAGGTAAATAAATAATATAGGAAAATTATTTATTGTTGATGGATGCTATGGATGTTAATTGATAGTTAAATAACCGACTATCAATATTGGCCAAATGCGCTGATCGTTTCGAAGAGACCGGGATCGAGTTTCCGTATACCGGGATTCTAGGTCTGGAGACTCGAATACCACTTCGATTCGGTTTGTACGTTTCGTGAAAACAATTTCAGAGTCGAAGATGGAGCTGTGAAGTGCAAGGGCTAGTCGCTACTAATCCTGAGGATATTTCCAAAATGGATGTAGTAGGAATAGTGCCTTCGGTTCCGTTCGGACCCGGGACGGACTTGTATGGACGAATGCTTTCGTGACATCGTCAGGTGGACGATGGGCATTCTAAGGGATATGTTCTGAAAAAGGTATCGTTTAGCCTCGAGCCTCATCAACCGGGAGTGACTGAAAATCAGGGGTTATGCAGCAAGGCTTCGTGGGTAGCACCCACTTGAGAGTAAAGTCATCCCTGTCTAGATGTCCCTTTTATTTCGGCTTAGTGGTGCGGTTGCTGATCCCAACCGTGGGGTGATTTTATTTGGAATTATCCAGTAAGGGATGATTCCGGTCTTGTGTTGCAGGGGAGCGGGCGTACTCCTCGGTACTGTGATCTAGGCCACGTACTGTGACAGGTGGTACCCCAGTGCCTAGTCATTCGTTGGAAATCCATTCTCCCTACGTGCCTTGTACGGGTTTTGTTTGTATTACCCACTTTGTGGCTAGTATGCTGGAATTTAATCATGTAACAATTTCAGCTATTTTAATAAGTATTTGTAAATAGACACTATTATAATATCAGAGGATTTTATAAAAAGTGTTTTAGCTATCGTAAGGTAAAAACCCGACATGTTTATTTGTGGCGTGGTCTTACGAGATGCTTTTATTTTCAAAAGGATTTTTGAAACTTTAATAATCAATTTGAGTGTGATTTTCTCACGCTGGTTTTCCAGACTGACTCGGGTATTGTTTTATATGATGCTCGGGTCAGACCGAGATAAACAGGTTCAGATTGTAGCTGTGGAGCTCAGGAGATGAGCTAGATGGCGATACGTACTTCCGTATTTGTTTGTTGTTCCGCTGTGTATTTGGATGTATATCATTGATGTGATGAACTCTGATGATGTATTCTGTAAATATATTGTATAAACAGATATATTTTTCTGTTTGAGTAAAGATCTGTTTTGTATATATTATATTTTATTCCGCTGCGATGTGAGATTCTGTTGTTGATTTTCTGTTTCTTCTTCTTCTACCTCTTCTTCTTAACTAAAATGGTTCGATTTTCCGGGTCTGGAAAGTCGGGTCGTTACAATGCTTGTTATTTGATATATATAAATATATACATATACCCATCTATACTCTTCCCTCTATCTTTAGACCATTCTTTTGTGTCACATAGGGACTCATATGCATAATATGAGAAATGGATGCTAGAACAAGAAGACTTAACTTAGGAGCGGGCCTAATGCTAGAAATGCTAATCGAACTACCAATGGTAATGCTAATGTGGATGCAAGAACCACACCAATTGATATGGGGATAATGTAGCAGTTCTTTATTAATATGATGCAAGCCATAGTAGTAGTTGGGTCGATTGGAGGAAACTCTAATAATGCAAGAGCTACTGTGTCCGAAGCGGCTGCTCACAATAATTATGCTACGTAAAGTAGATACTATATTAGTATGGGAGGAAAACCATTCTTAGGGACGGAGAATGCCATTGAGGTGGTGGATTGGGTTCTTTATTGCAAAATAAATATTTGATGATTTGGGATTGAATGATGAACAATAGTTGAGGTTGGCTTTTAAGCAGTGGCAAAGGGATGCTTTATATTGGTGGAATAGTGTAACTATAGAAGTACCGAAGATAAGCTTACTTGCGCTGACTTTAAAGAAAGGTTTGAGGAGAAATTTCCATCTAAAGTAGCTATATCTACTTTGTTCAGGAAGTTTTCAGAGTTAGAATATGGCAAGATGACTATTTTGAGTATGCGACCAAGTTTGACAAACTGTCAAGGCATGGGCAAGCCACTATTAATACTTTTCTTAAGAAGAACAAGAAGTTCATCATGGGAATAAAGCTGAAAACCATTAGGGCAACTATGCGCACCTTAGAGATTCAATTAATATCACGGTGGATAAGCTATGAGCAATAAATATTTACTTGCATCTCTTGGAAAGAACAATTCTGTGGATAATATGGGTTTTCAAGGAAATAAAAGGATGTTTTTTCAATAAGAAGGGAGGTTAGAAAGTTGGAGTTCCAAAGAAAGGAAATGCCAAGGTAATTTGCTATAAGTGCGATAAGAAAGAGCACTTTGCTAACTAGCGATGTTCTAGTGATGGTAAGAAGATTGTTGATAAGAAAAGAGTGAGGTGCTATAATTGTAATAAGATGGGGCATTTCAAGATGTAGTTTCCTAAGCTGGCCAAAGTTGAAAAAGGAAAGGTTTATGCTCTAGAACCTACAGCTTTTGGGCCGACGGTGAAGGAGAAGGGAAAGGCTATGTTGGGAGGTACATTTCTTACACATAGCATATCTGTTAAAGTGTTGTTCGATACTGGAGCATCGCATTCTTTAATCTCTAGATGTTCGGTGGATAAGTTAAACCTTGAAAAACATATCTCTTACGTCTTCGAGGGTGGTGAATACGATATGAGGCTATGCAACTCTTGGAATGAGATGCTACCATGTATAATTTGATTTGTTACATTATAATTTTACCTACAATTTATAACTTGTGCTTGATTTTGTGGGGTCTGGGATAATTTTGGGTATGGATTGGTTGAACCTATAAAATGCTAGGATATTTTATCGAGATAGAATGATATCCTTAAGATACCCTGATTGTCGTGATCAAATTATATACTCATTAAAAGAATCGAATTACGATGTATGTGCATTAATAATGCAATGGAAGGATTGGAAGATGAAATAAATCGGGTTTTGGTAGCAAGAGAATATGTGAATGTTTTTTTAGACAGTTACGGCAATACCATCGAAACAAACCATTGAGTTTTAAATAGATCTTGTAACAGGAGCTGAACTTATAAGTAGACCACCTAGCAGAAGGACACCTACTGAGATGAAGGAGTTAAAGGTGCAATCGATGAAGCTGGAAGGAAAGAATTTTATTATACCAAGCAGTTCGCATTTGGAAGCTGCAACGGTGTTTATGAAAAAACTGAATGAGTCATTGAGGTAACACAATGGTTGTAGAAAGCTAAATGAGAAGACTGTAAAGAATTGGTATCTTTTGCCTAGAATGGATGATTTGTTCAATTTATTAAGCAAAGGCAAGGTATTCTCGTGATTGGACTTAGCAACTGGTTTCCATCAATTGGGAGCAGTGGAGGAAATTATGTTGTTAATTTCGAACGGGATATGTATCATATGTGCGATTAGTCATGCCCTTCGGACTGACCAACGTACGTACTTTCTTTGTAGATTCGATGAATCGGAATTTTAAAGAGTACTCAGGTAGATTCATATAGGTATTTATAGATGGTTTTTTGATATATTATAGGAATGAAAAAGATCATGAAGTACATCTAAGAATAGTGCTAGATGCATTGAGGCAACATCTGTTAAATGCGAAGTTTTCAAAATGTCATTTTTGGGGAAGATAAGTGAAGTCCCCTTGTCATGTAATTTTAGAGAATGGATTGTCAATGGGTCCATTAAAGATCGAAGCTATTATTAATTGGAAGAAACTCGAGACTATAATTAAGACTGGAAGTTTCTTAGTTTAGCTGGCTATTACCGGAGATTCATTAAAGATTTCTCTTGTATAGCAGCACCAATGACTAAATTAATAATGAAGGACGTAAAGTATGATTTGATCGATAAATGTGAATAATCATTTCAGAAGAAAAAAACTTTTACTGACCAATGCGTCCGTATTAGTTGTTTCAGATGGGAACCAAAACTTAGTTGTGTATATCGATGCATGTAGGACTGGGTTAGGAGTTGTATTGATGTAGAAGAGTAGAGTCATTGCCTTGCTTCTTTATAATATGGACTGCATGAAGTTTGACACCCTACTCATGATTTAGAGTTGGAAGTGGTAATCTTTGCATTAAAGATGCAGAGGCACTATCTTTTAGGAGAACGATTCAAATTATTTATGGATCATAAGTCCTTGAAATATTTATTCTCTAAAAAGGAGATAAATATGAGACAACAATGATTGCTGGAGATTTCGACAGCGTATGACTTTGGGATTGAGTATACGTCAAGAAAAGGAAATAAGGTTGCTGATGCACTTAGTAGAAAACATCAGAAAGTAGTTTTTGCAATGTTGGCTGAGTGTAATGATTTATAGGCGTTAGCTTATTGCCTTCGAATGAGTTGGCTTCTTGCAACGTTCAAATGAGGTCGATGACCCGTTCTAGCCAAAGTACTCAATGGTCTCTTATTTAGAAGTTCGACCGATATTGATCGAAAGAATTGCTGCAAGGCAAAAAGATGATCTATTACTATCCGAATGGGTATTGATACTAGAAGTGGAAAAGAGATTGATGATTTGATAGATTATGAACTTGACCAAAGAAGATGGTTGAGAATGAAGGGACGATTGTGTATTTCAAATGTTGATAATCTAAGGAAGTTTTTAAAGAATTTCGTCGATCAAAGTTTACTACTCATCCCGTGGGTACGAAGATGTACCAAGTTATAAAGAGAAGTTTTTTCTAGGAAGGAATAAAGAGAGATATAGGCTTGCAGGTGAAGCAATGTTTGAATTGCCATAAAGTAAAAGCCAAACATCAAAAGCCGAGTGGATTACTTCAACCTTTGGAAGTTCCATTGTGGAAATGGAATTCAATATCATTAGATTTTATAGATGGGTTACCAAAAGCCTAATAGTGAAAATGGAATTATATATCGATGGATTTTATAGATAGGTTTCCAAAGCCAAATAGTGAAAATGAAAGTATTTGAGTCGTAGTTGATAGATTGACCAAGAGTGCACACTATATCTTCGCTGAGTTAACTAGAACTGCATCGTGTTGAAGAAGTTTTTCATGAAGAATGTCATATGACTGCATGGGATATCAAGCAATATCATAAGTTATAGAGATTCTTTGTTTACCGATGAATTCTAGAAGAGATTGCAGGATGTATTGGGTACCAAGCTGAGAATAAGTACCCCTTACCATCCACAGACAGATGGTCAAACAAAAAGGGTTAATAATGTACTTAAAGATTTGTTGAGAGCTTGCATACTAGACTTTGGAGGGTCATGGGAGGACTATTTGCACTTAATCGAGTTTTTCTATTGAAAGAGTTATTGGTATGCCCTAGGGGCAATTATGTAATTTGTTCCATATATCTAACTCCATAGTCAATCTTGTTCGTAATAAAGGTGTTTGATTTCTGTTATATATTTTATTATATTGTAATATATTAAATTAAGTAATTATTTTAAAGTATATTAATAAGAAATCCTTAAATAAAATGCTCTATGAGTATAGTTGCAAATACTTGCAATCGTGAGTAAATAATCACAAAAAATAACATTTTGTTTTAAATAATTTCGGTTGAGATGTTTTAAGAAAGGATATTGATACTTCTGTAAAGACCAGACTACACAACACTCTCCAAATGTTGGATAGTGTATTACTCATGGGTGTTAGGGGCAACAAGGGGTTACATACTCGTAATTATTGGATAACTATGGAATCATTCATCCAAGAGTTTCATGTTGGTTAATAACAACTAGGTCAAACATGAAATCTCAAGGTGACGATGTTACACTGTCCCTCGACTTGAGAATACCATGGAACTTCAATTTGAATACTCTACTTTTCTATAGTTAAATCATGTCATGGTGATCCATCGAGCGACTATAGTTGGATTTAAGTTGAAGCATTAGGAGTGAATCACTATTCAATAAAGAATTTGTCTCATCGATTGTATAAGGTTAGTATCAAGGTCAATTGTAGTCAACTAAAAGTCAAAATGCCTGGCCAGAGTAGAAAGGTTATTAATAAATATTATTATTGAAACAAAGACTTTGTTTTTAGGAAGATCGAGTTGAATGTGGATAATATTGGAATTTTGACAGATACCCAATTTCATGTATCCTAAAGTGATATAGTTTTGATGAAAAGAATGCATTTAAATTACCGTTACCAGAAAGTACCCGTTTAAGAAAATATGAAATTGGATTTTTACCAAAAAGATCTATATGCGATGAACTTGGCCAAACCCCACACCACTGGCTAAGGTGGTATGACGTTAATATTTGAATTGTACAATGTTAATCACTGACTGAATTCACACCTACAAGTCTTAAAACCGTATCTGTGAATTCTCAGAAAAACTGCATGATATAATTAGCTTATAAATTGTTATAAATTAATTAATATTTAAGAAATATTAATTATTCGATTTGATTTTTTGGGTGTTGTTAGTAATTTTTTGTTGTATATATAAAAGTTATATATGCTTGTATCAATATACGGTATCGGTATATATTTAAGCAGGTTTTAATTAAAGATAATTACTTAAATGGGCTTATGGAAATTTTGATCCATATTTGGGAAGGATATGGTCAGCCATGCTAGTGTGAGAGTGAAGTTTTGCCTAATTTAAAATTAAAGAGGAATTCAAGAGGAAGTTTTAATAAAGAGAATATGAAAGGTTTCACTCTCCCTATTAAAACAAAATTCCCTGATTTTCTCTCATTTTAATTTTGGTAGTTTACCACTTCTTCTTATTCCTTCTCATGGCTGCCTCCCTATTCATTTCATGGTCAATTTTTTTCCATTTAACTAATGAAATATAATAAACTAAAACAAGGTGGCTCATCCGATTCTAGCAAAGTTTGGATGTTGAATCTAGTAATCTAAGGGGAATTTGCAAACCAAGTGCCATTGGTAGGCCAGATCTATAAGGTACAACCTTCTTTTATATTTATATGTATTGATTCATGCTTATCACCATTTTGATATATATTATTGCCATTACTGTAATTATAGTTAACTAGAACAATTTAATTAATTAGTTAAATATTTATTTTTAATTCAATATCAACTATCTTGTGCACTAAGTCGCATGGGAGAATACCAGGTCGAGTAATCGCTTCGGTGAAGCTTGAACGTGATTTGTGAAGTGATGTGTGTTTGCGTGTGCATGTGTGCATAAGCTTGCAATATTAGGGCATTGACACATGTGTAGGCATCACATGAGGTAAGTTGGCCGGTAGAGTTTGTTTTGGCGTGTTAGAGGAGGTCAAGTTGAAGGAATCGCCCCAAGTAAGCTCTACGCAAAAAAGGGTGGGATTCGTATCGAAATTGGTTTTCAAATACATAAGAAACCACTTTCAAAATATCAACCAATGGACTTTCAAAGAGATTCGATGCGGTGTAAGTAGGCTAGAGGAGCTAGGCGACTCATCGGGTGAAGCAATGGAGGAAACGGGGCATGAAACGGCAGTCCATGGACCATGGAAGCTCGCTGCCAAGGCTCACTTCCTGGGATCAGGCTCTCACGGGTCCACTAGTTGGGACCTGTCCTAGGCAATGAGGCTTGGGTAAGGAGCAATTTTGGGAAGTTCTTTGGGTGTGGTTTGACATAAGGCTTTAGCGTGACTTTGGGAAGACTTTAGGCTACTCGGGAAAGTGGAATGTAAGGAAAATCTCGAGATTCGGATGCTAATTCAGTTAATGCTTACGTTATCAATAACGATCGGACACGAGATCGCTACTGTAACGATCCCGGATTTTAATTAAATTTAAATTGATAATTAATTGAATTTTTGAATTAAAATTGTAAAATTAATTGTAAATTGAAGCGAGTTTCCCCAATTCAAATAGAATATATATTAAATCATATGAATTTAAATATTTTATATATGTGATTTGGATTTAAATTTAAACTAAATGGTTTAAAGATAAATTATAATAATAAAATTTGGGATTGATGGTCTATATTAGAAATAGAAATAGAAATATATAAGATAAATTATAAAATATAAAGTAAACAAATTAGTTAAATTAAACAATATATTAAATATAGAAATTCATTTATATTACAAAGCATATGACAAAAGAAAGATATAAATATCTATATACATTCAAATATAAGTATATAAACTTGTAAAAGAAAATAAAAATATACAAATATTTATGAAGCTTATCAAAGAAGACATTAGTATGTATAAAAAAACAATGGATAAGTATAATTGTACATGGCAATTAATGCCATATTCTATCAGCCACCAAAGCTAAAAAAATATCTGTCCTATATTTGTACTAAAAGAAATATCACCTGTACAAAATAATTCATCACCCTGTAACTCATTTTATATCAACCTTCTCATCTCAGTTCGTCCATTCCAAGCTGAGAAAGGAATCTGAAGTAAAAAAAATCATTCAAACTTAAACAAAATTCAAATTTAAATATCAATACAAACAAGAAAACCAAGAAAAAAGAAAGGATTCCAACAAGCAAGTTCAAGGCTGGTTCAAGAAAAAGAGCTCTGTTCTTCTTCTGAAACACTGTGAGTAAACATTTATATTAAAACTTAAGTTGGTTAAGTTTTGTTGCTTGTGAAAATTTTGAGTTGAATGATGTCTGCTTATATATATGTATTGATATCTCTGTATATATGAAGTGTGCATGTCTGTAGTATGTGAGTATCTCTGTTCTTAGTTCAAACTTAAAGTTTTAATCAAGAAAATTCAAAATCTTCTCCTCTGATCTCTATTAGGCCGTAGTTTTCAAACAAATTAAGTTTGTTTAAGCATGAACTAGGATCTAAAAATAGTTTAAACATGTTTATATACATATAGCATCTGGAAATCAAAATTTACAGTAAAATATTATAAGCATGTTAAAATCAATCATTGTAATCTGCTGTTTCAGGATTATAACTTGAATCTACTTAGAAAGTTAGGATTTTTAAAACTAAAATCACAATTTTTAGTGATGTTTTGAATGTGAAATTTGGGAATGACTGGAAATTAGTTTTGGGGAAATTTCTGGTGGTCGGCAGTGACTGGGTGGTCTGGGTTTTTGTCAAAGCTAGAATGATGATCGGGGTGTTTGGCAAAAATGGTGGAGGTGACGAATGTTCGTCGTGGCGTCGGTGGTAGACTGGAATAGTTTTAAACCCTAGTTTTGGTCGAGAGTGGATTTTGGGTTCGTTCGCGCTCGTCAATGCATCGAGCTTGGCCAGGTTTGGAGGGGACGTACCTGGGACGTGGACGGAGGTGTGGGCGAGGGCACAGTGGTTCCGGTGGTCGGGATTGCTCAGCCGAAGTGATTTCTGGTGAGGTTGAGAGTTTCCAGTACGACTGGAAGACTCGATTTTGTTTCGAGCTTCGGAGCATCAGTTTGAGGGTCGAATACGTTCGTATGGTCGATGGGCGACGTGTGCATGGTGTCGCCGGAGGTAGCGACGCCGTTGATGGACTGTGCACGTGCACAGGGTAGTGGGTCGTGTCAGTTGTTTTGGTTGTGGGATTACTCGAAGGGGGACTCGGGAAAATGGATGTGGGGCTCGAGTTTTCTCGTGTACGTGAGTGTTAACTGTTAAGGTTTTAGCAGTTTAAAATTTTAAACTAAATACTATTCTAAAAACAAATATAAGGAGAAAATGAAGAAAAACTCGAAGCCAGTCTCGAGTGGTCTTCGGGTTTGACCCGAAGCAAGTGTTAACAGTTTTAAAAAGGATTTTTAAAACAAAGATTTTGAAATTTAAATTAAAATAGTTTTGAAACTATTACTTGATAATGTTTAAAACATTTAAAGGAAGTTATGTTTTGTTAACTTTGATTTATCAAGTTAAATGATTATTTTATTTCAAAACTTAATTAATGATTTAATTAAGTAGAGTAAATTCTCAAAATAAAGTGTTTTAATGATTAAGTTTTATCTTAAGATAAGTATGTTTTAAATTAATTTAATTAACTAATGATTATGATTGATTAACTAATGATTAGAGATTAATGAATTAGAAATTTATTTATTAAATAATTAGAGGTTAATTAATTGGTTATTAAGGATAAATTAATTTGTAATTAATATTGATTAATCTAAGTTTAATTTCTTAAGAAAAGAAATTAAGAATTGTTAATATTAATGAAGGTCATTAACTAGGATTATTAAATAATTAATTAATGTGATTAATTTTAATAATTAATTAGATTAATTAATTAAGGATAATCATTTATGGAATTGGTTAAGTATAATTACTTAATAAAAGTAATTAAGGAATTAATTATTCAGTGTAATTAATTGAGTTTAATTGGATTAGTTCAAGTTAATTACTTAAGTTTAAATTAATTTAGAATAACCACTTGACGATTTGGAAAGTATAATTACTTAGAGAAATAATTAATAAATGATTACTGGATGTAATTAATTGAATGATGATTAGTCACTTGAGTATAATTATTTGTTAGTAATCAAAGGATTAATTAATGAATGTGATTAATTAAGATTTATTAAATAATTAGAAGTTAATTGATTCATTAATTAAGGATGATTAGTTAATAATTAAAGGTTAACTAATAAATGATGAAAGGGAAATTTATTCCAGATAATTTGTAATTAACTCATGATAATTAACCCGGATTAATGATTATTCATAAGTAATACATTTGATTTAAATTAATCAAAGGATTAATAAATTTTACTTGTGAATGTTTGGATTTTATTGAATGGGTGAATTGTTTGATACTCTGATATGTGATGCTTTCTGATATAACCTAATTTGTGTTATGATCTGTGATGTAATTTATTTATCTGGGATGAATGTAATTAATTATCTGTAATGTATATATCTGTGATTTGTGAATGAACGATAAGTGTTATAGTTTATACCGCTTATCAAATATATTGTTGTATTTAATCTGTGATGATTGAGTGATGTTGCACTATTGTGTTAAACCCCTGGACCACACCATACACACACAAATATGGATTTCACGAGGAAATCGGTTAAGTCACAGATGATTTAAATTTAAAGTTTTTGAAATTGAAATTTTAATTTCAATTGATTTTGGAAATGGGTTTGGGTTAAATGTTAAAGCTTTTGAAAAGGAGTTTTAAGATAAAAGTTATTTTGAATAACTTGGTAAAGTTTCCAATTTTTTTGAATTTGAATTCAAAATTTGGAATTGAATTCCATGGTTGGAAATTTTGGTTAAAGATGTTATAAATGTGTTTATATGAATTTAAACCATTTTAAAAGTATGGTTTTGAGTATTTGAATTTAACCCAAGGACTTTAACTCGTATAAACGAATCAGATTTTCCGAAATGAAAACTATTTTTTTTCAAACAATAGAAGCTTTCATATAAGGAATAAATTTCCAATTTGCGTCAAAAGAATTTCAAGATTGAAATGAAAATGGTTTTCCGAGTTATGAATAAATCTTTGTGAAAGATTGTTGAACTTTGTTTTGAAATTGGAAAGGTGTACCTTTCGTATAAAAGGTCGAAATGGAATTGTTTTGAAAGCTATAAGTTAAATCTTTGATTTAAAGATTAAATGAGTTAATCCAATTGATTTGTAAAATCTGTGAATGGATCTTTGT
Source organism: Allium fistulosum (assembly GCA_030737815.1). Lineage (NCBI taxonomy): Eukaryota > Viridiplantae > Streptophyta > Magnoliopsida > Asparagales > Amaryllidaceae > Allium > Allium fistulosum. The sequence continues at coordinate 1,181,645,655 of CM060902.1, forward strand.
GAAACTGGGTGAACTTTGTGAATTGAATCTTTTTTTTAAAAAGGATAAAAATGGTGATTGTTTAAACCATTTAAAGAGGAAATTTGGATGATAAGTTGTGACTTAATTGAAATTCCATCATCCATATGTTTTTAAATATTGCGCTCATTATTCGGTTTAGCCGGGAGAGGACTTTGTGTCATATAACCCATTCCGAATAATGATACGACGTTATGGATAGCATTTGAAGACCGGTGGTGAAGACCGGATATTTTCGAAAACGAAAGGACAACTCGTCGAATGTCTCTGCATCGACTGGTCCCCGGTATAGAGACTCCATATGTGGTGGGAAGTCCGGACGTGATTAGGGATTATCCGAATTGCAAGGGCTTCTTCGGAAGTGCCTTCGGTTCTGTTCGAACACGGAACAGACTTGTATGGTTGTATGTCTGACACTACACTTTGAGATATAAAGCTGATTTCTTTCAAATACATTTCTGTTTGGTGGCGGAGATTTATTCTCTTAGCTTAACACCCTTCTCTGAGACGTACGAGCTCAGAGGTTATGTAGTTGAAGGTTATCAGTGATATACTCCCAATTTGGTAGTGTGGCATACTAAGTGTTGTTGTGTGTTGCTGATCATTTGTTGATCAAAGCATGGATTTCGTGTAAAGCGTAGCTTTGTGGACGAGACCTCATCGAGCCTCACAAACCAGAAATGGTCGAAACAGGAAAGATGCGGCAAGGTTTCAGGGGTAGCTCCCCTAGGGTATGTACATTCCTTCTGGAAAAAGGTGGTATTATGGTATGGAGCCCAGATATTTACCTGTGTGGTTGCTCCAATCTCATTTACTGTGTGATTGTTGCTTTGTGATCGAGGGCCCTCGGATAAAGGTCACAAACGACCGGGGGTGGCATATCTCAGGTTTACTACCCGGGAAGGGGGTAACCGGCCTTGTGTTGGCAGAGAGAAGTTGTCTCTCGGGGCGTCCCTCCAGAGGCGTTCCCATGTGGCATAGGAAGTTCTTTAGCCTGACCATTTGTTGGAAAATCCAAAGAAACAATATGAGCCTTGTACGGTTTTAGTTGTATAACCTGCTATGGAATGTGGCGGTAACCTGCTATTGAACATAGTAGCTATAGTAGGCATACAATAATGGTTGTATGCTGTCTAAGATTAAGATTGTATTTTCAAAATGCTTTCACACTATGCACTAGTGATAATATCAAAGAGTTTTCTCGTATTGAGCATATTTGACTATCATAAGGAGAAATCTCCTCCAATTCTACGTTTGCATTGTGTGTGTGGCGGGAGGCCTTATGGTAATTTCATTTTCCAAAAGCATTGCGAAATTCTTTTATCTTCTTTGTGAAAACAACTGTTTTTGTTTACTCATACCATACCCATGACTGACTCGGAGTTTATTGTTCCCTTCCTAAACTCTGGATGCCCACAATTTTCCACACGGGCAGTCTAGAGTTGGGTTTTTCAGATAGTCAGGTTTAGTAGACTAGTTGGAGCTAGTTCAGTTTTTAGAGTTCACGGTCGACTAACGTTGCTTATCTTGGTGCAACGTGATGGTGGTTTGAGCTGGATGTTGGAGTTGTTGGACACATTCTCTTTTTCAGATCATTTGGAGTTATCACTTTTGTTGTTTCCGCTGTAACATTATTTGTCTCTGATATTGTTGTATCATATTGATATCATTGTTGTATATCATTCTGGATATTGTATTCATGGGAGTTGTATATGATATCATTCATTTCTGTCTTCCGCTGTGTTGTTATACTTACTGTGTTATAAGCTCCGGAGAGCCAGATTCGGCGTTTGAATCTACGGCATTTGAGTACAAGTAAAGTACGGGTGCCGATTTTCGAAGGTCGAGTTCAGGATCTTCACATTACAGCAATTGGTTGCCTAGTCATGCCCAACGAGTGTGCATGATCGAGCGGAGTTAGTCCATACCTCTTGGTTTTGACCTTGGGGTAGATATGCTTTAATGAATTGTAGTAGCCTTATATTAGTGGCTACATATTTTATTGGTATTATAGTAGTGACCATATGTATAGATAGACGATGATGAGATATCAGTCTTCGTTCGGGATAGACGTATTTGATTATGTGTATATCTGATTTCTATATATCTATACGGCATCAGTGTTCCTTTGTGATCTTGATAGCATATTATATGGGACATGCCCATCGTTCTCTTTTTGTAAAGGCATAATGCGAATTTGTTAAGAAATCCATGACGGCCATGGGAGAGATGATGATGATCATCTACGAGTGGTTCATTAATCACTCATGCCCAATATGTGGTACAGTGAGATCCACGTAGGTTTCAAATATCTAGAGTTGATCATTTATCACTTATGCTCAATATGGGGTATGATGAGATCTACATAAGTTCGATCAATTAAGATGCGGCTCGGGGTCCATGGTACAACATGGTAGTGACTCTATTTATTTTGAACCCTCAACGGAAATATTAGATTGTGATTGATGTCTATAGTACAATTCAGTACTGACTTTATTTGTTTTGGATCCTAATTTAGGTTTATTGAATCATGATTAACGTCCACTGCAGACTCCACTCATCGACAATGATGGCTATCAATTTACACACACTATTTGGCATTATATAATGTGTGTGTTATATTAGTTGGTTAATATATTATTGTGTATTCTAAGATAGGCTTATATTGTGATATTTATATTACCCTTGATTTTGTATATTGGGTTACCTCTATCATGGCGTACTGTTACGTATCAGCCACATTATATTAGTTATGCTGACTCGTTGATTATAGAAGAAGAGCAAGTTATGGTATGATTTCCTATCTTTAAGATGGGTTTACTCTACTTATTTATGGGCAGTCCGGATTATCCTTGAGCCACGTTTGTGGAGAGGACCAGTCATGATTTAGTAGTTTCCTATTTATTTGTATATAGTTTTGATATATAGTATTTTGAGATAGTTCCCCACACACCAGGCTTTATGTCCGACATCTGTTTTGTCTTTGTCTGTTTATGTCATGACAACTATCAGGTACCCGATTAAATAGTTCAAGAGCCTGGGGTTTTAAGGATACGCTTTCAGTACAATTGGAGCATTTTGGAGGAAAAGTCGATATTTTAGATATGTATACTTGATATTATAATGGTACATGGAAGACGTGTTATTTGTATATGAGACTTATTGTATTAGATATTCTATTGTGACTTGCTGTATTGATATTTATTTATCAGCTACTTCCGTTAATACAGTCTCTTATATATTGTTCATCATATTATGTTTATGTTTATCTAGTATATTATATGCTATCATTCCGTTGTGATATTCTATCGATAAGCCTTGGTTATAGTGTTTTGTTTTAATTTTACCTCGACAAGCTATTCTTTGTGGTATTCAGAAGTCAGACATTGTCATTCGATGTTGATTTCAGGGTATTACGAAGGACATGTTATTACAGGTTAGTCAAAGAGTGTGAGACATACCTAAATAGGTGTGGTTGCGTCCTTAAAATAAATATATAATCAAAAATATAATTGGACTACAATACACTATGGGTGTCTAACGTAATTCAATTATTTAAGCATAGTGATACGATATACAAATCTCTAAAGTTTAGGTCCTAGGCGACCAAATCCAAGTGGGTATAGTACTAAATCCCTTAAATGTGTATTTATCATTTTTAAATATGTTGGTAAAATAATCTCTAATATACACATTTCTACATTTCTCATGTTTCGGAACCTAAGTATGAATATATTTATAAGGTTTATTCATAAAAATGGGCTTAGCACTTTTTCTATATTTTTTAAATGTAGTGTTTATAGTGCTATACTTCCTAGGACTTGATTTAGCATTCTTGACTATTTTACCCTTAATTCCTACTCTAACTTTGCTAATCAAACATTGAGTATTATTTATCAACTTTGATAAATTTTCCTTTCCTTGTTTAAATTTAGTAGTTGAAATTTTATCTAAATTAACATTTGGTCACTAATTTGATGATTAAGTGATTCTACCATCATATTTAGATTATATTTCACTTTTGATAACCTAACTTTTGATATCATCATTCAATGCATAAAGGTGAGATTTTAAGTTTTTGTAAGAGTCTTATGATTTTTGTAGCTCTTCCACTAAAATCACTTTCTCATCTGTAAGCATCCCTATTATAACTTGGCTCGAATATATTTTCCTACTACTTCCTTATGTGCCTTTGTAAATGTCTTATACTTATCGACTAGTCCAAAATTTAACTATAATAAATCACCATAAGTTAATACAGTGCGTACCTAAATAGTAATTGCTATAAAGTATATATTTGCTTCTTTTGTACTATAATCGCTTAAACTTTCAGCATAAGTATCATCCCATGTGGTAGCTTATCTTTTGTTTTCTCGACTTTGGTTTTCTTTTTCTTGAAGTTTCTACCATCTTTATGAACTTTTTGGCAATCTCTTTGTAAATGCCCAGTTTTCTTGCATTTGAAGCATTGTAAATAACACTCGCTATTCTTGGACTTCATTGCCTTCTTATGATTTTCATTTCCATTAAAGTATTCATTGAATATTTTAGCTAGCATAGTAATATTTTAATCATCATGTTTGATTCATCATCTATTTCGGTTTGAAAAGCTATTATCTTTTCTCCTGTTTATTTTCACATTTCTCCTGCAAATTAACTCCATATGTCATTGGAATTTCTATTAATTTTTCAACCTCATGTTGGAGAGATCATTGACATTCCAATTACTATGACCATCCTTTCTCATTCATCAATTAAATAATTTAATATTTTTGATACTAAATAATCAGAAAATCCTTCTCCTAATGAAATAATTGCATACGTGATATCCTGAAGTTGTGCATACATATTCAAAATAGTTTAATCGGTTTTCATTTTAAAATTAGAAAATTGATTTTTCAGTATTGAGATTTTAGTTTGCTTTACATTATTAGTTCCTTCGTGAGTAACTTGAAAAGTTTTCTGAACCTCATTTACTGATTTGAAAATGGTGCGACTTAACCATTGGTTTATGTATCAAGTCAGTATTGTGCAATTTGATCATTGCTCTCTTTCATATTTTTTTTCACCCTTTTTATACTTCAAAAAATCGGAAAAATTCTACACATCAAATACACTATTTTGGAGATGGTGGTGAAATTTGTACTAATTTGGAGATTATTTGTGTAGTTTTAACAATTCCGGATTCTTAAGGACTCGATATAAAACACTCTTCTTTTCAGATCTACGATCCATCTTCGAGTATATTTTGGACACTAATAGATTGTTAACTCCATTATGATGCACTAAAAGCTTGTGCACTCAATTATAATATTATCTGCTTTGATTTTACATTCATGAAAATATACTTTATTTCTGTAAAATGATATGATAACATTTAACTACACAATTAACACTTGGTAAAACTGTCAGTACTACTTGTTGTACAATTGTTATCATCAAAACATTAAAATTCGTATTTCCAATAATCACTGTTGGTATGCTCCTCTAAAAAGGTACAATTACTAATTCATTTTAATTTATTTAATATACATTATTAACAATCATTTTGGATATAATTATTTTAAAAAGGAAACTTTTTGTTTACCAGTTAATATACACACACGCACACATATATGCACACATATATATAATTCAGATATCAAATATTAATTAATATAAATAATTATGTATGCATTGTTATTTGGCTAATTTTTTTTGTATTTATATATCAAACTTATTATTAGTTATAAAATTTATTTTGGATTTTATATTTAAATGTGTATATTTTTTAAACTAATAAAAATTTAACTTTATAATAATAGGAAAAAGGATAAAATATTATAAAATTGTTTATAATTTTTTTAACTAGATTCCTAAAATAAGATATATATATATATATATATATATATATAATTACCAATGCTAAAACGATAGTAATAATATTAATATTGCAGCTACCCCAATAGACACACACACATATATGTTTGTATGTATGTATGTATGTATAATATTTTAGATAATTTATTCTGAATTTAAGATGTAGCTCCTAATTCTCAGTGTCTTAAATTATAAAATAAATATTATATTATATAAATTATAAATTATAAAATAATAATAGTAACTATATATTAGTTGTAGTCCAAAAGTATATATTAAAGATATTATAGATATTTTATTTTGTGTTAATACCAAAATGTGGCACCAACACCCAAGAGATTATTAGAGAATGAAATTGAAGAAAAAGTAAATTAAAATGAGAAAAAAAAATAGAACAACACACGTTTATAGTGGTTTGGCCAATTGTTTCCAATGTCCATTTGAGATTTTTATTGATGATATAGTTGTTTCACAAGTGCTGTTCTTATGGTTTGATACTACTCGATAGGCAATTACAAGAAATGTGTATAAATTACTAGAGAGCTCCAAGATCCTTGAAATTATGCCCCTCCATGCCTATTTATAGCTGTAGGTCACCGAAAAAAGCTCCAGCACATCCTACTCCACGTTCTCTATGATCTCCCGGTGGTTACACAATTAGAAACGTGGCTATTTCATTAGGCAACTATGAATCAGTACCGATCCATAGGCATAGATCGGTACCGATCAATAAGATCTTCTTATGGATCTCCCTAGCTACCGTGGAATGAAGTGATATCACTAGCTTTGTGGTTCCAAACTTGTTTGTATAGCTATGAGCTTATTTCTTGGCTAATATGATGGATTGGTAGAAGAGTAAACTTGGTGGTTTCCAGTGCTTGAACCATTCGATAGTAAACATTGGTCGATCGATACATGTAACTTGAAATGGGCTTCTGACATCAAGACTTAGCGACAGGAGGGAGTTGGAACTATTCTTGATAGATCCTATGGATCGATACTGATCCATAGGGATGGATCGGTATCGATCGATCAACTTGATGGAACGTGAGTGGTCTTGTCTTTGTCTTGTAATCTTAGTTGTATTTAGTTTCTGGACTGTACGTCTATCTCTCTGGTTCATCTACTTCTATAGCTTTCATGTTTTCTTCGTCAAGTCAATCTAGGTACCGCCTGATCAAAAGGATGGATAACACTTGCCCTCCAAAGTGCATGTTGCTGCAAACACGATGTGTTTTGAACCAATGCAAGTCGGGATTGCCATATCGGACTCCAATCTATGCTTTGAATAGTTTTGGAACTTTTCGGTGAAGTGTTGTGTCTACAGTCATTCGTTACGATGCTTCGCTAGCATTTGGGACTATCAAAAATCGGAGTGTGCTCTCCTGATCTGTCATTCCAAACTTGGTAGCTATGAACTAATTCCTTTTCCAGATTATTCAGGTTTGAATCCGCTTTTGTTCGGTTCCAGTTATTGTATGTTGAGTTTGTACACGTACACATGCTCTAATATTTCATCGTGCCCTGGGTCCACGCACAAACCGGCTCCTGTGAGACACCGGATACATACATGCATGCATACATATATACATATATATGTGCATATATGCATATATATTTTATTTTTATATTTTATTTTAAATGTCGATCGGTCGGTACCGATCCATGGCCTTAGAATGAGGCGATTTGTTTGCTTGTTTTCTTGGATCGTTACCTATTTATTTGAGCCAACCCCATTCTTTTCCTCACTTTATTTTGTTATTTGAATCTAAGCTTTGCTCTGCCATTCGAGCTCTTGCTATCGAGACTTTACACTGCCGTCACTGACATTAGAGCTAACGTCACCGCCCTCCATCATCCAAGCAACCATCACCGCCTTCAAGCTTGCCACCGAACGAACCCATAGGATCTTACTCGGTCCATTTGCATTCGACCCAGACTTCCATCTAATCTCCTACTCAATTACCTTCCCGAACCTTGCCAATCATAGGTAGGTGGTAAAAATGGAGGTGAACGCTGGTGGATTTCATGTCGATGACTGCGCCTTGGATGTAGGAAAGAAGTGGAAAGGAGACAAAAACCCACCAAGGGTATGGATCAGTACCGATCCTACCCTTGGGGATTTTGGCCTTTAAGCTCTCTTTTTAGGGTTTCATTGTCAATCAATGTTCAAATTTCATCGGACATTATCTCTTGAATTTTTGTGCATTCCCAAGGCATAGTCAGTGACGCGAAGGCCCGTCGGGATGGTTAGCGATTACGGTCACTTCGAATGAACTCCAAACTTTTGAACGAACTGTTGTATGATATCGGAAAAAGACACTACACGACACTACATGACACTTTCACTTTAGCATAGGACATAACTTTTAATCAATCTAGTATCAATTATGTGTTGAGTTTTGATAGCTATGGCTCATAGACATTATAAGCGTCTCTCTACTCAAGCTGATGGTCCAACAATGTCAAAATATGCCTAATCAGACACTGAGTCAAGCTCAACTCCTATTCTGTCTGGCCAACAAACCCCGGCAAAACCTGTGCCTGGACCTTAAAATCCACAAGTGGCACAACCAATCTCGGAAGTTCTGGTAGAACTTGTAAAAGGCCCAGAAGTTGAACCTTCCCTCGACACTCTTGATGATGCAGTTATATTAGATGATCCAGCTGATTCTATCGCATTAAAGATTGAAGAAGGATCTCTTAGGAGAATTTGCGATAAGCACGGCATTTCGTTTGAGGATGTATTAGTCCGAACATGCCAGCAGAGAGCACACCATCTTCCAAATGGGTATACAACATGTAATAGCTATATGTGCTTGGCAAGAGGCGCTCTGCCATTTAATCAGTATATCCATCAAGTTCTACATTTTATTAGACTGGCTCCAGCCAAGCTTCATCCGAACACCTATGCATTCCTCCAAAGCCTGTTCATTGTATTTTCTTGCCATTTTGACCGGGTCCTCGGTAATCAAGAGTTCTGACATCTGTTCAGTTTCAAGCGTCGTAAGGGAAATCCTTCCCTCATCTACATAAAGACATCCATGGGTTGTGGAATTATAGTTGGCACTTGGAATAAATTAAGCTATTTCAAGGAAGAATTCTTTTTCGTTCATTGTCCTCTTAGATCTGCACAGCGATGGTTGCCTCCCCGTAAGTTCTATGTTCGTTTTTTGCATACAAACTCAGGTTCAGAGTTTATGATCGTCTCTTTCTTTCTTTGCAGATATAACATGTAGTCCTACTAATGCAGCTTTGGCAGAGACTCAGACAAGTCCATGCAATCCTAGAGGAAGAGAGAGAGGCCAAGACACTACTCAATGATGAGAATCCACGGTCTTATAATAGGTTGGAATTTCATCGTAGTGTTGGTGCTATTTCAGAAGCTTTTGATAGCGATAAGGATGATTCCTCGTCCAAAAATAACGAAGACCACTCTTCAGTGCCCCCAGTCCAAAGTCCAGTAGTCGAGATTGGCAATGTGCAAGAGCACATCGAAGAAGGTGAAATTAGAGGCGGTGATGAAGGAGAAGGAGCAGGCTATGCGGGTACTGACATAAGCCGTGATCCATCAGACGATGAAGACGGCGAAGACCAACAACCTCTCCGAAAAAGAAGCCTTAAGATTAAATTGGGAAAAAGAAGACTCTGATCCCACCTCTACCAGTCACATACTGCATTTGAAACTCCCGTACAGGTTTCAGAGGATCCTTTTGCTGGTCTTGGGCCAATCCCATATGTAATCGACTCCTTTGGCGTCACCAATATGAGTATTGGGGATGTTGGGTCCCCATGTCATTTCCAAAATGACGTCCCTTCTACCAAAGCAAGGGAGATTACCCCTATTAGCAAAATTCAAACCCATGGTCTATCGGGGGGGCACTAGGATACTTCCATGGACATACGCATGCACCACACTCTGTATAACTTATATTGTGCTTTTGTCTTGTTAAAGCTGATCTGTGTTCATTTAGTTTGCTGGTTCCATGGAACGACGTGGATTGTATAAGGATTTCAGAATCAGATGGGTTATCGGTCAAGGCATAAACCAACTGCACAAGCTCACAAGCCCAGTCACGATTCTGATTCTAGCCAACGTTCAAGCCGTGATCATAGAAGTAGAGAGAAAGACTACAGGCCATACAATTCGTCGTCTAGGCATCAATCTAGATCTAGGTCTTGTCATCCAGAGGTTCGAAAAAACAGTCTAGTCATCATGGTGACGTCCTTCGTAATGACCTTCTCGTGCTTCTCTCTCTACCAAGCAGCCAGTGTCGTCTCATAATTCTTAGTAGTCTCATCGTCCTTTGAAATCCACTGCTTCTGATTCCTCTCCATGCAAATCTAACAAAGCGCCTACCATGAAGCCGGTTGAACAACCTATCATTGAAAAAGAACAACCGATTGCTTCATATCCTCAGATTGCTGAATTACCACGTCACTTTTCGAAGATCAATATCAAAGGCTGCAAGTTCATTTCGAAATTGAAAGATATTCTTGCGTACATCAAGGACGAAAATATTAAGTTAAAGGTTAACATTAATAAAAGTAGTTTATTATAGTTTTAAAGTTTTAGGGAAAATAATAATAGTATCATTTAAAGGTATTTTGAAAGACTAATGTTTTAAAATGATTTTTCTTAAATTTGTTCAAGTTCGAGGTTATTCTTGGAATAAACAAGTCGATTCGGGAAACTGAGTATTTTTTTATGTTAGCTGGTTCAGGTGGCTCGAAAGTGACTAAAAATGGGCAAGAAATGTGTTCGGATAGTAGACACTTCTCTTGAGTGTTACCTTCTTAATGAAAAGGGATATATGATACTTCTTGGTAGAACCCAGTTCCTTGTGTCATTTTTTTGTTACTCGATTTATTTGAATATTTTCCATGGATTTTAAAGAAAATATTTTGTGAATTGGTTTTAAAAATGATTTTGGTTTAATCTCGAAAAGTATGATTTGATATCCGAAAAGATATCAGTATATTATTATTTCAAATGATTCAAAATAAAACTCGGTGTTTAATTCTTAAGTTTTCTGTTAAGTTATATCATGGACGCATGTATCCTATGCATTAAGGTAATTGGTTGTGCATTTTATTATGATATGTTGTCTGTTAGTTTTCAATTATTGAAATAAGATGGAATTTTTGGCGATTTTGGACAGTCAGAAACTTCTGAACTAATATAGAAATTAAAGCTAAGTATTTTTGCAAAAAAATTATAAATATTGAATTTTTATAACTCTTAGTTTGAAAAGATAGTAAGTTAAAACAAATTTAAAATTTGTTAAGCAACCTGGTTAAATAGAACATTCGATGTTATTGGGCCACCTAATAAACATCTTTACTTTAGGGTTGTCTAAGGAAAGTAGACTCCACTCTTGAGTTTGGATACCAGAGTCCTACTCTACCTAGCTACTTACCTAACCAAATGCATAAAGAAGTCTAGAAGGTTGACTTGATTAAAAGATCTAAATTTATTTTGGGCCTCCGTTGAAATTTCAGGAAGTAAAAATGTAAAAGAATGTTTTGTATATACTCGTAGGATATAGTAAAGTATTATACAGGTAATGAATTTAAGTCTTGAAATGGTTTCAAATAATTTTTTTTTAATAAAATGTTTTATACATGAAGATAAGTCTTCATAAAATGTTTATAAACTCAAGTAATGTTTTAAGAAATGTTGCATAAATGATTTTTGAGAAATAATTTATGTAAATGTGAATTAAAAAAAGTAATTGGTGTATTTACGAAACCAATGGAATAAAGCATGTAAGTTGTACATAGATCATTTTTATTTGGATAACAGTTCTCAATCTAGGATTCGAGCACATGATTTCGAGGTGATTTACACCGGTCCGAGTTAGGATTCGTTTTACTAAATTATTAACGGCTAACACTTGATACGGATGCTTGATATAATTTTGAAGTTTTTTATCATAGTATATGGCTATGTAAGAAGAGCGGAAGTGTATAATCAAGGAACCAGATTGGAGTCTGCACTAGAGAAGTCAAGTGAGATATACTAGTTTGGAAGTAGAATCTATGTGATCGAGCAAGTGATCGAATTTGATATGGCGTACGGATGACATATGTACATCGTACAGGATTTTGTATAATTGAATACTATGTTTGTTGGCTAATGGAGGGTTTGGGAAAGGACTCTTCGAATTGTTTGAGGTAGTACGAATAATTGACTAAGTAATAACCTGAGACGGTTGAGCAAAAGGTACGCTTAGTAGTTTATTTATCATTCTTGAACGATGAGAAGGTTTTGAACGTAGACAAAACTATAAGCTATGTTTGCTAGTAATTGTAATACTATTAAGTATCAAGGTATGGTTGCCTCTTTGGTTGCTCGTGTCGGAATTTCAAGGATGAAATATTCAAAGAGGGGAGAATGTAACGTCACGGAATTTCGAACACTTCGTATTTGAATATCTGAATTATTTAAATGTTTGTATCTAGGATTTAATATGAATAAATATGATTTTATAACCTTACTATCCCCATTATAATTAATAACTAATGATAGGATATTCATTTTTGAATTTTGTTTACAAAAATATATACTTTGAAGAAATACTGAAAATATGACCGGAAAACATTTTGTTAAAAATCAACTTTTTATTCAATACAAGTTGTATAAATATTTTTAAACTTGTATAGTAACATATGAACACATTAACAAGTATTAAATCACCTTAGTTCCTAAGAAAATTAATTAAGTTAAAAGGATTTAATTAAGGAGACAAAAGGACCCTTAAATCAATAAGTGATTTAAGGAAGGTAATGTATGTGTAAGAATATGGTTTGCATGTACTAAGGAAGGGTATTCTTGGTCTTTAGCCACTCATTCTCAAGCCTATAAATGAGAAACTAAGGCTCTCTTCATTTCTCACCAATTCACAAACTCAAAAATCAATGTCTTCTTCTTCCTCTTCTCTATCTATCCAGAAATCATATCAAACCAACTTCTTTCTCCTTCAAAATTTCACAAAGTTCTTATATCATCATTAGAACATGATTTTATATCTAACAAAAGAGGAGATGATGGAGCAAAGGAGGAGTAATACTCTTAGTTGTGAGCTAGAAGAGAGGGGGAAGGCAAGGTCGAGAGCAACAATAGGAAGGGGGCCATGGACGTGAGCTTTGGTTAAAGTAGGAAGTCTATTGATACTTGCTTGAATGTTGGTAGGAAGATGGTAGTGTTTAGTTGAATAAATGTGAGTTATTTACACCTTAAATGAAAAACAATAACTTGACAATTTGCTTGTTAAAAACTTGTTAATTTGCTTGCTAAAAACTATGATAATAGACCCTAAATAAGTAAAGTTATAAACCCTTATTTCATGCTTTGAATAGAATATTAATTGTGTGGTTGTTGTGCCTTCGAAGGCCTTGATTTACATTTGATTGAATGATGTTGAATATGGAATTGTCCGAATAGCGATAATAGCTATAAATGCACTTTGAATCCCTTAACTTTAACTTGTGTGATTTAGTAATTTATGAACTTATCTTTATATACTATAATTTGGTTTTTCACTATACTTCTAGAAGTTTCTTGAAAGTAAGGAATATTTAGGAAAGTTTAGGAAATACTAGAACAAAGTTGTAAAAAATTGAAGCAAAAAGGTCACTATATCGACACTTTTAAAATTCCTTATTTTTGGAAAATAATGTTTATTTTTGTAGAGATTTCCTTAGAGGTTTCTTTACCATTTTAACAAGTAAATAATATATTATTCTTATTTCAAAAAATTTGAAGCTTAAATCATTTGATAGCAAGTTGAACGAAGTGGCAAAAGTTACAGCAAAAGAGTCGCTATACGAGCACTTCGGAAAAATACATTGTTTTTGGAAATTTCTACAAAATGATTAAAAGATACTCTTCGAGATTTTTCTTCATTGTTTTTTAGTACCCAAGTATACTTACTACTGTAAAAAGAGTGGATTAAAAATCATTTGTTAAAGCGTCGAAAACTAGGCGCAAAGTTGTAGTAAAACATGCTAAAAACATGCAATAGAACTTTAGACAGCATTTCTGGAAATACTATGTTTGCTATTTGAAACTATAAATTATGTAAAAATGATATTTATATAAAGTGTTTTTCTTTAATATTTTTAGGATTGTTTTCTAACTTATATTAGAATGTTTTAAAATTGGTTTCATGTTTAAATATATTTTAAATGATTAATTATGAATTTTTAAAAGTAAGTGGCTTTTAAAATAAAACATGTTTATTTTGGTTTTTCTATTTACTTCCAATTTGGTTATTTTTACATAATATTTTACATAGATATATTAAATATTTTTACAATTATTTTTAAATGGTTTGAAAAAAGGTAATTGACTAGGCTTAACACTAAAAGCCGACGAGGTAAACTTTTTTACTTCTGAGAGTTAAGATTGATGTCGAGTAGGGATATGCGCAATAGGCTTTAAACTAAAGGGCTTCCCTCTTGAATAGGGAATAGTTAAGTTGAAATGTGGGAAAATTATTAATCTTGTTGTGTACTTACTTGTTTAAAAGATAATACTACACTTAACACTAAAAGCCGACGAGTAAACCTGTCTATTTGTGAGATTCAAGAACAAAGTGTCTAGGCAAGGTTTTGATGCAACTAGTGTTCTAACTTACATGGCTTCACTCTTGAACGAGGAATAGTTAATTTGAAATATTGAAAATGAGTTACATATATGAACATTGATTTGTATAAGCAACTTTTTTAACTAGAAAATCGATTAATCGACTATCGAACTTAAACAAGTATTAAGTTAGATCTTTAAAAGAATGTTTTTACAGATGATATAAATATGAAATGGTTTGGTTTTGTTGTGACAATGTTTTAATAACCTTCGTCTTAACCTTTTTTGATTATAATTATGAATGTAAATAGATCTTTAAAAGAATGTTTTAAAGATATGTGAAATAGTTTTGGGTTTGTAGTAAACAATGTTTTAATAACATTTTGTTTTTAACCTCTTTGATTGTATTTTAAGTAAGTAGATCTTGTTAAATGATTCGTGAATATATTTATACCATTGAGATAAGTATATGAATACTTTTAAAGTATTGAAAAGAGTATAAATGTGTAATGACCTGCTATTTCGAACCATTCAAATCGATAATCATCCACACATGTCATACCTGAATTGCTCAAAACAACAGATTGTTAATTTATACTAGTATAAATTGCATGATATGTGCATCTAATAGCTAAAGAAATTTGGTTTTTATTTAAAAAAATTAATGGATGGATATGTGATATAAGTGCAAAATCTTTGATGGTCACAACGCTTTTATTTCAAATAGTTGTTGGTGGTGTTGGTTGCAAATTGATAGTGAAATTCGTTGATGGGTGGTCGCGAAGACGACGGTGGTAGAGATAGTTCATCGATAATGAGATTTCGTTGCTGGAAAATTGTATTTTTGGAATTTCAAAAGGACACCGTGGAAATTCTATTTATTTAATTCTCTTTATTAATAGTAGAGATATATGTTATTCGATATAGTAGATTGTGCAGCATCCAAAATTTGAGATGAAGCAATGCGTTGACTCATCAATCAACCTGTGTTATAAATTTTGATCACCTGATTTTTGATTCAGCGTTAAAACAAACATGTGTATATTATAGTACCTAAAATTTTATTCCAACTGCTATTTAAGTAAAGACAGATTATTATCGTATGTGCAAATTTTAAGAAGAGAAGACTATCTGTTGCAAAACTGGAAAATGGAGAAGCGAGTGGTTCATAAACCCATACTAATTCATAGAAACATAATTGCGTTGCATTGCTAATCATCCGATGACAACAAAAGCATATAATAATAAAACAACAGTGTAATTAATTAATTAATTACAAATTGTAATGGATGCGGCTCGTTGGAGAAGACGTAGAAATCGCCGTCGGTGTAGAATTGATTTCGGTTAGTGGACAATCGACTGATGTAGTTGCAATAGTGGAGGATTGCGTCGATGTAGTTAAAGTAACGGAGGATTGCGTCGATATAGTTGAAGTAGTGGAGGATTAGGAAATGGGGCTGACATTGTTTTCGTGGGCTAGCAAACGGATGGTAAAGGGGGCGACATGTGAAGGGTAGTTTGGGGATTTCAAAAAGACACGATTGATTCTAGTT
This sequence comes from Allium fistulosum, assembly GCA_030737815.1. Taxonomy (NCBI): domain Eukaryota; kingdom Viridiplantae; phylum Streptophyta; class Magnoliopsida; order Asparagales; family Amaryllidaceae; genus Allium; species Allium fistulosum. The sequence goes on from CM060902.1 coordinate 1,181,661,675, forward strand.
CATTGAATTATCATTATTAGTAGTAGAGATTTGGCAAAACTTAGCATATAAAGTAAATAACTCAATCACAGAACCACAGACACAGAGTATTACAACAATAAGCAGTGGAAATAGATAAATAGTAGTTCACGAAGCTACTATAGAACATCAGAGTGTCTAAAACAAATACAACAGAAATCCTGAATACATAGAAGTCTCAATACAAAAGCAACTGGCATGGCTGAAAATAACAACAGGAAATAACTGAAATAACTGCAAAGCTGAATAGATAAAAGATGGATCTCCAAGCAAAGCTCCAATCTCCAAATGTGAGTCTCAAATGCTGTGACACTCAGTCTGATCCAAGCATAAAGCAAAACACAAAACACTAGAGTCAGGATTAACATTCTTATGCAAGTAAATCAACTCAAGTGAAATGTCCAGGTGAAATGCAATATAACTTAAGGATGTTTGGGATTCCCAATCTTTAAGGATTTGTTAAACTATCTACGTACATAGTACAATATGCTACATAATGTCTATAGTAAAGTAAACTATTAAAATAGTGCTAAGGCATTACCCGTATCCCCCTTAACACATTTTTATATATTCCCGTAGTCTATACAGATACTGTAAGCTCCACCAAACCGGTGGGATACTCGGTGAGCACTCCATTGGTAGGGTATAAACCAAACTCGTAGTGGGCGCAATAAGGCATGTGACAAGGCACGTGAGGCAATGCCAGGGTAGGATTCTACCGTTTGCACTACCGGACTAGTGGTAACGCATAGTAGCTACTACCGCCCACCTCGAGACACACTCCCAAAATCAAAGGTGCACCCAATCAAAACACAAAGTAATAGAATGGTGTCAAAGAAATGTGCCCGATAGGGGGAGCGACCCCACTTGGCCCGGTATAGCTCTTGTTTTAGATGCATCAAGCTGACTCGAGGGAGTCAGGGATGCGTTCATACCTCATACAGACGTTCGCCAAACCATCCTACTTCGTTCTGGAATCTCCACCACGTGCACAGTTGTTAAAGTGGTTTTTGGTATTGGCAGAGAGTATGACAATATCTGATCCCGGTTTCTTTAACAGCCAAACGTTTATTTCACACCGCGGTCATCTTATATTTCAAACAGTTCATACTTCATATCAATATATCATATTTATTTCAAAATTATATCACTTATGAAATCATATTCACTTTCGAAATCATTATCCACTTCAAATCATATTCATTTCCAAAATTATAACCATAAAATAGGTTAAACCATCATATCAAAGTATTCGCATTTAAATCCATTAAATCTAAATCTTAATAGTTCCAACTTAAACAGTTTAAATATTGAAAGTAGTTTATATATTGGAATACTTATTAAAAGTAGTTTATATTTAAAACTAGGTTATAGATTAAAATAGTTTATATATTAAAATAGTTTATATAATATATATATATATATATATATATTTAAAATTGTTTACAAATTTAAAATAATATATATTAAAATAGTTACATATTTATTTATATCGAAATAGTTTCAAATTAGAATTGTTTCTTCCAACTCCACAAATCAATTCAAATCAACTTTAGTTCCAAAATTCAATTTAAATCAATCTCAGTTCATTAATTACAATTCAATTCAAATTCTCAATAAAACCATTTTTAGTTTATATCGATTTCAAATTTTAAATAGGTTTCAAAGTTCAAATATTCGAACATTTACAATAACTCAGTTTGGTAAATTTCATTTATATTTCAGAATTCAACTTTAATTTTATTTAAATTTGAAAATATTGATTTAATCATTTTATATTACATTTAAATAAAATCTCAAATTAAAAATTTAAATCAATATTAAATATTCGATTTCAATTTTATTTAAATTTGAAAATATCCATTTAATCACCTTTAATCAAAATCAAGTTATCTAATTAAAAAATCATATCCTTAAAATCTCAACATCAATAAGTCCAAATCAATTCTTATTAAATTCAATCCTTAACAAATAAAATATAATTAATTCTTATTTAAATTCAATTATTAACCAATTTAAATGTCGAGTCAACTTTAATTTACCTTTCCAATCTCTATTTATTAAAGTTATTACAAAATCTATTTAAAAAATATTAATATAAATTGTAAATGAATATTAAAAACATATTATATTAATATTTGTTAAATTAAATTCTTATTATTATTAAATTTATTTTAAATCTTAATTTATATATTTTAAAAATAATAAAGTTATAAGTAAAATTTTATAATTTACATTTTAAAACTTAACTTATAATTTTAAAATTTCCAAAACCTATAATTTTAAAAGTCTAAATTTTTTCACATATATTGAAATTAAAATATCTTTATATTATATTCTAAAAATCAATACACATATATTTCTCCTTTCAAAAATTTGGAAATCATTTAAAAATAAACCAACGGTGTCCGTATATAATTTTCTATCCTATGGTCAAGTGATACAAATATTTATTATTTCAATCCGCAATAATTTAATATTTACAGGTATATATCATTTCAACCCGCAATCCCAAAATTTCAAAATCAATAATATCTTTTGGGTTTATCATTTCAACCCATAATGATTTTCCCTAATCTATAATATCGTTCGGGTATGTATCATTTCAACCCATAGGGATTCCCTAAACTAACAGGGAACTTGTTGAGTGAGAACAATTAAAATAATAGCATAAATAACATAGCATATCAATGGCCAGTATGATCAAAATTGTCAAATTAAATATAATATACACATACTAATAGGTTATTGGTGTCGATAATGTCAATTAATATATGTAGACAGTTTAAATTGATAACATATCATACTTAACAATTTAATTAATAACCAAATTAAATTCAGCAACATATTTCAATCGTCATTTCATGTGAATTAATTTACTAAATATAAGAATGTCAATCGTGAGTGATCGCTCACCTTTCGAGGCTATGAAATTTGACAACACAAACAGGCTACGAACTGAATCACGAACTCGACATGACCAATCCAAAAGACAATCCCCAAGCAAAGCAAGGCGGACACGGGATCGATGAAAACAATATATATAATTTTGTTTAAAAAATCTAAATTTACTCACATATTTAAAATAAAATCTTTATATATTATATTTTAAAATCAACATTTAATTTAAACACATATGAAAATAAAATCTTTATATACTATATTTCAAAAATCATTATTTCTTAAAACACATATATTTAAAATCAAAAATATATATATATATATATTATATTTTTTAAAATCAATATTTAAAATCCATACTCTTTTATTTTCAAAAAGAAGGCTGCTGCTACGAGGTAAATTGTAGGGGAGGAGGAGCTCGGAGGGTGGTTGCGTGAGATGGTGGTGGATCTGGATGTTAGAGAGAGAGGTGGAGGGCAAAATGAAGAAGGTGACGGTACAAGGCTGTCGTATGGATGGTGGCTAGCAGCTGAGCAACGGTGGAAGGTTAGGCCGAGAGGGAGCATGGTAAGAAGAGCACAGGAGAGAGAGAGGGTAGGGCGGAGGTAGAATGGCAGATGAGAGGTGGGTTCAGGGGAACTTTGGCTGTTGGAAGCTTCGGTGGTTGGCTGTGTTCGGTGCTAGAGGGGAGGAAGGAAATCTGGTGTGATGGGTTTAGGCTGCAGGTCGTCTATGGTGGAGGGGTGCTGTGGTGTCCGCGTTCAGTTGGTCGGAGCTAGGCGTGGCTGAGGTGTGAGGTCGAGGAGGCTTCATTCGGGTAGTGGGTTTGAGTGGAGGGGCCGATCTGGGGTGTTGCTTGGCTACCGAGGCGGGTGGATGGAGATAGGGACGAGCAGCTCTAGTCGCACGGCAGTTAGGGAATGAAGTGGTGGAGGCAAAGGCATGGAGATGGAGGGGAGTTGTTTATATGGCATGAAGATAAACAGGCGATTTCTCAAAGCAGGTTCGTACATATAAAAGTTTTTCTCAAAGCAAACTATAATATATAAAAGTTTGCCTATTCTCTTTTCCAAAGCATGTCAGAAACCAAATGGAAGAAGGACGAAGAAGGAAATGAACGAATGTAGAAAACAAATCAATAAATTGGAAAGGTAGGAATAGATAAAGCCAAAACGTTGAATTTCAAGAAATATTAAAAGTAAGTGGCTGTTTATTTTCAATCGGTAGGCAATTGAAAGGTCACAGAGCACTCTAAAACTAAAAGGGGTTACCGATACGGCTAATCGTTTAATAGATTTCGCCGTGCATCGGACACCGAAATACACAAATGAATATACTGCAGAGATCAGCACGACGAGACGAACAGAATGGTACACAGATACGAGTGATACGACCAAGCTATCAAAACTCGATATTCGGTGCCGAAAATGCTGCTAAAACACCGAAAATAATATAAACGGGGCTAAAGCAGTCCAAATTTGGTGAAACGAAATACGACGTCTCACTCAGAAAATGGTCTACATTTTTATTATGTAAAAATATTCAGATTTCAAAAATATTTTATTTCCATCAATTTAACTGATTTTAAATTTTAAATTGAAAATTCCACAGCTAAACAAACTTACATAATTTCCGATGAAAATCTGACATTTGCTATGTTTAAATAGACGCATACCAAATATTAAATTTTCATTACCAAATTTTATTGTTTAATTTTCATGAAAATTTAAGTTAATTACGTTATTTAAAATTGTTAAAATTTCCGGGTCGTTACAAAATGAATAGTGAAATAATATGATACAAGTATATACATTTTATAAAGTGAAATTATATATACACACACACAAGCATATAAGGAAGTTTTAATTAAATAAAGGAGTATTAATTATTAATTTTGGATTAATGAAAGAAGATTTATTAGATAAAAAGGAATTTTACTAATAAATAGGGTTTCTAATTAATAAAAGATAAATTAATTAAAATGGATTAAAAGTATTTTAAGTGAGTTGATCGTGCTTTGTATGAATTGATAGTGTTTGTGTGTTTACTTGCTTATGAAAAGTATATAGGACTTAGTTCCCTTATGTGATCATTCACATTATCGTTGAATATAATCAAATTCATCGATTCGGTCTTGGAGAGACCGGGATCGGTAAGTATTCTACTTACCGGAAACCACTTCAAGACCAAGATACGTGCTATATCTCTTGGAAGTGGATCTGTTCGAGATGCTGAAATGCAATTGGGGATTCATGATTTGTTCAAGTACTAAAGACTCATGTGAAAATGCCAAACGTGACATCGACATCGGAAGTAGCTAAAAATAGAGTAGGCACATAGCCAACGGGATTTAGCTAACCTCAGAGGGTATTTATCAACTCCATTATCTAGAGTATGCTTATCGATTATTGCTATCGGGAGTTGATGGTATTCAGAACACATTTTCTGTGTGAACCGCTATGTCTTCCTTATTTGGTATATTTTATCTAGAGATATACGATGCACGGAATGTACTTTCTGACCCTTGTTAGGAGGCTTGCCTCGAAGTACCGAGGACCCTTCAACGGAAAATCCATATACGATCATATCTTAGCGGTTTTAAATGTACCATGATATTTTTTTTGTGAGATGCAAGCAACACAACTATTTTCTGATTTATATTACTCATCCTAGACATTATTATAATATCACTAGAATTTCTTATGAAATTGTCTGGTTATCGTAAGGTAAAAACCGTATGTTTTTATTTGCGGCGTGGACTTATGAGGTATCTTTATTTTAGAATGGTTTTATAAATATAAGAATCCAAATGATTTGATTTTTCTCATGCTAGTTTATAGACTAATCTAGGTGTTATTTTCTTATAATGCTTGGGTCTGCCCCGTTTATATTTCTAGATTTTGTTGATGTTCATTGGAGCTCTTGGAGAGGAGTTGGATGATTACCTACCATAGTTTTTATTTCCGCCGCATTGCTTTGTTTATTTTATCAGCAAATGTAAGGACAGACTGTTATAACTGTTTAGGTTGACGATGGGTTAGTTTGCACTGATTATTTTATCCATACATTATTCTTTTGTAAAGATCTCTTTGAGATATTACATATTATCGTTCCGCGTGTGAGATTATGATGTTTTTGTTCTCCTCTTCTTGTTCTTGTTCTTTTCTTCCTTTTCTTTTACCCTAACTTTCTATCTTTTCAGCACATGAATACCGTAGATGTATTAATATCGACATTTGGTTGTCGAAAAGGCGATCGTTACAGCGTAGTATCAGAACGCAAGGTTAAGCGAGAACCTTGGCTACGGTTGGACATAATTCATTAAGAGATAGGGTAATGGAACGCCTTATTATGAGTTGAGTATATTATACATATGAGAGTGCGTATTTGTTATTGTTATAAAAATGTTTTGTACGGTGTTGATTAGTTTGTTGAGTGCTTATGGATTCCGGTCGATACGTCTGATCAACGCTATCGATAGGGATTCCTAAATACTTGAAAAAGGCGAACCAATACAGTATTGTTTTTGAAATTTGGTAAATAAAATAATTTTACCTGGGATTATATTTTATATAAAAGAATAATTTTAAATAAATTGATATATTTATTTATGATGTGTTTTTGTTAGGAAATGGTAATATTCAATTATTATCATTTATTATTTGTTTAGTCGCGATCGGCCAGTTTATGGGCATTGACTATTGTTTATTGATTTGTATGTAGTTTATCGCTTTCAACATGGGTTGGGTAGATAGTAATCATGAGAGCATTGAAATGAACATCTTGTGAATTAAGTTTCATAGTTTGACTATAATGCATTATGTGATAATATTAGGTTAAAGGTTAACTTTAACAAAAGTTGTTTATTATAGTTTTTAAGGTTTTGGGGAAAATAATAATAGTATTATTTGAAGGTATTTTGAAAGACTAATATTTTAAAAGGATTTCGTTTAGATTTGTTCGAGTTCGAGGTTACTCTTGGAATCAACTAGTTGATTCGGGAAACAAAGTATTTTTTTATGTTAGCTAGTTTGAGTGGCTCGAAAGTGATTAAAAATGGGCGAGAGATGTGTTCGGATAGCAGACACTTCTCTTGAGTATTTTCCTTTTTAGTAAAAAGGGACATATTATACTTCTTAGTAGGACCCAGTTCCTTGTATCATTTTGTTGATACTCGATTTATATGAATATTTTTCATGGATTTAAAGAAAATATTTTGGAAATTGGTTTTAAAAATGATTTTGGTTTAACCTCGAAATGTATGATTTGATATCCAAAAAGATATAAGTATATTACTATTTCAAATGATTCGAAATAAACTGTAATAACCCGAATTTCGGGGGGTCCGGATTTTTCGCAAAAATGTTAAAAACCAAGCCCACTGAAGTCTGAGTTGGGTTTCTGGTATCCTACAAATAGGCAAAGATAAATATATCAGAGCTCAATTAATTATCTTACAGCGGAATTGATTAAAATATAATAGTAAGTAAATACTCACCCAAATAATAACACTTCCTAAGCAAGTGTCACATAGCTGAGAAGTCTATGCCATCTACCTAACCTGTCGGATGTTATGAGGAGGGGATCAGAACAAAAGTTTTTGGTGAATGGATAAATTATATACTTCTAGGCTTAATTCTACATATATCGTTTTATTTCTATTTACTCTTATATTAGGTTCATTAGGTTACAATATTCTCACCTCTATTCGTGAATCGTGCCCATCTACTCCATAGTAGATTAAAACCTAATAACTAATATATACATATATGTAGCTATTTGTCCAATGACCATATTGGTCCTAGGTGCCACCCATGGTACCTTCCATATCCTCCTCGAAAAGGGCTCCATCGTCTTGCTTCGAGAGCGTTCCGTAACTACATCTGTAAAGGACTGCTTCGTAAGGCCTACAATACAGATGCTCCATCGTCTTGCTCCATAGTTATATCTGTAAAGGACTGCTTCGTAAGGCCTACAATACAGATACTCCATCGTTTTGCTCCACAAGCGTTTCGTAGCTACATCTGTAAAGGACTGCTTCGTAAGGCCTACAATACAGACGCTCCACTACTTACTATGAAAACGTAAATCGTGTCCGCACTAGTCTATACTAGTGCTCGGACATCCACAATGTACCACCCAGTGCGTACATTGAGGACTACGTAATCGTTCTATCTACTATCTGAATTCCGCCAACAAGGTCTACCTTGTACGGAACTCAGTCGGGGATTTTCTATATCTGTAAAGGATTGCTTCATTAGGCCTATAATACAGATATTCTAGTTGGTCTGTCTCTTTCTCATCGTGGCTATGGCCCCACGCAGCCACCCCTCAACTAATCAAAAGACTTCTAAAGAGTTAAGTGGTCATGCCTTACTGCAAACAATCTAACATCCAATTGGCAGTGCCCCCATCCAATGTCTCAATAGTGAAAGAATTATTGGCCTATTGGTTTAACTCTAGTCTTTCCCAAAATCGCTCTTGGTCTTGATGTTGGATGATATCCGCATGCGACTATCCTTAAACTTACTTGCAAGTACTGGACATACGAATACCCTACTCCGAACACCAAGCCCTTCTGACTGCCTACAAAGGTCTATTTCGTTAGGCCTACAATGCAAATGCAGTCAAGGCATACTCTCTTGATGGAACACCTACAGACCTACCTCCGGGGATACAGCTTCGTTAGGCCTACCCAGAGGGCCATCCTAGAGTATCCTCATGTCCCGTTGAAGTCTCGTACTTCCTTGAAGCCCAAAAATACTAAGTTGGACGTGCTTCTCCATTGCCGAAATCCATGATGAACTGCTTAGTTAGGCAGTTCATCCTTTGGGCTGCTCCAAACGCATTTCGATTCTTCTATTAGACCCTAAGTCTAATCTTTTAATTTGCATTTAGTTTGCTTTCTTATTCTGTTGGCTACTTATTTAAATTTAATTAGCATATTCTTACCCATGTCTCACTTCTAACTATTATGAGATAACCATAGGTCTAATAGGGAATGCTGTTAGTATGAACCACATTCATTATCTTCCTTATTTAACTTAATATATAAATCCTTAAGTTCAATAAAAAAACCTCTTTTATTATTTTTGTTTTATTTGCATATCGACTTAATATAAGTTGTTTAAATAAGCTTCTATCATTATTCTCTACTATCATTACTTACCAATTTATTATAAGTCTCACAGTAAGCTTTTCCGTTCTTATTTCATAATTATAACCTATGTTATAATTCTACTTGTAATTGTTACTTTTCTTCTTTTATAGTCCGTTATATAATTACAAGCGTTTCTTGCCTACTCTAGTCTGCCTTCTTTTATTATGATATAGAATTTTCTTTAATTCTTTAATATTACATAATTCACTTATCATAATAATTACCTAGTTAAATAGCCTATGCAGTAAATGCAGACTTAGGCTCATTTTTTATAGCCTCAAATTCTTAAATTAATAATTTTCTTGTTTCAAATCATACTTTACTTTATTGTCTGCTATTTTAGTAAGTAACCTATTTTATTTGGTTGGTTATGAAAACTATATAATCCATTTCCATATCTTAATATTGAATAATACTATAAACAATAATCCGTAACTGCAAGATACATCTTTTATTATTTTGGAGTAGTGTAAAATACAGTGGTTTCTCTATTTTACACTAATTCCCCCTTTTTATTTCTTTTATTCTAGCAGTTACGTTTATCGTTATCTTTTAGATATTAAGTTATGGAAATGTATCCTATTTTTAAAACCAACCAATTAATCTAATAATTACTCCCAAATTAACTTTTCCCGTTTTAATGCAATTTATTACAGTAATTCTATTCCTCAACTTTTATTATTATACATCTAATTTCCTTCATTTCAGTATTCTTAATTATTTAATCCATATTCGTATTTAATCTATTCTAATCCATACGCGAAGAAAAAGGAGAGGATAGAAAAAACCGACGCTTGCATAAAAATCCAAAACGTAGAAAAGGATGTAAATAAGGCATAGAAAACAGTGTATAAATACTAATACTGTAAATAAACTGCAAGTTTTCTTATAATTTAGCATAATTTAATTAATATGATTAATTACTGAATAAAATTTTCTAAACGGCAATCTAACGATAATATATCTTAAACTTAAAAGATATATAAATAAATCCACTCACATGTCGTCCTTAACTTCGCTTGTGCTCCGCTTGGCTCCACAGTCCTTCTAGATCCCCTTCTTCCAAGGTGTATAATATTTTAATTTAGAAGATCTTCTCCCTAGAAATTATTTTGTTTTTAGGGTTCAGCCTTAGGCCAAGAACCCAAAGAAATATTTTCTATTTAGGGTTCAGCATTGGGCAATGAACTTATGGGAGAAAATCTAATTGTGAGAAGATAGCTAGGCCTAGGGTCCTATTTATATTGGAGATTGGGGACCTCAGACCGTTGGATTCTTGGATTGAACCTGGAACCACCATGTCACAGGGTCGTTTGGAGCCAAAGGATTGAAGAACGTAGGGCTCAGATCGTGCAAAAACGCGAAAAAATGTCACTGCACGTACTTGGACGAAAATTCGTCCAGGTCATATGCGGGTCGACCGCCCTTAGCCAGCGGTCGACCATGCGGTCGACTATTGCGCCTATTGGGTCGACCTTCTGGTCGGCCCATATTCGTATTATATTTTTTCGTTCGGTTACTTGATTCTGTTTCGTTCCTAACTTCTTCATATTGGCTCAGATTTTGACAGGTTATATATGGAAACTGATCAGAAAATCGCCCCGGACGCAATGGTACAAGTTCCGAAGCCATATTTTGATAATTCCAAAAATGTTTATTTTTATTACTTACCGTTATATGCTAAATTTTAATTATATAAAAATGCGGGGTGTTACATTGTAACGATCTGATTTTTCGACGCTCGAAAGTCAACATTAATACGTCCACTATATCAAATGCCGCGCAATCGAATGCCGCAAAACCGAACCATTAGGGTTAAAAGAAGAGGTAGAAGAAAAGATAGAAGAAAAAGAAAGAAGAACAGCTACAGAAAACACAGAATCAAAGACAATATCAGATTCTCACATTTCGCAGCGGAACAAAATATAATAGATAATCACTTGTCTTTTAAACAAAGAACTATATCAGTTTATACATACATCAATCAGAGTCAATATACAACTCAATACAACAATGGACAGTTATATAAACCTGTCCTCATACCGAATACACAGCGGAAATAAATAACAAGTACGGAAGTACGCTTCGCCATCCAGCTTATCCCCAAAGCTCCAGAATATCCTGATAAAAATAACTCTAGGCTGCCCGTGTGGAAAATTATGGGCACCCAGAGTTTAGAAGGGAACGATAAACTCCGAGTCAGTCATGGTGACTGGTGTGAGATCGTAAAACAGTTATTTTCACAAAGAAAATAAAACAGATTCGCAATGTTTTTGGAAAATGAAACTACCATAAGACCTCCCACCACACACACAATGCAAACGCAGAATTGGAGGAGATTTCTTCTTATGATAGTCAAAGATGCTTACTACGCCAATCATTGGATATTATTATTAATGTCTAGTGTGGAAAACATTTCGAAAGTATAATATTAATCTTAGCCAGCATAGACATTCCGAACTATGCCTACTATAGCTACCATCTAAACAGTGGGGCGCCACCATAAGTAAATGGCAGGTTCTACAACTAATACCGTACAAGGTTCGTATTGTTTCTTTGGATTTTTCAATAAATGGTCAGGCTAAGGAACTTCCTTTCCTCCTGCCGAATAGGATCGCCTCTGGATGGACGTCCCGAGAGACAAACTGCTCTCTACCAAACAAGGCCGGGTTATCCCTGTAACAAGTAACTCACGAATATGTCATCACCCGGTCCTTTGGGACCTTTATCCGAGCGCTCGGTAGCATCATCACACATAATAAATAAGTGTATCCACATGAGTAAGTATCTGGGCTCCATACCATGATACCACCCCTTTCCAGAAGGAAATGACATACCCTAAAGGGCGCGACCCTCATAACCTTGCCGCAACATTCCTGTTTCGACCATTTCCGGGTTGTTGAGGCCCTGACGAAGTCTCGTCCACAAAGCTACGCATTTTCACAAAGCCGTGCTTTGATTTCAAATGATCAAATAAATGATCATCATCACAGCAACACTCAGCATGCCACATTACCAAATTGGGAATATATCGCTGATAAATTTCAACTACAGAACCTCTGAGCTCGTACGTCTCAGAGAAGGGTGTTAAGCTAAGAGAATAAATTCTCCGCCACCAACAGAAATGTATTTGAAAGAAATCAGCTTTACATCTCAAATTGTAATGTCAGACACGTAACCATACAAGTCTGTTCCGAGATCGAACAGAACCGAAGGCACTTCTCACGAAGCCCTTGTAATTCCAGATAATTTCCAATCTCGTCCGGACTTCCCGTCACTAAGGGTGATAAAACCTCTAAATCGGAGATCAACCGATGTAGAGTAACTCGACGGTAATCCTTCCGTTTTCACAAATATCCGGTCTTCAACACCGGTCATCAAATGCGATTCATAACGACGTATCACATATTCGGAATGGGTTATACGACCCCATGGTCCTTTCCCGGCTAACCCGAATAATGAGCGCTTATTCAAAAATAAGTGTGGCATTCAAATTCATCCAATTCACAACAAATACCTATTCAAGGTAATTATTGATAGTCGGTTATTTAATTATCAATAAAGATGTGCAACATCATCAGATTCCAAATAATTCTCCAATTTATTTATTTTCCAAAATATCTTTACTAGATATAAAATTTCCACACTTCAAAAATAAATCAACATTTATTTTTCTAAACAATTTCCCTTTCCTTTATAAATTCCATAGTGAATTTATATTTTCAAATATCTACTCATATACGATTTTCAATCGATTTCAAATATTCACTTTCGATTTATCTTTATAAAGATAAATTCTCAAAAATGTTTCATTTCATTTTGGAAAAGCATTTCCATACTTATTTAAAAATAAGTAATTCACAAATCTATTTATTTTCAACATTTGAAAATATTCAATATACTTAAAACAATATTAAGTATACATTTCATTCTTTAAGGAAATCTATTTGAGTCAAAACGAATGTTGCGTAAAACATCATTACGATGACTCAAAATCACTAGTATAGGGATTCGAATTTTTAAGATAGATGTATATAAATCCCAATACTACATAAAAACATTTCCTTTCGGAAATCATTTACTATAACAACAGTGTTATAGTCCACCATTTCCTTATTTCTCGAAAACGTCTATTTCAACAATAAATGTTGAAATCTATGATTTGGATATTTACCACATTTTAAAACATTGTTAAAACAATTAACTTCATTTCAAATATTGCTTTCCCAAACATAACCATTTTATTCAATAATATATTCACTGTCCAAAATCGTGAATATAATTCACTTAACTATATTTCAATACTCTCTACACATTTTATTTCAAGGATAATTCGCTATCCAAAATCGCGAATATATTTCCTTTAATAACCTTCTACATTTAATTTATCAAATTCAATTGATTTCAAATTTATAAAACAACGTTTATAAATTCTATTTCTATTTTCTAACTTCGATTTTATAAATCTCCTTTAACGACCAATTCAATTTATAACTCAATGTATATACCAAAAATCCATATTATAAGTTAAATACTTATAATTCATTTATTTTACAAAATCATTTTCATTTATAAGTTCACAATTTATAAATTTCATTTACTTATGAATTCTTAAAAATTCATTTTAACGCTTATAAAAACTTGTTTTATAATACCAATATTTTAAAGTTATAAATATCAATTTTGTACATCTTTCCAATAAACCGTTTATAATACTTAAAAATTCTCAATTTAACCCATTTTATAAATTTCTTAACCTTTATTTCAAAAATCACAATTTGGTGATATTTCACCAAAAATCTTAACTTTTATAACTTTAAATTTTTTAGACGTTTATTCATTTGAAATAAATCAATTCAATAATTCAATAAAACGTCTACTTTCAAAAATCACTTTAAGAATCCTTTTAAAGTAAAAGTCGTTATTTTTAAACTTCAAAACTGAATCCGATGATGCAACAGCACCAATTAGTCAATCACAACAGCAAACATCATATATCAATATGATAACAGAATATACCACAATATCTGTAAATAAATATATACAGTTGAGGAATCCAGTTGGATCCCTCCAACCTGTTTCCCTGCATCCACAGACGTTAGCACAATACCAATTCCACTTCGAGGTGGAATATCGCAGTATATGGGTTTTATAAAAATCATCTGCTTACTAACGGCGCAATAGGGTCTCATCCGCTATACGAGGCGGGAAATCAATCAATCCAATATATACATATGCCAATATGTATATATTGCTATATATCTAGATATATCCAACTATATCTAATATCACAATCAATAGCAATCACACAATCAATAACTGCAATTCAAAATTAAATCTGAGTGAGAAGATCTCACCTTAGCTTTTATTTTGCAGTCCAATTTTCCAATTTCACCATTTCTTCACAGTTTTGACCTTGTATAAACAATTTTATACAAATTATTAATATTCGAATAGATCGAACATTTAATTTCCTTTTTAATAAATTAAATTAAATTAACCAAGATTAAATTAAGCGAATTCCTTAATAAATTAATTTTTTTTTATATAAAATTTTATACTTTCCAATTTGTTCTTAGATTAAGCTCTTTTCAGATTAACAATTCTATACCTCCTGTTAATATCTAAGAAAGGAAATGATAATCACACATTTAAATTAAAAGTTTTAAACCCAGGCAACATTCGATTAAGATGTTTTAATAAAATAGGTATGTGTATCCACATAAAAAAAATCAGTTTTATGTTCCTGTACCTAACAACAGTAACTGTAAATTTATATCATTGTTTACTTGATTGCCAAAATTCCAAATCTATATATATATACTTAGATTAGATTTACAATTGAAAATAAGTTGTTAAGAAAAATACCTCACTGCCAAGACCATTATTGATCACGACTTCGACCCTAACTGCGGCGAGTATCATCCCCAGCCTAAATCGTGATCGCCAAACTCCACTTCGAATTGATTCGAGTGCCTCGCTCACTGAAACTCATCTCGACATCGACACCGCGCTCGAGTACAGTGCCGCTTGAGCCCAACGCCACCGCTAACTAACTTCGACTTCGCAATCCACTGCTGTTTGTCGCCATGTGCTCGCGAAACTGTAGAAGACCACGACCAGAAAACATCGCGATTCTCCATCCTTTGCTCGAATTCGTGATTCTGTCTCCACCCAGACACGGCCCCCAAACGCGATTTACTTGCGATAATCTGAATTGTAGAGAGCTTCGACGAGGAAGAACTCGACTGCGCTTGAGCTAGCTTAGGATCGCGACCGGTTGCCCTCTCGAGATCGAGCAGCTTCGATTAGGCTTGAATAAGGAGTGGCCGCCAATTTCTATTTTGATTTGGAAAGGGTTTTGTGAACTGGAAGGGGAAAAAATTTACGTTTGTATGCTTCCTTCGATTTCGAAAACTCAGCCTAAAATATGAAACAAGAAAGGGTTTTGATTTTTTTCGAGAGGGGAAAAGGAACGAATTCATTGACAGAGGCCGTTTATTTTTCTTTGAAGCTTTCATTCTGTTGCTTGCGTTTAAAGATAAGAACGAGAAAAAGTGTTGAGTTGTTTATTGTAGAGGGTGACGCGTATTTAAAACGTTACACGTGTTGATGGAGAAAGAATTCTAGCTGAAAAGAAAGAACGTGATTAAGCAGAGAAAAAGTAAGTCGGCTAATGGAAAAGAAACAATAGTTGTGGGGATTTGACCAGCTTTTTGGACCGACTATTTAAATTAAATTTTGATATAAATTCAGCGCGTTTACCTATCGTACGCTCACACGACAACTCCAATCACTACGAAAATTAAAACCCGGTAACAATTCAATATTACGGATCCAATAGAACTGGTTTCGTCGAAATCCGAGACTATGCCCCGAACCGCTATTTTTTAATTCAATTTAAACGATATAAATTCAAAACTGAACAGAACAGTTCCAAATTCAATTCTGAAGCTTCTATTATCTTCAGTATAATCAATATGAATTTTCTAAGCCTTCAGATTAATTTTAATCAGCTTAAAACTGAAGATTCAAATTTTTATCCAGATTTAACGATTAAATTCAATAATTAATTTACCAAATTTACTTTGATATTTGAATTTCAAATTAAATTGAATTCCAGATATTTAAAATCAATTAAATATCCTAATTTCCAATATCAAAATTTCAGGGTCGTTACAATCTTCCCCCCTTAAAAGAATTTCGTCCCGAAATTACAAGTCAGGAAAATGCTCCAATTCCCATTAACTATTTTCTTAAATTCAAATAGTTTTAACAAATTTTCAAACCCAAATCTTTTTACTAAAGATTTGTTATCGCTTCAACTAACTATCCAAACACTTTCATAGTTTCAAACAACTTCATTTTACTTCACAATTCAAATTCAAATTTAAATTCAAATTTTAAATTGTCCAAAATTTCTCAAAAATTTTCTAACACTCTAAATTTTCGAAAAATTTCGCCAGCGTCTCCTTTGCGCGGCTAACACGGTACGACTACAAAACGTCCCTACGGATCCTCAGATCTCAAAAAGAAAAAGGAAAAGCCAAGCGGCTAGACAAGAAAATCATCAAATCTCATATTGAAACTTAAATACTTACCTTTTGTCGAGCAATTCAAATTCATCTTTAAAAATCAAAATTTCAATTCCTTTAATACACCTGTATATCCTACTAGCCATAATATCTAGTTACAACTTTCAAACCATTTTGCAAATTCCATTACAAAATTTTCAATATATACTTCTTATATCATCTCTAATTCACTATTGAAGTTATATATCTATTTTCATTCAATTTCACATTTCAAATTCATTTGAATTCAATTCACAATTTTAATTCAATTTGGATTTTATTTAACTTCTGAATATTGAATTTATCGATTACCTTTCATTTACAACTGCATCATTTTAGATTAGTTTCATTTACTAATTCATTACAAATCCCAATTCACTTTATTCAAATTTGTTTTCAACATTCAGTTTTAATTCCAGTTTTATTCAACCTTTCATTTATAATTATTGAATTCAATTTATTTCCAAATCATATTTACTTTATCATTTCTTCAATTAGTTTAGATTACTAATTTTATTTCAATACTTTACTTTACAAATTCGAAATGAATTTTTCAACATTCAATTTTCTTTCATGTACTTGCAATTGCAAATTTATTCATTCATTCAAAATTTTATTTTTTATAATTCAATACTCAATTCCAATTCATTTGTTACTACTCCAAATTTATTTTCAACTTAATAAATTTTCTTTAAGTAATCATTTCACTTTATTTAATTGATTCACTTGTACTTACATTAATTTAACTTCATCCTTTAAGTTAAATTTATTCTATCAAAATTCAATTTGTATAAGTTATCAACTTAATAATATTTCATAAATATTTCTATATATAGTATTCCAGAGTCTTACCAACCCTTTCAAAACCATTTTGAAAACAATTCAAATTATCCTTTGAATTTCCAAAACCAAATCCAAATTTTTCAAACAACTTCCATTTAAAACAATTTGGCAGCAATTCCTCTTTTGGAAACCCGAAAATGAACATCGATGATGCTGCAGTCATTACCGAAGTTATTTTCCAGCGACCAAAAAGAGTTTAGAGCTTTTCATTCCTTCAGAATACTTTTCAAAACCTTTGAAATTCATTTTCAAATCAAAAAGATTTAAACTTTCCAAATCTCCAAAATTTTCAAATTCTTTTCAAAAACCTTTCCAAAAACTTCTCTGGAATTCCATTTTAATTATAAATCTCATTTACAATTTAAATTCACAAATCCCATTCGTATATGAATTTATTTTCTCATCTTTCAATTCATATTTATAAATTTCATTTGTTAAATGAATTTATCTTCAAATATTTGGTTATATCATTTTATTTCTTATTTGTTTATCATATAACAGTGATAATAATTCAATATTATCTTTTCCTACCAACCAAGCATCCATATATTATGATAATTCCTAGAAAATCATTTATTTTCTATACAAAAATAGTTTTGGGCAAAATTATTTCATTTACCCTTTTTTAAAACAATACTGTGTCCGTTTATCTTGTTTAAGAGTTTAGAAACCTCTATCGATTACAGTTAGCTAGACTGCACCGACCAGAATCTATAAACAATCAACTGATAAGTCAACACAATACAAAACAAAATTTGTATTCACTAACAAATACGCGTTCATATCTATTATTACACTCAACTCATTCTAGAGTACTACTGACTCTATCTATAATGAGTAACACCCAACAGAGCAGGGTTGTCGCTTAACCGGATGCTCTGATACCACTTGTAACGATCTGATTTTTCGACGCTCGAAAGTCGACATTAATACGTCCACTATATCAAATGTCGCGCAATCGAATGCCGGAAAACCAAACCATTAGGGTTAAAAGAAGAGGTAGAAGAAAAGATAGAAGAAAAAGAAAGAAGAACAGCTACAGAAAACACAGAATCAAAGACAATATCAGATTCTCACATTTCGCAGCGGAACAAAATATAATAGATAATCACTTGTCTTTTAAACAAAGAACTATATCAGTTTATACATACATCAATCAGAGTCAATATACAACTCAATACAACAATAGACAGTTATATAAACCTTTCCTCATACCAAATACACAGCGGAAATAAATAACAAGTACGGAAGTACGCTTCGCCATCCAGCTTATCCCCAAAGCTCCAGAATATCCAGAATATCCTGATAAAAATAACTCTTGGCTGCCCGTGTGGAAAATTATGGGCACCCAGAGTTTAGAAGGGAACGATAAACTCCGAGTCAGTCATGGTGACTGGTGTGAGATCGTAAAACAGTTATTTTCACAAAGAAAATAAAACAGATTCGCAATGTTTTTGGAAAATGAAACTACCATAAGACCTCCCACCACACACACAATGCAAACGCAGAATTGGAGGAGATTTCTTCTTATGATAGTCAAAGATGCTTACTACGCCAATCATTGGATATTATTATTAATGTCTAGTGTGGAAAACATTTCGAAAGTATAATATTAATCTTAGCCAGCATAGACATTCCGAACTATGCCTACTATAGCTACCATCTAAACAGTGGGGCGCCACCATAAGTAAATGGCAGGTTCTACAACTAATACCGTACAAGGTTCGTATTGTTTCTTTGGATTTTCCAATAAATGGTCAGGCTAAGGAACTTCCTTTCCTCCTGCCGAATAGGATCTGCTCTGGCTGGACGTCCCGAGAGACAAACTGCTCTCTGCCAAACAAGGTCGGGTTACCCCTGTAACAGGTAACTCACGAATATGTCATCACCCGGTCCTTTGGGACCTTTATCCGAGCGCTCGGTAGCATCATCACACATAATAAATAAGGTGGAAATTAGCCACAAGGGCCTCTTTAGCAAGTGGAATTAGTTTCTAGGACACACAACTGAAATAATTACTTTTAAGGACAAAACGTAAAATAATTAGTTTCTAGGGCCTAAAAACCTATGAAATTATGTACTTGAAAGTAATTGGACTGCTGATTTTGTCCTTGAAAGTAATTATTCTGCTGACTTTGGCCTTGAAAGTAATTTCTTTGAATGTGTGTCCTAGAAACTAATTGGACTGTAAAGTCTGTCCTTCCGGTGAAATGCTCCATAAATAAGTGTATCCACATGAGTAAGTATCTGGGCTCCATACCATGATACCACCCCTTTCCAGAAGGAAATGACATACCCTAAAGGGCGCGACCCTCATAACCTTGCCGCAACATTCCTGTTTCGACCATTTCCGGGTTGTTGAGGCCCTGA
The DNA here is from genome assembly GCA_030737815.1 of Allium fistulosum. Classification (NCBI taxonomy): domain Eukaryota; kingdom Viridiplantae; phylum Streptophyta; class Magnoliopsida; order Asparagales; family Amaryllidaceae; genus Allium; species Allium fistulosum. The sequence continues at coordinate 1,181,681,541 of CM060902.1, forward strand.
TGAAGTCTCATCCACAAAGCTACGCTTTTTCACAAAGTCGTGCTTTGATTTCAAATGATCATCATCACAACAACACTCAGCATGCCACATTACCAAATTGGGAATATATCGCTGATAAATTTCAACTACATAACCTCTGAGCTCGTACGTCTCAGAGAAGGGTGTTAAGCTAAGAGAATAAATTCTCCGCCACCAACAGAAATGTATTTGAAAGAAATCAGCTTTACATCTCAAATTGTAATGTCAGACACGTAACCATACAAGTCTGTTCCGGGATCGAACAGAACCGAAGGCACTTCTCACGAAGCCCTTGCAATTCCGGATAATTTCCAATCATGTCCGGACTTCCCGTCACTAAGGGTGATAAAACCTCTAAATCGGAGATCAACCGATGTAGAGTAACTCGACGGTAATCCTTCCGTTTTCACAAATATCCGGTCTTCAACACCGGTCATCAAATGCGATTCATAACGACGTATCACATATTCGGAATGGGTTATACGACCCTATGGTCCTTTCCCGGCTAACTCGAATAGTGAGCGCTTATTCAAAAATAAGTGTGGCATTCAAATTCATCCAATTCACAACAAATACCTATTCAAGGTAATTATTGATAGTCGGTTATTTAATTATCAATAAAGATGCGCAACATCATCAGATTCCAAATAATTCTCCAATTTATTTATTTTCCAAAATATCTTTACTAGATATAAAATTTCCACACTTCAAAAATAAATCAACATTTATTTTTCTAAACAATTTCCCTTTCCTTTATAAATTCCATAGTGAATTTATATTTTCAAATATCTACTCATATACAATTTTCAATCGATTTCAAATATTCACTTTCGATTTATCTTTACAAAGATAAATTCTCAAAAACGTTTCATTTCATTTTGGAAAAGCATTTCCATACTTATTTAAAAATAAGTAATTCACAAATCTATTTATTTTCAACATTTGAAAATATTCAATATACTTAAAACAATATTAAGTATACATTTCATTCTTTAAGGAAATCTATTTGAGTCAAAACGAATGTTGCGTAAAACATCTTTACGATGACTCAAAATCACTAGTATAGGGATTCGAATTTTTAAGATAGATGTATATAAATCCCAATACTACATAAAAACATTTCCTTTCGGAAATCATTTACTATAACAACAGTGTTATAGTCCACCATTTCCTTATTTCTCGAAAACGTCTATTTCAACAATAAATGTTGAAATCTATGATTTGGATATTTACCACATTTTAAAACATTGTTAAAACAATTAACTTCATTTCAAATATTGCTTTCCCAAACATAACCATTTTATTCAATAATATATTCACTGTCCAAAATCGTGAATATAATTCACTTAACTATATTTCAATACTCTCTACACATTTTATTTCAAGGATAATTCGCTATCCAAAATCGCGAATATATTTCCTTTAATAACCTTCTACATTTAATTTATCAAATTCAATTGATTTCAAATTTATAAAACAACGTTTATAAATTCTATTTCTATTTTCTAACTTCGATTTTATAAATCTCCTTTAACGACTAATTCAATTTATAACTCAATGTATATACCAAAAATCCATATTATAAGTTAAATACTTATAATTCATTTATTTACAAAATCATTTTCATTTATAAGTTCACAATTTATAAATTTCATTTACTTATGAATTCTTAAAAATTCATTTTAACGCTTATAAAAACTTGTTTTATAATACCAATATTTTAAAGTTATAAATATCAATTTTGTACATCTTTTCAATAAACCGTTTATAATACTTAAAAATTCTCAATTTAACCCATTTTATAAATTTCTTAACCTTTATTTCAAAAATCATAATTTGGTGATATTTCACCAAAAATCTTAACTTTTATAACATTAAAATTTTTAGACGTTTATTCATTTGAAATAAATCAATTCAATAATTCAATAAAACGTCTACTTTCAAAAATCACTTTAAGAATCCTTTTAAAGTAAAAGTCGTTATTTTTAAACTTCAAAACTGAATCCGATGATGCAACAACACTAATTAGTCAATCACAACAGCAAACATCATATATCAATATGATAACAGAATATACCACAATATCAGTAAATAAATAAATACAGTTGAGGAATCCAGTTGGATCCCTCCAACCTGTTTCCCTGCATCCACAGACGTTAGCACAATACCAATTCCACTTCGAGGTGGAATATCGTGGTATATGGGTTTTATAAAAATCATCCGCTTACTAACGGCGCAATAGGGTCTCATCCGCTATACGAGGCGGGAAATCAATTTATCCAATATATACATATGCCAATATGTATATATTGCTATATATCTAGATATATCCTACTATATCTAATATCACAATCAATAGCAATCACACAATCAATAACTGCAATTCAAAATTAAATCTGAGTGAGAAGATCTCACCTTAGCTTTTATTTTGCAGTCCAATTTTCCAATTTCACCATTTCTTTACAGTTTTGACCTTGTATAAACAATTTTATACAAATTATTAATATTCGAATAGATCGAACATTTAATTTCCTTTTTAATAAATTAAATTAAATTAACCAAGATTAAATTAAGCGAATTCCTTAATAAATTAATTTTTTTTTTATATAAAATTTTATACTTTCCAATTTGTTCTTAGATTAAGCTCTTTTCAGATTAACAATTCTATACCTCCTGTTAATATCTAAGAAAGGAAATGATAATCACACATTTAAATTAAAAGTTTTAAACCCAGGCAACATTCGATTAAGATGTTTTAATAAAATAGGTATGTGTATCCACATAAAAAAAATCAGTTTTATGTTCCTGTAACTAACAACAGTAACTGTAAATTTATATCATTGTTTACTTGATTGCCAAAATTCCAAATCTATATATATATACTTAGATTAGATTTACAATTGAAAATAAGTTGTTAAGAAAAATACCTCACTGCCAAGACCATTATTGATCACGACTTCGACCCTAACTGCGGCGAGTATCATCCCCAGCCTAAATCGTGATCGCCAAACTCCACTTCGAATTGATTCGAGTGCCTCGCTCACTGAAACTCATCTCGACATCGACACCGCGCTCGAGTACAGTGCCGCTTGAGCCCAACACCACCGCTAACTAACTTCGACTTCGCAATCCACTGCTGTTTGTCGCCATGTGCTCGCGAAACTGTAGAAGCCCACGACCAGAAAACATCGCGATTCTCCATCCTTTGCTCGAATTCGTGATTCCGTCTCCACCCAGACACGGCCCCCAAACGCGATTTACTTGCGATAATCTGAATTGTAGAGAGCTTCGACGAGGAAGAACTCGACTGCGCTTGAGCTAGCTTAGGATCGCGACCGGTTGCCCTCTCGAGATCGAGCAGCTTCGATTAGGCTTGAATAAGGAGTGGCCGCCAATTTCTATTTTGATTTGGAAAGGGTTTTGTGAACTGGAAGGGGAAAAAATTTACGTTTGTATGCTTCCTTCGATTTCGAAAACTCAGCCTAAAATATGAAACAAGAAAGGGTTTTGATTTTTTTCGAGAGGGGAAAAGGAACGAATTCATTGACAGAGGCCATTTATTTTTCTTTGAAGCTTTCATTCTGTTGCTTGCGTTTAAAGATAAGAACGAGAAAAAGTGTTGAGTTGTTTATTGTAGAGGGTGACGCGTATTTAAAACGTTACACGTGTTGATGGAGAAAGAATTCTAGCTGAAAAGAAAGAACGTGATTAAGCAGAGAAAAAGTAAGTCGGCTAATGGAAAAGAAACAATAGTTGTGGGGATTTGACCAGCTTTTTGGACCGACTATTTAAATTAAATTTTGATATAAATTCAACGCGTTTACCTATCGTACGCTCACACGACAACTCCAATCACTACGAAAATTAAAACCCGGTAACAATTCAATATTACGGATCCAATGGAACTGGTTTCGTCGAAATCCGAGACTATGCCCCGAACCGCTATTTTTTAATTCAATTTAAACGATATAAATTCAAAACTGAACAGAACAGTTCCAAATTCAATTCTGAAGCTTCTATTATCTTCAGTATAATCAATATGAATTTTCTAAGCCTTTAGATTAATTTTAATCAGCTTAAAACTGAAGATTCAAATTTTTATCCAGATTTAACGATTAAATTCAATAATTAATTTACCAAATTTACTTTGATATTTGAATTTCAAATTAAATTGAATTCCAGATATTTAAAATCAATTAAATATCCTAATTTCCAATATCAAAATTTCAGGGTCGTTACATACATAAACCCAATGTTTAATCCTTAAGTTTTCTATTACGTTATATCATGGACGCATGTATCATATGCATTAAGGTAGTTGGTTGTGCATTTTGTAATGATATGTTTTCCATTAATTTTCAATTATTGAAATAAAACAGAATTTTCGACGATTTTGGATAGTCGAAAACTTTCGAATTGATATAGAAACTGAAGCTAAGTATTTCTGTAAAAAATTATAAACATTGAATTTTTATAACTCTTAATCTAAAAGGATAGTCGGTTAATATAAATTTAAAATTTAATAAGCATCATGGTTAAATAGAACATTCGATGTTATTGGGCCACCTAATGAACGTCTTTACTTTAGGGTCGTCTAAGGAAAGTAGACTATAGTCTTGAGTTTGGATATCGGAGTCCTGCTCTACTTAGCTACTTACTAAACTCGATGGATAAAGAAGTCCAGAAGGTTGACTCGATTATAAGATCTAAATTTATTTTGGGAATTCGTCGAAATTTTAGGAAGTAAAAATGTAAAGAATTTTTTGTATATACTCGTAGGATATAGTAGAGTATTATACGAGTAATGAACTTAAGTCTTGAAATGTTTTCTAATAATTTTTTTTAATAAAATGTTTTATAAGTAAAGATAAGTGTTTATAAAATATTTATAAACATAAGTAATTTTTAAGAAATGTTACATCAATGACTTTTGAGAAATAATTTATGTAAATAAATGTGAATTAAAAAAAAGTAATTAGTGTATTTAATAACCATTGGAATAAAGTATGTAATTTGTACGTAGATCATTTTTATTCGCATAATGATTCTCGATCTAGGATTCGAGTACATGATTTCAACATGATTTACACCGGTCTGAGTTATGATTCTTTTCACTAGATTCTTGACGGCGAATACTTAATACGGATTTTTTATATAATTCTGAAATTTTCTATCATAGTATATGGCTATGTAAGGAGAGCAGAAGTGTCTAATCAAGAAACCAGATTAGAGTCTGCACTAGAGAAGTCAAGTGAGATATACTAGTTCAAAAGTGGAATTTATACGATCGAGCAGGTGATCAAATTTGATATTGCATACATATGACATGTGTCTCGTATGAAATTTTGTATAATTGAATACTGTAACAACCCATCGCGGAATAGACCTAAATTTCGACCCGAAAAGGCCCGTCGAAACTTAGATCCATTCTAAGGTAAGCCGTTGGTGGTAAAAAGAAATAATATTGTAGAGCCATAACTAAACTTTCAGAACTCACAGCGAATGGAACACAATATAATAGTAAAGTGTACCTATTTATTTCAAAATAAGAATATGTCTACGAACATAAAACCATTAAAATCATTTAGTACTTCTTTATAAGGAAAGGAGGCGGGTCCAACCACTTAATACCTTCCATTCCAGAAGTAGATCCCATATCCTAATTATACGTCATAAATAGCTAATAATGTAAGAGATGGTACCCAGGCCACTTAATACTTCCCAGTGGAAAATAGGCAGACCCTGTCATCTAAGGCCTAATTCTAGAAGCCTGCTCCTCAATGGTACTATCTAGCTGACATCATATGGAATCTCATACGCCACTTAATACTTCCAAGTGTAAAATAGGCAGACCCCATCATTTAAGGCCTAATTTCAAAAGCGGGACCCCTATAGAGATACCCCTAACATAAACCCTTGGCCATTTAATACTTTATCTGGGGAAAAGGTGGGTCTAACCACTTAATACCTCAAACCCCGAAGCAGACCTTCGTCTTATGGTCCATACCCATAATAACGTCCCACATTAATCCACTATTCGTAGGAACTGGTAGTCATATTAGTTGGACAGATTTCACCCACAGAATTTGGATCTAACCTCGCGCCATTTCATATATTTATCATAAGGATATCTCATATTAATAAAAGTGTACACAACTGCGGATAGCCTCAAAGTGAAGGGCAGACTTCCGTCATGTAACTCTATTGACCTCGCATCCCTGTGACTTAGCCACAAATCAATTACTTTCCACATATATATATATATACACTCATCTCACCGTTTCACAAATAAGGCCTTATGAGGAATCTTCCTTATTACGCCTTAAAATAATAAATTGGCTATATAAGAGTTTCCTCTTATTTTCACCTCAAAATAAATTGCTTTCCTAATGGGGGAAAATAAATGTAAATAAGTGCCTAATTAACTACGCCATATACGCAATAGTTATACGTTAATTATGTAAATAGAAATAAACAAATATTCACGCTTAATAAGTTATAAACGCACAGATTTTACGGCCTGAACTAGCGTTAAATTTCAATTCCCTAATTAATTATTTATACAAGTCATTTTTCTTCAATTTCCCAAGGTTTTGTGGAATTCAAATGTCCAAAACAGGGAATAAATATTCATAATCAAAACCACAATAACAGACCTGTAAATAAAATAGAAACTCAATTTATTACACCAATTCAATGGAATATCTTAAACAATAAGAATTGCAATCTAACCTCATATTCAATTCAACTCCTCTTTTACAAAAAAATAGATAAGAATAAGTGGTGTAAACTATGAATAGAATTTGTAATGTAAACCCCTTATTTTTATTGAAGGATCACAATTTAAACCAAAGAAGGAGAAGTGGAATAGACAATGAAATTATCAAAGATTGCATAAACGAAACAAATTCCATCAAATTAATGTAAATAATTAGGAATCTAAGCAAAGAATTGACATATCGAATTAAAAAGGAATTTTAGGGAATTTTATCTGTCATATTTTCGAAATCACAAAACTCCTAAGGCATATTCAAATCCAAAAGAAATACACTAAACAATTGCTGAAAAGAAATACTAAGGTTTTCACTCACATATTTACCTTAGCTTTACTCAAATGGATTTGCAGCCTTCTGATCCCTTCCAGAATCTCTCTCTTTTGATATATACATAAAAAATAGGAAAGAGGTATATATATTCGTTAGATTCAAAAAAATTGGAGAAGAATAGGATGAGAATAGATTGGAGGAAGAAGAAACAAATAAGAAATTTGTTGAATGCTTACCTGAATTCTCTACGGAGTTTTTTTTGAGATCATGGGGAACCTTAAGATCATGGTATTCATTGATACTCATTTAAGTAAACCCCACGCCGTGTGTCTACCCCGCTTTTATTTAGTCGTCGCACACGGATGCGTAACGTTGAAACTCCCACTTATGGTTTGGCGCTGGGATTCGAACCTACCCGGACACAGTCCTTTGGTTCCCATCTCCCAGCTCCCAAACCAACCGAGCTACGAACGGCGGGTCTCTACGGAGTTTTTGAATCTTATTAGAGAGATACCAACGGCAGAGTTTCGTCATATTCCCCAAAATAATATGAATAAAAGTGGAGAGGATAGGATCATATTAATAGGAGTTGAAACACACCAAAACTGTAGGATGGTAGTAGGTAGGAAACGGGTAAATTTGGAGCGCATAATCAAATAGAACATAAAACCCTAGACGCCACTGGAAACTATCGTGGGCGACCGGTCGACCACCCCTGGGCGACCGGTCGACCGGTTGACCTATTCAGGTCGACCGCTATCATATTTAGGGGCATTTATTTTACTTTCCATTGCCGAATTATTTTGTTCCCTAATGAACTTTTTAACGTTAAACCTTAATTAATCGTTTGCTTAGCCCCCAAGCCAATTTTTGAAATTTAAATCCTAAATTTGATTTCTCATTTGAATTTGAATTTAAACTTAATTAATTTAAATCTGAAAACTTTAAATGTAATAACTTCTTTGTTTGAGCTCCGTTTTTAGCATATTGTATACGGAAAAAAAATCAAAATTTCACCACGAACACAACGAAATAACTTTCGCAGTCAAATTCCAACTTTTATGAAATTTCCATATCCAACCTTTATCATGTTTAGTTTAATTTACTTTATTTATTTATTATATGGTTTATTTTACAGGGTATTACAAATACTATGTTTGTTGGCTTATGAAGGGTTTGAGAATGAACTCTGTGAATTGTTTGAGGTAGTATGAATAATCAACTAAGTAATAACCTGAGATGGTTGAGAAAAAGGTACGCTTAGTAGTTTACTTATCATTCTTTAAGAATGAGAAGGTTTTGAACCTAGACAAAACTATGTGTTATGTTTGTAAGTGATTGTAATACCGTTAAGTATCAAGGTATGGTTGCCTCTTTGGTTGCTCATGTCGGAATTTCGAGGTCGAAACATTCTAAGGGGGAGGGGAGAATGTAACGACTCAGAATTTTGAACACTTCGTATTTAAATATCTGAATTATTTAAATATTTGTATCTAGGATTTAATATAAATAAATATGATTTTATAACCTTACTAGCCCCTTTATAATTAATAACTAATGATAGAAAATTCATTTTTGAATTTCGTTTACATAAATATATACTTTAAAGAAATACTGAAAATGTGATCGGAAAACATTTTATTAAAAAATTTTGTTCAAAACAAGTTGTATAAATATTTTGGAACTTGTATAATAACATATGAATGCATTAACAAGTATTAAATCCCCTTAGTTCCTAAGAAAATTAATTGTGTTAAAGGGATTTGATTAAGGGGACAAAAGGACCCTTAAATCAAGGAGTGGTTTAAGGAAGGTAAGGTGTGTGTAAAAGTTTGGTTTGCATGTACTAAGGCATAAATTTTTCATGTTGAAGTCCTTTTCCTTCAAGGCTAACGAAGGATATTTTTGATCTTTAGCCACTCATTCTCGAGCCTATAAATAAGCACCTAAGGCTCTTTTCATTTTTCATCATTCCGCAAACTTAAAAATCAATGTCTTCATCTTCTTCTTCCTCCCCTCTAACTTTCTATAAATCATATCAAACCAACTTCTTTCTCGTCCAAACTTTTATGAAGTTTTTATATCATCATTAGAACATGGGTAATCTAACAAGTGAGGAGATGATTGAACAAAGGGGAGTAACACCCTTGGCCATGAGCTAGAAGAGAAGGGGAAGGCAAGGCCAAGAGCAACAAGAGGAAGAGGGGCCATGTATGTAAGCTTTGGTTGAAGTAGGAAGTGTTTTGATGCTTGCTTGAATGTTGGTAGGAAGATGGTAATGTTTGGTTGGATAAATGTGAGTTATTTACACCTTGAATGAAAAACAAAAACTTGACAATTTGGTTGTTAAAAACTTGTTAATTTGCTTGCTAAAACTATGATAATAAATGCTAACTAAGTAAAGTTATAACCCTTATTTCATGCTTTGAATAGCATATTAATTGTGTGGTTGTTGTGCCTAGGAAGGCCTTGATTTATATATGATTGAATGATGTTGAACATGGAATTGTCTGTATAGCTGTAGTCGCTATAAACACACTTTGAATCCCTTAACTTTAACTTGTGTAATTTAGTGATTTATGAACTTATTTTTGTATATGTTTGTTCACTACACTTCTAGAAGTGTCTTGATAGCAAAGAATATTTAGGAAAATTGTGGAAATACTAGATCAAAGTTGTAAAAGATTGAAGCAAAAAGGTCGTTATATCGACACTTTTAAAATTTCTTATTTTTTGGAAATAATGTTTATTTTTGTAGAGAATTCCTTAGGGGTTTCTTTAACATTTTAACAAGTAAATAATATAATATTCTTATTTTAAAAAATTTGGAGCTTAAATCATTTGATAGTTAGTTGAATGAAGTGGCAAAAGTTATAGCGAAAGAGTTGCTATACGAGCACTTCGGAAAATTACCTTGTTTTCGGAAATTTCTACAAAATAATTATAAGGTATTATTTGAGATTTTTCATTATGGTTTTCAATTACCTAAAGTATACTAACAATTGTAAAAAGAATGGATGAAAAATCATAAGTTAAAATGTCGAAAACTAGGCACAAAATTTTAGTAAAACATGTTAAAAACATGCAACAAAACTTTAGACACCATTTCTGGAAATGATATCTTTGCTATTTGAAACTATAAATTGTGTAAAAATGATATTTAAATTAAGTTATTTTCTTTAATCTTTTTAGGGTTGCTTTCTAACTTATATTAGAGTGTTTTAAAGTTAGTTTCATGTTTAAATATATTTTAAAATTTTAATTATGAATTTTTAAAAGTAAGTGGCTTTTAAAATAAAACATGTTTATTTTGGTGTTTATATTTATTTCCAAATTGTTTATTTTTACGTAAGTATTTAAAACCTATTTACAATTATTTTTAAAGGGCTTGAAAAAGGTAATTGACTTGGCTTGACACTAAAAGCCGACGAGGTAGACTTCTCTATTTCTGAGAGTTAAGATTGATGTCGAGTAGGGATATGAGCAATAGAGCTCTAACTTATCGTTCTTCCCTCTTGAATGAGGAATAGTTAAGTTGAAATGTGGAAACATGCTAATCTTGTTGTTTACTTACTTTTTTAAAAGGTAATACCACACTTAACACTAAATCTGACGAATAAATTTGTCAATTTGTGAGATTCAACAATGAAGTGTCTAGGCAAGGCTTTGATGCAACCAGTGTTCTAACTTATGTGACTTCACTATTAGACAAGGAATAGTTAATTTGAAATATTAGAAACGAGTTAAGTATACGAATATTGATTTGTGTAAGCAATTGTTTTAATTAGATAATCGATTAGTCGATTATTGAACTTAACCAAGTATTAACTTAGATCTTTAAAAGAATGTTTAAAGATGATATATTAGTATGAAATAGTTTTGGGTTTGTTGTGATAGTGTTTTAATAACATTCATCTTCAGCCCTTTTTGATTATACTTATGAATGTTAATAGTTCTTTAAAAGAATGTTTTAAGGATAAATATAAGTGAAATGGTTTTGGGTTTGTGGTAAACAATGTTTTAGTAACATTTGTTTTTAACCTTTAGATTATATTTTAAGTAAGTAAATCTTGTTAAATGATTTGTGAATATACTTATACCATTGAGATAAGTATATGAATACTTTGAAAGTATTGATAATAGTATAAATGAATAGTGAACCAACATGATACAAGTATATACCTTTTATAAAGTGAAATTATACACACACACACACACACAAGTATATAAGGAAGTTTTAATTAATAAAGGAGTAATTAGTAAGTTTTGATTAATGAAAGAATTTTTCTTAGAGAAAAAGGAGTTTTACTAATAAAAAGGTTTTTTTAATTATTAAAGGATAAATTAATAGAAAAGGGATTGAAAGTCGTTTAAGTGACTAGATTCTGCTTTGTATGAATTGATAATGCTTGTGTGTTTACTTGCTTATAAAAAGTATATGGGACTTAGTTCCCTTATGCGATCATTCATATTATTGCTGAATATGATTAAATTCCTCGATTCATTCTTGGAGAGACCGGGATCGGTAAGTGTTCTACTCATTGGAAACCACTTCAAGACCAAGATACATGCTTTATCTCTTGGAAGTGGATCTGTTCGAGATGCTGGAATGCAATTGGGGATTCATGATTTGTTAGAGTATTGAAGACTCATGTGAGAGAGGCCGACCAGGATCACGACATCAGAAATGGCTAAAAACAGAGTAGGCATATAGAAACGGGGTTTAGTTAACCTCAAATGGTGCATATCAACTCCATTATCTAGAGTATGCTTATCAATTGTTACTAGTGGGAGTTGATGGTATTCAGAACACATTTTCTACATGAACCAGCTATGTCTTCTTTATTTGGTATATTTTATCTAGAGATATATGACTTTCGGAAGGTACTTTATGATCCTTGCTAAGAGGTTTGTCTCGATGTTCTAAGGACCCTCCAACGGAAAATCCATATACGAACGTAACTTTGCAGTTTTAAATGTACCATAACATTTTTTGATTGTGAGATGCAAGCAACACAACTATTTTTTGATTTATGTTACTCACCCTAAACGTTATTATAATACCACTAGAATTTCTTATGAAATGGTTTGGTTATCATAAGGTAAAAATTTGTCCATGTTTATTTGCAGCATAGTCTTACAAGATACCTTTATTTTAAAAGGGCTTTATAAATATAAGAATCCAAATGATTTGAGTTTTCTCATGTTGGTTTACCAGACTGATTCGGGTGTTATTTTCTTGTAATGCTCAGGTCAGCCTCGTGTATATTTCTAGATTTTGTTGATGTTCATTGGAGTTCTTAGAGAGGAGATGGATGATTAAATACCATAGTTTTTATTTCCGCTGCTTTGTTTATTTTTATCAGCGACAGGTTGTTATAACTGTTCAGGCTAATAATAGGTTAGTTTGCTCTGATTATTGTATCCATACAGTATTCCTTTGTAAAGATCTTTTTGAGATATTATATATTATCGTTCTACATGTAAGATTCTAATGTTTTTTTCCTCTCCTTATTCATTTTCTTTTTTTCTTTTCTTTTACCCTAACTTTCTGTCTTTCCGGCACTTGAGTTTTTGGCACATGAATACCATGGATGTATTATTATCGACATTTGGGAGTCAAAAAGGCAATCGTTGCAACTTAGCCCATCTTCGAAGGGCAAAGGAAGTCGAGGAAGAATAAGGAAGAAACTAGAGGGATCCGGTGAGCCATCTTCTACAGAGAAGAAGAAGAGGACCAAGAAATGACTGTCCATCTCCTTTGTGCTTTCAGTTGTATAGTAATAGGAACCAGCTTTTGTTTTCAGGTCGTTTTTGTGCAGGTTCGGCCCCCGTTTTTGCTTTCAGTTTAGCAGTCATTAATACTCGTACTTTTTCTTCCAAATCTTATTTTAGTTGTGAATAATAAAGACCTTTTATTTTGTTTAAGTCTTGTGTGAATTTGTCCAAGTTGTGAAATGCGCTTTACGTTCAATATACTTGCAGTCCACTTCTCATCGTCGTCGTCATTGGACTAAGTCACTAGTCTGTTCGATCATTTGCAAGTAAAGAATGATTACTAGAATATTTGTTTTCATATGACCATATTCGACCCTAGAACTTGGTCAAACTCCACTTAGTTAGAAAGTTAACCTGAACATCCATTTCAAGGATGTTTTGAATGCGATGGCACCTAATTCCGGGCGCCAATCGAGATAATCCATCCTCGGAGGTCTCTCCGGACATCCTTCTCCGAAATACATGCCTTGGCCATGCCAAAATCTGGGCATCGGCCGGAGTTAACCAATTAATCATAGTGGTTTAAACATTCTTTTCTAGGACATTTGTCTTTGATCGTGCCTAACGACGGGTGTTGATCGATGCAAGTAAGATCCCACCTATCTCGACCCGCAAATTTCAGTTGTTTTATTTATTTAATTAATTGAATTTTGTGGAATTTTAAACAGTAAAATTTTGAAATATAAATTTTATAGTTGGAATGTGTCTAATTAAACATAGCAACTGGTAAATTTTCGTCCGAAAATACGAAAAATTATTTCGCACGTAAATTTACTTCAATTTAATCAGTTAAAAAGTGATGAAAATAAAATGTTTCCGGAACCTAAATATTTTTACATGGAAAATTTGTAAATCATCTTCTGAGTGAGACGTCATCTTTCGTTTCGTCAAATTTGGACTTCTGTTGCTCCGTTTATCTTATTTCTGTTAAAATAGCAGCATTTCTGATACCGGTTATCGACTTTTGATCGGATGACCGTACCACTAATATCTGTGTACCGTTTTGATCGTCTCGTTGCGCTGACCTCTACGGTATATTCAACTCTGTATTTTGAGGTCCGGTACGCGACAGAAACAATAAAACAGTGCGTCGTACCGGTACCCTGAATTGTGACCGTTAGCTTTCGTTTGCCTTTTTAAGTTTGAACGTGCAGGCCAAGTAATATAATAAATTGCTTTAATCTTCCAGCTTAATTCCAGGGTGACCATTTCCATCCCATACTATTTTTTGAAAAAAATCAAAACGTATGAATTGGTATACGTTGAACGGTTCTCTGGTTATCTATTTATTATTTTTACTAGCCTGCATTTTTTTTTAAAACCTTTCCTCTGCAGTTTTCCCCTTCCAAACGTTATTTCCACTTTCTACTTTCTCTCAAAAATTTATACCACGTCTCCACCACACGACAACCCCTAACCCAACACACCTACCTCCTCTAACCCACGACTGAGATCACCACCTCCGAGCCTCCTACCCCAGACCACCGTGCCTGCTACCGCCAGCCTTCGACCAGCTCCAACTTGAAGCCCTGCCCACCGCCTCCACGCAACCGACCCCAGCCTATCACCAGATCCTCACGTAAGCTACCCAGATCTACACCTACACCGAAGCAACTCGCCTGAGCCACCTCCAAGCCAACCGTGCCTCACGAAACCGAGCACACCCCCATCATTTTCACGACCGAGATCAACCTCCACCTCCCTGATCTCCACCCTCGCGCCGAACAACTGCCTCAAACAGTCGCTTCCTGTCATTACCCTCCTCAAAGCTTGCTTCCTCTACTTGAAAACCCCAAGCACGTCTGCCACTTCCTCTGTCCTTCGAGCCCTGACCACCATCTTCTCGGTATGGGCACTTCTCCTGGCCGCCTGTTCCGAACTCACCCAGGTAACCGCGAGCTTCTTTCCCACCATAGCAGCGCCGGAGCCTGGCCTTCTTTCTCCCCTATCCTTCACTCTTTATACTAGGTATATATATATGTTAATATATTTTGATTTCCAAATTTTGTAGAGTTCAGTATGTTAAGTTTTATATTGGTCTGTGAGATATAATATTTTACGTTAGTGTATATATATATACATATTTGAATTTATGAGTTTACAGTTTACGTATATATGTACATTCTGTTTTGTTATATATATAGGTTTAATAGATGTGGATATTTTAATATATAATGCGTTAGTATTTTTTGCTGTATGGATGTTTTAAAATAAGATTCGTGAGTAATTTGTTTGTTTGCCTATAGTTGATTTAGAAGTATTACAATATACTAAATTTTAAAAGAGTTATGGCATTATATATTTATAGGATAGGATAATTTATGATAGTTGTTGTGTATAATATAAAGTGCTTTTCGTATGAAAGTATAGGCTTTATTATATTTGCAGTATATATATGAATACTTTATAAAGCAAGTTTTGGGTGACTCTCTAGGTACAATATGTATAAATAAGTATTTGTATATATATGAATCTATATAGATTAATTAAGTGTAGTGTCTTGTAACAGTATATATATAAGCTTTATAGTGACGTGAGTGGATTCTTCTAAATATATATTGTATATATAGTTTCGAAATATATGTTTGTAAAGTATGGTACACTGGTAAATATATTTGTACACTGTCCTGTATTTAGTGTTATATATTGGTGTGACAGTTCTATATATTGTTTATGAAAGTTTTATCAGGGCAGTTTATATATAAGCAAATATGGATTTTGGTTTTTATGTATATAGGTAAGTTGATTTTAGAAGGTTAGTATATATATGTTTTCAAAAGTTTTATTTGCTTAGTGGTGGAAAAAAATATGGTTCACAGTGGTTTATATATATATATAAGTGAAGACGTATGATGTATTTAAATGATATTGGTATGAGAATACAATATATACAAGTTTTATATATATCAGCTTATATTAATATACATTTCTGTTTTGGTTATAAGCATATAGTAATGTACTGTTAGTTATATAAGTAAATGTATATTTGGTTACAGCATATTTTTGTTTATATTTTGTAAACAGTGGTCTGCATTTAGCTTGTATAATATTAGATTGTAAAATTTTGGAAATGATTGTTTCTATATTTTTGTAGGGTTATAGGATATATTTAAAATATTTACATAAAAAAAAAAAAAGTTATGGGGTTTTGTAATTTATTTGGTATATTGTACGTTGATTTGAGTATTTATATATATATATATATATATTATTATGAGTATTACTTGAAAATATAGTATATATACTATTCCATTTATATCAAGCTGATGGATTGTTCTCATTTATTTCTATCAGCCTTGTTCGTCAAATTCACGTTCAAAAATCTTGCTTTGTTTGGGATTCGTACCAATCCCGATTTGCTTTGAGATTCGTGTCTGGATTCATAGCTCATTTCCTTGTCAAATCTATCTAGCCTCGAAAGGTGAGCAATCACTCACGATTAATGTTTTTATATTTATTAAATTTGATTTCAATTGAAATGTCAATTGAAATATGCTGATGTTAGTTGTTTACATTGTTATATATGTCATCTTCTATATCTGTTCACCTGTGACATCTGACACCATTATCTGTTATTTATTATTGTCGATATATGCCTGTTACTGTTGTTATTTTATTTTCATACCTGTTATCACTCTGCAAGTTCCCTGTTAGCATAGAATCACTATGGGTTGAAATGATACATACCCGAACGATCTGTAGAATAGGAGAAAATCGTTATGGGTTGAAATGATAAACCCAAGCGATTTTCATTGAATTGAATTTGGGATTTCGGGTTGAAAAGATATATACCCGAATATGTTTTAAATTGCGGATTGAAATGATAAATATCCGTATCACTTGACCATAGGATAGAAAATTATATACAGACACCGTTGGTCTATATATAAACGTTTTGAAAATGATATCTATGGTTTTGAAAAGAAATATATGGTTTTGATTAATATTGATTTTAAAGATTTATTAAAGTTGATTTAATAAAGTTGATAAATAATATGTTTAAGTATTTAATATCTATATTTTTAAATATAGAATTTGTAATGATTTGAAATTGATTGAAATTGTATTTATTTAAGAATTATACTTAAATAAGTCTGATTTGAAATGTATTGAATTTGAAATTTAAAGAAGTGATTTACAACTTGAAATTTGAAAGGGTGACTTAAATGGATATTTCAAACGTATAAATATTTAAATGAGATCTTTTGTTTATTTAAATTGTAAATTGAAATTGTATTTAGATGTTATGGAAATGATTAAGTTAATATTTCAAAACTAAATAATTGTAAAGTGAATTTGATATGTATATAAATTTATCGAATTTAGTTTTGAAATGATGAATATTTAAAGCTTTGAAATATATTAAAATTGAAATGACTTATTTTATGGTTCAGATATGTATTTGAAATCGATAAATTGAAATGGTATATTTAGAAGCTGAATCGAGTTGAAACTAATGATTTGAGATTTGATTAAATTAAATTTTTGGAATTCGAGTTAAATTGAATCGATTTGTGAAATTTGAGGAAACTAATTTATTTTATAACGAAATTTTATTTTCTAAACTGTTTAAAAAGGAAAGTGTTATGATTGCCAAAATACTGTGATTTCCAGACTATGATTTCGAAAGCATTATAACTTTGGAAAGTAATATGATTTTGAAAATGGATATTTGAAGTGAAATGATATCGTATTAAATTGGGTTTTGAAATGATAATGATTTTGGTTTAAAGTATAAACTATTTTGAAACGACCACGGTGTTATAATAACGATTGGTTGGCAAAGAGACCGGGATCGGATATGGACATACTCTCTGTCGATACCGAAACCACTTTGACAACCGTGTACGCGGTGGAGATTCCAGAATGAAGTAGGATGGTGGCGACGTCCTTAAGGTATTACGTGGACCCAACTCCCGTGAGTTGGCATAAGGTGGCTAAAACAGGAGCGATCTCGGACCAGTGAGGTAGCACCTCTTCTCGGACACATTTCTTCGATATTATACTCTTACTGTTTTGACTAGATGGCCATCCTCCGATTGGGAATGTTGTTCGAGGTGGAACGGTAGTGGCTGCTATGCGTATCCATCAGTCTGTGTGCGTAATTGGTATATCTACCCTGGCATTGCCTAGTTGTGCCGTGTCACCTACCATACCGAGCCTTTACTACGATTATGATTTTAAGATCCGACCGCGTTAAGGTTCTCCATCCCCTTAACGCTATTTTCCGATATGATTATACTTTACTTATTTAGACACTATTATAATAGCGAATATTACTACATAGTAAATAGTTTAACGGATCCTTAGAGGATGGTTATCCCAAACATCCTTTAAGTTACTTGTATTTTAATTGATATTTCACTTGAGTTGGATTTATTTATATAAGAATGTTAATCCTGACTCGAGTGTTTTGTGTTTTGCTTTACGCTCGGGTCAGACTGAGTGATACAGCATTTGAGACTCACCTTTGGAGTTGGAGCTTTGCTTGGAGATCCAGCTATCTATCGATCCTGCTTTCAGTTATTCCGTCGATCCAGTGATGTATTCAGATCTGGTATTTGATTATTGTATTGAGACATCTATTGTATTCGAGACCTCTGTTGTATCTTGTTTAACTCTGTTATATATATATAGTAGCTTCATGAACTACTATCCTTTGTTTCCGCTGCATTATTGTTATATTACTCTGTGTCTGTAATCTGTAATTGTTTTATTTACTGTATATGTTGAGTTTTGCCAAATTTTATTTACAACGCAGTATTTTGAGCAATTCAACTCCGGCATGAGTGTTTACCTATACACTTATAATGGATGCGAATGGTTGAAAATACTGGGTCGTTACATGTGGTATCAGAGCCAGGTTTTAGGCAAAACTCAGCATATGAAGTAAATTCGATTACAAAATCACTTTCGTTCGAGCTTGAATTCCTTCTTCTTTGACTCGGTTCCTTTGAATTTTGGGACGTTCACTTCGGTTCCAAAGTCCATTCGTGTCTCCCCTATTCGTGTCTTTTGATTCTGGAGTATCCCATAACTCCACTTCGAATGATCTCTATAATAAATCGGCGGTCTCGCCAATCTTCGAATAATTTGTACTGGGGTGAAACTCCTTTACAATCGGTATTGATTCACCGGAGATTTCTGTATCCTCGGTTTACGATGCTACTATCTTAAGCTATACCCGAATTCTACCTCTGGTAATCGAATGTCGATTTGCTTCAGAATTCTACATCGATCTTATCTATGAAGTCACGGCTGACCCGGTTAAGGTTGTCCGCGATTTATACAACTTTATCCATCTTCCTGTTTGAAATGCAATCATCTAACCTTCGTTTCGAGCCAATCTATTTTAGATTAGAATTCTCTTTGATTAGAGTCCCTCTATATTTGGATCTCTATCCTTCTGTTGGAATCCAATTCTGGAATCATCGTGTGAGGGAGTGTATTTGTAATCAATATAAAATATTAAATGTTTTATATA
Source organism: Allium fistulosum (assembly GCA_030737815.1). Lineage (NCBI taxonomy): Eukaryota > Viridiplantae > Streptophyta > Magnoliopsida > Asparagales > Amaryllidaceae > Allium > Allium fistulosum. Next base: position 1,181,700,867 of record CM060902.1, read on the forward strand.
TTGTGTTGTTTGAGTTGTTGATGTTGATTTGGATTTTCGATCGATTCGTCTGATCAACGCTATCGATAGGATTTCCAAAACACTTGAACAGAGCAAACTGACACAATATAATTTTTTTAAATTTGATAAACGAAATAAATTTGTATGATTATATTAAATATATAAGAAAATTTTCTGGAATTAAAAGTTAAATAATTTGGTTGTTGAAATGATAACATTTGATTATCATTTTATTGTTTTGTAAGTCATTGACTATTGCAAAGTGACTGTTGTTTTAAATTTATTTGGAATTGAAATGAATTTAAATTGAGAAGTTAAGAATTAAATTTCTAGTGATTTCAAACTTTGTTTTAAAGTCCTAAAATGTATATTATTTAAAGTATTTTCGAATAAAATGGTTTGCAAAGAATTTTAAATGTTTAAATCCGTGCTCTTCTCTGTGTCGCTGGAAAATAATTTCGGTGATGGCGGCCGCATCATCGACATTCATTTTCGAGTTTCGAAGAGGAGAAACCATTCTATAGCTTTGCTACGGTTTTGTTTTGAAAAAAAAAAAATATATATATTCGATTTGAATTTCTTCAGTATAATTTGATGTATACATATATATACAGGTATCAGATTTTGAAAAAAATATAATTTGATTTGATATAAAAATATTATATATATCTCTAAATTGTTTGAAGTAAATCGAAGATTTAAATTCTTAAATTTTAGATTTAAGATGATTTCAATTATAAACTAAAGTCAAAATTCTTAGATAAATAGTTAACTAGGAAAAACTGAATTGTAAAATCCTATTTGTATAATACTCAATTACATCTTAGCATAACTTACCTAAAATTTCAGAAGTTAAAAATGTAATGGGATAATATACAATATAATGAAATTTATAAGTAAAATTTGAGTGGTTATAATAAATGTTATACACTTAAAATTTAGTTATAAATATCAATTGAAATAAATAGGATAATAAGTTAATTGAATAATAGATGAGACAAATAAATTTATTTTGAAGGAATTAATAAATTGAAATTTGATTAAAGTATGGAAATACCTTGAATTTAAAAATCAATTATTGAATATAAATTGATTTAAACTGAAATATATGGTTTAAATTAATTTATATGGTTTAAATATATGTAATAAGATATATATTAAGTGAAATAAACTTAATAATAATTTGGAATAAAAGAATTTAATTTGTCAAATAAAAACATGAGTATAATAAATGATTATACAAATTTGATGACTTAGAAATTGTTAATTGAGAATGACAAGACATAAGGTAATGAATTCAGAATTAGATGAATTAATTTAACTTAAGTGAACTCAAATGGATTAAGCCAAATTGTTGAATATTAATTAGTTTAATTTGAAATTATATGGTTTAAATAAATTGTCTTATCTTGTCTTTTAATCTATTTTTCTTTCTGGTTGTTTCCATTCTCCTACTTCCTTCCTTTTCGGGGACGAAAAGTTTTGAGTGGGGGAGAGTGTAACGACCCGCAAATTTCAGTTGTTTTATTTATTTAATTAATTGAATTTTGTGGAATTTTAAACAGTAAAATTTTGAAATATAAATTTGATAGTTGGAATGCGTCTAATTAAACATAGCAACTGGTAAATTTTCGTCCGAAAATACGAAAAATTATTTCGCACGTAAATTTACTTCAATTTAATCAGTTAAAAAGTGATGAAAATAAAATGTTTCCGGAACCTAAATATTTTTACATGGAAAATTTGTAAATCATCTTCTGAGTGAGACGTCATCTTTCGTTTCGTCAAATTTGGACTTCTGTTGCTCCGTTTATCTTATTTCTGTTAAAATAGCAGCATTTCTGATACCGGTTATCGACTTTTGATCGGATGACCGTACCACTAATATCTGTGTACCGTTTTGATCGTCTCGTTGCGCTGACCTCTACGGTATATTCAACTCTGTATTTTGAGGTCCGGTACGCGACAGAAACAATAAAACAGTGCGTCGTACCGGTACCCTGAATTGTGACCGTTAGCTTTCGTTTGCCTTTTTAAGTTTGAACGTGCAGGCCAAGTAATATAATAAATTGCTTTAATCTTCCAGCTTAATTCCAGGGTGACCATTTCCATCCCATACTATTTTTTGAAAAAAATCAAAACGTATGAATTGGTATACGTTGAACGGTTCTCTGGTTATCTATTTATTATTTTTACTAGCCTGCATTTTTTTTTAAAACCTTTCCTCTGCAGTTTTCCCCTTCCAAACGTTATTTCCACTTTCTACTTTCTCTCAAAAATTTATACCACGTCTCCACCACACGACAACCCCTAACCCAACACACCTACCTCCTCTAACCCACGACTGAGATCACCACCTCCGAGCCTCCTACCCCAGACCACCGTGCCTGCTACCGCCAGCCTTCGACCAGCTCCAACTTGAAGCCCTGCCCACCGCCTCCACGCAACCGACCCCAGCCTATCACCAGATCCTCACGTAAGCTACCCAGATCTACACCTACACCGAAGCAACTCGCCTGAGCCACCTCCAAGCCAACCGTGCCTCACGAAACCGAGCACACCCCCATCATTTTCACGACCGAGATCAACCTCCACCTCCCTGATCTCCACCCTCGCGCCGAACAACTGCCTCAAACAGTCGCTTCCTGTCATTACCCTCCTCAAAGCTTGCTTCCTCTACTTGAAAACCCCAAGCACGTCTGCCACTTCCTCTGTCCTTCGAGCCCTGACCACCATCTTCTCGGTATGGGCACTTCTCCTGGCCGCCTGTTCCGAACTCACCCAGGTAACCGCGAGCTTCTTTCCCACCATAGCAGCGCCGGAGCCTGGCCTTCTTTCTCCCCTATCCTTCACTCTTTATACTAGGTATATATATATGTTAATATATTTTGATTTCCAAATTTTGTAGAGTTCAGTATGTTAAGTTTTATATTGGTCTGTGAGATATAATATTTTACGTTAGTGTATATATATATACATATTTGAATTTATGAGTTTACAGTTTACGTATATATGTACATTCTGTTTTGTTATATATATAGGTTTAATAGATGTGGATATTTTAATATATAATGCGTTAGTATTTTTTGCTGTATGGATGTTTTAAAATAAGATTCGTGAGTAATTTGTTTGTTTGCCTATAGTTGATTTAGAAGTATTACAATATACTAAATTTTAAAAGAGTTATGGCATTATATATTTATAGGATAGGATAATTTATGATAGTTGTTGTGTATAATATAAAGTGCTTTTCGTATGAAAGTATAGGCTTTATTATATTTGCAGTATATATATGAATACTTTATAAAGCAAGTTTTGGGTGACTCTCTAGGTACAATATGTATAAATAAGTATTTGTATATATATGAATCTATATAGATTAATTAAGTGTAGTGTCTTGTAACAGTATATATATAAGCTTTATAGTGACGTGAGTGGATTCTTCTAAATATATATTGTATATATAGTTTCGAAATATATGTTTGTAAAGTATGGTACACTGGTAAATATATTTGTACACTGTCCTGTATTTAGTGTTATATATTGGTGTGACAGTTCTATATATTGTTTATGAAAGTTTTATCAGGGCAGTTTATATATAAGCAAATATGGATTTTGGTTTTTATGTATATAGGTAAGTTGATTTTAGAAGGTTAGTATATATATGTTTTCAAAAGTTTTATTTGCTTAGTGGTGGAAAAAAATATGGTTCACAGTGGTTTATATATATATATAAGTGAAGACGTATGATGTATTTAAATGATATTGGTATGAGAATACAATATATACAAGTTTTATATATATCAGCTTATATTAATATACATTTCTGTTTTGGTTATAAGCATATAGTAATGTACTGTTAGTTATATAAGTAAATGTATATTTGGTTACAGCATATTTTTGTTTATATTTTGTAAACAGTGGTCTGCATTTAGCTTGTATAATATTAGATTGTAAAATTTTGGAAATGATTGTTTCTATATTTTTGTAGGGTTATAGGATATATTTAAAATATTTACATAAAAAAAAAAAAGTTATGGGGTTTTGTAATTTATTTGGTATATTGTACGTTGATTTGAGTATTTATATATATATATATTATTATGAGTATTACTTGAAAATATAGTATATATACTATTCCATTTATATCAAGCTGATGGATTGTTCTCATTTATTTCTATCAGCCTTGTTCGTCAAATTCACGTTCAAAAATCTTGCTTTGTTTGGGATTCGTACCAATCCCGATTTGCTTTGAGATTCGTGTCTGGATTCATAGCTCATTTCCTTGTCAAATCTATCTAGCCTCGAAAGGTGAGCAATCACTCACGATTAATGTTTTTATATTTATTAAATTTGATTTCAATTGAAATGTCAATTGAAATATGCTGATGTTAGTTGTTTACATTGTTATATATGTCATCTTCTATATCTGTTCACCTGTGACATCTGACACCATTATCTGTTATTTATTATTGTCGATATATGCCTGTTACTGTTGTTATTTTATTTTCATACCTGTTATCACTCTGCAAGTTCCCTGTTAGCATAGAATCACTATGGGTTGAAATGATACATACCCGAACGATCTGTAGAATAGGAGAAAATCGTTATGGGTTGAAATGATAAACCCAAGCGATTTTCATTGAATTGAATTTGGGATTTCGGGTTGAAAAGATATATACCCGAATATGTTTTAAATTGCGGATTGAAATGATAAATATCCGTATCACTTGACCATAGGATAGAAAATTATATACAGACACCGTTGGTCTATATATAAACGTTTTGAAAATGATATCTATGGTTTTGAAAAGAAATATATGGTTTTGATTAATATTGATTTTAAAGATTTATTAAAGTTGATTTAATAAAGTTGATAAATAATATGTTTAAGTATTTAATATCTATATTTTTAAATATAGAATTTGTAATGATTTGAAATTGATTGAAATTGTATTTATTTAAGAATTATACTTAAATAAGTCTGATTTGAAATGTATTGAATTTGAAATTTAAAGAAGTGATTTACAACTTGAAATTTGAAAGGGTGACTTAAATGGATATTTCAAACGTATAAATATTTAAATGAGATCTTTTGTTTATTTAAATTGTAAATTGAAATTGTATTTAGATGTTATGGAAATGATTAAGTTAATATTTCAAAACTAAATAATTGTAAAGTGAATTTGATATGTATATAAATTTATCGAATTTAGTTTTGAAATGATGAATATTTAAAGCTTTGAAATATATTAAAATTGAAATGACTTATTTTATGGTTCAGATATGTATTTGAAATCGATAAATTGAAATGGTATATTTAGAAGCTGAATCGAGTTGAAACTAATGATTTGAGATTTGATTAAATTAAATTTTTGGAATTCGAGTTAAATTGAATCGATTTGTGAAATTTGAGGAAACTAATTTATTTTATAACGAAATTTTATTTTCTAAACTGTTTAAAAAGGAAAGTGTTATGATTGCCAAAATACTGTGATTTCCAGACTATGATTTCGAAAGCATTATAACTTTGGAAAGTAATATGATTTTGAAAATGGATATTTGAAGTGAAATGATATCGTATTAAATTGGGTTTTGAAATGATAATGATTTTGGTTTAAAGTATAAACTATTTTGAAACGACCACGGTGTTATAATAACGATTGGTTGGCAAAGAGACCGGGATCGGATATGGACATACTCTCTGTCGATACCGAAACCACTTTGACAACCGTGTACGCGGTGGAGATTCCAGAATGAAGTAGGATGGTGGCGACGTCCTTAAGGTATTACGTGGACCCAACTCCCGTGAGTTGGCATAAGGTGGCTAAAACAGGAGCGATCTCGGACCAGTGAGGTAGCACCTCTTCTCGGACACATTTCTTCGATATTATACTCTTACTGTTTTGACTAGATGGCCATCCTCCGATTGGGAATGTTGTTCGAGGTGGAACGGTAGTGGCTGCTATGCGTATCCATCAGTCCGTGTGCGTAATTGGTATATCTACCCTGGCATTGCCTAGTTGTGCCGTGTCACCTACCATACCGAGCCTTTACTACGATTATGATTTTAAGATCCGACCGCGTTAAGGTTCTCCATCCCCTTAACGCTATTTTCCGATATGATTATACTTTACTTATTTAGACACTATTATAATAGCGAATATTACTACATAGTAAATAGTTTAACGGATCCTTAGAGGATGGTTATCCCAAACATCCTTTAAGTTACTTGTATTTTAATTGATATTTCACTTGAGTTGGATTTATTTATATAAGAATGTTAATCCTGACTCGAGTGTTTTGTGTTTTGCTTTACGCTCGGGTCAGACTGAGTGATACAGCATTTGAGACTCACCTTTGGAGTTGGAGCTTTGCTTGGAGATCCAGCTATCTATCGATCCTGCTTTCAGTTATTCCGTCGATCCAGTGATGTATTCAGATCTGGTATTTGATTATTGTATTGAGACATCTATTGTATTCGAGACCTCTGTTGTATCTTGTTTAACTCTGTTATATATATATAGTAGCTTCATGAACTACTATCCTTTGTTTCCGCTGCATTATTGTTATATTACTCTGTGTCTGTAATCTGTAATTGTTTTATTTACTGTATATGTTGAGTTTTGCCAAATTTTATTTACAACGCAGTATTTTGAGCAATTCAACTCCGGCATGAGTGTTTACCTATACACTTATAATGGATGCGAATGGTTGAAAATACTGGGTCGTTACATAATCCATCCTCGGAGGTCTCTCCGGACATCCTTCTCCGAAATACATGCCTTGGCCATGCCAAAATCTGGGCATCGGCCGGAGTTAACCAATTAATCATAGTGGTTTAAACATTCTTTTCTAGGACATTTGTCTTTGATCGTGCCTAACGACGGGTGTTGATCGATGCAAGTAAGATCCCACCTATCTCGGGGCATAGATCTTTTGTCCTACCCGCTCTGGACAGGGTATAGATACTCTGCTAAACTCTGGATATGAGCAGTAGAGGCAAACTGTCTCGTTCAGCCTTTGAATGTTTATACTCCTGCCCCCAAGTCGCGGGTTAGAGGAGTTGCTTGGCATCTCTCCGGACGCCAAGTGTGGTTGAGCTTCGTGCGTCCGATCATGAACTGTGGAAGCTTGGTTGCACCAATCTTTGGGTAACTACACACCTGCATTTTATACATGCAAGTTAATATAAGTAAATGTCACTAATGCTAGTGTAAAGTCAAGCACAAACAGATTTATAAGCTTCGAAAGTCATTTCTTTTATAAACACTAAAAATGATAGATCCTGTCTGGTTACACAGATTTGATTAGATATGTATACATTTAATTGAAGTAGAGTCATAAGTGTTTGCTATTCCACGCTCGCGGGAGTGAGATCCCGTCCACCATTTGCAGCTTGAATGTGCCATCTCCAAGCTTTCTTTCAATTGCATATGGACCTTCCTATGTCAGGCCCAAGTTCCCAGGGCTAGAGAAGGTTCGTTTTGAGAACAAGATCACCAATTTCGATGATTCGAGTCCTGATCTTTGTATTGTAGTATCGGGCGACTCGGTTTCGATATGCGGCTACTCTCAATTTAGCTTCATCACGCTTCTCATCAATCATATCGAGAGACTCCAGTAGGAGCTCCTCATTCATCCATGGATTTTAGCGAGTCACTCGATTAGAAGGTACTTCAAGTTTGACGGGTATCATACGCTCTGATCCATAAGCTAGGGTAAACGAAGAGTGGCCAGTGGCTAACTTGTGGTTCATTCGATAAGCCCAAAGTGCCGATGGAAAATCATCGACCCACTTTCCCTTACCTTCTCCAATCATTTCTTGAGAATGGACTTAATAATTTTGTTAACTGCTTCGACCTATCCATTCGCTGGGGGTATGCCACCACATCAAACCTCTTCTCGATACGGTGCCTGTAACGAGCCAGAATTTCAAACACTTCATATGTAACGACCCCATTGTTATACCCATGTTATTAAAGAACATTATGAATAATGTCATCTAATAATATAGAGAATACGGCTTGTTAAGGGCGAAAAATGTAAATATCACTTTAAACTAACACTGACACGTCATACTTACCATTTTACTAACTCTCTGAAATAAAATTTGACGTGTTCAGTCTCAGTATAAAATAATAAACACATTAGTTTCTTAGAATCAGAATAGTATTTTGTATAAACAATAGTCACAGATCACAACGAAATAATAAACATCACACACATATACAAAGCTGAGAGTCTATCAAATATAACACTAGACTCGCATAATATACATCCGGTACAAATCTCTAACTCAAATATACATCTCATATATAGACACAAAATCCTACGTAAATAAACTAAAGGTCCAAATGGTTTATCTCTCTACTAGCCTAACCATCCAAAGGTCTAACTGTCCTGTAACCTGAAAAGTCTCGGTCTGACCCGAGTATTATAAAATAAATAGGTCAGACCATCTCTAAATATCCAAAAGGGTGAGAACAAGATATAACCCAGGAATATATGGCATAAGTAAATCCAGAAGTCCAAGATATAACATGTCACAGAATTAATTTAACTCAGAATCCATCACAAGACACAAGAATATATATTTATTTTACAAACACATAATATTCACATAATCTAAGAGATCTTTATTTATACCGATCGTAATCATCGTCCATACCAATCGCAGTGATTGTACTAGGATCGTGGCAAACAAACAAACAAAGGTATAACTCATATCAATTCGATACCGAAGATCGTACTCAAACCGAGAACACAGAATCACAATTGATCTCAAGGATAGTCCATACCGATCAAGACGATCGTAGCAACTATGACTCAAAAACTCTAGATTATACATTCTTGTAAATTTATCATAAAGAAATCCATGAGTATATCTCTTAAGGATCTATCGATCTCACCGAACACCAAAAGGAAATATACCCTAAAGTGCTAAATACTATCACTTTCAGTAATCACTAGAACTTAACCAAACATTCCATACCGCCTGGTGAAATTCAAGTATTTACTAGAAGCTAGTAAATCTCACTCATTACGGATGCCACTGAAATACCTAAACTATATTCTCGTAAGGATCTATCGGTCCCACCAAACACCAAAAGAGAATACAACCCTAAAGTGTTAAATACTTCCTAATAGCAATCATGAGAATTTATCTAAGGCATCCTATACTACCCAGTGAAATTCAAATATTCACTAATGGACTAGTAAGTACCACTCAAACATTCTATTCAAATAATTGTACAATATACAACGAAGCATTACTCGAGAGCATTTAAACCAACCGATAACACGAAGTCGGTTATTAGCACTCCCCATTTTATAGAACTAAGGCTCTCAAAACATTTATCTTATAAGAGTTTATAGTTTAGAAATCTAATAATGTAATTTTTCATATAGGAAATGATTTATAATTACTTTAATTATCATTAGATAAAAAAAAACTTATATTCCATTTGATTTTTTTATGTGTGTGTGTATATATATAAATAATTAAGTAGCCATTTATTTTATAAAACCATCTTTATTACTCTTCCAAACCCATTTTGGTGTGTGTGTATAAACATTTTATTTAAAAATAAATTAGATTTATATTTCCAAAATCATATTCCAAAATCCATAACCATTTTTCTAAAAAATTACTTTATATATATATGATTTTCTTATTAAATACATTTATAAAAGGAAAGAATCTAGATTGATGTGGAAATTCAATTTGAATCAATATATTATAACAAATTTTCTTTTGCAAACCTCTCTTATTCGAACCATGTGTGTGTGTGTGTGTGTGTTTTACAACTCTAAATCTTTTAATTAAATACACCCATCCATACAATACAAGAGAATTTTCTATTCCAAAAATCCAATATCATCACAAGACCATATTAGAAATTTGTTTGATCCATAAAGATATACTCTACATCATCTCAAGATAAACCAAGTTTTTAACATAGAGATATACATACACACTTCATATATAGTAAACACTAGTTAGAGATCTACATACGTACAATAGAAACATCTCTCCAAGGCCAACAAATAACTATAGGAAGCAAGAAAGACAACTAAGCAAGCAAAAAGGTGATTTGACAAAGCTAGAGGAAATTCCTAGAACCGAATTGGTTCCAAGTTCCATCTACAGGTGCACCAGTGGTACCCCACTGGTCCACCGATCAGGACAGTTCCTGGAGCCAACGAGTCTCCAGCTAAATCATTAGTCGATGCTGATTGATTTCCAGTAAGCATCCCCTACGTTATTCTCCTAGTTGAAGTATACACTAGCATGTGGACACAAATTGTTGAACAACGGATCATTAACTCAATGATTTTAAGACTTAGGTTATCAAATATATAATTAATAGTAGCACTCAATTTTCACTAAACAACAGCTAGGGTTTTCAATAACAGCAATCATTCAAAGAAAATATAATCGGACTCAATAAAATAAACATGCACATAGATTTAGAGATAGATTGCGTGAGTTGTAACTCACCTTTTTTTTTCCTTAAATAGATTATCCAAACCCTTTTTAGCTTTGTGTTTAATTTCAGCAAACCCTAGGCAATTTCTCAACCAAAACAAAGAATAACAAGAATCAACGGCACATAAACTGAAATTAATTAGTTTAATTGACAGACTATGGATTGAAATCATTACCTTGATTTTCTACTAATTTCTTAGAATTTATTTGAAATTTAAAATCACCACTTTTGATTTAGTTTGTAAAGAGGAAAATAACCCTATTTCTTCTTTTTGAATTTTAACGTACAGGTTTAGGGAAAATGAGAAGGTGACTTCTCTTTATTTTTTTTAAATGGGCCTAACCCACTTAGAATATGGCACCTTAATTAATTATTACTAATAACTTCCTTAATCACAAACTTAAGAATTTAAACCATAGCCAATTGAACAATATGATTTCTTTAATTAATTTAACAATAAACAACATTTTCATTAAGAAAACTACTAATCCCAAATTCTTCCTTTATTTAAAATTAAGAGATTCTACTAATTAAATATTTTTATCCAAACTCTAGTTCCAAATATTTGTAAATAAAACTCTAAAATTATCATTACTCTAATATTCTAAAAATTTAGAATTCACCAAGATTAATTGATTTTCAATAATATTTTCAAGTGATTTGTAACACATTGATAAACACTAATATTTCTCAATTTAACAATGGTTTAGAATTAATCTTTCCAAAACAAGTTATCTTTTATAAAAGAATAAAATTTCCAAACCAATGATTTAAATTCTTCAAATTAAATCATTATTTAATTTATTTAATTAACCTAAAAATCCGGGTTGTTACATCGTATTTAAATATCTGAATTATTTAAGTATTTATACATTGAATTTAATGTGATTAAATATTATTTTGTATCCTTGTTAAACACTTTTAATTAATAACTAATGTTAGAAAACTTGTTTTTAAAATGCGTTTGTAAAAATATGTATTTTGAATAAATACTGAAATATGATTGGGAAATGTTTTATTAAAAATCAACATATGAACACCTTAACAAGTAATTAAATCTTCCATCGTCCTAAGCAAAAATTAATTAAAATAAGTGTAGATGTAAGGTACTAAAGGACCCCTAAATCAAGGCTTAAATCAAGGAGAGTGTGGTGTGTGTAAGGGTATGGTTTGCATGTACTAAGGCATGGAAGATGGAGGGGTTTAAGGGACTTTAGCCATTCATTCTCAAGGCTATAAATAAGTGGGCAAGGCCTCTTCATTTGTTCACCAATTCGCTTCTAAATCAATGTCTTTACTTCTTCCCCTCTTCTTCCTTTGCGCTGGGAGCATGAGAGGCAAATATGGCCTTAGGCATGAGCTATGAAGGAGGAGGGAGGCTATGGCCGTGAGCAATATGGTGGGGAGGATGGCTTGGGCTGTGAGCAAGGAGGGAGGTGGTGGTCTTGGACGTGTGGAAAGGAAGGAAAAAGGAGCTTAGGCCATGAGCTAACGGAAGGGGAAGAATGGTTTTGGTGCTTGTTTGAATGTTGGTAGGAAGATGATAGTGTTTGGTTTGAATAAATGTGAGTTATCTTAACTAGAATGAAAAACGATAGCTTGTTAATTTTCCTTGTATGAACTAGTTAATTTGCTTGCTATTATTAATAATAATAATAGACCCTAAGTAAGTAAAGTTATAAACCCTTATTTCATACTTAGAATAGCATATAAATTGTGTGGTTGTTGTGTTTTGGAAGGCCTTGATTTAAATATGGCTGAATGATGTTAAATATGGAATTGTTTGTATAGCGATAGTTGCTATAAACACACTTTAAATCCCTTAACTTTAACTTGTATAATTTAGTGATTTATGAACTTATCTTTGCATAATATAACTTGGTTGTTCACTACACTTCTAGAAGTGTCTTGGGTAGCGAATAATAAGTTTGGAAAGTTAGGAAATTAATTGAATGAAGCTAAGAAAGTTTGAAGTAAAAATAGTCCTTATATCGACACTTTTAAATTCCTTGTTTTTGGGAAATAACGTTTATTTTTGTGGAAACTTCCTTAGGAGCATCTTTACCATTTTAACAAGTAAATTTTATTTTATTCTTATTGTAAAAATTTTGAAGCATAAATCATTTGATAGCTAGTTGAACGAAGTGGCAAAAGTTATAGTGAAATAATCGTTATACGAGCACTTCAGAAAAATATATTGTTTTCGGAAATTTCTATAAAATAATTAAAAGTTATTCTTTGGGATTTTTCTTCATGGTTTTTAATTACCCAAAGTATATAAACTATTGTAAAATGAGTAGGTCAAAAAAATCATTTGTTAAAGCATAAAAAACTAGGTGCTAAGTTGTAGCAAAACATGTTAAAAACATGCAACATTTGTTTTAAACCCTTAATTATAATTAAATCTTTAAAAGCAAGTTTTATAGTTAATAATAAGTGTGAAATGGTTTTGGATTGTAGTAAACAATGTTTTAGTAACATTTGTTTTTAACCCTTATTATTAATTATACTTAGGAATATAATTAGATATTTAATAATGAATACTTTAAGGTTAAATATAAATGAATGTTTTTGGGTTATTGTGACAATGTTTTAAACAACACTTGTATTAAACCCTAAGTATAACTAAACATTTTAAAAGCAAGTTTAAAGAGGTATATTTTTACAGTATGAAATGATTTGGTTTTTTGTGACAATGTTTAAGCAACACTTGTCCTAAGCCCTTATAAATATAATTAAATCTTTAAAAGAATGTTTTAAATATAATAATTAAATGTGAAGTGTTTTGGGTTTGTAGTAAACAATGTTTTAGTAACATATTTTTTTAAATCCTTGAATTATATTTAAAGTGGAAAAAAATTATAAATATAATTAGATCTTTAATAATTGAATTTTAAAGATAATAACAAGTATTGAAATCTTTTATAAAAAGATAGAAAAGGATGTTTAATTTATAAAAGAGAAAGGGTTTATAGTAAAAATGTTTAGTAACATTTTTTTAACCTCTTTGATTATATTTTAAGTAAGGAAAATTTTGTTAAGTGGTTTGTGAATATACTTGTATCGTTAAGACAAGTATATGAATACTTTTTAAGTATTGAAAACAGTATAAGTGAGTAGTGAAATAGTAGAATACAAGTATATGTCATTTATAAAGAGAAACTAAATATATCCATATACACACAAGTATATAAAGGAAGTTTTAATTAATAAAGGAGTATTAATTAATCAAGGAAGTTTTAATTAATAAAGGATAATCAAGGAAGTTTTAATTAATGAATGAAGTGTTATTAGATAAAAAGGAGTTTTACTAATAAAAAAGGTTTTTATTTAATAAAGGACAAATTAATTATAAAGGGATTAAAAAACATTTAGATGACTTGATTGTGCTTTGTATGAATTGGTAGTGCTTGTATGTTTACTAGCTTATGGAGGGTATATGACACTTAGTTCCGTTATGTGATCATTCACATTATTGTTGAATAATACCAAATTCATCGACTCAGTCTTGGAGAGATCGAGATCGGTAAGTGTTCTACTTTTCAAAAACTAGTTTAAGACTAAGATATGGGTTCTATGTTTTGGAAGTGGAATGATGGAATCCATATGTGGTTCTGAAATCTGTTGAGATGATGGAATCCATATGGGATTCATTATTTGTTCGAGTATTGAAGAATCAAGTGAATGGTGCCGAACGTGACGGCGACATCGGAAAAATGACTAAAGACAGAGTAGGATGCATGATCCCGGGTTTAACTAACTCTTGGGGGTACATTAACTCCAGTATCTAGAGTATGCTTATCGATATGTTGTGTATAGGGAGTTGTTGATACTAGGTTCACATTGTTCACGAGAGCGTTTGGATGTTGGGCATGTTGTGTTTACCTAATGGTATATTTTATCTAGAGATATACGACGCTCAAAAGGTAGTTTCTGATCCTTGTCATAGGTGATCGATCTCAGTCTACTGAAGAGGTCTCTGTGGAAAATCTATTATGCGAACACGCCTTTATGATTTTGTTTGCATACCTATCAATATGCTGTTGAATGTAATCAATGTAACCATTTCTGCTATTTTATATAATTATATTCTACACCCTAGAAATTATTATAATATCGCTATATTTTCCTATGAAATGGTTTAGTTATTGCAAGGTAAAAAGCCATCCGTGTTTATTTGCGGCATGGTCTTATGAGATACCTTTATTTTTGAAAGGTTTTATAACACTAAATAATCCATATAACCTGAGTCTCTCACGCTGGTTTACTAGACTGATCCAGTTGTTATTTTCTTATAATACTCCAGTCAGTTCAGCATATATTTCCAAATTCCATTGATGTTCATTGGAGGTTTTGGAGAGGATCTGGATGATTGCCTACCGCAGTATTCTTACTTCCGTTACATTGCTTTATTTATTTTTATCAGCAATTTCAAGGACAAGCTGCTATAACTGTCCAGGCTGATGATACGTTAGTTTGCTCTGATTATTGTATCCATACAGTATTCCTTTGTAGATCTTTTTTAGATATTATATATTATCATTTAACATGTGAGATTCTAATGTTTTTGTTCTCCTCTTCTTGTTCGTTTTCTTTTCTTATTTTTCTTCTACCCTAACGTTCTGTCTTTCCAGCACTTAGGTGCTCGGTGCGTGAATACCGTGGATGTATTAGTGTCGACATTCGGGGGTCAAAAAGGCAATGGTTACAGTGCTTGCTGTAGAAATCTTTGAACTCGACGCTGTCAAATTGTTATCGAAAATAATTGTTTATGGAACCCTAAAACGAAAGATGATGTTTCTGAATACAAAGCTTATTACTTTCTTTATTGTGATCGTGGTTAATGGCTCTACCTTAGCCTATTTAGTGAAGTAATAATTGCGATGATGACGTATTTCACACCACCCTCTGATATTGGCAACACACCAATAATATCGATTCCCCAAACTGCAAAGGCCATGGACTGATGATTTGAGTAATCTCTATTGGTGGGGCTCTTGGAATCATAGTGATCTTTGCAACTTATCACACTTTATGGTGTAATTAGCCACATTTCGGTTAATAGTTGGCCAGAAATACCCGTAATGAAGGATCTTCTTCGCCAGGGTTTTCCCCCAGTGTGGTTGCCACAGGACCCTTCATGAACTTTCTTCAAGACTCGCTTACCCTCATCGTCGGCGGCACACCGAAGCATAGGGACTGAGAATTCTTTCCTGTAAGTACTCCTTCTTGCATGATGAATCTTGTAGCTTTACGAAGGAATTGACGCCATTTGTTCTTCCTGTATGGAAGGATTCCTCTTTGTAAATAGTCCTTAATCGGAGCCATTCATGACTCCCTCTCAAGTTTAGCCTCCAAGATCCAATCGACATCCATCTGGTCGATGCTCGAAGCTGACAGTACTTCCATCAAAACCAGGCCCATGAGCTGCACATCTCCAAAACAGGACAACTTAGCCAGCGAGTCGACTTTCAGATTCTCCTCTCTAGGAATATGCGTTATCGTGTAATATTCAATATCATTAAGCAGCTCAAGGGCTCGGTTTAGATAAGGAGCTAGCCTTGCTCCTTTCGTCTGATACTCTTTTTGCACTTGACACACTATCAGCTGGGAATCATATAAGATATGCAAATTCTTAATGCCTAGCTCTTTAGCAATCTTAAGTCCTATAATTAGGGCTTCATATTCTACATCATTGTTCGTTGAGGGAAAATCATGTTTCAGGGTATTACAAATCAGATGTTCTTTGGGAGTCACCAAAACAACTATAGCACCATAATATCGTTCATTAGATGCACCATCCATGTATATCATCCACTTGGCATTTTGCTCCCCGCTGCTCTCTGGAGTATTGTCTTGTGTAGTGTATCCAGCAATGAAATCCGCCAAAGCTAGATCCTGGATTGCTCTCCGAGGGTGATAGGTTATATCATACTGGCTCAATTCAATGTTCCATTTCAATAGCCTTTTGGAAGTCTCAGGTCGTTGGAAGACCCATCTTAAGGGCTGGTCGGTCAGAACATTGAAAGAATGAGTCTGAAAGTAGGGGTGAAGCTTCCTTGAAGTGATCAACAAGAAGTATGCGAGCTTCTCCAACTTCAGATAGTTTCTTTTTGCTCCTATCAGCCGCTTGCTGGTGTAGTACACCGGTCGTTGGATTTTGACTCCTCTCGTACAACTTGTTAGTTCCTAAGATGATGGTTTTGATGACAACAACCTTAGGACTTGTTATAAAATATAAATACTAATATTCTTGTCTAGATATATATGTATATGCAGGTACTGAAGAATGAAGACTGTACAGTACAGAGATTCAAGACTGATGAATTCAAGATTGAAGAAACTAAGACTGAAGATTCATGAGTATCAAGAGTTTAAGATTTCAAGGGTTCAAGAGTTCAAGATATCAAGATAAGTAATAGTGTCTAGATTTATGTTAAAGCTTCATAATAGCACTAAAATCTTTATTTGGATTTTAATAGTGGAATGGAATCCACCTTCTTGCTTTAATAGTGGGATGGAACCCACAACCTCTTTAGTGGGATGGAACCCATGACCTTCTCTAGTGGAATGGAATCCACGAAATTTTCAAAATGATTTATTTTAAATATTTTTCAAAAAACTTTTTAAAAGTCATTTCTCTCGGTTTAAATATTTTAACCTTAAACTATTTTTATCATCTTTTATATTTTGATTTCAAAATCATCTTTTGTTTCTAAACTATCTCCTGGTTTTAATATTGAAAGTTTTAAAATCTCAAAATATATTCTATACTTAGTTTTTAATATTACTTTTATATTATAGATTATATATTTTTAAGATTATGTTTTAAATCTCTTTTCTAAGTTTAAACTATATTCAAAATGGTTTATAAACTTCAGAAATTGTTTTGACAAGTTTTAGAATATAAATCATTTTTAAAGAAAAATCAATTTTCAAAATATACATGGGCATGTCAACATACCCCATCCCCCCATGTCGACATGGTGGCCGTTTATTTCAAAATTTAAATTTTCAAAAGAAGTGTCTATTCGTCATAACCTTCCGTGAATGGACACAACTATTTTTCTTCTATAAATACCTGATGTTTTGAACGAATTTTTACATAAGTTTTTCTTTATTTCTTCACTCCTTCTCAACAAAAAGATTCTCTTATATTTCAAATGCTTTAACAAAACTCTGCCGAAATCTTAAGTGAATCAAAATCGATCATCTCTAGTTTGATTCTTTGCCACTCTCTCTCAAAGATCTCAGTGCTATTCAGAGTTATAGGATCATTTGTAATCAAAGAAGCGTATGGAGTCTCTCTATCTATCAAAGTGATATTGGAAACGGTGTGATTGTGGCCTGTAAATCAATTGGGTGTGATTGTAGCTCGTAAATCAATTAGCTGATCTTGTAGCCTGGTTAAATCAAGACAGTTTTCCCTGAAATCAAAGACGGGAGGGTGTATCTCGTGGCCTTGAAATTGAGGTTGTAATATCGACATTATATTTGAAAAGAAATCTGCATAAGAAATTGTGTGGGACTGGATGTAGGGTAACTCCAAACCAATATAAAATTCTGGTGTGTTCTTTCCTTTTACTGCTTTTATTTACTATTTATATCTGTGTTTGATTCTGTGATTGTTTCTGTGTTTGTGAATTGCATCTGTTTGTGTTTAATTTCAAAAGATTTCAAAAATTCCATAAAATCCATTAAACATTATTCACCCCCCTCTAGTGTTAATCCAGCCTTAAGATCCGTAATCCGCATTCTAATATAACTGTGGCACTCAAAGTGTGCACCAACACTGCCAGATAAATAAACAAATCCTCATCATCCAGCGGCTTCGATAGAACAAGGGGTCTCTCTAAGTGATCCACCAGAGCCTGGAATGCGTCTATGCATTCTTGCATCCAAGCGAAATTTCTCTTCCCTTTCTTGATCACATCGAAGAAAGGGATGCATTTGTTAGTGGCTCTGAAGACGAATCGACTCAGAACGACAACCTTCCCATTCAAGCTTTGAACGTCTTTGATTGTCTCTGGGGCTTGGATGTTCCATAGTGCTTTAATCTTCTCCGGATTAGTTTCGATCTCACATAAGTTCACGATAATGCCTAAGGATTTCCCCGACCCAACGTCGAATGAGCATTTCAAAGGGTTAAGCTTTATCCCATACTTTCGGAGAACACTGGACATCTTCGCCAAATCATCGACGTGGTTCCCCAATCGTCATGACTTCATAAGCATATCGTCCACGTAAACTTCCATCGAGCATCGATCTGATCTTTAAACATTTTGTTGACCAACCTCTGGTAAGTCGCTCCGGCTTTCTTTAGTCAAAAAGGCATGACAAGGAAATAATAGAGTCCTAGATCAGTTATGAAGCTGGTGTGTTCCTGGTCTGAAATTTGCATTGGAATCTAGTTGTATCCAGAGTAGACATCCATGAACGAGAGCAATTCATGTCCGACGGTCGAGTCCACTAGCTGATCATCCTTGGGAGTGGGAAGCCATCTTTTGGGCATGCCTTATGCAGGTCAGAATAGTCGACGCATGTCCTCCACTTTTCATTCGACTTTTTCACCCAAACTAGATTTGAAACCCACTTCAGGTACAGGGCATCACAAGTGAAGCCATTATCTTTCAACATCTCCACTTCTTCTTTGAGTGCAGCAGATCTCTCTAGACCTAGGCTGCACCATTTCTGCTTCACAGAAATTCATTTCGGATTTATATTCAATACATGGCTTGCTATCTCTGATGATATTCCACACATATCTGAGTGAGTCCAGGCGAACACATCCAGGTTTGCTTAGAGAAAACCAGCCAACTCTTTCATCACCCTCGTGCCAAACTACGATCTGATATTTAGGACCTACGTAAGATCATCCTGGCTGACCGGGATGTTGATCGTTAGCTGGGCTGGTGCAGCCCTTTCCATCCTCCGGTTCTTTTCTCAGATCCATATCCTTATAGAACCGACCGTGTTACCCGAGCTAGGGCTCGGGCGGTGGTTGCTATGCGTCCATAGCCTTGATGCAGAGAGTTCTCTCTTCATCTTTTCCTTTCTCTCTTCGCCTTGCCTCTTTCAGCTCAACGACATAACATTCGCAGCCAAGCCCTTGATCTCCTTGAACAGTCCCCACACAGTTCTAGGTCGAGAATTTCATCGTTAAGCACCAAGAAGCGATAGCCGCTCTAAATTCAGCAAGGACTGGTCGACCCAAAAAAGCATTGTAATCTGAGTAAATATCCAACACAGTAATAGGCATGACCCTCACTCTCTTGCGATCGCCCTCTCCAAGTACCATCGGTAGATCCAT
Source organism: Allium fistulosum (assembly GCA_030737815.1). Lineage (NCBI taxonomy): Eukaryota > Viridiplantae > Streptophyta > Magnoliopsida > Asparagales > Amaryllidaceae > Allium > Allium fistulosum. Next base: position 1,181,720,670 of record CM060902.1, read on the forward strand.
ACATCCCACTGGCTCGGTAGCCATCCCGTTAAATCCCTAGATCTAAGATTTACACGGCTTTAAGTCCTTTGCCTCCAGAAGCATCTGGTTGTAGGTTCTCTTGAATAGAATGTTGATTAAACTCCTATAGTCAACCAAAACTTTACTCACAATAGTAGGGCCAATCATGGCCAAAATAATAGATGAATCCATAGTCGGTGCCATTACCCCATCAGCATCTCTATTACGAAAGACAATATCATCTGTCACACTCCCAAGCTGCTTGGTCAGAGCATCATCTTCGATGGCAAAATAGCTTTTATTCACTGCATGCCTTAAAGCACCAACATACCGCTCCATCTCGTTCTAACTCTTCTCAGCTGGATGCGGTCCATCAATTATGGTAATTATCACAAGACATTTCTGAAACTGCATGGGCTCATCAACACTAGGCCCGACTTGCCCTTGCTGGGGGTATGAAGTTCTTTACCCGCCATCATATGGGGTTCGTACAAACTGCTGTAGTTTCTTCTTACAGATTAGTTCCTCGATCACATTACGTAAATGCCTGCATGCATTGGTGTTGTGACCATGAGCTCGTGAAATCTGCAAAACTTGCCAGAGATCTTCTCCTTCTTAGTTGACTCCCTAGGAGCTAACGTCCTATATCGCTCTTTACCCTAAGTAGCTAGGTATATGTTTTCGATCGAATTGTTTAACAGAGTATAATTGTCAAACTTCGGGATTCTCGGACGCCTCCCTAAATACGACTTCTTATCTTTAGCTCTGTTATTGTTCTTACTCCATCCACCATCTTGGTTCTCTACATTCACATCACCTTTCCGGAACTCCCTCCGGATTATTTCATAGTGACATTACTCTGTATTGCCTCTACTGACTTTCTATCATTGGTCTTTCTGGTGGCAGCATTCGGCTCCTCTAAACGCAAGAATTGATTTGCCTTTCTATAAAATATATCCATCGTTGGTGGGGGTTTCATTTTCAACCACCTCCCGAAATCAATATGGGGATGGATCCCCCAATTAGTGTCATTAACACGATGTCCTCTCGAGCTTTGCTCACTTCCGTTGTTGCAGTATGAAATATGTGCAAGTAATCCTTCAGCGACTCTCCCACTCCCTGGAAGAGGTTGGAAAGTGACATAATATCCTTCGAATGGGTCATATGCATACAGAATTGTTCGATGAACTTTTGTGCCAATTGATCGAAAGATGATATGGATCTCAACGGCAGCCAGGTGAACCACATTATCGCTACTCCTTTTAGGAAAATAGGAAACAACGATATCATACAACATCAGTAGCTCTGGCAGAATCCATGTGCTAGTCGTACTTCATCAAGTGCTGCCTCAAATCTATTTTCCTGTTATATGATGGCATTGTCAGCATCACAAACCTCCTCAGGTACCCCTCGCGTAAGATATCTTTTGTGAGTTGATTTTAGTTCGGGGAGGAACCTCACTCATCATTAGTCTGATGCTGGCTCTCATTTACAAGTCTCCTGACCATTTTGATCAAATCCGACTCAAGTGGATCTACTAAACGACGGTAATCATGACTCGCCCCAAGATTTTGGCTCAGCAAATGCTTTTGGTTTGTTTCATGATACCTAGCCTCCTCTGACTCTGGGAGAATCATTCGTTAAGCAGTTTGATGACTTCTTCGAGGCGGATCCACAGCACCCACCTGATCTCCAACATTTTGATCGTCTATAGCACGTCCAGAAGTCAAACCAGCACCATCGCCCGGGAGTTGGCCACTTGTGCCCAAGTGGGATGGTTCGGTACTGATCCCTCTCATGGATCGGTACCGATCCATAGGCCCTGGCCGTGGCTCGGTTCCGCCTTTTGTTTCGATTTCCTGGCATCCTTTTGAACCGTCTTTTGCTTCCTATTCCTATGCTTTTGCTCCAACGATGAGGAACTATCAAATTCTGCACCATAAGGCATTATATCCCTCCTTCTCCTACGGCTGTTTGTCGGTTGATTCAACAAATCCAAGCTCCGCTTCATTTACTGATTCAGTTCATTGCGGCTTTCCTAGAGCTTGTCCTCGATTTGCTTCATCATACGGTTCATATCAACCATAGTAATCACATTTGTTGGGTTCTGACCTTCGTTAACGGTTGGCTATACAACCTCCTTGACATGTTGGGAACCAGCATTAACATTCTCAACATCATGCGAAGTGGTGGATCGATCCCTTTTAGGAGCCATGGTAGAAAGCACTTTTGTAGATTTTCTGAAAATCCAAGTAGTTAAAAATTCCAAAAATGAAGAAAACTGGATCTATCACTTGGATTTAGGCAATCTAATAATAGATGATGGATCCAAACAGACCGAGAATCGGTTCTCAGTGAAAGCACCAAAATGTGACACCAATACCCAAGAGATTATGTAGATAATGAAATTGAAGAAAATGTAAATTAAAATGAGAAAAAAAAAGAATAGCACACGTTTATAGTGGTTCGGCCAATCGTTGCCTACGTCCACTTGAGATTTTTATTGATGATATAGCTGTTTTACAAGTGCAGTTCTTATGGTTATGTACCACTCGATAGACAATTACAAGAAATGTGTAAAAATTTCTAGAGAGCTCCAAGATCCTCGAAATGATGCCCCACCATGCCTATTTATAGCCGTAGGTCGTCGAAAAATGCTCCAACACGTCCTCCTCCACATTCTTCTGGCAATTACTCAAGAAGAAACATAGCCATGTCAGCAGGCAGCTATGGATCGGTACTAATCCATGCCTATGAATCGGTACCGATCCAAAAGATCTTCTTATGATCTCTTTAGCCACCTTGGAATGAAGCGAAATATTGTTAGCTTTGTAATTCCAAATTTGTTTGTATAGCCATGAGATTGTTTCTTGGCCAATGAGATGAATCAGTGGAAGAGTAAACTTGTTGGTTTCGAGCTCTTAAACCATTCGATAGTAGACATTGGGCGATCGATACATGGAACTTGAAATGGGCTTCTGACATCAAGACTTAGCGATAGGAGGGAATTGGAACTATTCTGGATAGATCCTATGGATCGATACTGTTTCATGGGGATGGATCAATACCGATCCATCAACGTGATGGATCATGCTTTGGTGCTTTTGGAATGGTCTTGTCTTTGTCTTATGATCTTAGTTGTATTTAGTTTTTGGAATCTACGACTATCTCTCCAGGTTTCGACCTTGATAGCTTTCATGTTTAGTTCGTCAAGCCAGTCTAGGTATTGCTTGGTCAAAAGGCTGGATAATATTTTGAATTTGAACTATAAAACCTAATTTTTAGGTATTTTAAATTTTCAAATAAGTATTATATTTCAGACTTAATAAATAATTAAATTATAAATATATTATCATGGCCAAATATATATATATATATATATGTATGTATGTATGTATGTATATTAATATGTATTTATATAAACACTTACATGTTTACATATATTATTTCACCTGTGCGAGAACATACACTCCCCAATATTATATGATAGTGTAATATCTTTTGTTATGTGTACACACTTATTTCACGCTAGAGCATTTGATGTTCCTGATTATATAAATGAATATAATATTATAAATTTTTTTCAGAAAATATAATATTATATAATTAATATTATTTTTATTAATAATAATAGTTATAACAATCAAATTAATTTGAAACACATTATGAATATAACTTAATGCGAACAAATTATATTAATAACAACATAATAAAGATCTTGTGCAACTTTAGTAAAAGATATTTTTTTCCGAAAATTAACCCTTATACCAAGTTAAGTAACGCATGTAATTGAATATATTTACCCACCTTCGTGTAACTAGCTCAACAAGCAAAGGTTAAATGAATGACATATTAGGTTGTTTCAATGGGTCAATAGAGCACTGAACAGAACATCGAGGAATGAACGGAGCAACCAGAGGTTGATCACTGGCTTAATAGAGTTTAACAAGTTCCATGGTGGGGGTTCACCTCAATCAGCATAAGACTTAAGGTGGTAAAATACGTGTGGGGAGAAAGATAAAGTAGAAGAAGGAGAGTTTGCCTCAATTTATTTGTTTATTAATAATTCATATAATTATATGGAAAACTTAATCATTAATGATATAATTGCCGTCGTCACACTTACATTGAAGGATTTGTGACTTTTTCATTGTTAATTTTAAGGGTTAGGTTTACAATTCGAAAAATAACTATGAGTTTTATTTATTGATTAAGGGTAAAATATAAAGTCCCTTAAGAAATTCATAAATAAGTATTTTTTTTCTCAATGACTCAAAAATCAAACTAGTGAAATACAAGCTAAACCTAATCGTAGAAAGGACTCAATAGGAGTCCTGTTAAGGGTGCTTTCTTGACGAAGTGAAAGAAGTTGGAGAAACGAGTATTTTGGAAGTGTTGGAAATGAGAAAGTTCATTGAAAGAAGTATGTTTTTTTGGATGGGAAATGAGTATTGAAAGGAGATTGAGTATTTATTTGTTTTTTAATAATATATATCATTATTATATATATATATATATATATATTTTGTTTCAAGTAATTTTTAAACTAATGTTATTGATTGAATTCAAACTATTATTAAATTACAAATCAACGTGAAAATTGCAAAAAAAATGATACAATGAAAAAACTTAAAATAATGCATCATCTATATTTTTTTTTATTTTGTTTATAAAAGAATATCATGATAAATAATAATTATTCAAAATATTTTGCCATTATGGAAGGAGAGTCTAAGAGGGTGATAATCCCCTAGGTGGGATGCGAGGATAACGCTCTTATGGACGACTGTTATTAGTGGAATATTTTGTTTGTACAAAAATTATATTTACACGTTATAAATTTTTATAATTTTTAAAGATATTGATACATTAATAATATTATTATTTTATTTTTTACAAAATTATAATTGTTTGCTTTATTCTTCATCTTTCAAAAAAATAATTAATATTTTTTACAATACAAAAATATTAATAATCACTTCATTATATCGTTATATGCTGCTGTAAACATGAAGCAATAATAATTAGTAGACTAATTCTATTCACACATGTAATATCTTAACATACATTAGAAAATATAATAAACTAAAATACATCAAAAATTACTTTACATACACCATAACTTTTACAAAATTACCATTATTTACATCTTCTTCATGTTCCCACTTTAAACCTTAAAACTCATTTACATAAAACTATGGATTCCTAGAAATAAATTTAGTTAAAATTTAACAAAATAAACTTTAATTTTTAGAACTAATATTGTAAATTATTTAATTGTTTTTTTTTTTGAATATTCTTCGTTTCCTCAAAATCAGCTCTAATTATAGAAGAAAATTGTAACCACTTTTGGATTAAAGTATTTAGCTGTGAAAGTTGTATTAGTTGATATTTTGGTTTCGTGAACTTCATCAAATCGTAATTTAAACCAAATATCATTGATTTTAATGTTTAACTAGATGGGTTATAAGAATAAGACTAAAATTCCAACTAAAAAGAAAGGTAACTTGGTCATAGTTTTTCTTAGTGAAATAATGATGCATGTTAAAAGATTGTTGGTCTATGGATGAAATTAGCATAATTAGCATTGTACTACTGGAAACCAACAAAAGGAAATTTACCCTCTCCCCCTGGCAGAGACGTCCTTCAAATGCAGGAACAGTAAAAAATACAGGGAATGTACCTTGAAAAAACGTTGAGTTGTGGATAAAACCACTCAGTTCATAGCCTCCCGACCCTGAATAGATAAACCAATTTGTAACAGTGATTCGATAGCCGCCCTTCAAAAAATGAGCTCCGCGCTTCTCAATCCAATTCCAATTACCTTCAATCCCAAGAAAAAATTATCTTTATCCAATTTTAGAAGACGATCAATAATGTCAGCAATTAGTGCAAAGCAAGGAACTGGCCAGCTCGAATACAGGAAGCTAGGAGATTCTGAGCTTAACATTAGCGAAATTACCCTTGGAACTGTAATTACTTATAATTATCTCGCATTGATATTAATACATTTTCTTAAATTTGCTTTTCTACATGGTCAGTTTTGTGTTCCGATATTGACACGAGTTGAAAAAATATTGCTATGATTTAATTTCAATATTTTCATATTTAAATTTCCAGATGACATTTGGAGAACAAAATACAGAGAAAGAAGCACATGATATGCTTAGTTATTCGTTTGAAAATGGGATTAACATATTGGATACAGCAGAAGCAGTAAGTTTTTTGTTTTGTCTATCTTTTGGTATATTTTTGAAAAATTAAGTGAACCGGATATATCTGCTTCAAATTTTTTGAGAATTTGTCATTATAATCAAGAAATCAAGCAAATGGTCAATTTTAGGAGTCGGAAAAGTTACCAACTACCTGGTTCCCATCATACACCCTAAGATATTTATTGAAAATGATTGGAGATGTAAAAATATGTGTCAAGTAACTGGAGAGTGGAAAAGTATCGTCTTCTAAGGTGATTGGGGATAAACAATTCTGCAAGTTGGAATTAAATTTCAAAGCAAATCCATAATATTGCGAAATTAAGATTTGAGTAGATGGTTAAAATTTTGATCACTAAAGAGTGTCTAAGTTTTAAACTAGAAGATTCATGTGCATGCCCCTGAAACACAAAGTATAGAGCTAAGTGGAAGTTTTTCAATTTGTCTTCTTTTTGAGAAAAATTTTCATTTTGTTGTTGGTTCTATACACAACTCCCACCATCAAAAAGAAATTATTTTCTTTGCATGCCACCATCGTTTTTTTCAAAAGAACTAATGATCAGTGTTTTAAAAACGTGTGCCTCAAGGCGAGACTTTAGCAAAAAAGCCTCAAGGCGTTTTATCCACAAGGCGTACACCTCAGCTGTTTGAGGCATAAAAAACGCAAAAACATAAGCCTCGGCACCTCATGCTGATAAGGCTTAAGCTTTTTTAGCACAAAAAATACGTCTCTTTAATTGTTATGTATCTCATCCAAAACTCTACCTCATTCCAGTAAAAAAATAATTCAACAACCAACAAAGAGTGAAAATCAATTACACAAAATTGGAACCGAAATCAATTCCAAAACCGGAATCGATTTCAATTCCAAAACTTTATGTGGATTTAATTTTAAATGCTTATGGATGATTGTATTGTGTTTGAATTGCTTCGAACGTTTTATGTTTCTTATTTAATATTTGACATTTAATATTATTTTATATCAAATTTCATGATATGTTTTGCGTTTTTTTACCTGAGAAGCCTACGCCTAGGCCTGTCAACGGATATTTTCGGATACGGATAATGTCATGCATCCGTATTCGAAATCATATTTGGATATCGAATATCCGTATCCGCGGATACAGACAGATATCAGATAATTATCCTATCCGCTGACAATCGATAAATCAAGAATATAAATTGAAAATTTTGATTTAAAATGTTTTTTTTTCAATTCAACTGATGGTAAAAGTATGCAAAATCAACAATATGATGATAATAAACATTTTAAGAATTTAATATGCATTAAATGCATATAATATAAACTAGTAACTTAAAAAAACAATAAATACAGACAAGCACCATCGTCTCAGTGGTTAAGTGATTCGGCTTTGGTGCGAGAGGTCATAAGTTTGAAACTTGCGTTAGCGTGATTCGAATATTTATTGACATGTGATATATTGTCCCAGTGACATGTTGTATATAAAATACCATTTCAAAAAAAAAACAATAAATACATATATTTCGTTTTATTAATATACACATAAAATAACATATAATATTGACAAAAACTGGACGGGTAATTTTCAGATGCGGATACTTACGTATTCACATCTGTATTTGTTTTTTCGGATATCAGATATTTATCCACTTTTCGGATATAGATGCAGATGAATTTCAGATTTTTCGGATATCCATTGACAACCTTACTTACGTAACGTTTCAAGGCTCACGCCTCGCTTCACGGACTCTAAAACCCCTCACATATGTTTTCTCCCTTTAAAACAATGCAAACGACAACGTAATTAAATTTGCAGTTTTACTATGTCTAATCACCGCATTAGATATAAAAAAGATATTGAATGTCTGATTCCCGTCAATTTGTTGGAAATGCTGAAGCTACCCTTGGGTACAAGGTTGTTGCTAAAGTGTTCCTCTATGACTCTAGTCGAGATGTGGATGAAGGAATTTGACCTCAAAACAATATGGAAGAGTCCTAATGGCACAATATGAAATATTCTTGTTTGAACTGTACCCTGTACGACTGTAACAGGAGTCGCTTTAGGTTGAAAAAAGTAGCAAGTTAAATTAACAATTATGTCACACTTGAGGCTAGCAATATTTGGTCCTAAAAAAGTAGCAAGTTTAAGGTGAAGCCTTTAGGACCGGGTTAGTGACCAAAAACTAGTTTTGATATCTCTCAACGAGACCAGATTGAGATCAAACTACAAAGGTTTAAGTTATTACTATCACTAAACCAAATTTTGGTGTTTTGTGTTTCAAATAACCTTAATCATTTATGTTTTACAATCCAACGGTTTAGATTTTAAGAAAAAACAAAACTTTGGAGACTAAATTAGATATCAAATTTTGATTTTTATCATCTCTAAAAGAGAGACCAAAATAATAATAAATAAACAAGTATCAAAAGTTATCTTTACTGTAACCAAACTCAAGTGTTTTTATGTCTTAACCTTCAAAATAATCTCAACCATCCTTTCTTTATACATTTAATTGTTTTGTTTTAAAGCCTCTGACATGACCACTCTTGTTATAAATAATAATAACAGTAACGATAATAAAATAAAATAAAAACAAAACCTCTGACATGATCATATCAAAGACAAATTTTAGTTTTTTTAATCATCTTTTAAAACAGATTCATATTAAGACAAAAAATCATTTTGAGAATTTGTTTTTTCATACGAAATTTAATTATTTTTGTCTCAACTTTTGAAGTAATCTATAGCCATCCAATTCAATGGTTTATAGTGATATTTTATGTAATTGTTTGTAATTAAAAAAATTTGATTTTCTCTTAAAAAGATGATACATATTTTTATATCTTACCTGTTTTTATTTTTGAAAATTAATTGGTTTTCCCTTAAAAGGATAATACAAATTTCTTATTTTATCCTTGTCCATTTTCATTTTCTTCTTCTTCCTCATGAATTCTTATTCTCACTATCACATCTTCCAAAACCTTGTCAAAAACCTAAATCCAAAAATTTCAATTTTAATTTCACAAATAAAATAGAATTTGGCACATTGAAATAAGAATTTTTAGCACTTTGAATTCAGGTTTCTATGCTTCGAATTAGATGTTGGCAATTTGAACTAGGGATAAGATTACGTAGAGTTTAGAAAGAGGATAGGAATATAAGAAGATGAAAACGAAGATTGCTACCAGAGCAACACTTAAATAGGAAGCAAGGTAGTGGAGGGATTGAGGATTGAGTAGTGCTTGGAGTAGTGTTTGACTGGTTGATGGGATGAGTGTTTGAGGAGGGAAATAGTTAAGAGTAAGTTGATCCTCTATTCCTTGTTGAAATACCGACATATTGATTTGTTCTTCCCCTTATCCATCTTGTTACTTTTATTAGTTTTTCCTGCTCGTTCTTATGGATACTTATTGGGCACTTTGACATTGCATAAGTACCCTATAAAATGTATAATTGTACAAAATGATACTCAGTTTTAACTATTGATTGGATAGGTCGAGATTGCTCCAAAAGTTGAGACAACAACATTTAAAATTTCATAAGAAAAAAGTTCAAAATGATGATTAATTGTAATATGATTTCATATAAAATGATTATAAAAAATAAAAAAAAACCAAAATTCATTGTCTGATGCAGTCTCAGAGACTTAAATCCAAATCATCAGGTTTAAAAATCAGATTGTTTAATTATCTTAAATACCAAGACCGAAAAAGAAACTTAAATTTGGTTTCAAAATAATAATTGATACGTATTTATCAGTCTTAATTTGGTTTTATTTTAGAGATAACGAAACTAAATTTCAATTTTAATTTGGTCTCAAAGATCTTTTATCTAAACCATTGAATTATATAGTGTAGATACTTAAAATTATTTTAACAGTTGAGACATAAAAGATACCAAAATTAGTAATAGTAATTTAACGCTTGTAGTTTTGTCTTAGTTTGAAAGAGAACATGACTATATTTTGGTTGCTAGCTCAGTCTCATAAAGCTGCAACTTAAATCGTTAGATATTGCAGTGGCATAAAGCTTTTGAGATAAATATATGGTAATAGACCAATGTCAATTCATCATCGCCGTCGTCGTCATCCTTGCCTTTTTTCCAACCATTTGGGGTTAGCCATATGAATTCTCAATTTCCATTAAATTTAAAAAAAAAATCTTGAATCATATTTGACGCAGCGGATTAAACAAAACAAACTTCAATCGGTGAATGTAGTAATCGGTGGATTGGAAGATCCTGAAATGCCCGAATTCGTTGATCCGAATATACCGAATTCTAGCTATCCCGAACCTGTTGATCGCGCACGATACCGGGTCCAAAGATCTTCAATTCTTCGAGCGTTGATCTAGCGCACTAGATTCCGCGAATCGGCTTCTACAATCGTTGAATCGAGCGCACTCGATTAACCGAAAGAGGAGATAGGAGATTACACTCAACTACCAATTTAAATGAAAGCACACAGCAATCAAAAGAGAATTTTATTCAAAAATCAACAACCTTTACAAAATGACCATACACGCCTATTTATAAGCTACAACTCAACACTACAGAAACTTCAAAATATTACAAGTACTTAGGTCGGAAACGACCTACGACCTAACATGGCGCGACCTAAGAACAGACACGACTTAGTATAGGTCGGCAGCGACCTAACAGTTCAAATTACAGTGCAACCAACATACAAGACAAACATACGACTTAAGAACTATACAATCACACGACATATCATTTGTATTTATCAGCGACCTAAAGAAGCAACGGTCCAGATTAACTCGGCAGAGAAAAACAACGGCAACAGGCTTCCGCGACTTAAACATGCGCATCCCAGATCAGCGACCTAAAGAACTCAACGGTAGAGATTAACTCGCAGAAGATTAAACGGCATCCAGCTGTAGCGACTTAAAGATAAGACCTTGCGACTTAAGGATCATAACTTCGCGACCTAAGACCATAGCATCTTTACGCGACTTAAGAAAATCAATGGCAGAGATTAACTGTCAGAAGATTCAACGGTATCCAGAGCTTTGCGACCTAAAACAAAAGCGGTATCAGAAACTTCACGACCTAAGCCTTGCGACCTAACTCCTGACTCGTTAGGTCGTTCACGACCTAATACTTCACCAATTTGTTTTGCCTTTCCTCTGGGTGACTCGTTAGGTCGGTTTGACGACTTAACTAAGTCGTATCTCGTCATCGACTTATCATTTGTTGTTCTTGTAGCTTTAGGTCGTGACCCAGCACCTCCCTTAAGTCGTAGTTCAGCACTTCCCTTAAGTCGTAGCTCATTTCCTCCTAGTCTGTTAGGTCGTAACATGTGATCTTTGGAACTGGTAGGTCACATACGACCTAGAACTACAACTTTTAGTGACTCTTTACCAGAACCTAGTTCATTAGCCTCCTCCTTAGGTCGTACCCAACTTACCAACATGTTAGGTCGTACACGACCTATGACTTCTTTTTTCTGGGTTGCATCATCCTCCCCAGGTTGAGAAAAATTCGTCCTCGAATTTGTACTTTCTTCATCCATAACAAACTCTTCTCCATGATATGGAATGATATGCTTAACATTGAATACGTCCGACGTGTACACATCATCTGACAGCTTCAATTTATAAGCATTTTCATTGATTCGTTTCACAACTTCTACCGGACCAATCTTTCGTGCTTTCAATTTATTGTACGCACCTACTGGAAAACGATCTTTTGTTAACACTGCATAAACCATATCTCCTTCGTTAAACTCAACATTTCTTCGCTTCAAGTCTGCAGATCGTTTATATTTCTCATTTGCTTTCTCCAATCGTTCTTGAACGATTTTATGACATTCCGCTAACCCCTCAACAAAATCAGTAGCTTTCTTAACTGTCTTCTTTGATTGTGGCACTACCGTCAAATCCAACGGTCCCTTCGGTAAGCTCGAATAAACAATCTGGAATGGACTGAACCCAGTACTTCGATTCACAGCATGATTATGAGCAAATTCTGCTTGGCATAACTTCACATCCCAACTCTTCAGATTATCTTGAACAAGACACCTCAACAAATTTCCCAATGATCGATTAACCACCTCCGTTTGTCCATCAGTTTGCGGATGATAGGCACTACTAAATTTCAGCTTCGTTCCCACCATTTTCCACAAACTCAACCAAAAGTGACTCAAAAATCGAGTATCTCTATCCGACACAATAGATTCTGGCAATCCATGAAGTCGATAGATCTCCTTGAAAAACAATTGAGCAACATGAACAGCATCCGCCGTCTTCTTACAAGCAATAAAATGTGCCATCTTCGAAAATCTGTCCACCACCACATATATGGAATCGTTACCACGCTGTGTCCTCGGTAATCCCAACACGAAGTCCATACTCACATCGACCCATGGTTTAATTGGTACCGGTAACGGCATATATAAACCAGCATTAGTCGCAGTTCCTTTCGAACTTGACAGATATGACATCTCTCAACAAACCTCTCTACTTCTTTTCTCATTGATGGCCAAAAGTAGGACTGTGAAATCAACTGTAAGGTACGGTCTCTCCCAACATGTCCCTCTTCGTGTAACTCCTTGATAATCTTCATTCTCAGACTACCCTCCGGTATGCACAATCGACTTCCTTTAAAAAGAAAACCATCTACCATCATAAACTCATCAGTCTCCCCCTCCTTGACTTTATCCACAAGCTTTGCAAAGTAAGGATCTTCGACAAATAGTTCCGGCAACATTTCAAACCCCGTCACTTCAACCTTCATTGTAGTCATCAAATGATTTCTCCTACTCAAAGCATCAGCCACTCGATTCGTCACCCCTGACTTGTGTTTAACAACGAAAGTAAACTGTTGCAGATATGCAATCCACGATGCATGTCTCGTTGAAATCTTGTCTTGCCCTTGCAAATGCTTCAATGCTTCATGATCAGTATACAGAACAAACTCCTTCTGAAATAGATAGTGTCTCCAGTGTTTAATAGATTGTACAACAGCATAGAACTCCACATCATATGTACTGTATCGCATCTTCGCTCCTGACAACTTCTCACTGAAATATGCAATAGGACGCCCCTTCTGACTCAACACCCCTCCAATCCCAACCTTGGATGCATCAGTATGTAGTTCAAACACTAACTGAAAATCAGGTAGCACTAGAATTGGTGCAGAGGTCAAAAGATTTTTGATCCGTTCAAAAGCAACATCAGCTTCCTCCGTCCATGCAAACTGTTTACCCTTCATGCAATCAGTCACAGGCGCCATCACACTACTAAAGTGTGGAATAAACCGTCGATAAAATGAAGCCAACCCATGAAAACTACGAGCTTTCGTTATCGTCTTGGGCTGCGGCCAATCTCTGATAGCTTTAACTTTACTTTGGTCAACCTGGATACCTTCTTCCGACACAACATACCCCAGAAACAACACACTATGCGTCATGAACACGCATTTCTTCGTTGCAGCATAAAATTGTTCTTGTCGTAATACCATCAGCACTTCTCTAAGATGATTCAAATGTTCCTCTGGACTCCCACTGTAAATCAGAATATCATCAAAATACACCACCACAAACTTCCCAATGAATGGTCTAAAAATTTGATTCATCACCCTCATGAAAGTACTCGGTGCATTGGATAAACCAAATGGCATGACCAACCATTCGTATAGACCCTCCCTGGTTTTAAAAGCAGTTTTCCACTCATCGCCTGGTCTGATACGAATTTGATGATATCCGCTCTTCAAATCAATCTTTGAAAAGATAGTAGCTCTGCTTATTTGATCCAACAAGTCATCCAACCTCGGCATTGGAAATCTATATCTCACAGTAATCTTATTCAATGATCGGCTGTCAGTGCACATCCTCCACGTCCCATCCTTCTTGGGTACCAATAAAGCTGGTACAGCACAAAGACTTAAACTCTCCTGCACACGCCCATGTTCAAGCAATTCCTCTACCTGCCTTTTCAATTCTTCATGTTCCTTCGGACTCATTCGATAATGTGGTCTGTGTGGTAACACAGCACCTGGAACAAGATCTATCTGATGTTGAATATCCCTCAACGATGGCAACTCCGTTGGTAACTCCTCTGGAAATACATCGTCAAATTCTTTCAAAACTGGTTTAACTTCTTCTGGAATTTCAACTTCTTCACGGCTCTCTCGCCCAATTAACAAAAACACTTCAGGTTCCTCCTCTACTTCCTTCACAAACTCTTTCAACGATAACAAAGTTTTGAGTTCTTCAATCTCCTTCAACTTGTTTTCCTCCTGTTGTCTCTTCTTTGGAACTAGAGTAATCTTTGTACCTTCGAACATGAAACTGTAACTGTTGGTCCGTCTGTCATGCTGTACAGCTCGATCATACTGCCACGGTCTCCCCAGCAACAAATGACAAACGTCCATATCTACGACATCACACCAGATTTCATCCTTGTATTTCTTCCCAATGGAAAACTTCACACGAGCCCTTTGTCCAAACTTCACCTCCCCGCCTTTCCTTAACCAAGCTAGCTTGTACGGTTTCGGATGTTTCTCAGTCTTCAAAGCCAACTTCCTCACAGCTTCTGACGAAATTATATTATCACAGCTTCCAGCATCAATAACAAATTTGCAAACTTTCCCCAGAATGGTACATGTTGACTGAAAAATATTGCTCCTCAACCAACTACAATCCTCATCTTGCTTTGGCGTTAAACAGGACCTCTTCATCATGAGATTATAACCTTCGTCTCCCGACACTTCTTCTTCCTCCTCATCAGGTGGTGAATTGGAACATTCAGCTTCTTCATCCTCATCCTCAACTTCTGCAATCATGGTTCTCTTCTTTGGTTTTGGACACTCACTGCTTTTATGACCCAATTCCTGACAATTGTAACATTTGAAACCGTTGTTAACCTTTGTCTTCTCAGCCTCCTTCACCACTGGTCTACTGATAGGTTTAGAAATATTAGAACTTCCTCCAACACCCTTCGCTTAATTGTTAGAATTAGTAAACACACCACTTCCTCGTCGTCCCTGTTTCTCCCAAGCCAACGCTTTCTGATGTGCTTTCGCTACAGATCTTGGATCGAACATATTAACCATATCCTGAATCTGCATTCTCAATCCCCCAATGAACCTAGATGTCAACTGCTCTTCCGTTTCCATAATATAATTCCTTGCAATAAGTTGATAGAATTCATCAGCATAGTCATTCACAGATTTCGTCCCTTGTCTCAAGTTTTGCAAACGTTGATACATCAAAGATTGATAATTGTAAGGTAAGAACGTTGCTTTCATCAATTTCTTCATCTTCTCCCAAGATTCAACTTTTGACTTTCCCATCCGATCACGTGTAAGTTTGGTATGCTGCCACCATGCCAAAGCTCTACCCCTCAGCCTCGTAGCAACCAACTTCACTCTACGATGTTCTGGAACATCTTTGAAGTCAAAAATCTCCTCAACATTAGCTACCCAATCTAGAAACTCCTCTGCTTGCATACCACCTTTGAATTCAGGAATTTCAGTCTTCATCCCCGACTCCCACTTGTGATCATACTCAGAGTGATTTCTTCCTTGTCCTCGTCCTTGTCCTTGAACACTACCACCATCATACTCCTCTTCAAAATCAGATGTATATCGTTGTCTATCTCGTCCACCCACATCTCTACTACCTTCACGCCTACCACCATCATCCCTTCTATCTACATTCCTCCGTTCTCGATCATTCACGTTCCTCCCACGCCCTTGATCATTTTCAACACTTCTGTCTCGATTGGAATGTGGCGAGACTCTACTACCCCCATGGTTAGATTCTGGTGAAACCCTTCTCCGATTTTGATTCATTTCCGTCATAAGCTTCTCTAACCGGCCAATTCCTTCGTTAAGCTTTTCACTAAAATTTTCATTGATTCTTTGCTCCATCTCATCAGCTTCTTCTCTTCGATACAAAGCTTCTACGTTTTGGTGACGATTAGCTCTCCTTGGCGGCATACTTGAAAATTTCCAAACACTTCAACACTTCAAAATTCAAACATTTTTTGGACTTTGATCTAAAATGAAACGGATCGAAAACTTCCACTTTGTAGCAAATCGCGATGAACACGATGGACAAAGTTTCGGCTTCCAATACAAATTCGATCAAACAACTTCGAACAATGATGAACACTTCTTACTCTCGGCCGTGATAAGCAAATTCGAATCTTCACTTCAAGCTCGGCAACTCTCTTCAACTTCTAAATGAATAGGCTCCAAGTCTCGATCTAGCTATGATTGGCTAGAACAAGCTCTGATACCAAAACTGACGCAGCGGATTAAACAAAACAAACTTCAATCGGTGAATGTAGTAATCGGTGGATTGGAAGATCCTGAAATGCTCGAATTCGTTGATCCGAAGATACCGAATTCTAGCTATCCCGAACCTGTTGATCGCGCACGATACCGGGTCCAAAGATCTTCAATTCTTCGAGCGTTGATCTAGCACACTAGATTCCGCGAATCGGCTTCTACAATCGTTGAATCGAGCGCACTCGATTAACCGAAAGAAGAGATAAGAGATTACACTCAACTACCAATTTAAATGAAAGCACACAGCAATCAAAAGAGAATTTTATTCAAAAATCAACAACCTTTACAAAATGACCATACACGCCTATTTATAGGCTACAACTCAACACTACAGAAACTTCAAAATATTACAAGTACTTAGGTCGGAAACGACCTACGACCTAACATGGCGCGACCTAAGAGCAGACACGACTTAGTATAGGTCGGCAGCGACCTAA
Source organism: Allium fistulosum (assembly GCA_030737815.1). Lineage (NCBI taxonomy): Eukaryota > Viridiplantae > Streptophyta > Magnoliopsida > Asparagales > Amaryllidaceae > Allium > Allium fistulosum. The sequence continues at coordinate 1,181,737,617 of CM060902.1, forward strand.
CAGTTCAAATTACAGTGCAACCAACATACAAGACAAACATACGACTTAAGAACTATACAATCACACGACATATCATTTGTATCTATCAGCGACCTAAAGAAGCAACGGTCCAGATTAACTCGGTAGAGAAAAACAACGGCAACAGGCTTCCGCGACTTAAACATGCGCATCCCAGATCAGCGACCTAAAGAACTCAACGGTAGAGATTAACTCGTAGAAGATTAAACGGCATCCAGCTGTAGCGACTTAAAGATAAGACCTTGCGACTTAAGGATCATAACTTCGCGACCTAAGACCATGGCATCTTTACGCGACTTAAGAAAATCAATGGCAGAAATTAACTCGTCAGAAGATTCAACGGTATCCAGAGCTTTGCGACCTAAAACAAAAGCGGTATCAGAAACTTCACGACCTAAGCCTTGCGACCTAACTCCTGACTCGTTAGGTCGTTCACGACCTAATACTTCACCAATTTGTTTTGCCTTTCCTCTGGGTGACTCGTTAGGTCGGTTTGACGACTTAACTAAGTCGTATCTCGTCATCGACTTATCATTTGTTGTTCTTGTAGCTTTAGGTCGTGACCCAGCACCTCCCTTAAGTCGTAGTTCAGCACTTCCCTTAAGTCGTAGCTCATTTCCTCCTAGTCTGTTAGGTCGTAACATGTGATCTTTGGAACTGGTAGGTCACATACGACCTAGAACTACAACTTTTAGTGACTCTTTACCAGAACCTAGTTCATTAGCCTCCTCCTTAGGTCGTACCCAACTTACCAACATGTTAGGTCGTACACGACCTATGACTTCTTTTTTCTGGGTTGCATCATCCTCCCCAGGTTGAGAAAAATTCGTCCTCGAATTTGTACTTTCTTCATCCATAACAAACTCTTCTCCATGATATGGAATGATATGCTTAACATTGAATACGTCCGACGTGTACACATCATCTGACAGCTTCAATTTATAAGCATTTTCATTGATTCGTTTCACAACTTCTACCGGACCAATCTTTCGTGCTTTCAATTTATTGTACGCACCTACTGGAAAACGATCTTTTGTTAACACTGCATAAACCATATCTCCTTCGTTAAACTCAACATTTCTTCGCTTCAAGTCTGCAGATCGTTTATATTTCTCATTTGCTTTCTCCAATCGTTCTTGAACGATTTTATGACATTCCGCTAACCCCTCAACAAAATCAGTAGCTTTCTTAACTGTCTTCTTTGATTGTGGCACTACCGTCAAATCCAACGGTCCCTTCGGTAAGCTCGAATAAACAATCTGGAATGGACTGAACCCAGTACTTCGATTCACAGCATGATTATGAGCAAATTCTGCTTGGCATAACTTCACATCCCAACTCTTCAGATTATCTTGAACAAGACACCTCAACAAATTTCCCAATGATCGATTAACCACCTCCGTTTGTCCATCAGTTTGCGGATGATAGGCACTACTAAATTTCAGCTTCGTTCCCACCATTTTCCACAAACTCAACCAAAAGTGACTCAAAAATCGAGTATCTCTATCCGACACAATAGATTCTGGCAATCCATGAAGTCGATAGATCTCCTTGAAAAACAATTGAGCAACATGAACAGCATCCGCCGTCTTCTTACAAGCAATAAAATGTGCCATCTTCGAAAATCTGTCCACCACCACATATATGGAATCGTTACCACGCTGTGTCCTCGGTAATCCCAACACGAAGTCCATACTCACATCGACCCATGGTTTAATTGGTACCGGTAACGGCATATATAAACCAGCATTAGTCGCAGTTCCTTTCGAAACTTGACAGATATGACATCTCTCAACAAACCTCTCTACTTCTTTTCTCATTGATGGCCAAAAGTAGGACTGTGAAATCAACTGTAAGGTACGGTCTCTCCCAACATGTCCCTCTTCGTGTAACTCCTTGATAATCTTCATTCTCAGACTACCCTCCGGTATGCACAATCGACTTCCTTTAAAAAGAAAACCATCTACCATCATAAACTCATCAGTCTCTCCCTCCTTGACTTTATCCACAAGCTTTGCAAAGTAAGGATCTTCGACAAATAGTTCCGGCAACATTTCAAACCCCGTCACTTCAACCTTCATTGTAGTCATCAAATGATTTCTCCTACTCAAAGCATCAGCCACTCGATTCGTCACCCCTGACTTGTGTTTAACAACGAAAGTAAACTGTTGCAGATATGCAATCCACGATGCATGTCTCGCTGAAATCTTGTCTTGCCCTTGCAAATGCTTCAATGCTTCATGATCAGTATACAGAACAAACTCCTTCTGAAATAGATAGTGTCTCTAGTGTTTAATAGATTGTACAACAGCATAGAACTCCACATCATATGTACTGTATCGCATCTTCGCTCCTGACAACTTCTCACTGAAATATGCAATAGGACGCCCCTTCTGACTCAACACCCCTCCAATCCCAACCTTGGATGCATCAGTATGTAGTTCAAACACTAACTGAAAATCAGGTAGCACTAGAATTGGTGCAGAGGTCAAAATATTTTTGATCCGTTCAAAAGCAACCCCGGCTTCCTCCGTCCATGCAAACTGTTTACCCTTCATGCAATCAGTCACAAGCGCCATCACACTACTAAAGTGTGGAATAAACCGTCGATAAAATGAAGCCAACCCATGAAAACTACGAGCTTCCGTTATCGTCTTGGGCTGCGGCCAATCTCTGATAGCTTCAACTTTACTTTGGTCAACCTGGATACCTTCTTCCGACACAACATACCCCAGAAACAACACACTATGCGTCATGAACACGCATTTCTTCGTTGCAGCATAAAATTGTTCTTGTCGTAATACCATCAGCACTTCTCTAAGATGATTCAAATGTTCCTCTGGACTCCCACTGTAAATCAGAATATCATCAAAATACACCACCACAAACTTCCCAATGAATGGTCTAAAAATTTGATTCATCACCCTCATGAAAGTACTCGGTGCATTGGATAAACCCTGGCATGACCAACCATTCGTATAGACCCTCCCTGGTTTTAAAAGCAGTTTTCCACTCATCGCCTGGTCTGATACGAATTTGATGATATCCGCTCTTTAAATCAATCTTTGAAAAGATAGTAGCTCCGCTTATTTGATCCAACAAGTCATCCAACCTCGGCATTGGAAATCTATATCTCACAGTAATCTTATTCAATGCTCGGCTGTCAGTGCACATCCTCCACGTCCCATCCTTCTTGGGTACCAATAAAGCTGGTACAACACAAGGACTTAAACTCTTCTGCACACGCCCCTGTTCAAGCAATTCCTCTACCTGCCTTCTCAATTCTTCATGTTCCTTCGGACTCATTCGATAATGTGGTCTGTGTGGTAACACAGCACCTGGAACAAGATCTATCTGATGTTGAATATCCCTCAACGGTGGCAACTCCGTTGGTAACTCCTCTGGAAATACATCGTCAAATTCTTTCAAAACTGGTTTAACTTCTTCTGGAATTTCAACTTCTTCACGGCTCTCTCGCCCAATTAACAAAAACACTTCAGGTTCCTCCTCTACTTCCTTCACAAACTCTTTCAACGATAACAAAGTTTTGAGTTCTTCAATCTCCTCCAACTTGTTTTCCTCCTGTTGTCTCTTCTTTGGAACTAGAGTAATCTTTGTACCTTCGAACATGAAACTGTAACTGTTGGTCCGTCCGTTATGCTGTACAGCTCGATCATATTGTCACGGTCTCCCCAGCAACAAATGACAAACGTCCATATCTACGACATCACACCAGATTTCATCCTTGTATTTCTTCCCAATGGAAAACTTCACACGAGCCCTTTGTCCAACCTTCACCTCCCCGCCTTTCCTTAACCAAGCTAGCTTGTACGGTTTCGGATGTTTCTCAGTCTTCAAAGCCAACTTCCTCACAGCTTCTGACGAAATTATATTATCACAGCTTCCAGCATCAATAACAAATTTGCAAACTTTCCCCAGAATGGTACATGTTGACTGAAAAATATTGCTCCTCAACCAACTACAATCCTCCTCTTGCTTTGGCGTTAAACATGACCTCTTCATCATGAGATTATAACCTTCGTCTCCCGACACTTCTTCTTCCTCCTCATCAGGTGGTGAATTGGAACATTTAGCTTCTTCATCCTCATCCTCAACTTCTGCAATCATGGTTCTCTTCTTTGGTTTTGGACACTCACTGCTTTTATGACCCAATTCCTGACAATTGTAACATTTGAAACCGTTGTTAACCTTTGTCTTCTCAGCCTCCTTCAGCACTGGTCTACTGATAGGTTTAGAAACATTAGAACTTCCTCCAACACCCTTCGCTTGATTGTTAGAATTAGTAAACACACCACTTCCTCGTCGTCCCTGTTTCTCCCAAGCCAACGCTTTCTGATGTGCTTCCTCTACAGATCTTGGATCGAACATATTAACCATATCCTGAATCTGCATTCTCAATCCCCCAATGAACCTAGATGTCAACTGCTCTTCCGTTTCCATAATATCATTCCTTGCAATAAGTTGATAGAATTCATCAGCATAGTCATTCACAGATTTCGTCCCTTATCTCAAGTTTTGCAAACGTTGATACATCAAAGATTGATAATTGTAAGGTAAGAACGTTGCTTTCATCAATTTCTTCATCTTCTCCCAAGATTCAACTTTTGACTTTCCCATCCGATCACGTGTAAGTTTGGTATGCTGCCACCATGCCAAAGCTCTACCCCTCAGCCTCGTAGCAACCAACTTCACTCTACGATGTTCTGGAACATCTTTGAAGTCAAAAATCTCCTCAACATTAGCTACCCAATCTAGAAACTCCTCTGCTTGCATACCACCTTTGAATTCAGGAATTTCAGTCTTCATCCCCGACTCCCACTTGTGATCATACTCAGAGTGATTTCTTCCTTGTCCTCGTCCTTGTCCTTGAACACTACCACCATCATACTCCTCTTCAAAATCAGATGTATATCGTTGTCTATCTCGTCCACCCACATCTCTACTACCTTCACGCCTACCACCATCATCCCTTCTATCTACATTCCTCCGTTCTCGATCATTCACGTTCCTCCCACGCCCTTGATCATTTTCAACACTTCTGTCTCGATTGGAATGTGGCGAGACTCTACTACCCCCATGGTTAGATTCTGGTGAAACCCTTCTCCGATTTTGATTCATTTCCGTCATAAGCTTCTCTAACCGGCCAATTCCTTCGTTAAGCTTTTCACTAAAATTTTCATTGATTCTTTGCTCCATCTCATCAGCTTCTTCTCTTCGATACAAAGCTTCTACGTTTTGGTGACGATTAGCTCTCCTTGGCGGCATACTTGAAAATTTCCAAACACTTCAACACTTCAAAATTCAAACACTTTTCGGACTTTGATCTAAAATGAAACGGATCGAAAACTTCCACTTTGTAGCAAATCGTGATGAACACGATGGACAAAGTTTCGGCTTCCAATACAAATTCGATCAAACAACTTCGAACAATGATGAACACTTCTTACTCTCGGCCGTGATAAGCAAATTCGAATCTTCACTTCAAGCTCGGCAACTCTCTTCAACTTCTAAATGAATAGGCTCCAAGTCTCGATCTAGCTATGATTGGCTAGAACAAGCTCTGATACCAAAACTGACGCAGCGGATTAAACAAAACAAACTTCAATCGGTGAATGTAGTAATCGGTGGATTGGAAGATCCTGAAATGCCCGAATTCGTTGATCCGAAGATACCGAATTCTAGCTATCCCGAACCTGTTGATCGCGCACGATACCGGGTCCAAAGATCTTCAATTCTTCGAGCGTTAATCTAGCGCACTAGATTCCGCGAATCGGCTTCTACAATTGTTGAATCGAGCGCACTCGATTAACCGAAAGAGGAGATAGGAGATTACACTCAACTACCAATTTAAATGAAAGCACACAGCAATCAAAAGAGAATTTTATTCAAAAATCAACAACCTTTACAAAATGACCATACACGCCTATTTATAGGCTACAACTCAACACTACAGAAACTTCAAAATATTACAAGTACTTAGGTCGGAAACGACCTACGACCTAACATGGCGCGACCTAAGAACAGACACGACTTAGTATAGGTCGGCAGCGACCTAACAGTTCAAATTACAGTGCAACCAACATACAAGACAAACATACGACTTAAGAACTATACAATCACACGACATATCATTTGTATCTATCAGCGACCTAAAGAAGCAACGGTCCAGATTAACTCGGCAGAGAAAAACAACGGCAACAGGCTTCCGCGACTTAAACATGCGCATCCCAGATCAGCGACCTAAAGAACTCAACGGTAGAGATTAACTCGCAGAAGATTAAACGGCATCCAGCTGTAGCGACTTAAAGATAAGACCTTGCGACTTAAGGATCATAACTTCGCGACCTAAGACCATAGCATCTTTACGCGACTTAAGAAAATCAATGGCAGAGATTAACTCGTCAGAAGATTCAACGGTATCCAGAGCTTTGCGACCTAAAACAAAAGCGGTATCAGAAACTTCACGACCTAAGCCTTGCGACCTAACTCCTAACTCGTTAGGTCGTTCACGACCTAATACTTCACCAATTTGTTTTGCCTTTCCTCTGGGTGACTCGTTAGGTCGGTTTGACGACTTAACTAAGTCGTATCTCGTCATCGACTTATCATTTGTTGTTCTTGTAGCTTTAGGTCGTGACCCAGCACCTCCCTTAGGTCGTAGCTCAGCACTTCCCTTAAGTCGTAGCTCATTTCCTCCTAGTCTGTTAGGTCGTAACATATGATCTTTGGAACTGGTAGGTCACATACGACCTAGAACTACAACTTTTAGTGACTCTTTACCAGAACCTAGTTCATTAGCCTCCTCCTTAGGTCGTACCCAACTTACCAACATGTTAGGTCGTACACGACCTATGACTTCTTTTTTCTGGGTTGCATCAATATTACTAGTTAGACTTAGGAATTTTAGATCACTTTTTATAAATATAGCTCGGAAATGGATGAGTTAAATCCTCGATGGTCAAAAATGTACGGTTAGTCCTCATATTTCTTAAAGCTCGGTTGGTGTTTCTCAATATGACATGTCCAGAATATTACACATCATACTGGTTGCTGTAGAACCACAATTGTCTGTACAATCATACTTTTTAACCTTTTAACCCTGCCATTCTTATGTTAGGTTAATGTCACATCCGTGCTAATAAGTGAATGAACATAATAAATATTATGGTCTACGTTTAATATTATTCCAATCAGCTTAAGTTCAACACCATTTGAAGGTCTTGCCACAATTTCAAGTTGATGTGAAATAACTTAAAAATGAACATTACATAAATATATTAACCAAAAAACTAGTAAATTAAATGTATAAGGTATGCACAATATTACTTAACTTTGAACTTGAATGTGTAGGAAAAAGATAATTCGTGTACAAAGGTATAATCCAGACTCGTTTGTGGTCGCCACAATAGTCAGACGCCTGTATGTAATTACAATCATCATGTGACAAAAAAAATGGAATATATTCAATTTCAATGTACATAACATTCTAGTATATTGTTTGCAATCAGTTGACGAAGCAAAGTGTCAACGTATGGTAATTCTATTTTTTACAAAGCGTTCAAAATTATTTTCACGCCGGCAATAATTATCATTATCATACTGTACTTCTATTTTTGTTTATTCACAATTTATTGTTCAGTTACGTACCAAAATAATATCAAATTATTACAGGTTATTTTTAGCTAATTTGTACCGTTTATTTCAACAATATTTGCAGATTTTTTTTCTTCGGTTTATGCTTTCCTTCAGCATATATTTTATTATTTCTCTCATTGTTCAATATATCTCCATCGAAGTAGCATTAGTCGAATAATCGGTGCAATAATTTTTTGGCAAACTCTACAAATATGCATTTGGTTATATGTTCGTAATTTACCACAATCAATCTAGAATTAATACTGTGATATTAGAACCTAATATAAATAATTAAACTACATACTACCAACTATTGTAAAAAGTAACCGTAACAAAATAGTAGGTTATGATTACAATCTTACCTTTTACTTGGAAAATGTGGTTTTATATAGTATTTCTGTAACGATTCTGTATAAAATTTGAATTCTAGATTATGGCTGTCAATGGATACCCGAAAAATCCGAAATCCGTCCGCATCCGCATCCAAAGCAGATAAATATCTGATATCCGAAAAAAACGGATGCGGATACTAGGACATCCGCATCCGAAAATTATCCATCCGGTTTTTATCAAAATTATAGTTCAAATTATGTGTCTTTTAGTGCAATGAAAAATATTCGTTTATTATTTTATTAAGGTAGTAGTTTATATTATATGAATTTAATGCTTATTAACCGCTTGAAGCTATTTATTATCAGATATCCGAAAATGATTTCGGATGCGGATGCAGATATGACACTATCCGCATCCGAAAACATCCGTTGACAGGCCTATTCTAGATGATACGAAGAATTTTGAATAAGAAACTTAAGTAGAGTGGTAAAAGAAGTTGACTGTAAGAGATGAAAGATACTGCAAATTGTAAATGTAGAATTGCGTATTAGCAGGATACCATACATCATCATATAAAATCAGACAACTTGTACTGCAAATGTCGGTTGCTTAACATTGTAAAAGAAGAAGATTGTAATTTGTAAAAGAAGTAGTTTGTAGTTTGTAAGAGATGAAAGCTACTGCAAATTGTAAATATAGAATTATCATACCTCGTCGTATAAAATGAGGCAATTTGTGTTACAAGTGTCAGTTGCTTAGCATTGCAGTTTGAGAATTTGTTTTTCTTCTCCCTGAAATGTGTACTAACACATTCTGGATACATACATTTTATATAATGTTTGTGTAGGACATACATTATATTTTCAGAAAGCACCATCCTTTGAAATTAAACGAAAATATATAATAAAATGAGCTGACTTGATCTGTAATTGAGTTAGCATAAATGATTAATTGTTCGCCGACGTGGCAGAAAATGCTTATTTTCGTTAAAGGTTTCAAAAGAGGCTTTTAGTGAAAACTGAATGTATTCAGTGTGCGGTGGGACAGCACCTCCTATGTCTCGGTGCGCTTTTACCCATCTATGGCTTCATTGGCGTTCTCCGGTTTTCAGAAATTCGATTATTATTTTTAGTGGCTTTTGACAAAAATGTAAGATGGTATCATTCATCTTCTAACAGGAATGCATCACATTCAAAATTGACTATATGTAATTCAATGTGACAACTGATTCTTTTTTTTTTTTTTTTGTTGGTTACTTGGAAGTATCCTATCCCAATGAAAAAAGAAACACAGGGAAGGACAGATCTCTACATTGGAAGTTGGATGAAAGGAAGGTCACGTGATAAGGTTGATTTTCATGTTTCTAAACTATCTTTCTTTTAAATTGCTAACATTCATTAACTTTTATGTCTATAAGTTTGCGGGTTGGCTAATTCCATGTCCATTTCTACAATAACATATTACAATTTAGAAACGAAGGTGTATGTGTATCTGAAAATATGTAAAACTACTGACCAATCTCTGTGCTGATTTCACACCATGAAAGAGTGTAAATTTCGTTCTACCCTTCTGGTTATTTGCTATATTTCTACACATAATGATTTCCTTATACGTGACATTTGGATTGCAGACCTTGAACCCATGTAATATTTCCTATGGATGGTTCAAGAATATAAAGCTAGAATTTTATTTTGGCAAACTGCATATTTTATTACACAATTTTTTACTTTGTTAGGTGATTTTGGCAACAAAAGTTTGTGGTTATTCAGAGAGGTCCAGCTATATTCGTGACAACGCAAAGGTTCTACGAGTTGATGCTGCTAACATAAAAGAGAGTGTACAGAAGAGCCTTAAACGTCTGAATACAGATTATATCGACTTGCTACAAATTCATTGGTAATGGTTATGGTTTGCTACATTCATTTTTTTCTTCACGCTTTCAAGAAAAAAGATGTTAATGATTAAATGTTCATATTACATAATGCCGTCGATCAAGGTTTTGATGTAAAAATAAAAGCTGATGAGGCACCAAATCTCAAATATTCTAATAAATACTGGAATCTTTTTTGTTTCTCCAGGCCTGATCGGTACGTTGCTTTATTCGGTGAATTTACGTATGATTATGCAAAATGGAGGGATAGTGTACCGTTTGCTGAGCAACTCAGAGCCTTTCAGGAACTGATTGATGAAGGAAAAGTAAATTCATTTTCTTGCTTCATTTTTTTCATTTAACACTTGAAAAACTTAAATGTATATAATTTCATGTAATGTGCAATATATCAGTCATTGTCGATTTATTCTTTTGTCTTACTAGGTAAGGTACATAGGAGTTTCGAATGAAACTTCTTTTGGTGTTATGGAATTTGTGCATACTGCAAAAGTTGAAGGGCTGCCTAAAATAGTCAGTATCCAAAACAGTTATAGTTTGCTAGTGAGGTGTAAATACGAAGTTGACCTTGTTGAAGTGTGCCACCCAAAAAATTGCAATGTGGGATTACTAGCATATTCTCCTTTGGGTGGTGGGACGTTAAGTGGGAAATATTTAGATATAGAGTCGAAAGCAGCAAAAAGTGGAAGACTGAATCTGTTCCCTGGTTACATGGAGAGATACAATAGATCAGCATCCATGGTATATATATATTCAAGAAAAGAGTCACATGTCTTATTTTTGATGTTTTTTTATGTTGTTATACAAAAAGTCCCTGCAGGAATGAATATGTAAATTTGGTCTCTATTTTTCAAAAATAAAAAAATGCAAAGTATCTTGCACTTTTCTGACAGAAAATGCACGATAACTTCCACTTTTCTAATTTTGAAATATTTTTCGAAATTTTCTTATTTAGATACTTATTTCTTATTTAGAAAAAACAGGGATTTAATTTACATACTTATTTCTACAAGGACTTATCTTGTAACACCATCAAAAATAGGGACCTTTCGTGCACAGCTCCATGTATATTAATCATGTCTTTAATTAGGAAAATTTCTTCATTTGGGCATCTTTCAGCAAACTATTACAGAAACAAACCTCATTTGAAACTGATTACAAACACAAACATGTTTCTGCAACGTTGGTAGATAGCTGTAACTTGCACGATTCAGAGTAGTGTCAGTTAAATTTATAAGTGGCGCTGTCTTTAACGCTGCATGTTATTTTGAAAAATAAATGCGACCGTTGCATTAATCTAGCTGTTCTCCTACGTGGCAGAAATAGGTCTATGAGAAACATGTTTCATGAATACTTTACTGAATGAGGTCTATTTGAAGAAATTTTCCTTTAATTATCTTTTCCCTGGAGATATTTGACACAAAAATATCTAAGGTATTTTAAAAAAATATCAGGAAGCAACAAAACTGTATGTAGAGTTGGGGAAGAAGCATGGGTTGACACCAGTCCAACTTGCTTTGGGATTTGTGCGTGATCGCCCATTTGTTACTAGCTCAATCATTGGAGCAACGTCTCTTGATCAGCTAAAGGAAGATATTGATGCCTTCAGCACTACTCCTAGACCATTGCCTGCTGAAATTATGTCTGACATTGAAGACATATTCAAGAGGTACAAGGATCCAGCAATTCTTTGATTTTGCCTTCTTCATACCTGATGTTCTAGTCTAGTGAGAACAATTTTCAATTTTTTTTTTTTGATAAGGCGCTATTGTCGATATGTGCATGCACTTGCAAACACATTGATGTGCAATCATATAATAATGTCATTATTTGTGCACGTTTCATATGATATTATAGAGAATGAAAAGTGTTTTTCACAGCGTTCTTGTTCTTTGACGTGAGTGTAATTGCAAAGCAACGGAGTTGCAGCAAAATTAAATTTCATAAACAGAACTGTTTTACATGGTACGATCCTAAATGAGAAACTAAAACTGGATTTCATAGATATATTGATGTATTTCCTTTATAAGTCTCAGAATTTGAAATTTAACTCTATTTATTGATCATCATTTTATGAGATTTCTGCTTGGATGATCCATAAAATCGAACCTAGTGGTCTTCGTTAAAAAGGCGATTAAGAAAGCAGTGCAACAAGTTGTTTTGTTGTGCGGGAGAGAGTTTGTTAAAAAAAAATGGGGGGGGGGGGGAAGCAAAATATAGAGGGGAAAAAAATGATTGACAAATCTCAATAATTGGATTGGCTTCTGAAATCGACTTCATATATAATACGACGATGTACAACGGTTTAGATATATTATGTCATTAATTGTGTTTTATTTTGTGTTCAAACAGCCAGTCCAAAAAAAACCGATAACGAAGAATAAAAATCAAATTTATTTTTATAATAAGTTTTAGTTTGGATAAATTTTTGTTTTAGACCTACCAAAATAACTTATTTCAAGTTTAGACATGTTTGAAAGTTATTATAAAAATAAAACTATTTTTCAACATACAACATTTTGTACTTGTGCATTTTGCAAATTCGCAGACATATTTTTTTATTTTTTATTTTATTTTAGCATGCTTTGCGCATTTTGGAAATGCACCAGTACAAATTAAAACTTTTTGCTTAGGCATTTTCAAAATGGTATAAATTGTTGTATAGTGAAAAATAGACATATATTTTATAATAAGTTTTCAAACGTCCTTAAAATTGAAATAAGTTTTTTACTAGATCTATAACAAAAATTTGTTCTTTCAGTTTTACAATTAGAGTTAAAAATTATGTTTGCAAATGCGATGAAAATAGTTTTCTTGACTACATTCTATCAGAAGAATTTTCTACAAAATTTATGTTAGTTTTGATTGTTTGGGGGGGTAAAGAATAGGAAAAAAAAGGATGAAGTGTAGTCCCAAAAAGTGGGAATTCAAATATAATTTCCACAAGAGGTGGTTTGGATCTTTTGGTCATTCAAATGTTTTCTTTTAAGTTGAAAAAAGGAGTCATACATTATAACATGTGAACATTGTTGCCCAACCATGCTAGACCAGTTGTTGCGTGACGGCGGTTGGACAAAGCTCTCCATCTTCGGCATGTGACGTACGCATATGAGTTGACACATATTTTGTTGTAACAAAAGAGATCCCTAATCTTACGTGTCTACCAACTTATATTTATATACAACTTCTCCAAATTATTTAGCGATGTTGAACTATTCCAATTTCAAACCGTCGTTCCTTCTTGTAACATGTGAGACAATCCTAACACCAGTTTAGGTTTGGACCTAAATTTTTTCAACGGAAATAACTTAATTGAATCCTTTTAGTCCAGTTTACAAGATCAAAAAGTGATTCGAATATTTGAATCGGTTTTACGCCAAAAGAAACAAAATGAACAGATGCATTTTTGAATGATCTGATCATTGCAAGGAGGGAAATATGGTTGTTTATGACCATTTTAACCAAATAGAAGCGACTCTTTGCCAAATCATGGAGCCTATAAATAGGCTTGTCCATGATTCGAACTGCATTAAGAAAATTTCCATAAAACATCCCTCTACTCCTTTACTTTCTCTTTCAATCTTTGTTTTTTTATTTTATACAAAACTATATTAGGTTTTTAATCCCATTGACAATAATCTCGATACTCTTGTCTTTGCAGTACCACTCATCAGATGATTTGATTGACTTTGGTAGTGAAAAGTAGTTGATCATAGAGATTAACTTCTTAATCTTGATTGTATTTTAAGAGACAATTTATCATAAATTGACACACTCATTTCTATAATAAAATGGAGGGAATGAAAAATAATGTCTTAAGGAAATCGTTGATTTTGAAAAGGAGATGATTCGATATCCAGGTGTGGAGCGATAACTAAGAAAGAAGAGAGATTCACTAGCTATAAAGGTAATGTAACAACCCGAAAATTATGCTATAATAATTAATTAACGAATTAATTAAATGATAAAATAACTTTGTGAAATTATCAGAACTGAGCCACGGAAGTTGCACCATTGTGTCCATGGTAATTTTCTGGTCGGTTTTCATATATAGAACGTCAGATTCCGAGCTAGAACGAAGAAGATACGAATTAAACAAGAAATTAGAAAAGAAGATATATGTAAGGCTAGGTCGACCTACCCACTGCCTAGGTCAACCGGCATGTCGACCTAGCAAGGGGGGCGATCGACACCTAGGTCGACCCGCCTTATTGAATGAACGAAGAATTTAATTCTTCGTTCCTGTAAGCTTCGAACACGTCATTTTGGGTTATTTCCTTTCATCCGGTGCGTCCATACTTCCATCTGACGGCTCCTATCCAGCCTATGACGTGGTTGCACCAAATTCAATCTCCAAATCCAAGGTTCTGAGATCCACAAGCGCTACTATAAATAAGACCCTAAGCCTAGCTATTTTTCTTATTCAAGATTTTCTCCATTTAGGTTCACCTCCTCAGGCAGGACCCTAAAAGCCGAGGAGAATATCATTTTAAATTAAAATATTTAATCTCAAGTGGATCCGGGATGACCAAGGGAAGAGCTAAGGACCACATGCGAGTGATTAGTAATTATTTTATATTTTTAAGTAATTTAAAATAATAGGGCTTCCAATAGTTGTAGTTTTTCTACGATTTTGGAATAACCTTTCTACCAGTTTATTTTCAGTTTTAGATTTATTTTTCAGTCTATTTCCTTTTAGCTATTCTCTTCAGTTATTTGTAGTTAATTACTGTTAATTATAGCTTTTTCATTTATTTACAGTTATTTACAGTATTTATAATTTACTGTTATTTACGTTTTATTTACATCTTTTCTACGTTTGGGATTTTCTTCTGTAATTGTCTGTTTCTTTCTATTTTTCCTTTTTACGTGAATGGAATAGAATAGATTAAAACGCGAATATGGACTAAATAATAAGAACACTGAAATTACAGAAAATAAGATGTAAAATGTGAAGACGGTAATAAATTGGACTTGGACTGAATTTAAGCCTAATTATGATGTATAATCATGATTAAGAAGAGAAAAAAAGAGAAAGTGGCTTATTTTTATACTTAGACCTTGGGTTAAGTTAATAAGCGATATTATAACATAGGTTATAATTAGAAACAGAACTGAAAAAGGCTTATTTTGAGACTTAGAATAAATTAATAAGCAAAGATAACAGTAGAGGCTTATTTAAACAATTTATACTAAGTTAATAAGCAAAGTAGGACCTGTACCAATAACATTCCCTATTTTCTATGGACACAGGTGTCTCACAATAGCCTGAAGTGAGATGAAGGCATGCTTATGCTGTTTAGGGTAGATAAAAGGTCAATAATTAAAAGTCCAAATCATGGGGATTTGGACAAGGGGCGCAACTAGATTTTGTTTGACAAGGACCAGTACCAACAGCATTCCCTATTTTCTATGGACACAGGTGTCTCACTATAGCCTGAAGTGATATGAGGGCACTCTTATGCTGTCTAGAGTAAATAAAAGGTCAAAAGAGGGAGCAACAGATAGTGTGAACCCAACGGTGGTCGAGCGTGCGGCCTCGGTGCAGGGGATATAGTTCGCTATTGAGTTCCAAGCGCTTAGTAGGTGCCTTTTGTAGGAACTGGTGTCTAGCTCACAGTAGACCCATTAGTAGAAGGCCGATCAAAGGGTAGAATTAGGACTTCAGTCTAATTAAAGTAGGATTGGGAATTCAGCCTAATCAAAGCAGTTATCTAAGACAAGTGCAAACAATCGAAGTTATCCAATTGAATTAATCTAATAGTTAAATCGTATTTATTTCCATCTTTACCTTTCCTCCTATTTCTTTATTTCCTTTTATACTAGAACTGTTGCAAAGTCTATTATCTTTACCTTTCTTAAGAATACTGGTAATTACCATCATTCACCAGACGTTTAGTCTAACCCACTCCTCTATTTTCCCCCATAGGCCAGCAATGGCAAGGACGGTAGATTACGGACACTTGGAGACTTCAGTGGCGGAGATTTTCTCATGTATTCCTTTTCTTCATTTTCAGTTTTTAGCTTATTTGATGTACCGGTACTTTTTGAGGGATAGTTTTGTACTCTGATTTTTATGAGACTGCAGTTATGATTTTCATAAGACATGTATTGACATTTTGAGACATCTTATGTATTTGGTTTTATAACTCTATCTTATTAAGTTTGATTTTTGGTAAATTATTGTTTTAATTGTTTCCGCTGTTTTTATCTATTTTGTCTTGTGAATCTTAGTCTATGTAAGTTTTAGCTATACCTACAACGCACCACATCTTTTAGCGTGTCCTTCTGGGTATACTAAGGGGTGTGGGGTGTTTCATTTGGTATTAGAGCTTAAGGTTACAGGATTCCTAAAAATTTGTTTTAAAAGTAAAGTATTTTTCAAAATAGCGTGTCCTTCGACTCTTTCCTAAATTCTCTTTTCTTTGCGTAGAATAGCGGATGCCCCAAATCTTCCCGAGGGTATTCTAGTCCCAGGCTGGTTTCGTAGGTATGTACAAGCCACGACTCCGGAGGTGCACGGGCAAGCGCCCAATCCAACACCAGCGGGTGGGAATCCCATCAACCCACCTGCAGCAGTCAATTTCTCTAAGCTTTGTAAGGATTTTGCAAATTTGGGAGGAAAGACTTTTTCTGGTACGGAGACTTTTGTGGAGGCGCAGGCTTGGTTAAGGAACACATAAAGGATATTCGGGCTATTGGGATTGGAGGATCAGCAGCGGGTTCAGCTAGCATCTTGGCAGCTGAAAGAGGAGGCTTCTTATTGGTGGGAGGTTATTGAGTTGGAAGGAAGAGACGTTAATTGGAAAGGGTTTCGAAAGCGATCTAATAGGAAGTTTTTATCTCAAGCAGAAGAAAGTGTCCAGTTGGAGCGGTTTATTAGCTTGAAGCAAGGAAGTTTGTCTGTGAAGGAGTATATCAACCAATTTAATGAGTTGTCGCGGTTTGGAATGGAGTTGGTGAATACACCGCACAAGAAGGCTATGAAGTTCGTGAAGGGATTAAATCATCTCCTTCAAGGGTTGTTGTTGACCCACGTACTGATGGGAGCTACTTACGAGTCACTGGTGGAGATGGTGCTTATGTCTGATGCAGCTAAGGAGGGGGAGTCTAAAGAAGTTGTTAATTCGGAAGGTCCTAAGAAGAAATGGTGGAAGAACAATAAAGAGAAGAAGAAAGGAGAAGGCCTTCAGAATCAAGAAAGGAGTGAAGTGCCATAGTTGTGGGATTGTTGGACATATCTCCAAGGACTGCAGGAAGGAGAAGATGAAGGGGAAGTGCTATAATTGTGGGCAACCCGGTCACATGAGTAGGAATTGTCCCCAGAAGACGGAGCAGGGAGTGAGTGCACCGGCAGCGCAGATTCAGGCATTAGATGCAGCACCGTCCAACAGCGTTCCAGAGAGAGGTAGGAAAGTCACCGTGGAAGGTTTGATTTCCATTTCTGATTTTCCCATTCAAACTCTTTTCGATTCTGGAGCATCACACTCTTTCATCTCTAGTTCTTTGGTAGATTGTTTGCACTTAGACATTCTTTAGTAGTAGACCCCATTGTTGTTTCAAACCCCATAGGAGGATCGACACACTTGTCTATGGTTTGTAGGGGTTTGAAATTTTTTATCCTAGGCGTAGAATTTGATTGTGACACCTATGTATTGGGATTCTCGGGGTATGTGATGATTTTGGGGATGGATTGGCTATCCACATATGGAGCTATATTAGACTGCGAGAGGAGAGTCGTTAGACTAGAGACATGCAGCGGTAGGACTCTCGAGGTTTCTTGTGACCCGCAAGGGTCAGTTATGTTGAGCTTCCTTTATTCTCTCGATTCATCATCAACAAAGTTAGATTCAGTTCCTATCGTCAGAGATTTTCCGGACGTCTTTGAGGAGGTTAGGGGACTACCCCCTAAGAGAGAGATTGACTTCAGGATTTATTTGACTGATAATTCTAAGCCAGTAGTATTACCCATGAGGCACATGACACCTAGGGAGAGGAAGGAATTGAGCAAGCAAGTTCTTGAGCTTTTGCAAGAGAGAAGGGGAAAGTGATTAATGAAAAGATTGTTGGAGAATCAATTTGAAATAAAAAAACAAACGCAGAAGAAAACATATTAATTTAATGTCTATAGACCGAGTGTACGCTTCAGATTTTAGGGTTTTATATCTAATGGTTAGCACTGATTTGAACCACTATAAATATAGGTGCAGAGCCTCATTTTTATTCTCATTATTTTTCTCTTGCCTACAGAAGCTCTGCCATTTTTCTATCTCTTCTACACTTTCTTAATAACAAAATTTTAGATCTAATTCACACAAATTTAGATCTAAATAAAAAGAGAATAGAATTAATTAGGGAATTAGGAATTGGTTCAAATCAGAAGGCTATGTCAAAGGTAAAACCCTAGATCTGAGTTTTAATTGCTATTTCTAATCCAAATCTCTTCCTTTTCTCTTTCAAATATTATAGATCTGTAAATATATCATTTGTAATTCCAAATAGGGATTACAAGGGAGGTGAATATAGACGTTAGAGACGGATCTGAAATAAAAACAGAGAGATTTGGAAAGCTAGCAATGTGAGTGGATTTATTTATATATCTTTTAGTTTAAGATATATTATCGTTAAATTCCCATTTAGATAATTTTATTCAATAATTAATCCTATTAATTAAGTTGTGCTGAACTATAAGGAATTTACAGTTTATTTACAGTATTAGTATTTATTTACATTTGTTTCTACATTTTGAATTTCTATGCAAGCGTCATTCATCTTCTATTTTCTCCTCTTTCTTCGCGTATGGATTAGAATAGATTAAACGTGAATATGGATTAAATAATTAAGAATACTGAAATGAAAGAAATAAGATGTAAAATAATAAAAGTTTGAGGAATGGAATTACTGTAATAAATTACGTTAAAATGAGAAAAGTTAATTAATCTAATAATTGGATTTGGGAGTAACTAAAAGGTTAATTGGTTGGTTTAGAAAATAGGATACATTTCTATAATTTAATATTTAAAAGACAATAATGAACGTAATTGTAACGACCCGGGGTTTTGCTATTTAATTATTGGCATCTAATGACGATTAGATTAGTTGACTAATTGCGGTTGGTAGTTTTTAAATTGATTGAAATTCCTTTATAGATTTGTTAGAATTGTTTGGGCCTTAAATGAAAAATTTGCAACCCATGTTTCTTTAGTTCTACCTGGGTCGTGTTTTATCAAAGAATACCCGCTCCACTTACGGGATCCATTCATTTTTCGTTCGAAACCCTTAAACCAACAAACGAAAAACAATGGTGGAGGCGACGATTTCCTCTTTGCAACTGAATTAGGGCATGCGTCTCGCTCGTTCTTCCGCCACAATTAGGGCTCTACGAAGCATCATTTCATTCGATCGAAGCAAAGATGGGAGGTTCGTCAATCGCCGTGCTCAATCTTGTGGTCGTCGCTCGCAGCTCCTTGATTTGCGTCGAAAGAGGTGAGTTCGTCTCACATCTAATTCAAACCGTTTCATGGCTATCTTGACTTCGATTGAGCTGTTCGATTGTTTTATCTTTTAACTTCGAACCCTTTATTTTCGCCACATATTTATGACTTCGGTCTTGTTTTGAAAGTGATTTCAGTCGTTTTAAATTCTGCTGCGTGAAATTCTTAACTTGGAATTGATTCGATGCTTTTGATTGTTGTTGTATCCATTAATTGAATTCGTTGCTTGAATTCTTCTCGGCCATCGATATTCGTTTGGATGTCGAGGCTAATCTCTGACTTTATCGAATCGAAAAATTTGTTATTTGTGGCCATCGGTTTTGACTTTGTTGGATTTCAATCCCTTGAATATATCTGACTTTGGTCATTTTGAAGATCACATGATGTTGCCTGGTCGTTTACTGGTCTCTGTAGCGTCTCGATTCAGTGTCCCTAGATTTATGTTCTTTGTAGCTTGCGAGTGCGTTGACATGGGCATTTGTCTTGGTAGTCTGCACTTTCATACTTATTGTCACTGCCTATGGGACTGTCTTGACCATTGAGACAGTTTTCATATCGGTTGTCTTTGTGCACATTGATGTCACTTGAACCTGGTTCTTTTGAAGTTGTAGCCTGTACGTTGTGGTTGCAGTGAGCATCTTGTATGCTTGTAATTTTGGTTTCACACTGTTTCATCATGTCACTTGATTTGTTTCATTTGAGTTGTACCATTTCCTTTGCTCTCGGGTATGATACATCAAAATTATCCCATGCTGCAGGTTCGAGTAATTTTGGGTTGTCTTGACAATTTAATGTTGAGACTGCTGCTTTTCCAACCTTTCTAGTTACATTTGGGGTTTGTGGTATTGGTTCTCAAGTGTACCCGGAATTTTGGCGAGGCAGTGCACGCAAATGTGCACTGCAGCCAAATCGTGATTATTTGTCTATATCGATGATTTCAATTGGCGTAAGTGTTTCATGTTGCCCAATTTCAGTATACTTTGAAGAGTTTTGTTTACTTCAAGGCATTTGGTATCTCTTCGAACTACAGTTCAGTTATAAGTGTATTTAGTGTTTTCAGGTAAAGTTGTACCACTGTTGTTTTGATATTTAGCTCGTTTGCCTCGAGCACATGTGTACCTTTGTCTATGATCACTGCCTGTGTTTTGATCAAAACTGCTACTTAATTTATCTTTGCATATATGTTGGCAATTGTTCCGGTTTTAGTTGCATTTGTTTGCAGTCTTACTTGTTTTTGGCTTGAATGCCTTTATACTTGTGAATCTCACTTGGAATTGTCTGTAGAGATTTTGGGTTTTGACCCACTGTTCAGTGGTTTTGGCATTGATTGAGTTATTTTGCCAATTCGATTTAATGTTGCCTACATGTTGATTTTGTATATTTTGCCACTGAGTGGTACACGTGCATCCAGATGTGCATTCGTACATGAAGTATTTGTCGACTTTACTTGTTGTCGGGTTGATAAGTATGGACTGTCCAGTTTCATGTTGTTGGCATTGATTCGTATTAGTTCGTTTTGAATTCTGGTTTACTGGAGATTCATTTGTTGCGTCGCATAGAGGCACTTGGATTGTTTTCGAAATCACTTGAGTTGAATCCAGATTGCTCGGATTTGACCTTGTATTCGTTTATGAACTTTCATTGATCTTTTGGGGAAATTTATTTCTGTAGTGGCGAGGCAGTATACGCATGCGTATACTGCAGCCCTACCGGAGTGGATGTTTTATATTGATTATTTTGTGTTGTAATTGCCATTAGGCAATTCTAATGTTTTTAAGATTTTCTTCATTGACATTCTTTCTACTTATCTTTGCTGATGATTTAAATCTGCCGATTTGTGTTTAACACTGTTTAGTGTTATATCTACCGTTATCCGACTCTCTTATCGAGAAGTTGGATATACGTGATTTCTGTGACTGTTATCTATTTGAGATTATTATTGCTTCTATGCACTAATAACTGAGTTTGAATTAGACTGACCCGTGTATTATTTTCTTTTGAATGTAATACTCGGGTCAGACCCGAGTTATTTCAGGTTGTAGATATTCTTGCTTTGAGTTGCTGTTCGGGATATGAAGACTTTTTATATCTTCTGGAGTAGTTTTCGTCATTTTTAGAAGTCGTGTCAAATTGTATAGGTTGATATGTATTCATGTATATTAGTTGATAATGTACGTGTGTATATAACTTCCAGAGTCGACAGTTGTAGTTGTATCATATGTATTGTGTCAACTATGTTGTAACTGACATCAGTTATATATATATGAGACTTTTGTTTTTATCTGTGTTCCGCATTTATATTATCTGTGTTATTGTTATATCTAATGTCCTAAACTATTATGAACCATTGTAGTTTGTTTTATACTGATAATTGGGTATGTCGATGAGAGTAAATAAATAATAGATGAAAAATAAAAAGTATATACCACTCCTACCGAGATAACCAATATTAGTGTAAGTCCAACTACGGATGGTCGCTCCTATCCAGCCTTATTCTTCGTAATAATAGACAGTATTTCATTTAATACTCTTTGTTATTATGAGCATAGAGGTGGGGCGTCACAGTAATTGCTAGAATAAAAGAAAGAAAAGGTGAATTAGTATAAAATAGAGAAACCACTGTATTTTACACTATTCCAAAATAGTAAGAGAAATACCTAGCAGTTACAGATTATTGTTTATAGTATTATATAATATTAAAATATGAATTTTTAAATATAGTTTTCGTAACCAACTAAATAAAATAGAACTACTTCCTACAATAGAAGATAATAAAGCAAAGTATGACATGAATCAAGTAAATTATTAGATAAGAACTTGAAGCTATAAACGATAATGAACCAAGTCTGCATTCACTGCGCAGACTATTTAAGAAGATAGTTATTATGATAAGTGAATTATATAATATAAGAGAATAAAAGAATATTCTATATCATAATAAAAGAAGGCAGATCAGAACAGAAAAGAAATGCTGGAATTATGTACGGACTATAAAAGACAATTACAGGTAGAATTATAACATAGGTTATAATTAAGTAATAAGAACAGAAAAGCTTATTTTGAGACTTTGACTAAATTAATGAGCAAAAATAATGGTAGAAGCTTATTTAAATAATTTATATTAAGTCAATAAGCAAATAAAGCAGGAATGATAAAAGAGGCTTATTTTAATGAACTTAAGATTTATATTAAGTTAAATAAGCAAGATAATGAATGTGGCTCATACCAACAACATTCCTTATTAAATAAATGGAAATCTCACAATAGATAGAGATGAGACGAGGGCAAGAATATGCTAATTAGGGTAAATAAGTAGCCAACAGAATAAGAAAGTAAACTAAACGCAAATTAAAAGATTAGACTTAGGGTCTAATAAAAGAATGAGATGTGTTTGGAGCAGCCCAAAGGATGAAGCGTCTAACGAAGCAGTTCATTATGGATTTTAGAAATGGAGAAGCACGTCCAACTTAGTGTTTTTGGGCTTCAAGGAAGTACGAGACTTCAACGGGACATGAGGATACTCTAGGATAGCCCTCTGGGTAGGCCTAACGAAGCTGCACCCCCGGAGGCAGGTCTGTAGGTGTTCCATCAAGAGAGTATGCCTTGACTGCATTTGCATTGTAGGCCTAACGAAGAAGACCTTTGTAGGCAGTCAGAAGGGCTTGGTGTTCGGAGTAAGGTATTCGTATGTCCAGTACTTGCAAGTAAGTTTAAGGATAGTCGCATGCAGATATCGACCAGCATCAAGACGAAGAGCATTTCGGGAAAGACTAAAGTTAAACCAACAGGCCAATGATTCTTTCACTATCGAGACATTGGATGAGGGGTACCACAATTTGGATGTTAGATTGTTTGCAGTAGGGCACGACCACTTAACTCTTTAGAAGTCTTTCGGTTAGTTGAGGAGTGGCTACGTGGGGCCATAGCCACGATGAAAAAGAGACAGACCAACTAGAATATCTGTATTGTAGGCCTAAATAAGCAGTCCTTTATAGATATAGAAAATCCCCGACTGAATTCCGTACAAGGTAGACCTTGTTGGTGGGATTCAGATGGTAGACAGAACGATTACGTAGTCCTCAATGTACGCACTGGGTGGTACATTGTGGACGTCCAAGCACTGGCATAGACTAGTGCGGATGCGATTTACGTTGTCATAGTAAGTAGTGGAGCATCTGTATTGTAGGCCTTATGAAGCAGTCCTTTACAGATGTTGCTACGGAACACTCACGGAGCAAGACGATGGAGTATCTGTATTATAGGCCTTACGAAGCAGTCCTTTACAGATATAGCTATGGATCAAGACGATGGAGCATCTGTATTGTAGGCCTTACGAAGTAGTCCTTTACAAATGTAGTTATGGAACGCTCTCGAAGCAAGATGATGGAGCCCTTTTCAAGGAGGATACGGAAGGTACCATGGGTGGTACCTAGGTCCAATATGGTCATTGTGCATATAGCTACATATATGTATACATTAGTTATTAGGTTTTAATCTACTATGAAGTAGATGGGCACAGTCCACGAACAGAGGCGAGAGTATTGTAACCTAATGGTCCTAATATAAGAGTAAATGAAAATAAAACGATATATGTAGAATTAAGCCTAGAAGTATATAATTTATTCATTCACTAGAACTTTAGTTCTGACCCTCTCCTCATAACATCCTACAGGTTAGGTAGATGGCAGAGATTTCCCAGCTTTAAGACACTTATGTAGAAAGTGTTATTATATTGGTGAGTATTTACTTACTATTGTATTTTAGTCAATTCGGCTGTGAGATAATTAATTGAGCTCTGATATATTTGTCTTTGCCTATTTGCAGGATACCAGATTCCCAACTCGGGTTTCAGTGGGCTTGGGTTTTAGCATTTTTGCGAAAAATCTGAACCCACTAGAATTCGGGTTGTTACATTTGGTATCAGAGCGAGGTTTAGGATTCCTAGGTAGATAGTGAGTGAATGTATTTGTATTTTTGAATAAAATATAAATATATTATGTACTAAAATCCAAATGGTCCCCAAACATAGATTTTAACATATGGAAAGTTTTTAGAAGTATATTTGTTCATAGTTTGCTAGTTGGATTTGGGATGACCCAAGTATGTAGAGCCCTATGTTATTACCGATTTATAGCATACAAATAAGCTATGTTTTGAGAGAAAATTAGTATCCATATGTTTTAGGAAGTAGGGAGGTTCCTTAGGGATAGTAGGGAGAGTGTTTTTATTTCGGGAAGAATAAGAGGTTATAGTATGAAGAAAATCCACTTTATGTCTAACCCAATAAAAATGAAACTTTTGAATTGAAAAGTTGAAAAATATAACTGTTAATATATTTGAGGAAGTAAATGTTAGGTTTTTGAAAAAATAAGTGGTATGAAATTTAAATTGGTTTTTATATGATGTAAATGTTGTTAAAAGTGAAATTCTTTTTGAAGAATTATAAAGCATGTATAGCTCGCTAGTTTCTTTGTAGGTAAACAATGATTTTTAATATAAAAACCTAGAGTGTGTTAAGTATCGAAAATGTAGGTTACAACGTTTATTATTGTAAAAAATGTTTTCAGTAAAAAGAAAGGAAGCATAGACTATGACACTATTGTTATAGTAGGTGACTCCCAAGGTAAATGTTTTTACATAGCATACGAGATTTATTAATATTTATTTTAATTGAATCCATATATTAGTATTTTTGGGTTGTAGTAACGGTGTTTTACGCAACATCTGTTTTGACCCAAATGAGTTTTGGAGATAATTTCTAAAGTGGTTTGTATGTACACTTATTATTTAAATAAGCGCATGAAACTATTTTCTAGTTATAAAGAAGTTTTAAAAATGAGTTCTTTTGAAAAATAATGTACGATAAATTAATGAATTTAGTAGGAAATATCAGATGTAAGTAAATATAGAGTAAACGTACCTTAATCTATTGGAATGAAATGAATAATGATATAATTTTCTATGACTCACAAATAAAGATGTTTTGTGCAAGCTATAAGGAATACATGAAAGAGATGTACAAGGTATGGAAAGCACTATATTTTGCATAGCCTATTTCGATAAAATATAAAATAAATTTCTTATAATTTCACATAAACATGAAATCCTCCTTTAAAGGATTCATAGAAGGTTTTAGCGTTAATGGTTGTCATAAGAGAAAGTAATTCCAATACATTAAGGTATAAAACATTAAGTGTAGTAAGTTAGTAACTCCTTCAAGGTTAAGTAGTTGGAAGAGTAGGAAAGCTAAGAGATTTTTGATAAAATAATTGTTCTTATTTACCACAGTTTTAGTAAATTTGAAAATCTATAAAAAACAAGAAGGATATTTTGAAAACATGCGAGGACATTTTTTTTAAGTCAAGAAAAAAGAAAAATGTTTTAAGAACAAGCAAGACATGTTTAAAAAAAAGATGGTTTGCTGGAAAAGTAAATAGTTTTTGAAAAGATAAAATTTAGAAGGTTTAATTTTTGAAGAAAATTTGATAAATACCAAACCAAATCAGACTTTTAAATATGGAGTAGATAGGAATCATTTCCTAGGTGTAACGGGAAAAGTATAAGGTTATAGCAGTAATTACTCTTAGTAATAATAAAAGTTCCCGTAAGGTGTATAGGTTACTAGTGAAAACCTAGAAATGTTGCTTCATGTGTGTAGACTATAGAAGAATAGTGAAATGATATTAGTAAGATGATAAGACACACGTGGTTGGGATAGGTAGACCTTAGTTGGGGAAAAATGAAAGGTAAAGAGAAAATTTCCCCAAGCTTAGTTGTCTTTTTAGATAGAGACTGCATAGATTGAAACCCTTATCCATTGCAGCAAATGAGACTTAGTTATTCCTTTTTGAGCATGTAATAAAAGAGATGAATATATCTTATTCGTCATGAGTAATACAGCGTAAGTTGGTAACAAGTAATAGGCGGCAGGAGGAGCATATGAGTTACTTGGATTCCTAGAGTAGGACCTTTCTGTGTCAAAGTGGACCTGGTCCTAGACCTCCTTGCCCTAGATGATAGCTGTGTTTAGTTGCTGTATAAAAAAAGAGTAAAAGCAGAATAAGATAACTAAAAGGAAAATAATAAATTTAAAGAAAGTGACATAAACGTCAATAGAAAAATTTAAAAAGAGATATTTTTCTTATGTAAACTGTGCTTGGGGAAGTAATTTTTTTTTTAGATTAGTAGCCTAAATCCCAAGTACGGAGGAAGATGTGCGCAAAAGAAAATCGGAGAAATATGAAGTTTTTCCGTTTTCCACATTCTTTATAACATAAGAAATCGAATTTGGAAAATTAGAATTTTCTAAAATTTGAAACTTAAAAGTTGTATGGTAGATTTGGACGTAAAAATTTGTTGAACTATGCTCCTATTCAGTAGGAGTGTGGGAAAAATTGAATGAAAAATGTTTTGAGTTTTCAAAAGATTGCATTCATATAGAAATTGCAAGTATATTAGGATGTGTGCATCATGTTTTAAAAGGAATTTCTAAAAGAAAAAGCATTCATATAGGAGGTACCACATAGAAATTCTTGTACACGCATATATTTTATGATGTATTGCACTTTGCACTATGCACAGATTTTTGCAAAATTGGATGTACACAAAATGGATGTGATTAATACGAGAAATTACATAATTGAGCCCTTATCAAATTTCGGAGATGAAATTTCCTAAGGGGGGGGGGGGAGAATGTAACACCCCGCGTTAAATTACAATTATATATGAAAATATTTTAATTAAGTTATATACGTTTGAAATTTAAAAAAAAGAAATGTTTGTAAATAGTGCAACTAATTAATATTATTTGGAATACATATATATTTGTGTAACAAATAAATTAGAGAGAGAAATTATATAAAATCAATTAATAGGGAAGATTAATTGACGGTGTTTGTGTAAAAGGGAAATTAATATTCAATTAATTAGTATAGGTGATTAATTGACAGGAACTGACAAGAAAGGGAACATATGTTGTAGCAACTAATTGATATGATTAGAAACATATATGTTAGTGCAAGAGAATAAAATGGAGGAAGAGTAATTTATGCAAGTAATCAATTGTCAATTAATAAACATGGAGACTTATGGTAACATATATAATTAAGATTGTGATTCAAAATTTAATTGTAGAATATATACATGCAATAATTATGGGAATAAAATAAATTAATATGCATATATGTGACGAATTAATATGGTGTTGATTGGCATATTAATTTGGTAAGAAATTACAGTGCAGGCAGGGATTAATTGGATAGTAAATTAATTCTAGGTATATATGAAATCTATTAATTGGGTGATTAATAGGGGAATCTTATTTAAAAGAAACGTCGCATTTAAAAATATATGTTTCCATAGATTGCGAGAGAGAAGGGAAAAGTGACTAATGAAAAGATTGTTGGAGAATCAATTTGAAATAAAAAACAAATACAGAAGAAAACATATTAATTTAATATCCATAGACCGAGTGTACACTTTATATTTTAGGGTTTTATATCTAGTGGCTAGCACAGATTTGAACCACTATAAATATAGGTGCAGAGCCTCATTTTTATTCTCATTAATTTTCTCTTGCCTACAGAAGCTCTGCCATTTTTTTTATCTCTTCTACACTTTCTTAATAACAAAATTTTAGATCTAATTCACATGAATTTAGATCTAAATAAAAAGAGAATAGAATTAATTAGGGAATTAGGAATTGGTTCAAATCAGAAGGCTATGTCAAAGGTAAAACCCTAGATCTGAGTTTAGTTGCTATTTCTAATCCAAATCTCTTCCTTTTCTCTTTCAAATATTATAGATCTGTAAATATATTGTTTGTAATACCAAATAGAGATTACAAGGGAGGTGAATATAGATGTTAGGGACAAATACGAAATAAAAACAGGGAGATTTGGAAAGCTAGCAATGTGAGTGGATTTATTTATATATCTTTTAAGTTTAAGATATATTATCGTTAAATTTCCGTTTAGATAATTGTATTCAATAATTAATCCTATTAATTAAGTTATGCTGAACTATAAGGAATTTATAGTTTATTTACAGTATTAGTATTTATTTACATCTGTTTCTACGTTTTGGATTTCTATGCAAGCATCATTCTTCTTCTATTTTCTCCTCTTTCTTCGCATATGGATTAGAATAGATTAAACGTGAACATGGAATAAATAATTAAGAATACTGAAATGAAGGAAATAAATGTAAAATAATAAAAGTTTAGTGGAATGGAATTACTGTAATAAATTACGTTAAAATGAGAAAAGTTAATTAATCTAATAACTGGATTTGAGAGTAACTAAAAGGTTAATTGGTTGGTTTAGAAAATAGGATACATTTCTATAATTTAATATTTGAAAGACAACAATGAACGTAATTTCTAGATAAAAGAAAGAAAAAGTGAACTAGTGTAAAATAGAGAAACCACTGTATTTTACACTATTCTAAAATAGTAAAAGGAATATCTAGCAGTTACGGATTATTGTTTATAGTATTATATAATATTAAAATATGGAAATGGATTTTTAAATATAGTTTTCATAACCAACCAAATAAAATAGAACTACTTCCTAGAATAGAGGATAATAAAGCAAAGTATGACATGAATCTAGTAAATTATTAGATAAGAACTTGAAGCTGTAAACGGTAATGAACCTAGGTCTGCATTCACTGTACAGACTATTTAAGAAGATAGTTATTATGATAAGTGAATTATATAATATAAGAGAATAAAAGAATATACTATATCATAATAAAAGTAGGCATATTAGAACAGAAAAGACATGTTGGAATTATGTACGGACTATAAAAGAAGAGAAAATGACAATTACAGGTAGAATTATAACATAGGTTATAATTAAGTAATAAGAACAGAAAAGCTTATTTTGAGACTTTGAATAAATTAATGAGCAAAAATAATGGTAGAAGCGTATTTAAATAATTTATATTAAGTCAATAAGCAAATAAAGCAGGAATGATAAAATAGGCCTATTTTAATGTACTTAAGATTTATATTAAGTTAAATAAGCAAGATAATGAATGTGGCTCATAACAACAGCATTCCCTATTAAATAAATGGAAATCTCACAATAGATAGAGGTGAGACGAGGGCAAGACTATGCTAATTAGGGTAAATAAGTAGCCAACAGAATAAGAAAGTAAACTACATGCAAATTAAAAGATTAGACTTAGGGTCTAATAAAAGAATTGAGATGTGTTTGGAGCAGGCCAAAGGATGAAGCGTCTAACGAAGCAGTTCATTATGGATTTTAGAAATGGAGAAGCACGTCCAACTTAGTGTTTTTGGGCTTCAAGGAAGTACGAGACTTCAACGGGACGTGAGGATACTCTAGGATGGCCCTCTGGGTAGGCTTAACGAAGCTGCACCCCCGGAGGCAGGTCTGTAGGTGTTCCATCAAGAGAGTATGCCTTGACTGCATTTGCGTTGTAGGCCTAACAAAGCATACCTTTGTAGGCAGTCAGAAGGGCTTGGTGTTCGGAGTAGGTTATTTGTATGTCCAGTACTTGCAAGTAAGTTTAAGGAGAGTCGCATGCGGATATCGACTAGTATCAAGACCAAGAGCATTTTGGGAAAGACTAAAGTTAAACCAACAGGCCAATGATTCTTTCACTATCGAGACATTGGATGAGGGGTACCGCAATTTGGATGTTAGATTGTTTGCAGTAGGGCACGGCCACTTAACTCTTTAGAAGTCTTTCGGTTAGTTGAGGGGTGGCTGCATGGGGCCATAGCCACGATGAAAAAGAGACAAACCAACTATAATATATGTATTGTATGCCTAACGAAGCAGTCCTTTATAGATATAGAAAATCCCCGACTGAATTCTGTACAAGGTAGACCTTGTTGGCGGGATTCAGATAGTAGACAGAACGATTACGTAGTCCTTAATGTACGCACTGGGTGGTACATTGTGGATGTTCGAGCATTGGCATAGACTAGTGCAGACGCGTTTTATATTTTCATAGTAAGTAGTGGAGCATCTGTATTGTAGGCCTTACGAAGCAGTCCTTTACAGATGTAGCTACGGAACGCTCACGGAGCAAGACGATGGAGTATCTGTATTTTAGGCCTTACAAAGCAGTCCTTTACGGGTATAGCTACGGAGCAAGACGATGGAGCATATGTATTGTAGGCCTTACGAAGCAGTCCTTTACAGATGTAGTTACGGAATGCTCTCGAAGCAAGACGATGGAGCCCATTTCGAGGAGGATACAGAAGTTACCATGGGTGGTACCTAGAACCAATATGGTCATTGGGCATATAGCTACATATATGTATATGTTAGTTATTAGGTTTTAATCAACTATGGAGTATATGGGCACGGTTCACGAACAGAGGCGAGAGTATTGTAACCTAATGAACCTAATATAAGAGTAAATGGAAATAAAATGACATATGTAGAATTAAGCCTAGAAGTATATAATTTATTCATTCACCAGAACTTTAGTTCTTACCCCCTCCTCATAACATCCTACATGTTAGGTAGATGGCAGAGACTTCCCAGCTTTAAGACACTTGTTTAGAAAGTGTTATTATATTGGTGAGTATTTACTTACTATTATATTTTAGCCAATTCCGTTGTGAGATATTTAATTGAGCCCTGATATATTTGTCTTTGCCTATCTGTAGGATACCAGATTCCCAACTCGGGTTTCAATGAGCCTGGGTTTTAGCATTTTTGCAAAAAATCCGGACCCACTGGAATTCGGGTTGTTACAACCATTGATTAATTGAATCTTTTGAAACTTATCAAAATTATTATAGTGCTTGAAAAGTGATGGATAATGATTAAATTATATTTCATAACAAGAGGAAGTATAATTTTATAATTTCTTGAAAATTAAACAAATTTTATAATATTTTTAGATTAGTACTTATTCCATGATCATTTCTATCACTTTCACCTTTCTATCAATCCATACATCATAATATAGTGTGCAGAATTTGGTATTTCAAAATAAGGAAATATGTTTTTGTAAAATAATTATATCCTAAAGTATTCACTCTCATTTATAAGTCCTCGCGGTTATGCATGGGTGAATTACTTGAATTTCTATATATGGGCTTCCATTCTCATTTAAAAGTCCTCACGGTTATGCATGGATGGGACGCATATAAGAAAGGGATAAATATCAAGTATATTCTAATCTCATTTAAAAGTCTTCATGGTTATGCATGGTTAGAAAATACTTGACATTTTTTTTAAAAGGGGGTAACTACTATCCTCGTTTAAAAATCCTAACTGTTATGTATGGTTAGTAAGTGCTTTACATTTTTTTTGTATAATATTTGAAAAGGGAAAATGCACAAATTATTCCTTTATTGAAAATATCAAACTCTTGTCACTATATAAAATTTTCCATAATCCTACCATTTCTGTAAAGTGGAGTTTGTTTCTAATTAATAAAATATTATGATTTTTGTTTGATTAATTGGAATTTGAAATTAATATTTCCCTCTTGATTTGATTTTATATTTTTAATCAAAATCGTAGCTATTTCAATTACTGTTGTTATTTTTTATGATAACAAAAGGGGGAGAGAGGTTAAGATTTTGATTTTTGAGCGACATCCTTACTAATATTTGAGAGTGTTTTTATTCAAAGTTATTTTTAATTAATTTTTCAGTTTTAACTACACGCATCTGTGTAGGGGGAGTTTTGTTGTAGGGGGAGTATTCAAATAGGTGGAGCTAATAGATTTCATCAAGACCAGATACATTTAATAGAGTCAAAATCTTAACATATGTTTGTTATCATCAAAAGGGGGAAATTGTAGAATATGCTAGTGTATGATTTTTATTGATGATAATAAACATATATATATATATATCTGTTCAAATGTATTTGTTATTGTACTATTTTATTTTTCCACATAATTAAATAAATATTTGTTGAATAAAATAAATAACTTAGAATTCTTATTTAAATAAATATTTTATTAAAAATTCGAATAGCACAAATTTAAGCTCTCACTATACAAGTTTCAATTACAACACAATTTTCAATATACAATTTTTCATACATAATTCACCCCACTACATATTCACTCTTCACTCGTATTTTTATCTTCAACTCTGTTACAGTCTGTATCCAGCATCTGAACTATTTGCAAAATAAATACTAACGCAGTAAAATTGAAAAAAAAATATTTTGCAGTGCTCAATAAAGTGTGTGTTTTGAAAATATTATTTGCCTCAGTTATTTGGATTGTTCGTCGTCATTTTTTTAATTCATCTTACACGAACAACTTGTGACATGCACAGTGTATCACTGTACATGCCACAAGGTCGTGCACACCGATATACACGTGCTTGTTCAAATTGCAGGGACAAGTGAGCACAAGGTCAAACCCAAGCCGAGACTGGATTCAAATCAAGTGCATGCAAACAAAATTCAGTTCAGAAAGTCAACAAGTCAGTGGGAAAAATATTGACCAGTCAACAAAGTCAAAACAACATAGCAATATGTTCATGCAACCAGAGTCATATGGAACCGGACTCTAAATAACAAAGACATTTACAAAGTTTACATGGTTTGATACATATGTAAGCTTTCTAGCATGAACATACATGAGGACTTCAAATGGAACTAGAAAAGCAATGTACAGTTTCAATATCAACATAATGGCAGCAGTTCAGAACAGAGGCCAGAAAATTAGCGCAGACAACTACCAAATGCAACCAGAAATCAACATGAATCATTTCAGACATGGACTCGAAGCAAATGCAAGCCAGTAGAACAAGACACTACAGGAACAGATTTGTAACAACCCGCATATTTGACGATTATGTATTTGAATATTTTAATCGTTAATCGGATCTTAGTCCGAAAAGCTACTTTTTGCATACAGTCAAATTAGGACTCGAAACCACCTCCATTGAGTTCAAAATGACGTTTGTGATCTTTTTAAGTATAAACTTTGATATGTTTGGAGTTAGTGGAATTTTCGCCACTTTTTCGCTTATGGCTTTGGTTTGGGCTGAACTCTTTTGCCCTTACTTGCTCAGCCCAACCCCTTCTCTTCATAACTTGATTCTATTTGCTTAAACATTCAAGCTTCATCAAAAATGAAGGAGGGAATGGGAAATTAAAACTCCAAGCTCAAGTTCTCTTGCAAATCCATCATTCAACTCCAAATTCAAGAGAAGACATTGATTCAAGCTTGTGATTGTTCTTGCTTTGCTTTCAAACTTCATCTCCATCAATTTCCGTGAAAAGGTGAGATTTTTATCTCACATTCTTGTCTATAACTATCTTGGATTGTTGGGAATGAATTCCTATCATTTGTGCGCGTACATTTGCATTTGGTTTGGATTGGATTGGTGAAAACCCCCAATTTTTAGTGTTTCTGGCAAAAAATTGCAGTTAGCTCGTTCTGCCTCACTAGGTCGCACGGCATGGAAGTGTCATGCTGGCTATAGGTCGTTTCCCCCTAGGTCGCGCGGCGTAGCTCAATTCAACACAAAGGTCGTTCGCTCCTTAGGTCGTTCGTACCTTAGGTCGTTCGTCCATTTAGGTCGCTTAACCCCATTCCCACTAGGTCGCTCGGCCCTACTCGAGCTGTTAGGTCGTTCGGCCTATGCCGTTTGTTAGGTCGTGAGTAACTAGGTCGTTCGTCCTCAAATGGTTAGGTCGCTCGGTTATGTCACCTAGTTAGGTCGTTCGCCCAGACTTAGTCGCACCTTTTGCTTAACTCGACCGTGTTAGGTCGCTCACCCCCTAAGTCGCAACCCACTAGGTCGTTCGACCTGTTTTTCCTCTTAGGTCGCTTGACCCTATTTCCTTTAGGTCGTTAGACCTTATTTTTCTTTAGGTCGCCTGACCCCTTAAATCGTTCGACCATTAGGTCGTATCACGTTAGGTCTCCCGGCCTTGTTAAGACGTTAGGTCGCTCGTCTTTTTATATTTAGGTCGTTCGACCTGTATTTCGTTAGGTCGCTCGGCATGCTATGCCGCACCACCAACTTCCACTTTGATGCATTTTGAGCTGATTTCCTTGGATTTCATTCACGTCTTCGAATGTGAATTTTTGTGACTGATTGTTTCTGCAATCGTTTTGTGATTCGTCACTTTAAAAATATGAAGGTTTCAATACTAGTAGTAAATATCAAAACTCTTTCATCAAAGCGATTTCAACACTATTTTACTACAAAGCTCTTTTCCTAAATCGTTTTCCAATCTATTAGTATATACAAGCCTTTACCTCACTCGGATGAGAAATCTAATTAAACGGCTTAGTAAAACAAGTGGTATGAAACGCTTGCGTTTACTTCGTCGGTTAATTCTTGGACTTGTTCGATTGAACCTCTTGTGACAATTTTCTAGTGAAGATCTACAGTTTGTTCGTAAATATTTAAGTTAAGAAAGTGGTTATGGGACATGAAGCTAAACTCATATATTTACTAGCTTGGTGTAGTTGACACTTCTTGATGATCATGTTGATCATTTTTGTGATTTAGACTAGCAATTGTGCGATGTCTCTTTGTCTACGAGGGAGACTAAACCTCGTTTGTGTGATGTTTCTACATCACATATGTGGGGTAGCACCCCATGGTCTTCGGGCCATTCTTGTGGAGCTTTGGCTCAAAATTAATGGTTAGCTACCATGAGATAGCGTCTCCTTTTGTGTTACATGTGTTGGTGAGTTTTCATACTCCCGTTTTGTGATAGGCCTCCCCCTTCTTGTGATTTCTGGATTTCTTGTGATGATTTCTGGAATTTTGTGCTTCACCAATTTTCGTGATTTCCATTGATAAGTTTTATCAATTTTTGTGCATTGGTGAATTTGTGTGTCATTGACTTGTTATGAATACAAGTTTAGGGTATGATACCCCATTTTATCTTTGAGAAGATTCTTGTGATATTGATTAATCTCTTGATTGATTTTCAATTACATACTTATAGTAGTATGCCATTATGGTTATTATATGTTCATGCCATATCTTTTATTCTATACCATATCATCTGATATTTATAGCTAGACTGATCCGTTTATTATTTTGTTATAAATAATACTCGGGTCAGACCGAGATGTTACAGGTGCTTCTTCTTGACTTCTCTTCTGGGATTACTCTGACTTTTGGCTAACTACTTAGATTAGTAGTTTTTGTTGTATACATTTGAGATATAGACTCTGTGATGTATACTTATTCTTTGGTGTAGCTTGTAGCTATTCTTTTGTATTATCGTGGATCTTTCAGACCACTTCTCTGATGTACACTTTCATGTGTTATATATATATTCATATCTTTTTCCGCCTTTGTGATATGGATGTCTGTGACTGATTTGTGTTATGTTCATTTCTATATTTGTTTCCGAAGATTATATATAGTCACTGTGTGATAGCTTTGAGTTTGTATCGGTATGTCGGATTTCCTCCTTAAATGAAATGCATGCTATTCTATCTGACATATCGGTGCTCGCACAAAGAAATTACACGGATGGTCGCTCCTCAACAGCCTTATTCTCCGTGCTAGTTGACAGCATTACTCCGTAGTGTTCTTGGTTAGCATGGGCATAGAGGTGGGGCGTCACAAGATTCATGAACACACACATGCATACATACCAACATGAAAACATGGAACAAGAACCAGAACTCACACCAGACTTCAAATCAAAACAACACAGCCTCAACACAATTATACACATGAAGTCTCGACCAAAAAATAAAACCACCACTACAACCAGACTTCACAAGCACAGTGACATATGCAACACATGGATGAATCGAAGCAACTAGAAATAGAACTCAAAGCAAAACCAGAATGTAGTGGAAAGTGAGGAGGCATCAATGCATATGGTCAGGGATACAAGAGCACATACAGTTATATACATATGCAGCAGAGAACACATTAAAAATCAGAAAGCAAATAGTTGAGGGTGACAATACACAATCAAAGGCAACGCAGAGAATCACACACACATGGATGCAAACAAAACAGTTCAACAAGTTAACATACACACAAGCATCCAGGTCGAAAATGTTCCAGGTAAAGGAAACAAGCATCGACAATACCAAAGATGAAGTCAATAAGTCAAGGCCGAGATAAAAATCAACAGGGGTCAAACATAGTTGAAGATATTTAAAAAAATTGATATATTCGTACGTATATCAACCGATGCCAAAGTCATGGCAGAAAAGATCGGAGCAAATTCAAACTCATGGAGCAACGTGTATACATTGAACAAGTCAAAAATCATCTCATCGTTCAAGCAAGAATCGAATGGCCAACCAAAGTATTTGAAGAATTCAAATCAAGAAATACAAACGAAAATATAGGGTTTTTATCCCTATTTAACCCAATCTCATCATCGGAAAATTACAATTCGAGTTCGAGACAAAATCAGAGAGCATACTTAGAACAAATCACAGAAAATATCCAAAACTTGAATCAGGAAAGTCGAGCATAATCAAAATCGTAAAGGGGCAAAATCACATACTGAATATTCAAGCTCGACTAAATTAAAGCGACCGTGTGCATTCTAAAGCCAAAGAATCGATTGACAAGGCAAGTCGAATTGAATTCACCGCTGTAATCGATCGAAGTGTTTCGGCGTCTTCAATTTTCACCAAAACCCTAGTTTGTGAAGAGCAACAAAAAAGAATGGCAGAAAGTACTCAAACGAAAAATAAAAGGGGAGACGACCTTTAATTATTATATTGGGCTGCGTCTTTTGTTTGCGTTGGGCTTTAGTTATATAAATAGGGTTTGATTTTGTTTAGTTTATTTTATTTGTAATTTCCTTTTAAATTGTGTAACTTTCTAGTTGTGTAACTAGGTACAGGCTACGAGGCATAGTTTGAAAATTTACAACTCAATGGTTGAGTTGTGGCAGGGTTTTGAGCTTAGAGTTAGGTTAGTCAAGTTAGCGGGTCTCGCAAGTTTACGTGTGTTTGTAAGCGTCTGACTACTTAATTTCTAGTAGAAACCTTGGGGCAGCACGTAGGCAGTTTTTTGCCGAAGCTAGGTAAATCTGTGTGTGATATCTACCGCATTACTTTCTGTTTTTATTTCCGCATTAATTTTTATTAGCACACCCTATTCACCCCTCCTCTAGGGTGAAAACAATCCTACAGCATCTAGCCATGAAATTGCACGAAGGGCATCACCAAAAGGCATGGAGCATGGTACAATTGAAGCGAGCAAAAATAAGCTAACTGCATGGATCGCTAGCGATCCATCGTATTAGCTCGGCTCGCTATGAAAATTCCTAGGTGCCTTTGTATCTTCAAATGCAAGCTTCTGGCAAAGCAGCCTAGCCCAATAGCTCTCCAATCCCTATAAATACTCATCCATCTGCAACATAAAGAGGATCTTCTGGACTGGCTGTTGAAATTCTACAGAAACTATTCTTCACCCTTCTCCTCCCACACAACAGTCATCTAAAGGGTTCACTATAATTCTCCAGTGAACTCTAACACTAGTGACTTGATCTAACTTACAAGATCCAATCAAATTGTAATCAGATTCAAATTGTAACAGTAGTTAGTCAATAAGAAAAGTTATAAAGTGGACGTAGGCTTCGTTAACAACCAAACTACTATAAAAATCTCTTGTTTCTTTACCTTATTTGCAAGTTATTATTCCTTGTTTCTATTTTGTTTACCATGATAAACAGGGCTGGTGGTTTCACGCTTAATCTAGGGTGTTGATCCATTTTTTGGGTTAATAAAACACTCAAATCATATTATATAATTGTGAAATAAGATAACTTATTCTCTTTCTGATTCTCTCGTATTATTTTCATTTACATCGTCCATGTTTCCAAAAAAATTACATGTTTTATTGGTTCGCTCATTAATTATTTTAGACTAAATTCTTCATATTCTAAATTTTTATCTAATCACTTTAAAATCATCAAAGATATATTCACTTAAGTGTATTCAAATTTAAAACCTTAAGAACTTGAATAATAATATATCAATAACAAATTTTTCATTCATTTATCCAAACAAATTTGTTATGTGTAACTAAGAAACTTGAAATTTATTGAAATAATTATTTACTTTAGCAAAAATTGTTAATTTTAGATTAAATTTGAACGATAACATGATAAAATTGACGTAACGAATAAAAGAATTATAAAAATAATAACAAGTTCAAATAATATCTTACTTACCCAATGGAACTTATTTCACGTACACGGTCTTAACAAAAGTTAAACCTCTAAATAAATATATAAATTCCAGATTATATTCTACATTCTAGCCTTGTTAAACCTTAGCTAGACATGGACATTCCTCAAAAAATCATAACACCAAGTCTATTACTTACACATACTTTTTGTTTTAGAATTTCATATAAGATTATGATTTATTTTATAAATTTTGAATATTGATTAACTTTCTTGATCTAGCAATTGTATTTTCTAATTCTTTTGTTGTTTGCTTGATAATAATAAAGACAAGAAAGTAGTAAAGGAGACATGAGAGAAGGATCCAATTTAAGGATTTGGGAAATTCCATTGTTGTTGTTTCCCATTTATCCTTTCATATTTAATGTTTCCAACACTTTATATTGTAATGTCAATCTTTGTACTGTAGTTTCATCTTGGTGGCTAGCAATATTCGATTCCTTGGTAATGAAATTGTTGGATATGACACAATACTTGGAATAGTAAACTAGAAAATTATGTATTACCATTGGACACTCCTAAGATTTATAGTTTTGTTGTAATATGTTTTATAGCTCAAATTTTCTGAGTGTTTGACATTATTACTTTACGCCTACTAATCACACATGGACTCATTTATAATTTTTCCTTTATTGTATAATGATAGCGTATGCGTGTTTTTTGTGTGTTCTTGCATTGATTTTCTTCTATTAAATTACTTAATTCCTCTATTTTTATTTTTATATTCTTTGTTTATTTCTCTTCAAAACATCTATTGGGTGTTCGTGCCAAATTTTGGTGTAAACAGTTTGGTGCTTTCATCGAGAAACTTGATTCTCAACCTATTCAGATCCCTTTGTTGCTACTGGATTGCATAAATCCACGAAGGAGATCCATAACTATCTTCAAGAAAAAAAATGTTTGCACCAAAATTTGGCACAAACACCCAATAGATGTTTTGAAGAGAAATAAATGAAGAATGTAAAATGAAAACAGAGGAATTAAGCAATTTAATAGAAGAAAATCAAAGCAAGAACACAAACACAATGATTTATAGTGGTTTGGCGTTATTTGCCTATGTCCACTTTAAATAGATTTCTTTTGTGTTCTTGCTTTGATTTTATTCTATTAAATTTCTTAATTCCTTTGTTTTTATTTTATATTCTTCATTTATTTCTCTTTAAAACTTCTATTGGGTGTTTGTGCTAAATTTTTGGTGCAAATATTTTGGTGCTTTCACCGAGAAACTTGATTTTCAGCCTATTCGGATCCCTTTGTTGCTATTGGATTGCATAAATCCTCGAAGGAGATCTATAACTATCTTCGAGAAACTTGCTCACTTCCACTACACTTGAAGTACTTTCCTTAATTTATTGATTTGCCCCCAATTCCGAGGTTAACTCAACACACGATCGGTCATATCACGATCACTTTTGATTCATATTTGTCCCAACATTTGATAGGATTAATTTGGTCATTAGATGGTCGAGTCACATCCATCCTTCGTTAGGTATTCCATCCATCGGGTTATGAGCGAGAATCATCGGATGAACGGCTAGACCATTCTCATTTAGTTTAGTTCAATCGTGAACTTATGTAGTCGGCTAGCTCCAAACTCTGGGAACCTGCTCGGAGATATCAATATTAGTTAATTGGGTATCGTAACTAATATGTAATATCAAAGCAATCGCAAATATGAAGGAATTTTCAAACTTTATTTGACAAACAGAAAGAAATGACATAATCTGTCTTATTGCATATCTGGAAAATCAAATGCTAAAGCAAATTTGGAAATTGAATACAACTGAATGAAAAAGTATAAACTAAGTAAAATAGCATCGTAAATGCTCGCTATTCCATGCCCTTGGGAGTGTGACGCCATCAACAGTTGCTAGCTTGAAAGTTCCCTCTCCGAGCCTCTGTTCAATGACATGCGGTCCTTCCTAAGTAGGATTTATATGCGACGGGGCAAGAAAAACCAGTTTCAAGACCAGATCGCCGATTTCAAAGGTTCTAGGTCAGACTTTGGTGTTGTGGTATCGGGCGACTCGGTGCCGGTGTGCAGCTGCTCCCAAATCAGCTTCTTCTCGCTTCTCGTCTACAAAGTCTAGAGATCCCAAGAGGAGATATCTGTTCATTCTAGGATCATAATAGGTTACTTGATGAGAAGAAACTTCGAGTTCAACTGGAATTACAGCTTTGGAGCCGTAAGCAAGGGCAAATGGAGTATGGCCAGTCGCGGACTTGTGCGTGTGCATAGTTACTTGAATTGAGCCATTGTATATGAGTTATTTTTATTAATAACGATCTCTCAAATCAATATTGTAGCCTTATAGCTTAAAATTTGATGTGTGCATCTGCATAATTATTTATAGGTTTATTACAGAATTATTTTAATCTTCTTTTCTATTATGTATAAATGTAGTTGTACAGACATACACAATAACATAAAAATGTGTTTTCTGGATAAATAATTCAAAATATTCAAAATATAAACAATATTTAACTATAAAATATATCTTAGAAATAATGGTTTTACTTGAGTTAATCATAAAAAATATACTCAACCAAATTTGCATTGCAAACAATATGCATAGCACGGTTTCGCACTAGTTTGATTATGTATTGGTAAATTCGTCTAGGATTTTGTTATTGATTATCATATCTTATTCCTTCCATTGCGAGTTTCAGAAAGTGTAGAATATTGTTGATAGCCCTGTGATTTGTTTT
This sequence comes from Allium fistulosum, assembly GCA_030737815.1. NCBI lineage: Eukaryota > Viridiplantae > Streptophyta > Magnoliopsida > Asparagales > Amaryllidaceae > Allium > Allium fistulosum. The sequence continues at coordinate 1,181,778,872 of CM060902.1, forward strand.
ATATTTTACCTTAAAACTATCCACCGTCCACAGGTCCGTGATACCAGTTCCACTTTTGTAAGTGGGTCAGGCGTTGTAGATGATGGGTCGTTACATTAACAATGAAAAGAAATCAAATGAAATAGCAGCACAAATGTCATTGTTCCATGCCCATGGAATTGCATCCCCATCAACTGTTGATAACTTGAAAGTGCAATCTCTAAGCATCTGCCTTATCGCATATGGTCCTTCCCAATTCAGATCAAGTGCCCCATACTCGGAAAGACTCGTTTCAAAATGAGGCGTTGATCTTGAAAGTACAGTTCCCAACATTGGAATTGAATTATCATGCTACCCTTTGTTGGTGTGAAGCTACCCTTAAATTTGCCTATTATGGCTTTCTTCCACCAAGTCGAGTGATGCTAGCAATTACTCCTTATTCACCTTGGGGTGATAGTGCTTGTGCAAGTGAGAAGGGACTTTACTCTGATTGGTATCACTACTTCAATTCTATATTCTAGTGCGAATGAAGTGAATCCAATTCCAGAATTCGGTTCCTCTGATAAGCCCATAAATCCAGTGGTAACTCATCAACCCAATGGTCCTTCCTTGTTTCAGTCGCTTCTTGATAATGGATTTGATGATTGTTCACCGCCTCCACTTGTCAATTCACTTATGGATGTGCTACTGCTAAGAAACTCATCTCAATCTGATATTGACTACAAAATTTGTAGAACTATACACTTTTGAATTGAGTTCTATTATTTGTTATAATCATCAATGGTATATGAATCTACACAAAATATTCTTGACAATAAAGTTAATCGCTTTTACTATATTGATTATAGTGAGTGGCCCCGCCTTAACCCATTTTGTCAAATAGGTTACTGCTACAATGGCATACTTCGCTCCTCGTGCCATTGGTTGCATTCCAATTATGTCAATTCCCTAAACCGCATATAACCATGGGCAGACCATTTGCATAAGCTCGTTGGATGGGACTTTAGGTATTTATGCAAATCTCTAGCACATGCCACATTTCCTCGAGTATTCAACTACATCTCAATTGATATTGGCCCGAAATACCTGTAGCGGGGCATCTTTTACGTAAAATTTTGTTCCCTAAGCATGATCTCCACAACTTCCATGATGCATATCCTCAAAGATTTTCTTTGCTTCATCCTTGTCGACACACCTTAGCAAAGTGGCTAAGAATCCTCTCTAAAATAATACTTTCTCTTACATAATGTAACATGGTACTTTACACAAGAGTTTTTGCTTTTCGTTTCTACTCTTTAGAAGAGTTCCCTCCATCAGATATTCCTTTAAAGAAGTCATCTATGACTCCTTCTCCTTAACCTCCAAGTTATAGTTCAACATCCATTTTGTCAACGCTTAAAGACTTCAATACCTTTACTTAAATGACTCCCAATAGTTGCGCCTCTGTAGAGCTTGCCTACTGTCCAATGATTATGCGTTCGAGTTTTCCCCTCTAGGGATATGCATTATCATGTACTGCTCTATTTCGTCCAATAGTTCCAATACCTTTGGTAGATAAGAGGCAAGTCATGCACCATTATACTGAATTCTTTCTTCGCTTGGCAAACCACCAGTTGAGAATCACTAAATATATGTATAATCCGCACAAGTCCTTCGCTATCTTGAGTTCCATAATTAACACCTCGTACTCCACCTCGTTGTTCATAGCACAGAACTCAAGTTTCAAAGAATAAAAAGTCCTTCCACCTTTCAGGGTTACTAAGACTACTCCTGCTCCTGGTTGTTGGATGTGTCATCCACATATGATTTCCATTTGAAAAGTTCAACCATTTCCTCTTTTATTTCATTATCCCGATAGTAAATTTGGCAATGAAGTCCATCAAAGTCTGTTCACAAATCAGCTTTCAAAAATGATAGGTTATTTCATATTTACTCATCTCAATATTCCATTTCAACAATCGTTCCAAAAGTCTCAGGGTGATGCAATACTTGTCTAAGAGATTGATCCATCAATACACTTATTAGATGAGCCTAGAAGTATTGTCACAACTTCCTCAACGTTATCAATAAATAGTAGGCTGGCTTCTTTAGTTTAGGATATTGCTTTTCCAAGTCTGTGAAGCATTTATTGATATTATATACTGGCCTTTGGATCTTCCCTTCCTCATGCACCAATGCTCCACTCACTGCATGCGTTGATACCACCAAATTAATGTATAAGTCTTCTCCTTCAGAAAACTTTAATAAGATCAATGGTTGCCGTAGATATTCCGATAACTATTGAATAGCAGCTTCACATTTGGTTATCCATTGGAATATCTCTTTTTCCTTCTTAAAGCATCAAAGAATGGTATACACGTACTGGTTGCTTCCGGGATGAACCCACTCAAAGAGGAAACGTTGCAATTTAAATTCTACATTTCCCTCCTAGTTTGTAAGGCTGTAACCTGTCTCAATGCTTCGATTGCTCCAAGTAGCTTCAATGCCCGTAGAGTTCACAATAAACACTAAAACTTGCTTGATGTGACTTTGAAAGAACACTTTAATGCGTGCAATATCGTCCAATACTTTTGAAGCATATCTAACATTTATGATAATTTCCTACATAGTTCATTGATCTCCTTGATTTTACTAGCATATCATCCACATAGACCTCAATTGTCTATTTGATTTGTCCCAAGAACGTCTTGTTAACCATATGTTTGTAAGTATCTCTAGCTTTCTTCAAACCTAACAGCGTTACCTTATAGCAATATAATCCTAAGTACGCAATAGTGTTCATATGCTCTTAATCAGGGGCATGCATCAAAAATTCAATTGTTGCCGAAATAAGCATTCGTAAATGATAGTAATTCATGTCCAACTATCCCATCCACGAGTTGGCAGATCCGTAGAAGCGGAAAGTAATCATTCGAGCATGCTTTATTCTAATATGAATAATCAATGCATGTCTACCACTTTTCGTTGGCCTTCCTAACCAACACGATATTTACTACCCAGTCCGGTATAATACTCTCAGATAAAGTTGTTTGTAACCAACTAATCCACTTCCTCCTTCAACACACCAAATCACTTTGGTTTCATACTGCATCATTTTCCTTTATAGGAATGAATATTGGATTATGATTTAATGCTCTGCACACAACTTCAGGAAAAGTCTTGCATATGTTAAAAGGAGTCTAAGTGAACATGTCATGGATCAGTCTTAGAAACCTAGGCGGAGTTGAGTTAAGATCCACGCAACCATATGGATCATAAGTCGCTGAAGTATTTATCCTCTCAAAAGGAGTTGAATATGAGACAGCAGAGGTGGCTAGAGTTTTTCGCCGCTTATGACTTTGGTATTTAGTACACACCAAGGAAAAGGCAACAAGATTGCTGATGCACTTAGCATGAAACTTTAGAATGCGGTGTTGGCAATGACAGTTGAATGGAATATTTAGAAGCATTGACTACATATAGGATACAGTGGAGATCTGAAGCTAGATCTAGTAAGGAGACTGCTATGTTGTCATGTTTAGAAGTTCGATCGGTGATGATAAAAAAGATTGCTTCTAAGCAAGAAGGAGGATCCATTATTAGTTGAACGGATCAGAAAGTTAAGGGATGGAACAAAGAGCGATGACTTGAAAGATTTCAGTCTTAACCAAAATGCATGGTTGAGGAAGAAAGGACGACTATACGTTCCAAATGTAGGAAACATTAGCAAGGAAGTTTTAGAAGAATGCCATCGTTCGAAGTTCACCATTCATTCAGGAGGAAAAAAAATGTATCAGGACATGAAAAGAAGTTTCTTCTGGGAAGGTATGAAGAGAGATGTAGGCTTGTGGGTGAAATAGTGTTCGAACTGTCAATAGGTAAAAGCCAAACATCAGAAGCCAAGTTGGTTACTTCAGCCTTTAGATGTTCCAGTATGGAAATGAGATTCTATCCCGATGGATTTCATAGATGGGTTGTTAAGATCAAATAGAGGAAATGAAAGTATATGGGTCATAGTGGACAGGTTAACCAAGAATGCCCATTTCATTCCGGTTAAGTACACCAGGACGGCACCTGTTTTCGCTAAGTTGTTTATGAAAAGTATAGTTAGACTGCATGGAATTCCTAGTAGTATAGTAAGCGATAGAGATTCCTTATTTACTAGCGACTTCTGGAAGAGTTTATATGAGACTTTGGGTACCAAGCTCAAGATAAGCACTGCTTACCATCCGTAGACGGATGGGCAAACAGAAAGAGTTAACAAAGTTTTAGAAGATTTGTTACAAGCTTGTGTGCTAAATTTTGGAGGATCATAGGAAGACCATCTACACGTAGTCGAGTTTTTGTATAACAACAGTTATTAGGCTTGTATAGGGATGATACCGTTTGAAGCTTTGTATGGAAGGCCATGCAAATCCCCTGTTTGTTGGTTAGAGACCGGGGATAGGTTAGTTCTTGGTCTGGATTTAGTTAGAGAAGCGGTAGAGAAGATTGAGTTAACTAGAGCTAGAATGAAAAAAGCTCGGTCTAGGTAGAAGAGCTATGCTGATAAGAGACGAAAATACTTAGAATTCTCAGTTGGAGATCATGTTTTTGTCAACGTATCACCAATGAAGGGTGTGATTAGATTTGGGAAATCAGGGAAATTGGCACCGAGGTTCGTTGGACCATTTCTTGTTATAGAAAGGATCGGGAAACTCGCATATAGGGTAGAGTTACCGAACAGTTTGGCAGGAGTCCACGATGTTTTTCATATTTCTCATCCAAGGAAGCGTGTTTGAGATCCGGAGACTACTATAGCACCAACTATGTTAGAGGACTTAGTAGTGGAACCAAATTTGCCTATAGTTAGAAAGCTAGTTCGTATAGTCACGAGAGATGAGAAGATGCTAAGAAACAAGACAATCAGATTAGTTCAAGTCCAGTGGTGCGACAAAGAGAGAGACTTTACTTGGAAAACTGAGAGCAAGATTAGAAACGCTTATCCCGATTTATTTCATGGTATGTTTTACCTTTATGATTGATTGTTATTAGTACCTTATCATAATTTCGAGGATAAAATTCTTTAATGATGGGAGTCTGTAACGACCCTAATTTTGATTAACATTATTTATGACATTTAATTAGCTAAATTAAATGAAATAATGTAAAGGGTTAAGGGATTGAAATTTGTATATTTTAAAGGGTAGTCGTGCCTAGTTAACCAATGAACTAAATGAAATTAAAATGAAATAGTAAGGGAAATTAGACAAGGGAAAAATAGGAATAAGCCATATTCTTATACACTAAACCCTCATGCACATTCATTTCACACGTTCATAAACAAAATCAAAACATAAGAGTGGCCGGCCACATTATGGGAAAACAAGAAGAAGATAAAGCTAGAATCAAAAGAAGGAAGCCTAATCAACTTAATCCAAGATCAAATCTCAACTCCTTAATAATAAGCTAAAGGTGAATAATAGGTTACATCTCACATTTTCTTATTTTCAATTTTAGCTGAGATCCGAAATTATTTTGCAAGTGAATTGCCATGTTTTGATTGTTAAAATGGATATATATGCTTGTTGATGATTTATGCTATTTCATATAGATTTTAAGATAAAGTTTAACTTGAAAAACCAATTAAATTAGATCCAAATGCCTTGCGAATTTTATATAAGATCAGAAATAATATTTTAGAGATGGGTTTCAAGTTTCATAATTTTCTGAATTAATATGAATTTATTATGAATTTTCTAGTGAAGAAAATGGTTAATTGGGTTTAAAATAAATTACGGCTATTATATGTTAGCTTTGGGTCTGAAATTTATATACGTTAGAAAACATATTAAAAGTGATTTATGTGATTTTTTGTAGAATTTTCCTTAGTGTTTTAATAAGTATATAAAATTATTTAAGGTATGGACTTAAATGTTTTATATGTTTATAAAAGGAGACGGATTAATTTGTAAATGTTTTAAATTGTTTAATTCTGAATATCGGCATCACTTTTAGAAAAGATTTTTAAAAAGAAATTGGCAACCAATCATATGTTGACAAACAAAGCAGGTTAGTTGAAAAGAAATTACTTTTTAAAGTCAAAAATCAATTAACCTAATGTTTTGCTGTTTTGTCACTTTTAGCAGCTACCTTTCGACTTCATACTACCGCCACCACCTAAGTAGAAACTAATACATATGGTATCAAAAGCCTTGGTATGTTGTGGATTGGAGATAGGCGAAAGGTATTGAGCTGAAATAGGGGTTCCGAAGGGGTCGAAACCTTGTTTTGCTTTTAAAAGAAAATGCACCCACTTTGCTTTCGAAAAGAATGCTTTCGAATAAGACAGCTTTCGACTTAGTCAAATGTTTTAAAGAAAGGTTTCGAAAGAGGTTTCACCCTTTTTTTTAAAAAGAAGCTTTCGAAGGGGTCGAAACCCCTTGCTACCGCATTCGACCTTTCGAAGCAATGCCTTTGAAAGGGTGCTTTCGCTTTAAACCCTAAGCCGCTTCTCTAGTGCTTTCGAAGGGGTTGGTTTCAACACCATCCGCTTCTTTTACTTAGGAAATTTCTTTCGAAAGAGTTGCTTTCGACTTAGTTCTTTTAAGATCCATTTTAGATTTTGAAAGTTAAACCCAAAGGTTTCGAAAGGAATGGTTTTAAATGGTTTCGAAAGGTTGTTCCACATGTTTTTACTTGAACCCTATGCTTTCGAAAGGTTTATTTATAGTAAAGGACTTTAATGCTTTCGACAGGTTTATTTATAGTAAAGGACTTTAATTCTTTCGAAAGGTTTAAACTAAGGTTTTGAAGGGGAGATTCCCCAATGGTTTCGAAAGGTACTTAAAGTATTATAAATGGAAGGTTTCCAATTGCTTTCGAAAGGCAAGAATTAAAGAGTTTTGAAAAAGGGATGTTTAAGGCTTATAAAGGTTTCAAATGGATACCTCCAATGATTTTGAAAGGTTGTTATAAAGGTTTCGAAAGGTATGTTTTGGCCTTTCGCCTAGTATTTCAAGATAATATGTTTCGAAAGGGGTACTTTCAATGGTTTCGAAATGGCTGTTTAAAGATTTTGAACAAAGGTTTCGAATGTTTTCATCAACAATGTTTTGTGTAAAGTATATATAACATGGCAAAGTAATTTGAGTAAAGTATAGAATATATTTTACTTATTTAAGTATGATTTAAAGGGTTAAATCAATTTGAAAGAAATGTTTTCAAGGAAAAATTGATGGGGAAGTTGACCCTAAGTAAATGACTCAGATATTAGAATACCAGATGGGATTGGTATGGGGTCGCGTCCTATACTTTAGCTTGTAGCCCTAGCTAATATAAGTCCAAAATTCTAGTGTGTAGGGCTTTGTCGCAGGTAAGACTGAAATGATGTTACACATAGAAAGCAATATACAGAGTATATATAAGTTACTGGTAAGCCCGCAAAACCATTAAGATCAATTAACCTTAGGAGAAGTAAGTTAGGGACAAACCGTCTAGAAGAGTATCTAACAGAAGTTAGGTTATTTGTTTATTTTGTCTAGTAGACCCGAGTCAGCCAAAGGTTAGTAGTTAGCCAAACAAAATTATAGTGTTCGGACAAATAGTCCATTGATTACCTATTTATATGCATACATGGTATTGCTATTATTGTTTTAACCAGTTTGGTTGTAGGATTTCGATTTGCAAAAGATATGTTTTAAAAAGGGATATTAGTGAGGGAAACCCGTTCCGCTAAGCGGCGTGGTCTCACTTAATATCAATAAACCGAGATGTATATTATTATTCACACCAGGTTTTATGTCTGACTTGAAGTTTATGTATTTCACCTTAAACTCTCGGGTTCTCAAAATATGATTTGAGTAGGTTGAGAGTTGAGGATTTACAGGTTTTTGTAGGTGGACGAATAAAGCTTCCGAAGACGTGCAAGAGGCATGGATAGCTATTTAGGAATTTTTATTTTTATTTCCATTATGATGTATTAAGACTATTATGTCTATTTAGTACTCTAATCATCCAATGCGACATCTTCATATGTCGCTCTTAGTGTATTTTGTAATAATTATATTTGATCAAAATCTGGAACACGTTTGAGATTATGTAATGGAATATGAAATATGTTTTTGAAATGTAATCAGTAAAGTATGTTGTTTTTGGAATCTGTGATTTTGTTTCATATTCATGTGCTTTTGATATTATGAATACCATTAACACTATCGTATTTTGTCATCGGAAGTTAATACTATAGATGACTGCATCATCTGTAGCGCTTAGCTTCGGGCCTCAAGATAGGGGATGTTACATTATGCTTACATTGTACGATGTTGGATATAATGCACATCGTTTTCATCCCATGGTTTTCAAAAATTTAGATGCAGATTACTATTCGTTTTGCTGGGATCATTGATTTGGAGGAAGTATAATGGTTGGTATTAGCTGGATTATGGAAACTGAATGAAAGACAATTTTACATTGACTCGAAGGCATTAGATGGCCGACATTTGGATTCATCCTTTTGATCATGGGTTATATGTTTGTTAACTAGTTGATGAGTTAATGAATATCTCCTATGTTTTCTCATTGATTTTGTTTAACTCAACATGATATGTTTTAGGTCCGGTTTGGTTTACTTAGCATTGTAATTTGTCCTTTTTCATGCTCTTATTTGGACTACATCCTGAGCAATTAATTAGGTCATGCCTTATGTCAATGTCATCTACACTATCATTTTCTTCCAACTCATCCTTATCTATAGTCTTTAATCCAACCTCATCCAGAGCAATAGATGTTTGTATATTTGAAGAGATTTTATTTTTATTTTGGCAATATTAGTTAGTTTGGGCCTTCAATCATTGAGTTATAGTTGATTAAATTATTTGGAGTGAGTTAAAATTTATAATTGCATAGAGAAATATCCCGAGTATATTGTCATGGAAAGAAGGTTAGTATAAATGTCCTGTATATTTCATTTTGAATTACCCAAAAAACTAAGGTTTGCTTGTAAACTTTAAGGAAATATGTGTCTACCAAATACGTACTTCAGGTGCTGGTTATATGATTATTAGTTTCGGGGTTCGAACTCGTGACATTTGATCTTGCAATCCGGACCATCAACCAACTGAAAGCCGACCCAGTTGGCAAATGTCTTATATAAACGTGTTTAAGGAAACATTTGAGATACTCATGTATCATTGAATAAACTACATTTTAAACTGCATCTCCTCCATTTGTTTGAGAGGAAGTATTGGTATTAAAGGGTTTTCTTATTTTTGTTTGAAAAATTAAAATTGTAAGTAAAGTTATGAAAAAGTTATTACGGCAACTTTAAAAAAAATCTATAACTTCCATCTCACACTAGCATTCTTCTTTTAAGATTGCTAACAAACTTTGTCTTTTAAACTAACTTTTTCCTTTTTTTCTAGTTAACATTCAAATGAATGGTTTACTTGGTTGATTAAGTGTGTTGGCTTCTTCCAAAAGGATGTGAGGATAGCATTGTTGTTTCCCAACTAGTACAACCGCACAATGATGGAGAACCGATCGTTAAATTACATAATTAAAAAAATTTAGTTTGCATCTTCATTAATTTTTGTTAAACGTTAGATGATATTATGCTTTTAATAATAAAAAAATAAAGAGATTTAAGAGAGAATTAAGAAGTTGTGTTGCTTATTTTTTTGATTTCATATAATTTGATTTAGCAAGCCTACAGAACGAAAATCTCTCTAATGGTAGGTTTGATTAGTTTATTGTCTTTTTAAATCTTCCGAAAATGAAAATAAAGAAACATAAAAGCGAAAAGAAAAAAAAAACGTTATTTCATTGGCAAGGTTTGATAAGCTCCAAAGCTATCAAAAAGTTCTCGAAATAAATAGAGCGTGAACAAATACTTCCGAATAAGAGGCTGATATTGATGAATGGTGTCTCCTCATTCTTCTAACAATTTTCGCTCGTCTCCTTGAAAATAACTACAAACAAGAAAAGTTAACGGCTATGAACAACTAATATTTACTAAAATTTGCACTCCAAAAAAATAAACAAACAGCAAAGAAAGAAGAAAAGAGGGAAAAAAAGGCTAGAAACAAAAGACTTCCGCGTTGATGAATTAAACCCGATCTAAACAATAATACACTTTCTATGAATGCAACTTTCGTTCCCAAAGGAACAGGTAGATTCCACCTGAGTTGAAGCAGGCTATTAACTGGCGTTTTCCGTTTATCATATTCAATTTGATAAAAACATATTTTTCTACCAATTTGACATCTTATCCAATTCTCTTCTTCCCCAAATCGTCAATTCAATGGTTTCGTACATACAAACATACCCATGAGGAGGAGAGATGTTGTGATCTTAAAGTCTGGATTTTAAGATTGCATGATCGCATTCTAATTTCTGGAAAGGTACGTTTTCTCCTACATTGCGCATTGAATTTATGTTATGAATATGCTTGAAAAAAATTGCTTTTGCATGCATGCAGACATTATGGGGACGAAGATGAAGGGCCTTTTAAAAGGCCTGAGATACATTTCCAATATATTTGGTACGCCATGCACCTCTAAATCATAAAATATAAACCATACAAACACACAAATATGCATTATGTTAATGTTGTAAAATGTCCTCATGCAATGTAGAGTCGGATGACAAAGAGCCGGAAATGCAAATAGGATTGCCAACCGACGTCAAACATGTAGCTCATATCGGCTGGGATGGTCCTTCTGTTAACACGCCTACTTGGGTATGTACTCACTTCTTCCGCTTTGAACATGTATCATTCATTAAATAAATGATAAAAGGAACACTGATCAATGCGAATTTTACCAAATGGTTATTCAGATGAACGAATTCAAGTCAGCGTCCTCCGAGTCACCCTCCTCCACCGCCATGGGATCAGAAAGAAACCTCATCCCTCCATCGCCTATGTCTCCTTCCCAAGGTTTTGTCGTAAATAAAAATTTGATATCTGCATGTTCGTCGTTTAATATTTTTGGTGAAACTTATTCAGTATACAATAAATGGTAGAAGAGGAGACCATGCACAATTTTCATGTACTCGGACTTCTCTTCAACACAACATAGGTTATGTACACATATATAATAACTTTGGCATCAATTTCTTGTAGAAATGATTTTGCATTTAGACTTTTTTATATTTCTCAATAGCATGTCTTCTCACTTAAACATGCACATCATAACAAAAACAAAAAAACATTAGTAATAAACTTAACCTGAATTGTGTTTAATTAATACGCAAGATATCTGACTTAATTACTCCGTCAAATGCATAACCAACTGTTTGACTTGATGTGAATGCAGGGGCACGGTTGAACACATCAGGATCAAGAAACTCATCACAACAATCAGCGCAAGTGCCAAAACCATCAAGGAAGAACCAGTCGTCAGCAAAAGGAAGCCCAGGCTCGCCCCGTGACAAGCGTCGTGAAGGTAGACATTCAAGAAGCAGTGGGCAGTCGGCCTCTGCAGCGGAGTCACCGGACCCAGACAAACTGGAGAGCAATTCAAGACGGAGCAGAAGGGAGCGCAGTAGCGCGAACAATTCAGGCAGCAGCGACATCGGTACATACTACACTACTGCCTCGTCGTCTCCGCTGCAGACTGAGGAAAAGTCCAAGCAAAAGAGGAGATCAAAGGTTAAGGGCTCCTCTTCTTCTTCCTCCACTAAAGAAAGCTCATCAAAAACAAAATCAAAATCTAAGTCAAAACAAGCTAGTAGTGAGCAGCAGGAGGTTAGGTCACGAAAGCCTGGCAGAGAAGAGTAATATGCACGAAGTGGGAGTGTGCATGCAATATTTGTGTTTTGTACACTGTTTTGTTATTCTTTGCAAAGAATAATATACATGATGTTGGCAGATTGTGCTCACAGGATCATTAGTTCTGAATGCTGTCATGAAAAAAAGAAGTTAGGTTACAGTAACAGGCTACCTGTGAGTTTGTAGTGAAAAAGTATGGAAGGATGAAATACAGAGAATGCGTGCGTTGTAAATAGTAAAAGATCCGCTTTGTTTATGTTTTTCATTCCCTCCTTTGATATACCAACAAAGAATTTGCTCATATAATACATGTATGTATTTGTTAGTTAAAATAGGGGGGTGTTGGAAGAAAAGACAGCGTTTGGTTATATGCTGCCGGGAGATACTTTTTTTTTTTTTTTTTTTATAGATTGTTAAACCACATATTAATTAAATGTGATGTAAAAACTTGTAAGTAATATCCCAGAGCATAACATGCTATAAATATTACAGTGTAGTTTATTATTTCGAATAATATGTAATATTCTTGTTCTTGTTTCTTCATTTTTTGTAACTACCTTGCTGGCAGCTTGAAAGCATAATACCCAAGGGTGCAGCAAGTAGGAGTATTTGAACTAGGAATTAGGAACCTTCTCATCCTTAGTTCAGAGTCTTCTAATTTATTGTTCAAATCCTTGTAGTTTCCCTCTTTAATATGAATCATCTTCATACCAATATTCTGTATCTATGTGATTTGTCCATGTTAGGTCTAGGGGTTTATTTAGCCATTCTCTGTTTTCTTTAATCATTTCTTGTCTAATCTGTTCATAATGTTCTTCAACAAAAAGATCCAACATCCTGTTGGTAATCTTCATTTTCGGATTTTTAGTATTAAAGACAAAATAGGTACTTCTAAGACTTTTTACTATTTTCTTTTTGTTTATTTTAGGTTCATCATCGAGGTTGATGAGTTTTTCTGTATAGTTATGTCTAAATATCTTTGCAATATTATATTGTTGGTTTTCGTTTAGTTCTGTTTGTTTTAGAATAATCATGAGTTTAGTCATAAATGTTTGTTCTAAATAATTCTGTAGAGATTCTACATTCTCAATTTTTGAAAATCCGTTCATCATTTTTTTTATAGTTCTGTATTTTCCCAATTATTTTTTTCTGTTATGTTGTAATCTGCTTTATTTTTTATTTCTAAGTAATTTTGCCATTCTCTATAGAATTCTTTAACAAATCTAGGTGTTAGTACTATGTTTCCAGGTTCTCTCCAGATGTTAAAGTTATTATATATTTCTGTTAAACTTGTTTCACAGTCATAAATACTGATCAATTCATGTGAATATTTTTGTTTGAAAATACTTATTATTTGGTGTTTTTGGTTTTCTGTAAGGTCTGTATTGTTTTTCATAATGTTTATTATATTTATCATAAATTTATTTTCTAAATATTGCTGTAATTTTTCCATTGTAATTGTTTCTTCTTTTTATGCAAGATTGGTTGTTTATGTTAGAGAAAATAGCCAAAGCTTTTGGAAATACTAAGATACAATTCTGCTTATTATGTATTTCTTATGTTGCCAAACCGATTTATCATTAATATTATTTTCAGGTTTGTTTAAAACAACCATGAACCTTTTTAAAACCTTTACCAGAAATCTATATCTTAAATCATTTTTCCTCACCTTGTCATCCTAAGCGTCTACTCTTTCCCTCACACGGTACTTCTTTCGACTAGCGGATTTACGTCTATTGGAATTACTTATTAAGCTTATAGCAACTGGTGTCAATTGTTTTTTAAAGGATCATTGTCATTCAAACATAGTGAGCATAATATGAACGAATAATCTGTGGTAAAATAAGAAAACGTACATAGCTGAAGCAGTTTTGTATCCTTTCTTTCCTCAGCTCTGACTGAATGTTTAGTTACCCATAAATTTTGAAGAAGAAGAAGAAAGGTTGGAGCAGGTAGCCATTAACAACAGATAGCTTCTAATTTTACAATAATATTACAATACTTGGTAATTGATATCCTTACAGGCACACTAAGAGACTCATTATATAGGCTGAGCCAATCAAGCTAAGGACATGCAGCTGTCCATTATGACTTACAGATGAAGGTGGAAAGATACCTTCCACTCAAAAAAGGAAAAAGCAAAAGTATTTACATTTGTCAAAAGTAGGCATAATATATCACATCTGTGGCTTCTTTATGAATTTTTATTTCATAATGGGAATCCCATTATAAAAAGGTAGATGACGTTTTTATCTTTACGTCACATCTTCAATCTTCAGTGGACATTGTATTGGAGCCTGTGTCTTTTTTATCTTCTGTGTCTTTATTCAATCTTCTGGATTTTTATTTTTTGTAACTTTTAATCATTGAAGGTTTAGGATGGTATATATCAAAACCTCTGTAATTTAGTCTGTGGTCTTCAAGAAATCTTGTGATGAATATTTTTTGGACTGGAGTTTCTGCATATAAGAACAAAGTACTGTTTTCCCAGTCTTGGTCCTGAGCTATTTTGTATGCTCTATACCTTTCATAGCTTTGTTCATTTAATTTGATATTGCTTATTTTGTCTATATTAAGATTGTCATTCCAATCTTCGTAATCTGGATCTAGGAATTTAGCTTTGATTTGGATTATGTGTTTTGTTGGTTCAAATACATTCTTCCCAAAATGAGGAGGAGTTGATTTGAAATCCATGTATACTTCTGTGGCTAGTATGTTTGTCAATTGTTCTGCGATACTTCCTATGGGTTCAGGCAAGTCTTCTTGGACCCATTCGTCAAAGTATATTCTCTTGATTAATCCATAATTTATAAGGGTGGTTGGATCATATGTGACATTATCATGGATAAGGTATTTGTATTTGGTTAGGTTTAGGTTTATTTGGGGAACTGCACATATTATTGTGCATTGGCAGTTTGTGGATTTGTTGAGGCAGTCTTCATTCTGCTTTGTACAAGGAATGTTGGTATTCCTCAAGATCTCCCAGTTAATTTGTATCCCTTCAACTTTTGTTCGAGAAATTTCCGTGAAGAATTTGCAAGCCTTGTTGAAGTTTACAGGGTTGAGGTCTGAAGAGTGTTGTAGGAAGTAAAGTTCCCTGGTTAATTGTTCTGGAAAGTTTGGTGAACATGTTATTTTAGGATTTGGATTTGGTGGGTTTGAGAAAATTTGTCTAGGGGTTCCAAGGCTGGTATATTTGTTTGGTTCTGTGGTTTTGATAATATGAGCAAAGGAGGGGGTTTGTGGTCTAAAATTTGAGGCTGAAGATGCCTCAGGTAGCTCAGTTTTAATCTTTTTCCCTAGGGTTATTTGTTGGATACTTGTTATGTCTTCAGAAATGACATAGTCCTTTCCAAATATTTTTTGTAATTCGTTTGTAGCAGCTTCAAAAGAATTAAAGCCTTTGTATAAAGGTTTCCCATATCTAGGATTTTGTTCTAGAAATTTGATCTTAGAGATCATTTGTTCCCAAGTGGTATAAATACCGGCGTCAGGACCATTAAAAAGGCCATAGTAGAGATAGTTTGTTTTTTTCTCGTTTGTAAATATTGCAACTAAGGTGTATAACACGCTTAGTTTTTGTTTGTTAGACTCTTGGGGAGTCTTCATGTTCCATATGTTGTCTAGAACAAGTTGTTGTTCTTCTGTGACTTTTGCCTTTGTAACGAAATGATTTGTTTTGTATGTCTTCAAATGTTTAGCTGGATTTAATTCTTCCATATCCATATCTGCAGACTATGTGTTAGTAATAAAAATATTTATCTCAATAATCTGGATAATTGGTCTGGTAGGAAATTGTTTTTCCCTTTTATATGTTCCCAACAAATATTGGTTCCACAATTTGAGACAGCATGCTTAAATTTCAGCCATCTATTGTTTATAGTTCCTTTTTCTTTTTTATTATCTATGTATTTTACTATGGATTCACAGTCTGTTCTTAATGTTATTTCCTTTTGGGATATTATAAATAATTTAAATGATTCTAGGACATAAATTATAGCTAATATTTCGTAATCCAAGGATGTCATATATCCCTTTTCTTTGTATACACCTGAAGTGTACCTACATATTTTTTCAGTAGATTTGTTTTCATATTTATTATTTTTACTTAGTAAAATTCCTCCCCATCCTATAGAGGATCCATCTGTTTCAATTATTATATAATCTGTCTGTAATGGTAGACTTAAGGGCTTCAGGTTTTGGGCCAGCTCTTTTATTTTTTGGACTTGTTTTATGTCTTCTGTATTGAAATCCCTATTTCCCTTTGGGCTTGCTTTGTTATATAAAGGGCCAGTGTATTTTGAAAGATCTCTTATATAGGGCCTTGCATAATTTACGAGTCCTAAAAAGGCTTGTAATTGTTTTAGATTATCCAGTTTATCAGGAAATTCTAGGATCTTTCTGGTTATATGGGATTGTAATTCTATGACTCCCTTACCTATTTTAGCCCCCAGAAATTCTATGTTGTTTTTAATTAATTCTATCTTTTTCTTGGACATAATCAATCCGTGTGCTTCTATAAGTTTTAACACAGTATATAGGTGTGATATGTGCTCTTGCTTAGTTCTAGAAAATACGAGAATATCATCTATATACACAAAAGTGTACTTGTTGCAGTTTTGGAAAACATTATCCATTTTTCTTTGGAATATTTGTGGTGCATTTTTTAGGCCGAACGGCATTACTAACCATTCATAATGTCCTTCACTGCATGTAAATGCAGTCCAAGGTATGGATTCAGGATGCATTTTTACTTGCCAAAATCCTGATTTTAAATCAAATTTGGAGAACCAGTTTGCTCCTTGTATTTTATTTATCAATACATCTTTATTAGGAATACAATATCCATCTTCATGGGTATTGTCATTTAGTCTAGTGTAGTTCATAACCATTCTAGACTGACCCCGTTTTCTTTCAGATTCTTTTTGGACAATAAAGGCTGCTGTTCTATGCCTTGAGTCTGTTTTCCTAATAATATTTAAGTTTGTCAGAATTTTTATATGCATCTTGAATTCTTCCATGATCCAAGTATCATATTTTGGAGATCCTGTTTTTATAGTTAAATCTGGGTTGATTATATCTAATTTGCATTGTATAGAGTCTTTGTTCCAGTATCTTAACGGTTTTTCTCCTATAATTTCTATTTTTTCTAGTTTAGAGATTAATTGATCTATGTCGTCTATGGTTAATAATAGTTTGCTTATGTCTCTTGGATTTATAAGTTGGACATCTTTAGTAAATCCTTTTCTTTTATATTCATACTGTTTAGAAGTTTCATATAAAATTTCTTCATTTTCTTGTTCTGTTAGTATATTTTCGTTGTTTTTGCATTGTCCTGGAGTGGGACAATTACATTTGTCTTTTTCATTTTCTCTTTTATGTTCTGTATTCCCACCACGCTTCTCAAGCGCATATTCTGATAGTATTGGGGTTAGTGTAGTCTTTTTTGAAATTTGTATATAATCTTTATTAAATGCAAAACTCCCGTTGTCATTTAACAAGAAATCTAATCCTAGGATTAGTTTTATTCCTTCAAGGTTTAATTCTAAAACCCATAATTGTTTTATGTTGTAATAAGGAGACCATTCTCCACATGTATTGGTAAAACTTATGTTTATATTTTTCACAATATTTGTAATAATATTAGTAGTTCCATCAAATTGGATACTTTGTTTTGGCCTATCTGCTTTTGTTACATATTTGTAAGGAATAAGGCTAGAACATATAGTCGAACTAGTAGCCCCAGTATCGATAAATGCTAACATCTGGATTTCTAATCCTTTGATATTCAGCTTTGTTGGGATACGTAATTCCTTTAGGTTTCCTGAGTTACATATCAGTGGGATTTGTATTGGTTTGTCAATGTTATTTAAATTGTTATTATTTTCATATGATGTTGATACATCATGAGTAACCTCTTTCTTTTTTTCTGAGGTTATAATTTTTTCTCTTATTTCTTCTAGTTCTAGTTCAATATTATTTGTTCTTTCTTCAAGTACCTTAATTCTATCTTCATTTATCTTATTTTTATCTGTGTAAGTAGGTTTATTTCCTCTGGGTAAATCTATATCGAATTTATTCTTTGCACAAATATGGCATATTTCCATTGTGCATTCTATACATTTAAATCTTTTATTAAAAGCAGGGTACCAAGGACAGAACTCACATTTCGTGGTATCTGTTCCCATTTTATGTTTGAAATTATGTTCACATAATTCTTTGTTTACAATATTTAGTAGATATTCATGTGGTATATTTTCTTGAAAATCTGTTAATTCATCAATTAAGGTGTAATTTGATGTTTGTATTTGTTCTTGTTCTTGTAATCCTTCTAAGGATATTATAGAATATATTGTAGAAGTTTCTGAAACATCAGAAGCAATTTCAATCAAATCTTCTTTGACTGAATCTATAAGGTTAGATTCCCTAGTAAATAAGTTATGTCTTTTTGGACATGAGGAAGATAAATGTCCTTTTTCATTATAGGCAAAACATGTGATTGTATTTGCATATGTTTTTCTTGGATTATATTTTCTAACATGGTTTTCTTTGTTAAGATATGGTTTTTTTGCATTTGATTTTCTTAAGTAGTATTTTTTTGTATATCTCTTTTTAAACTTAGGTTTTCTATCTATGTTGTAATTTCTTGATCCATATTGTTGTGGAGTATATATCTGTCCACAAAATCCGTAATTTTTTTGTTTTAATTCTCTTTGGATTTGTATATAGGTACATTTCTTTTTTAGTTCAGAAATAATATGTGTTATTCTTATTCCAATGTTATCATATCCTTTAGGGATGTTTGCAGTATTATTTTGGTAATGTTCTATCCAAGATTTATGTATCTCTTTTCCTAAGTCTCCTGGTAGTTTAGAAAAGAGTCTATTTCCTATTTCAGCACTGTAATAATTTCCTGAAATAGTTGCATAATGTAAAAATTCTTTTAAGAATTTTATTATGTATTTCCAATCTAGCAATTGGATTTGTTCTAAATCTCTCATGGCTTCTTGTTGCCTTATGGTTACTCCTGTGTTTACATCTCTTCCTGTTATTATTCTGTGCATGGTGTAAGCAAAGTTGTAAATATTACTTCCTTGTATTATTAAGCTGTTTATTTCTTCAGGGAAACTTTGTTTATAGGCTTCCCATATGGCTTTAGCTATATCTCCTAAATAGTTTTCAGCAATTCTGATCATTTCTTCACCAGAATTTATGTTTGTATGCCTTGCTACATAATCTCTTGCTATGGCAGCAGTCCATTGTTCTAGATATGTGTCTAGTAACTGGGGATGGCATTTTGTGACATTTAGTATTACTGAATTGTCTTTAAAGAAAGTTGTTTCATTAGGTAATCTTTTGCCTATTGTTCTTAGGTTTTTATTTTCATTTGTATATGGTTCAACTGGTTGTCTAGGGGGTTGTCCTAATGTGTAAGGCATTGTCTCTTGGGTTTTATTAGGATATGAGATCCCTGAGCTCCCACTTTCCTCATGGTCAGCCAAGTCTACGTGTTCTGTGAATTCTGATATTATATCATTTATCAAACCTTGTTGTTGTATTTCATTATCCGTTTCCTGGGAATCTTCCAAGAAGTCGTCTAGATTATAGACTTCCCTTGTTCTTACATTATTTTCATCATCTATGTAGACAAAGGTATTTTCATTTATTTGGTGTGTTAGCCTTAGGGTTTGTTCTAGTTCATAAATTTCTGATGGTTCGAGGACCATTCCAAGTTCCTTTGGATATATAATTTTATCCATTAATTCGTTTATTTAATTCTTCAGCTTCTTCATCTGTTTCTATTTCTTGTTGGTTTGATGGTCCATAATCTCTAAACCTTATGGACATAGATTTGTTTAGGTTGTTGTATGTCACAGCATTGTTTGGTTTTAATGTTGCTGTTATATTATTTGGGTTTTCTATATTCCATTCATGGCCAGCAAGAATAGAAGAATCTATTTCCATTGGTTTTATGAAACTTATGCCAGTTGAATTTAAGGCTTCTATGACTTTGTCTAATTTTATTTTTATTTTGGGAGTATATTTGGACATACATTTTCCTAGGAATGTAATGTCTAGTAGAATATTTTTTCCTATAAAGTTTTCAAATCCTTTTGTTTGTATTATAATTTTTATGTGTTTGTAAAAATCATTTAATGTCATTGTAAAATTTGGAGCTATATAAACAATACCTATGTTATTGTTCATATCTACTTCCATCATTCCAAATATGGCTTTATCCATATCTTGGTGTCTATCGTCTATAAGTAGTAATAATAATTTAGTTCCAATTTTTTGCCTTACTAATCCTCTTATGCCTATGACGATAAGTCCTAGATGCATCAGTTTGTATTTCTGGATTTTTAATCGTTTTACGGCTTCTTGTGACATTAAACTTATTATTTGTTGGCTTCCATCTGGAATGGAAAGTATTTCTTCCCTATGGTGTCTATACAATCCTGTTACCATTGTAAATAGCCCCGTTCTATATATTTCTCTAGGGTTTAAAGAATCTAGTTGGTTATTTGAAAATATTTCTATATCCCTTTCCAAATTTATTATTTCTTCTAGCTGGTTTTGTGTATTATTAGATCTTCTTAATAGATTATCAACCCATCCCATGGATGATAAGCTATTTGATTCTGTTGGTCTATCTGTTAAGGTTCTAGATGGACCTGTAAAAGATAATCTTCTATTGTTCATATTTGATCAAGTTTCTTATACATTAGAAAATTGATTTTAGTCTTTTTACTCGTTATTTGTGTAGTAGGATCATTAGATCCTAAATTCATTTTTTGTAAACTTTTGTTTATGTTTTTCATTCCCTCCTTTGATATACCAACAAAGAATTTGCTCATATAATACATGTATGTATTTGTTAGTTAATTTATTATGTGTGTGTCTATATATATATATATATATATATAGGGCCGGTCCTATGAGTTGGGTTGCCTAAGACGAGATTTATTTTGTTGCTCACTATTTTGTCAAGTATAAAGTTAAAAAAAAACATAAACAAAAAATTAGAGTTATATTTACCATATCACTTGGTTCACATACAAAATATATAGTTAAGACAAATTGTTACATTATAACCTCCTACAATATCATTTTAACCAAAAAAGCTTCTTCTTGCATTCTTTGTAGCAAATTCTTCAATTATGTCTTCATAATTTAGCACATCAAAATATTCATTTTCGATAGAAATCATAGCTAATCCATTTAACCTCTCTTGTGACATAGTAGTCCGAAGATAAGTTTTAATTAACTTCAATTTTGAAAAACTCCTTTCCGTCGAAGCAACCGTGACCGGTATAGTCAAAAAAATTCTATAAGCCACCCATACGTTCAAAAACCCACTTACATCACGATAAGACTTAAAAAAATCAAGAATGTCAATTGATTTTATAATTTCCAATGGTAGAATTCTTTTCAATTGTCGAAGTTCATGAAATAATTCTTCTCCGCAAATATCACGCTCTTCATCATGTTTCAAAAAAGCTTCTAAATTGAAACATTGCTCTCTTAATTCTTCACATTCAATATTTTTGAACTTTGCATTCAATAGGAACCCAAATGTCTCTTCGTAAAGCTCAAATTGCTTAAATCGCTCTTTAAGTGAAGAAAGAGCTTGATCAATAATGTGAAGAAAGTAAGTAATTCTAAAGTTATCTTTTGGAGATTGGTTATCTAGAGCATACACTTCCACATCTTCGTCAAATTGTTTCTTTCTACGAACAACTCTCTTTTTATTTCAAATTTAGGATCAACAAGACCAACTTTTTCTGCAAGTTCCTTAGCTTCATTCATAAAAGTTTCAAAACCATCTTCTCTAAGTTTTTCGAAAAATACAATAAGCTCATTTACTCTTGCAATGACATCTTCTATATTCATATCCTCTCGTTGAAGTATTTTGCTAACTCGATTAATATTATCAAGTATTGTATACCAAATGCATAGACTAATCAAAAATTTAAAATTCTCCAAAGCATTATGACACAAACATTTAGCCTCCATCATTACAATATCATCATTGGAATTATTTGCAATTTCAATTAGCGCATCTCTAAGCTCCGGAGCTTGATTTCTTATTACTTTTACACTTTCGATGTGACTTTCCCAACGTGTAGCGGATAACGCTTTTGGAGTCAAACCTTTCACATAATCTCTAAGTATATCCCATCGATGAGTTGAACCGGAAAATAAGGTATAAATTTTTTGCACATAAGCAAAAAAATTTCTAGCTTTAATGCATGATTTGGCCATATCACATAATGCAAGATTCAAGCTATGACATCCACATGAAATATGAAAAGCCCTAGGATTAACATCAAGTAGTCTTTTTTGAACGCCTTGATGTTTCCCTACGAAATTTAATAATAATATGATCAATCAACACATCAAAATTAAACAATGTTGTTAGTCATAATGAAGCAAATCATACCTTTCATATTTGAACCATTATCATAACCTTGACCTCTTACATCGTTAATGTTGAGTTTAAGATCCATCAACACATTTTCAAGCTCCTTAAAAAGACCAAGTCCCGATGTGTCATTCACTTTAATATAACCAAGAAAGCATTCCTCCACTTTTGTATTTCTTGCATCATCAACATCCACACATCTTATGATAATCGACATTTGTTCTTTATGGCTCAAATCCAGAGTACAATCAAGGATAATTGAAAAGAACTTCGCTTTTAAAAATTTTACAAGTATTGTTTCTTTTATCTTCTTAGCCAATAAACCTATCAATTCATTTTTAATTTTGTTGCTAAGATAATGATTATTGGTTTCATTATTTACCACATATCTTAAGTGATCTTCCATTATTGGATCAAATTCGGCAACAAATTGGATAAGTTGACAAAAAAGTCCATTGTTTTTTTCATAAATTCTCTCGTTAGATCCACGAAATGGTAAATTATTTCGAGATAAAGTCTTTACAACACCAATGATATGCACAAGCACTTGCTTCCAACGTTGTCTCTCTTTATCAATTTGAGATTCCATTCTTTTATCAATAGTTTCTTTTTGTTTGAGCCCTCTATGCAAATCAACCCATTTGATAAGATTTGTGATGTGTATTGGATTGCTTTCATGATGTCTAAGTTTTGAAGAAATATTATGCCAATCATCTATCCCTTCTTCGGCTAGCTTTGATGTTTTTTGAATGTGTTTGAATAACTTACAACAAAAACAAAAAACTTTGTCACATTCATTTGAATACACTAACCATTTTCGTTCATGCTCTTCTCCACGTGGATAACCACCAACATAGTGTTTGGAAGTAAAGTGTCTACCATTTGCTCTGTTTTTTGGAAACATGTCGTTTTCTTTTAAGATTTTAATAGGTCCTCGTTGAACAAGCATAATTCTCTTCGTGTCGGTAATCTTTCCCCACAATCCCGGATCATAATTGACATCAACATCTTTTTCAAGATTAAGAACAACTTCATCATTAGCATATTCATGAATAACATCATTGTTACGATCATCCATGAAAATATCTTCGTTATGCTCCTCTTCATTCATAGCAATGTCATTGATATTTTCATCTTCATGTGCTACATCAATGAATTCAAGACCTTCATCTACCTCAGCTTTTTTATTAATGTGATCATCTCCGCTATCACTTTCTCCAATTTTACTTGAAGTTGAAGGTTGAGAGGTTTAAGCTTTTTCTTGAAATAAGTTGGAAATTGATCCGGTTAATGATTTAGCTAGTTTGTCTTTTCTTTGTTTAACCTTCATGTTGTAAGCTACGGAATTTTGTTTTCGAAACCTTATACGATTTTTTTCATCCTCATTCTTTGTCATTATCCTCTATTTATAATAAACGAGTGAAATGATAAAAAAAATTGTATAATAAACATATTTAAAGATGCATAACTTTTATATCCAAAATTGTAATTGGGTAGTGAACTATGTCAGATGATGAGCCACCCTGTGAACGACAGGCTTAGCTTGTCTAGAAATCTTTTCATTGATACAAGTAAATCTAACAGTGAACTGCTTAAAATGATTTTAAAACATATCCACTTTCATGTAATTTTTTGAAACAGTAATTAACTCTTACAAATGGTATTCGATCTCAAAACCATCAGATAGAGAATCTAAATCCATATCATTGTCAAGTAATAGATATGATAAAAAAGGATAATGCTAATTTTGTTTAATCTGTTCCTTTTGTTTCATATTGTGGTGAGAAAGCAGGACAATGGGGGTTAACTGAAAAGCTGAATAGGTTTAGAATTTACTGAGTTAGAGTATCTTCGTACACTATTATTCACAAGAAGAAAGCTAGTCACACTAACAAGTTTATTATTTATCTAAGTAAGATTTACTTACAGTAAGAAAGACTAGCACTGTGGTTAACAAATTCATGTTGTTGTTGGCTGTCGGCTGAACAAGTTTATTATTTATCTCAGTCAAATTATTCTACTTAACCCTAATTTAATAATTTGCCCCCAAATCGAATTCAAATCAAAAAATCACCTGTGTAGTGCTGTTGTGCTAGGCTGTCTTGCCTAATCCGCTACCTCTAGTCGCTGCTCTTCTTCAGATTTCGTTCGTCGCACAATTCCTTTTCGTGTGCTTTCGTTTTTTTTCCGCCGTTCGCTTTTTTTTCGCTGTTTTTTTGTCGCTGTTTTTTTTCTGTCGCCTAGGGGGTTGCTGTGTTGAGGGGGGTTGCCCTAGGCCTTTGTCTTGGTTGCCTTATGAGTGGGCCGGGCCTGTATGTATATATATATATATGCGCGCGCGCGTTTAATGGCACTCCTATTTTCCAGCATCTTCTTCTATCACTACAAGAAATCGTACAATTTCCGACGGCTGTCGGCCGTCGGAAGTCATCGGAAATCGCCGTAAAATACTGTCGCAAGTTATCCCGTCGCCGCACAGTTTTTCCGACCGCTTCCAAGCATCAGTCGTAAACTTTCCAACGGCTACCAATAGACTGCCCGACGGCTCTAGACGGCCGTCAAAGATACGTGGACATTCAAGAGAGAGCAAAAAAACCGCTGCTAGCAGTCGGAAGCCGTCGGAAATTTTCGACCTGAAGACCGTCGCCAGCAGTCGGAAGCCGTTGGAATTGCTCAAGCCATTTTTACAGTTTTCTGCTGTGTTCTAGCCTAATATACAATCCATAAACATAATATAGTTACACACAAGCACATATCCAATTCAGATATTTAATATAATATCAAATTATACAAATATGCTCAAATCACATAAAGAAAATTAAACCAAGCATAACTCGCATAAAATCCAACCAACACTCCATTAACATAATGTACATACATGTCATTGTACAAAATATACACCGTGTGACACCAACTCTCCACCATCAACTCACAAATATCAAAATTATCATCACCAAATGTACCATCAAATAATGTACACAACATTTCAAAGTATCCAACTCCACCAACTCAATGTATCATCAAAAGATACTAAACAATGACGCAAAACAAAAAAACATATCTATCACTCCTGTCAATCACCTCTAGAACCTCCAGAACCAGCTGAAGATGGAAAGCGGCCACCATACTGTTGCATGTGCTCAGCAATACGCTGGTCCAGCAGCTGTGTCATCTCAATGGCCTGCCGACGGTTCTACTCTTCCAACTGCGCCACTTTAGCTCTCAACTCTTCGAGCTCTGCTAGATCGATTTGAGCTCTGGTTTGGCTGGCTGTCCTCTGTCTACCCTGTAATGCTTATTTAATTTAGTAAAAGTTCAATTACTATAATCTTACTATCGAATCTACAACATAATATGTTAATTGTTATATCTATAAACTTATTATTGAAACTAAAGCGATGTGAAATTCTTTAGAACTGAAGGATTACTGAATTGTTATATCTTAATACATTATTCATTACCACTTGATTGCCAAAACCATAACGTTTATTCTGTAAAGGTGGATCCATGACTGATTCAAAAATGACATCCTCCTCGTCCATAGTCAACCACTCTCGACCGGTTTCCTCTAGGAGTTTCTGTCGTTGTTCCATAAACCGTGCGTGCATGAACAAATAAAAATACATTTGAAATTACTAGCATGTTATCTTAATTCATTATCGTTTAATAATTAAAACAATTACCAATAGTATATAAACTAAAATATGCTTACATGGCTCTTCCGCAATTTATCGCCATGTCATGTATATGAAACAGTCCCGTTTGGTTTTACATGCTCGACGGATGAGTACGGGTAAATACATCCATATACGATACGGGACCCTGCGCCTCAGCTTCCTGAAATTGATTATTATGTACTATTATTGTATATTCAAAATTATACAGCACAATAACTATTTACAATTCACATTTAATAAATTTACCAACTCCTGGCGATATTGTTGGAACAACTTGGACCCTCTCGATAAGTGACAGGATTTTTGTTCCTAATTGCAGAGTTTCTTTGCGACTCTGTCTGTACATTTAAATAAACAATACATTATTTACTTACCAAATATTTTTTGATATTTACATATCAATCAAATAATTAATAAAAGATTAGTACACTTACCTTCGCTTCGTCACTATCCCAATGCGCCAGCCACCCTTCGCACACACTTGCTCCCATCCAGTTCGGCTTCTCCCATTTATGCTTCACAGCCGACATAGAATCCCGGTAATTCTTCCTCATCTTCTGCATCCAGTAGTGCCGTACCAGCTGCATGTCATCTACTTGTACGTCGACTGTGGCCTGCATTTCATTTTAAACAAGCGATAAATAATTAAACAATGAAAGGTGAACAATAAATAAGCGACAAAAAATTAAGAATGGAAAATAGAAGATTATACTTACAATGAAATCCTTCCATATACATGATGTGGGAAGAGATATTATCCCACTTGGGCCAACAAGTCGTCATCCTACTCTTATACGAATCTCTCGAAACTGATAGAACTACAGCTGACGGGTGTAGGTCGATTCCCTTTGTTAAATATGATACAGATTATAATATCGTACACAAAATATTTATGATGCTGAATTTTTTTTGATACTTATCCCTCCGCTCTAGGCACCAGATATACAGCGGAACGCTGTGGCGGCTGTGACGGGCCACTGCCATCGCCTCCGGATGAATGGGAAGAGCTCCTCCTTCTGGACGACATGATACATGTTATAGACGCATCATTTTATAAGAGAATAATAGCATAATAATGACATATATTGTATAACAATGACATAAATGATATAAAGTACATAAAGTGCAAAATATACCTGAATCAGATTGGGTCTTATATGCCAACGATAAGCAGAAATATTGCATTTTTAACATAAATTGCTAAATAAATGACAGAAATGGTAATGACATAAATGACGCAAATGACGATAAGCAGACTCGGTTTCATAAATGACATAAATTACTAACTTGCAAAACAAATGTCATCAATTACATAAAGTGCATAATACATCAGAATTCAACATTATATTTATATTAACCATCATCGTCTTCTGATTCAGATTCGGTCTCATATTCTACGTTTTTCCTCCCTACTCTCAAATGCTTCTACCAAAACATTTGATTCATCATTCAGAGGTCCAAAATCAACATGATCGTTTGTTATTATTATTTCGTTGTTTTGCTCAAGATCAGCGTGGTAAGCTTGTTCATCTGGAATATTCTTCCCATCAAACATAAATCTTGCCTTTGTTTTAAATACTATTGACCAATTTGCTTTGTAACGACCCGATATTTTGCACCATTCGCATCCATTATAAGTGTATAGGTAGACACTCATGTCGGAGTTGAATTGCTCAAAATACCGCGTTGTTAATTTAAATTTTTGGCAAAACTGAACATATACAGTAAATAAATAATCACAGATCACAGACACAGAGTAATAAATGCAGCGGAAATAAAAGAGATAGTAGTTCATGAAGCTACTATATAAATGTATAAGTTACATCAGAGTTAGAACAGATACAACGGAAGAGTAATACGATACATCAGATACAAATCAGAATACATCACTGGAATCATCGAATACTGAAAGCAGAATGGATGGCTGGATCTTCAAGCAAAGCTCCAACTTCAAAGGTGAGTCTCGAATACTGGTACACTCAGTCTGACCCGAGCGTAAAGCAAAAACACAAGACACTCGAGTCAGGATTAACATTCTTATATTAATAAATCCAACTCAAGTGAAATAGCAATTGAAATACAAGTAACTCAAAGGATGTTGGAATAACCATCCTTTAAGGATCCGTTAAACTATCTACTATGTAGTAGTGTACGATAAGTAGATAATGTCTATCAGTAATATAAAATATCAAAATAGTGTTAAGTCATGGCCCATTCCACCCTTAACACATTTTTATTCCCAAGAGCATATACAAGACCGTAGTTTCCCCAAAACCGGAAGTCACCAGAGGGCAATCCATATACTAAAGGTACAAAACAAATCGTAGTGGTCGCGTATAGGGATACAAGTATGACAAGGCACATGAGGCAATACCCAAGGTAGTGAAACTACCGTTTGCCTGATCCGGACTTGTGAGAACGCATCGCCGCAGCGACCGCAACACCGCGAAACAACACTCCCAAAATCAAGGGTGCACCAATCAACAACAAGTAATGAGTAGTTTTCGAAGAAGTGTGTTCGCTCGAGGTAGCTAACCCCCCCATTTGGCCCGGCACGGCTCCTGTTTTAGTCATTTCCAATTTGACACGAGTGTCAAGGCTATCCATTATCGTTCTCTTTCTTCAGTCATCAACGTACATCATTCCAACCACTTCATTCTGGATCACACTCCGCGTATAGTTATTAAAGTGGTTTTCGGTTTAGACAGTGAGTATGTCCCTAACCGATTCCGGTCTCTTTAATAACCTTCATAATTATTACACCGATGGGTCGTTTAATAAATTTCAAAAACCAAATCAATTACAATTTCAATTAGAATTTGTAAACCAACATTTCATTTGTCTTTCCAAATCAATTTCCATAATTTACGTTTCAAAACTTCCAAATTACCATTCCAAAATCTTATAATTCAATTTCAATTTCTATTTAAAACAATTCAAGTATTCATTTACATTCGTAAATAAGTTTCATTCCGAAATCATTTAAATTAACTTAATTTAACCTTCAAATCAATTTAACTTCATTTATCGATTTCATTCAATATTCCTTAAGTAAATTTATCATTCAAAACAATTTCTATTTAATTTCCAATTCATTAAATCAATTACTTAAGTTCAATGCCATTATATCAAAACTTACAAATTTAATTAAGTTAAATTCGTCAAATCAAATTCTTTAAATTACAAGTCTTACATTAATTTCAAAAATATCTGTTATCCCAACTTTTGGCAAAGTCGAGATACCCAAAGATTAACTGAAAATCAATGATTATTAGTCATGAACATCGATTGTGCATCGCAGGTTCAACACGGATATCGATGAACTTTGTCCGAGTCCGGATCGGGCTGCAATTGATAAGACATGTCAAGCAAGGTCAGATGAAGCAACATTCCAAATCTCGAGTCAATCCGAGTTCATACGCCCAAGATATCATCGACGCAAGTGGAGGACATAGCCTTGGGTTCGTCTCCCTATGGTTCGAATCCCCTAGGGTCGAATCCATCAAACTCGACTCCAACAAAGTTCCCCTGATGGCTTCGAATCCATGAGAAATGCTTTAGCCTTCGACTTCATCGTCTTCGTATCCAACGCATCAAGCTCACGTGATCTACTTCGAATCGATGAGGTCTTAGTCGATTCGAATCCATCGGTTTCTCCCTGCTTCGAATCCATCAGAGTATTCCCGCCTTCGAATCCACAAGATAGCCTCACGTTCGAAACCATAAACCCAACCTTGGTTCGAATCCATCAAGTAAAAGGTTGTTCGAATCCGTGAGCAATGCATAGCTTCGAATCGATCAACATCACTCGAAACCATCGATTCGAGGACTTGCACAAGAGATCGATTCGAGCTACTTGTCCCTCGATCGATACGAAGGAACGCACGTTTGATCGAATCGAAGGAGTATACCTTCAGATCCTTCTCTTCGAATTCACCAAGTAAACTCGACTAAAACCACGGATTTGACTCAGTAAAACTCGGAGAAAAAGGGGGATTAACCCGAAGCACGTGCACCACGTCATTGCCTTCACGTGCTAGGACATGGAGTCGACCCTATGGATTCGAAGGTATCGATTCGAACGACTCCAGGAAGCGAAAATCTTCAACTTGAATCGATCATAACTTGAGATCTACACGTCCAAATGCTACGAAATTTTCATAGAAGCTTAAGCACATGATGAAGAATGTTCACGCCAAATTTCAGCTCGATTGGATGATTTCTTGATCGATTCGAACCAAGGGTCGAATCGATCCCAAAGTGGGCCCGGATCTCCAGATTTCGGCCATGTGGGCCCCCTGACGTACGAGAACTGGTCTCCCCTCATTTTAGGCGAAATATCAGCCTCCTACACCTATAAATAGAGCCCCTAGTCATTCAGAAAAGTGGTCGGACAATTTCAAGAGATAAAGAGCGCCCAGACTCTGCCAGATTTACTCCAGATCACCACTGCTGCTTTAGATCGAGACTTAGCATATAAATTCAGTTGTACTATAGTATAAACAACTGTAATCAGCAAGGATAATCAATAAAAGATAAAACTTTGGAGTGGACGTAGGCCGGAGATAGCCGAACCACTATAAATCTTGTGTCACTGTTCATTATTTTTTATTGCTATTTGTCATTTGCTTAGATCCGTGATTTGTGTGTGAATATTATTGATTTATATTCATACGCTAGTACTTTCACAACACTTGGGGTTTGTGACCATTTTTGGCGCAAACACTTTGGTGCTTTCACTGAGAAGGACTAGCACCCGCTACACCAAATTCAAAATTTAGATTTGGAATTTTAAGGATTCAGATCTGACTCTACAATGACTCGACAAACTAGACAAAGAACTGAGAGGAGCCAACAGGCAGGAAGTCAAGAGGCATCCTTTGGCGCTAGAGAAGGACAAGCTTCGATCTACATTACTAGAGATGAGATGGAGGTTATGAATAACCTAATGCAGGAGAGAATGATGAAAAGCCAACAAGAGATGCTGCAGAATTTCTTTGAACAGATGAGAGCTGCGGGAACATAGAACCTTGGACCAGCTACAGCGGCTGTGAATGTGGAACAAGGAGCTAGGGCTATGGAACCCAATGGAGGACAGAATACAGAACCAGAAGGCAATCAACAAGGGCTTGGGGGCAGGCCCGCAGGATCCAACGCAGAAGTACCTTTGGAAGGAGCTCAACCGGCTAGGGCCAACACAAATGCTAACGAGCCACCCGAAGAGTACGTACCAGAATTCCCTACAAGACTCGGAGGGCAAGACAGAGGCATGACAAGGGGGCAAGCCCTAGATGGAGATGAAAGAATGATCGGCCTAGTGAGACGACTCATGAGAGGAGGGTTTTCAGGAGGAGGATTGGAAGAAGTTAGTCGGAGTCCGTTCGCTCCGAATATCAGGAATGCAAGGAACCCTCCGAAGTTCAAACTACCAACGCTGAATCCTTATGACGGAAAGTCAGACCCGACCATGCATATCACCAGATATATCAGACACATGGAAGTGCTGGGAGCATCCGAGGAAGTGATGGCACGATGTTTCCCCTTATTCTTATCAGATTTGGCTGCGCTTTGGTTTAGGCAGCTAGAAACCGGATCAATCAGGACATGGGGCGAGCTTGTGGATTGCTTCATGAAGCAGTTTAGGGTTCACGTGACGCGACCTAAGAGTGTGATGACTTTGGCATCAATAAAACAAAGGACTGGAGAGTCCATAAAAGATTTTTTGTTACGATTTAATGCGACGGTGACTTCTGTAGATCGCCCGAACCCATCGATGATTTTGATGGCGGCAGTGGCAGGAGTTGGAGAAGGCACCGAATTCAAAGACTCTTTGACTAAAGATCCACCGCAAGATCTTGGAGAGTTTTTCCATGAAGCTGAAAAATTCATTCGATTAGAGGAATCACGAGCCGAGAGGCAGGAAATAAACGTTGCACAAGGCGAAGGAACCGCCAGGGAACAGTCCAGGGCAGACAAAGGAAAGAGAAAGCAGGATGACGCACATGATGGTCCTGATAAACGGAAGAAATTCCGAGAGCCCAGATTCAGGTAATACACAGACTTGGTGGCAGGACTGGAACGAATTTACACCGAAACTCGGGGGCAACTCCCCTATCGAAAACCACCCAGGAGAGATCCCACGGAGCGGGAACGTAAGACTGGAAAGTACTGCCTATTCCATGAGCTGGATGGGCACACTACCGATGAATGCCGCCACCTGAAGGATGAGGTGGAAGAACATGCCAGGAGTGGTAGATTGCCGCAGTATGTCAGAGAACGTACGACGGCGGTTAGACCCGAACAACTACCGCCTCAACCAAACAGGAATGATCCTGGATCGGGATCACGACTCGTCATCAACTGATTGTGATGGCAAGGGCCAAGTTCAAGATTTGGACTCTGGTCGATTAGTTTTCTTAGATTTGATTTCCAAAATAAAACGGCTATCCCACTTACTCATGTACGGGAACCGGAGAGATCCCTAGGCATGCTCTGAGATGGAAATAGACCGCTCCGCCCGGAGAGGCATTATCTTGTTTTTCCTGGTGTTTGAGATTGAACATTTAGGATTTGAATTTAATAAAGAAACACTTATTAAAATAAACCTTTGACCGGAGAGTTAAAGGATAAACATTAAATATCAATATAAACATGATCGCTTTATGATCCTACCCGGAGAGGCAGGGTCCGGAGTGCAAGAAGTGAGTTGCTTCGCCGGAGAGCGACATGATCAACTCACTTAAGCATCGTTTCCTATTCACCGGAGAGTGATTGGATCAGGATTCGATAAGAGCCCGGAGAGGCTATGATCGGCCCACGATTTAGGCCATGACATCGCTTAATGTTAAGATACACTGAACCGGAGTGCAGGAGGTGAGTCGCTTTGCCGGAGAGCGACAGGATCGACTCACTTAACGTTGTTTCCCCTTCACCGGAGAGTGACAGGATGGGATCCAGCATGAGCCCGGAGAGGCTATGATCGGTCGAGAATGACCAAGACATCGCTATACGCCCTAGCTGGGGCCAGAGTGCAAGGGATAGAAAGCAACGCTGGAGTGCAATAGGATCTTTCTATTCAATCGCTAAATCTGGAATGGGTTTGACAAGGGTCCGGAGTGACCATCAATAGTACGGAGAGACCGTAGAATTTCATTCTTAACTTCCACTGGAAAAAATTGATAACAATTCGGCTTCGAACAGCCATGGACTTGATTGAAAATGCTATAAGCTATGAGTAAAACATGAACTCACTGCATCCAACTTAAGACTGATCAAAACACGCCTTTTACAAAAAAGGCATGTTTTGGGGGCAAAATGTTATCCCAACTTTTGGCAAAGTCGAGATACCCAAAGATTAACTGAAAATCAATGATTATTAGTCATGAACATCGATTGTGCATCGCAGGTTCAACACGGATATCGATGAACTTTGTCCGAGTCCGGATCGGGCTGCAATTGATAAGACATGTCAAGCAAGGTCAGATGAAGCAACATTCCAAATCTCAAGTCAATCCGAGTTCATACGCCCAAGATATCATCGACGCAAGTGGAGGACATAGCCTTGGGTTCGTCTCCCTATGGTTCGAATCCCCTAGGGTCGAATCCATCAAACTCGACTCCAACAAAGTTCCCCTGATGGCTTCGAATCCATGAGAAATGCTTTAGCCTTCGACTTCATCGTCTTCGTATCCAACGCATCAAGCTCACGTGATCTACTTCGAATCGATGAGGTCTTAGTCGATTCGAATCCATCGGTTTCTCCCTGCTTCGAATCCATCAGAGTATTCCCGCCTTCGAATCCACAAGATAGCCTCACGTTCGAAACCATAAACCCAACCTTGGTTCGAATCCATCAAGTAAAAGGTTGTTCGAATCCGTGAGCAATGCATAGCTTCGAATCGATCAACATCACTCGAAACCATCGATTCGAGGACTTGCACAAGAGATCGATTCAAGCTACTTGTCCCTCGATCGATACGAAGGAACGCACGTTTGATCGAATCGAAGGAGTATACCTTCAGATCCTTCTCTTCGAATCCACTAAGTAAACGCGACTAAAACCACGGATTTGACTCAGTAAAACTCGGAGAAAAAGGGGGATTAACCCGAAGCACGCGCACCACGTCATTGCCTTCACGTGCTAGGACATGGAGTCGACCCTATGGATTCGAAGGTATCGATTCGAACGACTCCAGGAAGCGAAAATCTTCAACTTGAATCGATCATAACTTGAGATCTACACGTCCAAATGCTACGAAATTTTCACAAAAGCTTAAGCACATGATGAAGAATGTTCACGCCAAATTTCAGCTCGATTGGATGATTTCTTGATCGATTCGAACCAAGGGTCGAATCGATCCCAAAGTGGGCCCGGATCTCCAGATTTCGGCCATGTGGGCCCCCTGACGTACCAGAACTGGTCTCCCCTCAGTTTAGGTGAAATATCAGCCTCCTACACCTATAAATAGAGCCCCTAGTCATTAAGAAAAGTGGTCGGACAATTTCAAGAGCTAAAGAGCGCCCAGACTCTGCCAGATTTACTCCAGATCACCACTGCTGCTTTAGATCGAGACTTAGCATATAAATTCAGTTGTACTACAGTATAAACTACTGTAATCAGCAAGGATAATCAATAAAAGATAAAACTTTGGAGTGAACGTAGGCCGGAGATAGCCGGAGTGAACGTAGCCCAGACTCAATAAAAGATAAACAACTATAAATCTTGTGTCACTGTTCATTATTTTTTATTGCTATTTGTCATTTGCTTAGATCCGTGATTTGTGTGTGAATATTATTGATTTATATTCATACGCTGGTGCTTTCACAACACTTGGGGTTTGTGACCATTTTTGGTGCAAACAATATCACATTTTATTTCTTGTTAAAGAAATTCAACTTCACTTATTTACTTACTTAAATAATTTTCCAAAACTTAATTAATAAAGAAAACTCAATTTCAATTATTTACGAAGTAAATTCACTTATTCAAAAGTTAAATTTCACTTATTAAAGAATTCAATTCAATTTGATCATTAAATCATTCAATCTTATTTAATTATTAAATAATTCAAAACTTAATTACTAAATAATTTCAAAGTTTATAAATTTCAAACTTACTTATTAAATCATTTCAAACTTAATTCAATCATTTCTCAAATTTAACAACGTTCTTTCATCAATTACATTTGTTAATATTTCGTTTTAGATTATTAAACATTAACATTTTCCTTTCATTAAAAATTCAAATTTCAACTTCATTTCAAAACCATATTATTTATTCAAATAAAATCTTTATTAAATTTTAAATCAAATTATTGACCAATCGGGTTTTATTAAATTCTCTATCCTAAGTCAATTAATTTGGGTATTTATCATTTCAACCCGATTCCAATTTAATTAAAAATCAAAACACAGCAAAGGGAACTTGCAGTGTGATAACTGGGATGGTGTCAAAGTAAATAAACAAGCAATAACAACAATCAATATCAATCCAAAAATCAAATCAATAATCCCGAAATAATCATATTAATTCGCATTGTTGTTTGTGCGAATTAATATAATTATTTCTAGAATCTACACTATCATTTCATGTAGATTAAAGATTATTGCATTACGGTTTTTCACTTGTCATCTATTTACAATTTTAACACTACAACAATTAATCCAATATACGTTCAATGATACAAAGTGTAATTATCACTATTTTACATGTCAATTTATTTAACAAATAAAAGGGGTCATATTCAACTAATCAAATCCAACATATATGTCGATTCAAAATTTTTATTTATCCTACGTCAAATATACTTGCATAATATTTATCACTTTATACATTTCAATTTAACATCCAATATAAACAACAAACAATCAATCAATTATCAATCAAACAGGATTATCATCGTATAATTAACAAATAATGGTGTCAGATGTCACAGGTGAACTGATACAGGTAATAGCATACATATAACAGTGTAAATAACTGACAGCAGCATATTTAAATTGTCGTTTCAATTGAAATCAAATTTAATAAATAAAAGAATGTTAATCGTGAGTGAGTGCTCACCTTTCGAGGCTAGAGAAAATTGACAATGAAATGAATTACGAATCCAAGCACGAATTCTACGGCAAAGCAAGATTGGCACGGATTTTGGCGACAGAGCTGATAAGTAGGAATGGACGAAATCGAATCAGAACAGGATTGAATCAACACATTTTAAACTTAACAGTTAAACGTAAACAGAAACAACATAAATATTATATCCATAAATATCTTTCTCAAAAACCAAGTAAAATTTTAAACTAATAATATATATACAATATCTTATTACACCCAAAAATCTATTTGAAATAACATATGTGTATCAAAACCGGACTTTATATATATCTCAAGATCATTATAAAATAATCCATAAAATACCTATACATAAACTGTCAAAATATATATAACTTACTAATAGAGTAACTAACTGTAACTATCTATAATACATATATGAACTCAAATCGACCATATAAATTTATATTATAAACACTCTATAAATATAACCTTTACATTGTAGAAATAAAATAATATATATACAGCAAACAGATATACTACTACCAAATATATATATGCAGACACGCAGGCTACTCCCACCTATCATGCAGACATCGCACATACTCGCTACTAAATATATATACACTTAGGTTAAAAATATCGACTATCATAGGCTTAAACTTCAAACCCACAGAAGATATAAACTTTCTGAACTAAATAATAATATAAAGCATGTATGTATTATAACTGAACATGAACGAAACTGTTGTAGAAATCTACATAAATTATAAACAAGCTGTGACCAAAATATATGCAACAAAGTATTCATTTGTACATTCTCTCACCTTGTAGGCTGACACAAATAAATCTATAAACTTTTTAAAACAAAGCATACCCGACACGTAGTATATACTCATATTTATATATTCAACAAATTCAAGTAACTAACATATTCAATATATAAGCTACCCTATTTTTTTTTAGTTCAGCCAAACAAAGCTTTAACACACTATTATTGTAAAAAAACCAAATTAAGATAAAGGAAGACAACCACCTACTAACAATACCATCTTCCTGCAGTATTAGACTGCAACGTTTATTCATTTTTGGTATGCATTTAAACATGTACCAACTAACACTTTCTTATAGATGATTCCCTTGAAACTTTTTTTTTACAACTTGATTGAACAAAACCACAATATCTAAACTTCTTCTGCACCAACTTAGCACATGGATGGAATCACTACTAACAAGGACAGACATTGTTTGAACAGAGACACATCATAATCTGCAAACACTCATGAACCATAGATCTGTGCAGTTAAAGCGCTCGGCAGATTCAAAGCGGTGGAGGTGCAAAAAGTCATAGCGGAGATACAGCGAGGATATAGCGGGATATAGCGGATGGCTTTAAAATAGCATATAAAACTCATACTTAATGTTTTTACGAATATATAAATGGTAATTAAATGAAAAATTATCATTCAATTGAATTGTAAGTAATACATAAATATTTTTTAAATAAAAACATGTGCAAATAAACTTTAAATAAACGTAAAACTGTTATATAACATAATTGAATTTAGTAGAATGTTAGAGTATTTTCATTTCTGAAAATATATTAAAAATTAAATCGAATAAATTAGTTTCATAATTTTATAATGGATAAATTGAATTTTTCAATTCATTTTATTAACGAAGATATAGCGGGAATAGTGGAATATAGCGGAAATAACGGGATATAGCGGAAATAGCGGGGATTAAAGCGGAAAGGCTATATTGTGGGGCTATATAGAAAAATCGTAGCGGTAGAAACCCGCTACGAGATATAGCGGGGTTATAGCGGGGTAATAGCGGGGCATTAACTGCACAGCCATAGATATAGGTAGAAACAAACAGGGAAAATCGCAGAAGTTTTTTTTTTATATCATGCGAGAACTTTGTATTCAAAACATCTATTTTTTTATAATTTAACTAATACGCATATATACTACTTACAAACCCAATATAACCTACTACATAAATATACATTAACACAATTTAACAAATCTGCAAATTGATACATATATATATACTAATATACGAATACACATACTGACACCTTAAAGGAACCATATAAATTACTTAATAAGCTAATATATAACAACATATAATGACAATTTATATATTATATTTATAGAGCAGAGCTCATGTATTACTAACCTAAAGAACATAAAAACAAGTTATAACAAAGTTATGTGAAAACAGTATATAGATAAATATGAAATCCCAAAAATGTAGACATCTTACCTAATACGACACTTATATAAGAAGACTTAGATAGGAAAGAAGGTTGCGGCAAACGGAGGAAAGTGGAGCAGAGCAGCGTTGCTTCGGTCAGAAAAGCAAGGGGAGAGAAGGCAAGGGAAACAAACGGAGGCGTGGCCCGCTGCTATGGTGGTTTCGGGCGGCGGAACTTTGGGTCGCGGGTTGAAGTGATGGAGAGGGCAGGAAGGTAAGCGGAGGCCGAAGGGAGCTCTGTCGCGACTGCTCTTAGGACGTGGGGTGTTTCGGTTGTGGGAGACGAAGAGGATCGGCAAGGGAAAACGAGGCTCGGGCTGTTGTTGTTGATGAAGGCAGAGAGATGAGTTTACAGTTCGGCGGTGAAGGTGAGGCTACAAATGTTCACCATTTTTTTATATTCAAAACGGCAGAAGAGAAAAGAAAATAAGAAGAGAAAATGAGTAGGAAAGTAAACCAAAGAAAGATGAACAGCAAACAAAAATATTGGAAACGTAGGTTACCGAAAAGTAAGTAATAATTTTTTTTGGGAATATGGAAAGTTACGATAATTTAATTCCTTAAAAGCAATGCACGCACGTGATTAACGAAGAGCCAGGAAGAGCACCAATACGTTTACAACAATGGAAAACAAAATGGCATGACACCGGTACCGAGACGGTGTAACGTTTACAGATTTCGCCGTCCACCGGACGTCGAAACACACATACGAATATACCGCGGAGATCAGCACGATGAGACGATCAAAACGGTATAAAGATATCAGTGGTATGATTTGAATTATAAAAATTCGAATTTTCTAATAGCGGAAAATGCAAGAAAAACACTAAAAAATAAGATCGACGGAGCCAAAGATGTCCGAATTTGAAAAAACGACAAACTGACATCTTTCTCAGAAGATGATTTAGAATTTTTCTATGTAAAAATATTTAGGTTTCGGAAATATTTTATTTTCATCGCTTTTTAACTGATTAAATTGAAGTAAATTTACGCGCGAAATAAACTTTCATATTTTCGGACGAAAATTTACCAGTTGCTATGTTTAACTAAACGCATTCCAAATATCAAATTTATATTTCAAAATTTTATCGTTTAAAATTTCACAAAATTTCAACTAATTACGTTATTAAAACAGTTGAAATTTACGGGTCGTTACATGCTTTATCTCCTTTTAGAGATGGATAGGAGCATAATAAACTTACAATGCTTGTTTGACTAGTACAAAAGGATCGTACTTGTAATAATGCGGTGTGTGCTTTATTTTAATAAAATTATAATCCTTGTGCACATTCATTCCAGAACCTGGAACATTACTGAACCAATTGCATCTAAATAGAAAAACATCATCCGCGGGTCGTGAGAAATATGTCGGTTGCAAAATTTGGGTTAAAATGATATAAAAATCATTTATGTCATTTTCTGGACCATCACTACCTTTAACAAATGCACCTGTATTATTAGTTAATTTTTCAGCACCGTATTCTTTGGTGTAAAATTTATATCCATTGACGAAATATATTGGATGTGTCTTGATATTTCTTTTTGGTCCCAACGCAAGATGTTTCAATCCTTCGTCGACCACACAATTTCACGGTTCATAAACGTACTTTGAAAACCAATCAGAAAATTCTTTACTGAGATCTCTGTGTGGATGTTTTCTTTCATAAATGTTGCATATATGAATAAAATATTGCATTGAATTCTACACACGCATGTATTATTGAAATGGATAAATCAAGAATTATTATTACATATTACTTAACAAATGGTGCAACCTCAACACAATTAAGAAGAATATTAGTGTGTGCTACATGAAGATCTCTATCGTCTAACCATACATCTACACGTTCTCCAGAAGGTCGACCATGGTTTCTAAAAATAGATAACATTGTTTGAGAGGACTCATGTTCGTCGCCTTCATCATTACGTGGAACACTTTCAAATTATATGTTCATATGGTCACTGAAATAGTTAGAGAAAAAGAACGAAGCTTCTTCTTCGATGTATGATTTACAGATCGTACCTTCAACTCGTGCCTTTTGCCTCACTTTTTTCTTCAGATTATTCAAGTATCTATGAAAATTAATTTACATTAACTTTAACTTCCGAATGTAATTAAATTAATAGGTAACATATTTCATACCTCTCAAATGGATACATCCATCCATATTGCACAAGACCTCGAAGTCATGCTTCAGATGGGAGATGAACAGGTAAATGTTCCATTACATTAAATAAACCTGGTAGAATTATTTTCTCCAATTTGCAGAGCAATATAGGAATATTTTCTTCAAGTTTACGTAAACGTTGCACTTTTAACATAGTCGAACAAAGCTCTTTGTAAAACAGACTAAGTTCCGTTATTACCTTCCAAACTTTTAAGGGCAATAGTTCTTTGAATACAACGGGTAATAAATTTTCCATCATTGTGTGGCAGTCGTGGATTTTCATTCCACTCAATCTACCGTTTTTAAAGTCAACACATCTACGAATATTTGATGAAATCCGATCAGGAAATCTTAATCCTTCCACCCATTTTAACACAACTTTAACTTGATTATTATCTAACTCATAACACGCTTTGGGTTTTTTTACTGTCGTTTGGTTTCATATAAAGCTCAGAACAATTGCATAATTCTTGTATATCGCATCTTGATTTCAAATCGTCCTTAGTCTTCCCCTTGACATTCAAAGTTGTGTTAAAAACATTATCAAATACATTTTTCTCATTGTGCATCACATCAATATTATGACAAAGCAGAAGATCTTTCCAATAAGGCAACTCCCAAAATATACTTTGTTTGCACCAATTATGAATAGTCGATTTACCTGCAATTTCTGTTTGCACTCCAGTTTCATTTATCTTTGGATAGTCCCTTACAAGTTCATATATGTCTTCGCTTGACCATATCGTTGGTGATTGTCTGGTTTCTACTCTATTAGCTAAAAAGTTTTTTCTATCTTCTCTGAAGGGATGATTGACATGGAGAAAACATCGATGGCAGTCAAACCATGAAATTTCTTAACATTCGGTAAAGAAAATGCCCATGTTTCTTCCATGCAATAAAGACAAGCTAGACGACCGGATGTACTTCATCCTGAAAGAATTGCATACGCAGAAAAATCACTTATAGTCCACAACAAAAAGCATAAATACGAAAAAAAATTCTTTGAAACGTCGTATGTTTCTGCTCCTTTGTTCCATAGTGTTTCAACTCCTCAATCAACGGTTGTAAATAAACATCGATTCCTTGTGTCGGATCGTTGGGGCCAGAAACGACAACAGTAAGAAACATATATTGAGTTTTCATACACATCCACGAAGGTAAATTATAAGGTGTGATGATAATGGGCCAAGATGAATATTTAGCACCAAATTGAGAAAATGGTGAAAAACCATCCATACATAATCCAAGTCTAACATTACGACTCTCCGCTGTAAAATTGGGATAAGTTTTGTCGAAATGCTTCCATACTTCTCCATCAGCTGGATATGTCAACGTACCTTCTTCTTCTGTTCTCACACTATACCATCTCATATGAGGTGCAGTTACAAAAGACGCGTATAATCTTTGAAGTCTAGCAGTGATGGGAAAATAATGTATACGTTTGTAAGGAACTTCCTTTCTTTTCTTTTTTCTTGGTTTGTACCTTTCCTCGTTACATATTCTA
This sequence comes from Allium fistulosum, assembly GCA_030737815.1. NCBI lineage: Eukaryota > Viridiplantae > Streptophyta > Magnoliopsida > Asparagales > Amaryllidaceae > Allium > Allium fistulosum. The sequence goes on from CM060902.1 coordinate 1,181,820,667, forward strand.
CACTTCCTAAGAGTGATGTCCTCTTTCCAAAACAACATGCAGCTATTTAAACATGTATCTATTTTTTGATAAGGTAAACCAAAAGCCGACATAAGTTTTTTAACTTCATAGTGATTTTCGCACATTAAATTATCGGGCGGAATATGTCGTTTTGTAGCTTGTACAACAACTGTAAATCCAACTTCGGTGATGTTGTATTTTGACTTCATTGCAATGTATTTTACGGTTACTGATAGCTGAGTGCCGCTTTTACAACCATCCCAAAGAGGTTTCTTAGCAGCATCAAATAAATCGTAATTTTTTTTTGCTTCAATATTTGGTTCTTCAACATTTACATCGTCGTCGTCAACTTCAACCGTAGGGAACATTGATCATGCTGCATCTTCAACCATATTTTCTATACGATTCGTCATAACAATTTCATTACCAGCAACCTCTAATTCAGACTCTGCATGAGTATGTGCTACAACTTATCCATGACGATCCCAAACATAATACTCCGGTACGAAACAATTTTTGCACAAATGAACTTTCACAATATCTGGTAACAAATACTTCAAATTTTTACACCTACTATACGGACAATGAATTTCTACATCGTTTTCGTTATTACTTAAAGCGAATTCAACAAATACATTTATACCATTATAAAAATATTCCTTTATTGAGCCTCTCAGTCCCCTTCTTTGATACATCCATCTCCTCCGACCAACAAAATAATCGATCATTTTTCCTATTTAAAAAAATATGTCACAAATTCAAAAATAAATATTGACCATTTTATGAGTTGACATTTATTTTTCGATGTATTGATACATAATCTTATACGCGTCAATTTTAACCAACTTAAGAATACAATACTGAAATGTTGGTTTATGGTTTTCTTTTTTGTTGGTCAGTCATCATACTTTCCATTACAAACACAATAAATAATTATATTTCATACATTATTTCATTTTAAATGATTCAACAAGATTTCGGTAGCACTTCCCCTTTATTTTCTGCATTGTACACAAATGCGTGTACATAGGAAACAAAAAAGAAAAGTGACGGTGAAATTTTGTGAACCGTTTAAAACGAAATAATGTACGAAATGTAATTGTTTCCTATGTTTATAACTTGTCCAATACAAGGTAAAATTCAGCAAGTATTGTACCAGATGAATATAAATGTCTGTTTTATGACAAAAACGAATATCTATATAACGATCATGTACAACACTTGTCGGACGGGGCCAAAACTCTCTAAGGGACATAAAAAAAAGTAGTTTATACAAAAATTGGAAGTTTTATAGTTTGTCTTCTTATTTATTATATAATATATTATTGTTTGTAAATGGTTGAAAATTTACTAATTTTATATATTTCAAAATATTATTAATTTACCACATTATTCCGCGTATTTTATCGAATAAGGTTGCTTCAATATTGTTATCGTTTTTCAATGCAGTCAATTTCCCTTTGAGACCATGCATTCATTTTTATACAAGTCAAGATGTTTAAAAGCAATGGACATGGATGATTCTAACTCCGACTGAAGTAGAATGTATCTCTATTTTTTGATAAGTAACCTTTTTCAAGTTCTATAGCTTTTAGTTGGAGTAAAGAGGAAGAATATTCCAATGAACATAATACAATGCTAGAAATAACACATATATAATGGTTTACACATATACACAAATTCACAAATTATACATACTCTTTACAACTTCAAGCTAACAAATGAAATAGGTATACCATGGGATACTATAAACCATATTAGGCTATTAGAAACAATTAGAATCACTAATTAGCCTTAATTTATCAATTTAGAAAAATCTAGACTTAGGGTAAAAATAAGATTTTTCGCAAAATAAGAGATTATACCTGAGATTGGAAGCAATAGAGAGTGGTTAAGCAGCCGTGGAGGATCCAGAAACTTTAAACTGGGGTTTGGAAGCAAGAAATTGGTTTTTATGGGTTTAATCCTCTTTTTTCGTATACTTAAATGGGGAAGAAATGTCTTGGTTGAGACCTGTATATCGTGAATTTCCGACGGCTTCCAACGGCCGCCGACGATCAGTCGAAAGCCGTCGAAAAAGCGCCGTCCCCGTCACCAGTTGCTGTCGGTATTTCAACCTTTTCTAGTAGTGTACTGTCCTCTGATTTTCACCCTACAATCCAATTTAAATAATATTATGAGGTGGAATAGAGAGAAGCATATATTATTTAAATTGAATTGAGTGTTGGAAATCAGAGAACCACTTAAGTGCTACAAAATAGAGATGTCACTGAACGATATATATACATATATGTACATATATACACACACATACAATATTATGTGGTGGAATAGAGAAAAGCATATATTATTTAAATTGAATTAAAAGCATATATTATATAAATTGAATTGATTGATGGAAATCAAAGAACCACTGAAGTGCTGCAAAATAGAGATGTCACTGAAAGATACATATATATGTATATATATATATATTTGTATATATATACACACACATACAATATTATGTGGTGGAATAGAGAAAAGAATATATTATTTAAATTGAATTATGCGGTGAAAATCAGAGAACCACAGAAGTGCTGCAAAATAAAGATGTCACTAAACGATACATACATACATATATACATATATATATATATATTGTGTGTAGGATCCGCAGTGCTCTTATTTAACATCATCACGAGCCTTCTGATATTAGTCACATATTTATATTTAAATAATCCATCCACATTGTTCTACTGCTATCAGATACATACATGCACACTGTTCTACTAGTGTAGCAGAAGACTTATCGCCTACTCTCGTAAGTCGTCCTAATTCACTAGAGTAGGACTTTTTTTGTATCTTTGTCACCACGCCAAGGTTCTTATAATACACATGATTTAGTAGCATTTACCAAATGTAACGATCCTTATAAAATAAACTATCCCTGCCTTTAAATTACCAAGATAGCTAGGTCATCCTATATTTTTGGGGTTCGTGTTACCGCACCAATAGTTTTGAAAATTGTAATATTTGTTAACTATCTAGTTTTAATTGATTTTGAATGTTACAGAGCTTGTATTTTCCATCAGTTTTCCCTATTTACAACAATATTTCAATATTAAATGCACCCAACGTGGAGATATGTACAACTTGGCGTAACTGTTGGAGAGTGATCCATTGCATGGAGCAGATCATGAAGGAATTTGGGCGATTAAGGAGTGTTGTCGGCATCTACAACACCTAAAGATTTCATTAGTTATGCCAAATCATTTGGCTAACTTACGCCCCAACCTATTTCATATATCTTATGAGTCGGTTATCTAAGCATGAGTTAAACAAGTTTGTTTTTGCGTTTATGGAGGATATCATGGTTTACTCTCAAATCTGGAAATAACAAAAGACCCACTTGATGATAGTGTTAAAGACATTTAAGACAACATCATTTGATATACATACCACTTTTATTTATAATTGAGACACAATGATTAATAATAATAAAAATTGCAACCCACAAATGTGGATATGATGTGTACCACGGTTGATTAGAGTTGCAGCTGTAAGTCATTCTAATTAGAGCCATTACATGAGTGTTTACATTGTTCATAGGATGATATGTGAGGCGGGTTTAGAATAGAGAATGATTACATGTTTGATGTTTATTTGACATATCATATGAAAAACCCGATACCCTACATATGATATTTTATAGCATTGTTATACTCATGGTGAGTTTCTAGCCCGACTCAGAGTTTCGTTATGTATTTAACAACATCGCGTCAGACTAACTTTGTTGTTCTGTAGGATGATTACTTTTAGTCGTTTGTCTGTTGTGATGCGTTCAGAAGACGAAGTAGGAGACGATGATGGTGTTTTACATTCATAGTGTTGCAATGTTGGCTTATTGTGGCTATTATCATGAGATTGTGGTCCTAAATCGTATTCTTTTTTTCATGCTTGACTATGATATTGGGATGTAGTGTCTATGACTGTGTTGTGTATATGGATGTCTTTTTTGGACAAGTTTGTATATAGTCTACCATGTATATATAATTATGTATTTTGAGACATCCATGTACTTACACATCTATGATGTATATATCATGGTTTAAGGTATCGGCCGATGGTACCGTATAACCACAACAAGCCAAAATTAGGGCTCAAAATCGGTTTCGGCTATCATCTTAAAAAAAAGAGTAATCATCAAAGAAAACCTAAATTAAAGCAATTGACACAGCAAAATCACGGGATGAAAAAGAAATTGCTAAAGCAATTCGAATAAAATTTCAATCAACAGCTGAATTTGTCGAATGTGAATTTACAGTGGAAAGATACGATTTTTCCATCTATAAATTAAATTAAAATCGATGTAAAAAATATAAATAAAATACAGCGGCACCTTGTTTGACGGTAATACCTTGAATTTCTCGATAGTAGCAGTGAATTTTTCAACAGCAGTGGAGGCGAAGGTTGTGCGGCGGCAGTCATCGAACTGCAGTAGCGAAGGCGAAGTCATCGAAGTAGCAATAGCGAAGTTTTTTTAATCTGCGTGTCTTTTATGTTTCGAATTGCCTTAGTTTGTTTGTGTGTGGGCAATGAATTAATGAAAAGGGGTTATGCTACTTCTGAATTGGGCTGCCTTTTCTTGGTCTTTAAACCTTTAATTTAACGTACTAGGAATGGATAGTGAATTAATGTAAGGATATGGATTTTTTTGGGTTTTAACTTATGTTTGGCATAGCAGTGAATTAGTGTAATGTATAGTAGTGTAAGTTTATTTGTGTAGGTTCAATGGGCACTGAAGTATTATCATGGGCTTTAATGTCTTCTGTTATTGGAATAATAATCATTTTATGTTGAATTTTGTTAGGGTTGTGTAAACTCTAATTTAATTTAGTTTAATGTAATTTAATTTAGTGCAATTCTAACATGTTTAACAACTTTCCAATGACATTGTTCACAATCTCAGCTAGTTATGGAAAATCAAACAAACATTGCAGAGATCGATTGGAATTACGGTACCTCGATCGATGATAATGTTCGAAAAACAAAATGTAGTTTCTGTAATAAACAAATCAATGATGGCGATGTAACACGTCTAAAGGAACATTTGGCAGGCGTAGACCGCAATGTAATGGAATGTCTAAACGTTCCTCAAGATGTTCTAAAAAACTTGTACAAGCTCATATTGTTGAAAAGAAAATGACTATAATAAAGAAAACTAGAGAAAAAACATGTACAAGAAATGATGAGTAGACTTCAACAACATGCTTGGGTAGCAAAGATAATGAAAACGAAGATGATAGGGATGTTTGTCATGCCATGGGGGATAGCAGAGATACTTTTAGCGAATAGGAGATGCAAATATGTCATAGATAATTAGTTGTCGGTTCTAGTCAAATAGAGCGAAATGTATGTGGAAGATCTACGAGAGTAAATGGTGACTTTGAAACTTGTGTTGTTGCAAGAATCGATTCATACATGCAAGAAAAGAAGGTGGTTCTTAACCTTCTATTAAATCTGCAATGAAAGACATTAAAAATGCTAAATAGCACATAGGTTGTGCAATTGCTAATTTTTTTACTCTAATTATATTCCACATAACGTTGTAAATAGTCCTTATTATGCAACGATGGTCGATGCGATTGCGGAATGCGGTCGTGGAATTGATCCATCTACCGCATATGAATTATCGCGTTCATACTTGAAAATGGAATTAGAAGAAGTTTGATCGTATATTAACACTTTTCATAATTTCTAGGATAAATATGACTATAACTTGATGTGTGATGATTGGAGCACTCAAGAATCAATGAAAAATTATAAATTTTCTAGTGTACTCCATCCATGGGACGATATTTCTTAAATTTGTAGATGCCTAGACTCACTGCTAAGGACGAATGAAGAGCAACCAATTTTGCTGATCTGATTTACAATCATACTTTTTGGACTTCTGATGCTTCCATTATTCTTGTATTTGAGCCACTAGTCAAAGTTTTAAGAGTGGTGAATAGTGACGATAAAGAAGATATGAGCTATCTTTATTAAGCGATGGATCTCACGAAAGAGTCAATTAGAAAAAAATGTTGGCTTAAGGCAATAAAAAAAGTGGTGGGACGTTATAGATAAAAGATGGGAAAAACAACTACATTGACCAATTTATGCGGCAGCTATTTTAAAATTGTTGCCTTACAAAATATTCAAAATTAATAACATCACATTCATGCTTGCATTGTTTAAAATATAGGTTATGTGCTTAATCCTTTTATTCCATATGGTGATGCGATAAATGATAATGAAGTATTAAACGGATTCAACAGCGTCGTCGAAAGAATGATCCTGCACATATTAACACAAATCAAGATTAGGAAAGAGGTAAATTATATCAAATATTTTGTTCAAAACATAGATCAAATATTTAATTTTTGCACCCACAGGTGGACAATTATAGAATGAAAATTGGTGCATTTGGCTCCTCAAAAGCAAAAGCTACTATAAATACGCGTTCTCCTACTCAATGGTGGTCAATAATAGGTAGAGAGGATGCTCCAAATCTAACACGTTTAGTAATTCATATTCTAAGTCAGATGGGTTCTTTTTCAAATTATGAAAGAAACTGGGCTACAATTTCCATGATTCATACAACATTAAGAAATAGAATCAAAATGGAAAATCTAGATAAACTAATATATGTACATTATGAGATTAAGAGCAAAGAATTTTAAACGTCGTGATACGAATGATCAATTGATTGATCTGAACTATATATTTCATGAGGAGAATCCATTAGGAGAGTGGACTACTGAAGTTGAACCACGGTTGCTTGATGACGATCCATTAATAGTTAATATGATGAATAATGTTATTGCTGCAGTGGATGGTGTACCTACACGAACAACAACAAGTCAAAGCATTAAAAATTGTAGTGGATCCTCAAATGACGATCATGGTAATACTGGTGGTAACGACATTAGTTTAACGAGTAATTATAGCGTTGGTTATAGTGATGGTGGTGGCTCGCATAGACCAACTATACCCTACATGAGAAGGAGAGATGTGACGGGCAATCATGGTAGAAGAAACAGTAATTTGAGTGTTGAATATAGACAATAACAAAATTACAATTACGTTAATAATCCATATACTTCAAATGATCTACCTAACTACAGACATTCTACTTCTGATTACTAGAGGTTATTATTATCACGGAGCAAACGAGACGTATAAAAGTGATATATCAAGTGATCAAAATAGTCAAACTACATATACAACACAGAATACAAACCCTCCTTATTTGATAACGTGTTGGCAAATTTCTAGGTCCAGGACAAATACAGTATGGTCATCCACCGTACCATAAGACAAACGTGGATGAAGAAAATTATGAAAACAATTCATATATAGCTCCAAAAAATAGTTTTTGGATGTAGTAAATTTATGATGTTGTATGTTGTATTCTGCATTTTATAGACTATATTTTATTTGCAAAAATCATTATTACAATTTTATTAACAAACTACTGGAAACCGAAATCTAGACCGAAACCAAAACAAAACTGAAACTTCCAAAATTTACATCCAAAACTAACAAAATTTTAAATGACTGAAATTAAGTTCTCGAACCTTGATATATATTATATTTTGACATTCATTGTGATATCAATCTACGATATTTTGCTTTTATTTTCTTGATTATCTCTTATGTATCTTCTAATATATGATTTACTCAGCCTGGCGACTCGTATATGTTGTTTTATGTCAAGACGAGATATGTATTGTTTTAGATGTAATCAGGTATCATAACATATCTGTATTGGCCCAAAATAATATATATGAGAGATGCTCTTTCATTCCCTCTGATCCGGACTATAAGAAAGTTATTACTCTTTGGTAGCTTGGTCACTCAAATGGGGTGTCACAGCTTGATATCAAAGCTAGGTTAAAGCAAGGTTTGAGTAATTTGGCAATGAGGACAATTTTGCAATAGAGTAATGAGATGTAGGAAGTTACCGAGTTAGGGAATAACTCATGTATGTAATAGACGAGTTAAAGTTTTTCTCTACGGGGTGAACAATGGGGAATATATATGTAAGTATTTATATTATGACGCTTATTTTTTTAATGAAGTTTGTTTATATTTTATTATACTACCCGAATATCTTCTAACAAAAATGGGTATTTATTTATCATAAGTATGGAAGGCCTTAGTAAACACAGGCAGCTGCAATGATCGATCCTTCCAACGACCAACCTACCAATCAACCCAGTACATATGGAAATCTAGGTGCCTTCTTGAATGTGGAGCAATGGATGGAGGTCATATGGCATGTGCAAGGTATGGATGTAGTCAGATTTTAGAATACAAACCCTATATCGGATTTTCCAAAGCTTTGTAGCGACTACACTTAGGTGGCAAGCCTTCCTTAGGAATGAAGGAGTGATGGATGTTCAGACATAGCTAAGAACTTATGAAAGGATATTTTTAATGATTTGGGCCTATTAGATAAAGACAAGAGGAAGTTGGTGTCTCCTCAACTACACGCTAGTGTGCTAGATTTGTATGATGTAGTAACTACAAAGATGATCGAGGAGGATATCTCATGGCACAAATTAAAAGAGCTTTACAAAGCACATTGCTTATCCGAATGTTAAAAAGTTGCATTACTTTAGAAGTTTATGGACTTGAAGAAAAGAGACTTTTCCATACAAGATTACATAAATTAGTTTAACGTTTTTTCTAAGTACAAAGTAGCTCTAATTGGTACTTCGTTCAAAAAGAACAAGAAGTTTGCTCTTATATTGATAAATGACTAGGAGGATAAGCTTCTTACTCACCTCAGGTTTCCATTTGAGGAGATTTTCGATACAATATTGAGGTTGAAAATTTTTAGGAGTGGGATTCAGTTTCAGGCGGACAATTTACTCAGCATTTTCATTGGTAGAAGAAAAAGTCGTTCTTTTGAAAGAATAATTGAAATTTTAAAAAAAATAAGTAGTAACATAAGCTTAAGCAAAAAGGTCAGAAGAAGACTCAAGATAAGCCGTAAGTGGAGTGTCATGCATGTGGGAATAAAGGTCATTACGCCAATGAGTACATAAGCCTAAATCCATGACAAGTAAGAAGTGCTATAATTGTAACGAACTAGGTCGCATCTCAAAATAATGCACCAAGCCTAAGAGGCAGATTCAAAGAATTTTTTTTACTATTGAGGTTCCATGTTCATCAGGACAAGATAAAGGGAAGGAAACCTCAGTTTTGAAAGGTACTATTTTATGGCATGGCTTATCTATTAGTGTTATATTCAAACTGGCATGTCGCCATCGTTTGTATCAAGAGAGCTAGTAGAGAAGTTAGGATTGGATGTTTCTCCTCTTATTACTCTTTTAGAGGGGTAATCTAATTGTTAGGTACACTATTCTAGGAATGTTGTGATGTGGTGATATGTTCGTTTATGACAGCGAAGTTAGGGGATAGCAATGGCACCATTGGATTTCTCTCGAGGAGTGGAGTCTTCTGGTGGTCCTCACCCACGATGAAAGAGGGTCAAGCAATGACAAAATTTGGCTAGGATTTGGTCAATTAGGTGGCCACGCGGTGGTTTCAGGCATCAGGCAGCGGCTTCGGGCGAGGCGAAGGGCGACATGGCTCATTTGGTGATGGTTAGTAGGGTCATGGCTCAACATGGCGGCATTGGTGTCTTGAGACTAATGTCAGTGCCAAGGGGGGTGTTGGGGAAGATGAAGTAGTTTAGCAGCATAGTAAATAATTTAATTTAACACCTAAAATTTATTATTTACAAATTAAACTCTGAATGCTCTAATCACCGTATCTTTTATATACAAACTCCAAGGTTTGTTTCAATGGACTCGTGGTGAAATTTCTGACAATTTGGGCCCTTGGGTTACTCAGTTTTGAGGCTATTTGCAAAATCATGTTTGTATGGTATATTTATTTTAATTTATAATGGTTTAAAAATAATATTAAATGCATATCCATTGTAACGACCCATAAGTTAATCGCTTTGTATTGGAGTATTTAAATATTTAAATAATGGATTTTAATAACTAAATAAACACATTTTAAATATTAATTAATGATAGTAAAACCATTTTCAAATTTTGTTTACAAAATAATTAGTTCAAATAAAAATAGAAAATATGACTGAAAAATATTTTTTGAAATTTCGACTTTTCGGCCTCGGAAAGTCATCGAAAACGTTGTGCACATTTTTGTATCACTCATATACACATGCACACATATATACACATGTCATGTGATAAGATAATCAATGTGTTAAAGTTAATAATCAAACTTAGTTTAAATATAAAACTTGATTTGACATAAAATGCACAAAATACAATAAAAAACCTTAGCAAATTAATTAAATAACCTAACCATCACCTAAACTAGGACCAAAAGCATGGTGTAGGTAAACCTAAGGGGGGTAACATGTGTACTAGGAGTGGTGGAGAGGCATGGCTTCCATGTTGCATGATAACATTTATATTATTTAAACGTTTAAGTTAATTAATTTAATACTCCACTTCTTTGCCTATAAATACCCACCATCTCCACACATTTTCCACTTTACATCTTCATTTCTTACATGAACACTTCCATGGCTTCTAAAATTATTTCCAAAATCAATAACTAGTGAATACACTTCCAAAAAATCAAGTTAAACTCCTTACTTCTCTTTCAAAAACCATTCTCAAACAAGACCCTATACACCACATTTCCACCATGGTCGAGCCTCATATGCTCTAGGCTAAGCCCAAAAGCCCACAAAAGGTCCACTAAATCAATTCAAGTGCATAGGAAAGCTTAGTTCTCGTAACGTTCAAAAAGTTAGTGTGATTCCGATTCAAGTTAGTAAGCGCTTTGGTAAGGAAGCTTCCACTTTGAACCATAAAGTTAAAACTATGGTCATGCTCATATTTATAGCTATTAAATGCTTATTGTATAGTTGTGATAATGGTTTGGTTGTTGGATTTGTTTGTTGCTTGAAAGTGAGTCGCTTTGGAAAGTTAGTAAGCGAATAATTGGTTAAATGAAAATCAAGTAATTAAACTAATTCTGTTGTAAATAAATGCTTGATATATGTTGTATTTTTGTAAATCATCATGTATGTATGCTCCTTCCTTTGTTATGTGATGTATGGTTGCGTTGCAAATGTCATATGCTTAAATTTCGAACTGCCCGTATAGCGATAATCGCTATATCGGCACTTTCGGAAAATCACCATTTATTGAAACTGTTTGGTTTCATTATCGTGCTTGGAATTATTTTACAAGTTAAGCAAGTTTTTGATTAATGATGTTTTCAAAAAATAATTAATTATTTTAATAATGATTATTTAATTTAATTAATAATGATTAAGGTTAACTAATTAACTTATTAATGATGTGTTTTAAATTTAACTAATTTATTAAATAATAATTTTTAAATTTAATTAATCATTTATTTAATGATGTTTAAGGCTAATTAATCTTTTGATAATGATCGATTAAGATTAGTTTGGCTCACATCTCTAACAAGTTTTAAAATAGATAAAACATCCTTCACAACCAACATTTACGTTTCCGCTCCCTATTTTCAAATTCACGCACGCAAAAAGTCCCAAATACCCTTTATGTTTTAAACTTTTCAAACGTGTATAACTTTATTTACAAAAACCGGATCAACATACCGTTTTCACCAAAAAATCACAAATTTTATGATCTTTAAAATGAGATCCATTGTTGATACTAAAAATTTATATTTGTATTAAAGGTGCAATTATTTCAAATATTTGCAGACAATTCAGCAAATATTGAACATTTCGATTTTTTTTTCAAATTTATAAAAATTGCACAAAATTGCAGATATTTCTGCAACTATATGGTATAGTTGCAGAAATGTCTGCAACTATTGGGTATAGTTGCAGAAATTTATGCAACTATATGGTATAGTTGCAGAAATATCTGCAACTATTGCATATAGTTGCAGACATTTCTGCAACTATTGCAAATAGTTGCAGAAATGCAACTATTGTAAATAGTTGTAGAAATGTTTGCAACTATTGCGTATAGTTGCAGAAATTTCTGCAACTATTGCTTATAGTTGCAGAAATAACTGCAACTATTGCGTATAGTTGCAGACATTTCTGCAACTATTGCAAATAGTTGCAGAAATGCAACTATTGCAAATAATTGCAGAATTGTCTGCAACTATTTGCAATAGTTGCAGATATTACTGCAACTATTGCGTATAGTTGCAGACATTTCTGCAACTATTGCATATAGTTGCACAAATGCAACTATTGCGTATAGTTGCAGAAATGTCTGCAACTATTGCGTATAGTTGCAGAAATTTCTACAACTATCGCATATATTTGCAGAAATTTGTTGCGATTATTTATAATTGTAAATATTAAGAATATCATATTTCATAAAAAAAACTTGATTCGTCTTCAATTTAATTATTGTTTTCCATTTAAATTGAAAAATAAGAAAAAGAATTAGAGCTCGCAGTGAAACGCAGGGGTAATTTGGGGAATAAATTGGCTGAAAACAGAAACAGGGACGTAGAATATATATTTTTTATGATAGGGATCCGCTTTGAAATTAAGTTCCGTTTTAAGGATGTGTGACTAATTTTCAGTTATTTATTTATTAATTAATGATGTTTTTAAAATTAATTAACCCTTTTTAATTAATGACTTTAAAAGTTAATAAATCTGTTCAACCTTAAATAAGTCTTTCCTTAAATAAAGTTTTAAATTTATTTATCACTTTTAAATGATGATATTAAATTGTTATTTAAATTATATAATTAATTATATTATTAATTAATTGAATTAATGATGTTTAAAGGAGATCTACCCTTTTTAATTAAAGATTGTTGAAGTAAATTAATTAACTAGTAAAAAAAGTTTTATAGTTAATTTATCAATGTAATAAGTATGATTTTAAGTTGTTTAATTCTTCTTAATGATGTTTCGAAGTTAGTAAACTTTATAACAAATTGTTTTAAAGCTAATACTTATAATGTGAAGCCAAGTACGAATTCGAGTTTTTAAAAGAAAAGTTTGAATTGTTTATGGGAATGAATTAATTTCCGTAAAGCGATTCACTTGTATGGAAATGATTTATTTGTATAATTAGCACTAAACATTGAAGAAGTAGACTTGTCGCTATTTCGAAAGTTAAGAATAATCGTGAGACATGATTTTTTGGTAACACTACCTTGACTTGTCTGGTATTATTGTTAACCAAGAAATAGTATAAGTTTGAATTCGATGAGTGGTGATAAGTATAGAAGACATAATTTCCATATACGATCGTTTTATATCCTCGATAGTTGGTTTCTCGACTATTGGTTACTTCAGCTTCTTTTTATTATCATTCTAAGATGATGTATTGCTCTATTGAGCATTTCTATCCTTTATCGGAAATGACTAAATCCAAAGTGTGAGAGGAAGCCAAGCTATGTGGGGTTGCTCCCATTAGGGTACTTCACATCTCATCTAGATTGGATTTGGTAGCGCTGTTAGATGTGAAATATTCTGATACTTAGTAAGGTTTGGCGGGGTCCGGCTTGGTATTGTCCGTGAAGTGTCACGTAGTATATGAGCTTCTCATAAGTATATTGCTAGAGGTATACTTCAAGGGTGGTGCACATTCCTAGTCATTTGTTGGAGATTTTCCTTTTCTCATTTGATTCGAACCTTCAAATTTATTCCCCTATTTGCATTGGGAAGAGTCCACCACTCCTCATGGTGTTTAATTATTTATCCATTCTTTATGTTTGGATGTTGATTTATGTGAGAGTAAATCCGTTCCGTATTCAGCGGCGTGGTCTCACATGTTTGTCTTTAATTTCACACCTATTGTTTAAAAAGTTTTACTCATACCAAACATATCGTCTTATCCGAATTGTTTGTTTTCTCAGAATTCTCGGGTACTCATTTTATTTGAATAGTCCGAGAGTAGCAGGTCTTTTGAGGGCTCTTTTGAAGACGACGTCCGAGCAGGAGGCTTTCATCATCTTAGTTATCTATTCTGCTTTATTATCTAGTTTGTGTATGTATTTTATTTCAGCATATGTTAAGGCAGGATGTTATCACTACCTGAGCTGTTTTGTAGTACTTTTGTGTAACTCTGATAACTCTTTGTTAAGGAGTAACCTGATGTACTATTGATTGTTATGATTTATTTAGCAGTTCCGTTGTGAGATTTTCTATTCTGTTATTTATTTCACCCTACGAAGATTCATCTTTCTAATGCTTGGGCAACGGCACATGAACACCGAGGATGTGTTAAGTGTCGTTCCTAGGGGTCAGAAAGGTGGGTCATCATAGTTGGTATCATAGCATCGATTGAGTGAACACCTTAGCCCGATTGGGGTACAACTCATTGGTGATAGGGTGAGTAGAGCCCTAGAATGAGTTAACCTTGAGAGAATGTTTCTTTTTCTCCCTTAAAAGTCTGGTTTTAGATCCTTTGTTGCAGTTTCCTTTTATCATCTTTGACCATATCTTTGTATTCTAATAATACCTGTAACTTATCCAGGTCATTGAAAATGAGTACAAGAGGAAGAAGAGGGAGAGGATTTGAAACCAGCACGGCTACAAATGGCAGAGCTCCCAAAAATAAGCCAGTTGTGGAGCCAGTAGTTGAAGTAGTGAAGCAAGTTCAGCTGCCTCAGAACTTTGCGGCCTTGTGCAAGAATTACACTACTTTAGGTGGTAAGCCTTTCTATGGAACTAAAGATACTTTGGGAGTTCAGACATGGCTCCGTTCTTGTGAAAGGATATTCGAGGATCTTCAATTGGGAGATGCTACAAAGAGATTGTTGGCATCACGTCAGCTTCTGAAAGCAGCAATGGATTGGTGGGATTCAGTCACTATGAATACACTAGAAGAAGATTTCTATTGGATGCAGTTTAAGGAGGTTTTTGAAGCTCAGTCTATCCCGGAGGCGGGAAAGGACTTGGTTGTTCAAAAGTTTTATGGATTTGATACAAGGTAAGATGACAGTGGCACAATATGAGCATAGGTTTAATGCATTGTCTTGCTTTGGACCAGGATTGATTGATACGCCACTTAAAAACAGTGAAATGTTAGTAAAAGAAATGCGACCAGAATTTCATCGGGAAATGACCAATCATCTCAATGGTACCTTTACCAATCTGATCAGTATGGCTTTGAGGTTTAAGGCTCTTGATATTAAGCAAAGAGTTCAGAAGGGGGTAGTGCCAGCAGTTAATGCCCAACCATTGCCAGTGATACCTGTTGCTAGTAAGTAATTTTTCAAGTGTAAAGGGAAGAAGAAGTTGTCAGGAAAGAAGCCTAGAGGTGGAGCTCCAGCATAGAATAAGCAATTAGACTTGACTAAGATCCTTTATTATAAGTGCAACCAAATGTGCCACTCTACAAATCAGTGTCGAACCCGGCTAGTGGACCACTCTGCTACAATTGCAATAGACATGGAGATATGAAGAACTAGTGCCCATATCCAAAAAAAGGATCACAGGGATGAGCTTTTGCTATTGAGGAATACCATATACTTCTACGGATCCAAAAGGAAAGTAGGTATTGCAAGGTACGCTATCCGTTTCTGATAATCCTGTTATAGTGTTATTTGATACTGGTGCATCACATAGTTTTATCTCATATGACCTAATGAACCAGTTGAATCTTAAATAAGTTATTCTCCATAATTCTCTTTATGTATCGAACCCAATGGGGGGTCCAGCCAATCTTGACACTATATATTTGAATGTGCCTATTTCTTATCGAGACCGGCCTTTCTTTTTTGACTAGTTTGTCCTTGGATTCATGGGTTTTGGGGTATTATCGGGAATGGATTAGTTATCTAAGGTTAAAGCTATTTGGGACTGTGTTAGAAGGGTGATCGTAGTAAAAGATGTAATAGGTAGAAGCATTGATATATGCTGTGGAGAGCTTAGGGGTTGATGATATGTTTTCTGTATTCCTTCGAAGTACCCAAAGAGAAGATAAAGAATATACCAATTGTTCGAGATTTCAAGGATATTTTTGAAGAAGTGCAAGGTTTACTTCTTCACCACGAAGTGGAATTCCATATTGATTTTATTCTAGGAACCAGACCGATTATACAACCTCCTCGAAGGTTGGCTCTAAAGGAAAGAAGAGAATTGGGGAAGCAGACGTTTGATTTGTTTAGAAAGGTTTGATCAGACACGACACATCTAGTTAGGGATCGCTAGTAGTGTTCATTACCAAGGCCGATGGTTCTCTTAGATTATGTGTGGATTACCGAGAATTAAATAAGAGGACTATCAAGAATAAGTATCCTTTACCCAGGATTGACAACATGTTTGACTAGCTCCATGGAGCTCGGATATTTTCTCAATTGGATCTTGCCATTGGTTTTCACCAATTAAGGGTAGCAGAGGAGAGTGAACCCTTAACGGCTTTTCGAACCCCTGATAGTTTTTACGAGTGGTTAGTTATGCCGTTCGAATTGACTAACGCACCCGCTTATTTCATGAATTTGATGAATAAAGTGTTAAGGGATTTTCTTAACAAGTTTTTTCTGGTCTTCATTGATGACTTCCTTGTTTATTCTAAAATGGAGGAAAAGCATAAGTACCATCTTCATCTTGTTCTAAGTACTTTAAGAAGTCATGTTTTTAAAGGAAAAGTTTTCTAATTGCCATTTCTAGAAATCCGAAGTTAGATTTCTGGGGCACGTAGTTTCAGGAGAAGGCATATCAGTGGACCTAACTAAAGTAGTTGCGGTTCAAGATTGAAAGAACCCCAAAAGTGCAGCTAAGGTCGGAAGTTTCTTGGGATTGGCTGGTTTCTATAGAAGGTTCATTAAAGATTTCTCAAATATTGTTGTCATCTAACAAAGTTGATGAAGAAAGAGACTTAGTTTGTTTGGACATCTAAGTGAAATCAAGCATTCAGTGATTTAAGGAGAAGTTGACAAGTGTTCCCGTTTTAACTATTCTAGATGGGAGCGAAGGATTGATAGTTTACACAGATGCTTGTAGGGCCAGATTGGGATAAGTTTTGATGCAGAATGGAAAAGTAATAGCGTATGCGAGTCAATAGTTGAAACCTTATGAGAAGAATTACGAAACGCACGATTTGGAATTGTTGGCAGTTGTCTTCGCATTGAAGGTGTAGAGGCACTATCTTTTGGGTGCAAAGTTTGAGTTATATATGGATCACAAGTCACTAAATTATCATTTTATCCAAAGGACTTGAACTTAAGGCAACAAAGATTGCTGGAATTTCCCGTGTCTTATGACCTAGAGATTCTTTATACCCCAGGGAAAGCAAACGCCATTGCAGATGCGTTGAGTAGGAATGTGGCGACGATTGCAAATTTGGAAGTTAAGCCAGCACTAGTGGAGAGAATTGCATATTTCCAAGAATAAGACCCTATTTTAGCTCGGCTTAAGAAGGATGTTAAAGATGGAACTATATCTGGTTTTGGTTTTTCAGATTGGCTCTTAAGGCATTTTAAGAATGAATGGATGGATTTGTGTGCCAGATGTTAATGGAATTAGACAAGACGTGTTGAGAGAGTGCCATCGATCAAGGTTATCTATCCACCCAAGAGTAACCAAAATGTTTCAGAATATGAAGAAGACCTTTTGGTGGAAAGGGATGAAGAGAGACATTTCGATCTTCGTGAGCCGGTGTGCAAATTTTCAACAGTTCAAGAGTGACCAGCAGAAGACTGCTGGGTTACTCCAACCATTAGAGATACCGAATTGGAAGTAGGAGAAAGTATCCATGGACTTTATCGATGGGTTACCCAGAACGAGAAGAGGTAATGAAGTCATTTGGGTAATTGTAGATCGATTAATGAAGAGCGCCATCTTTATTCCGGTGAAGTCGTCAAGAACTGCAGCTTCTTTGGTAGGGATTTATTTATGGGAGATTGTTCGACAGCATGGAATTCCAGTAAGTATAGTCAATGATCGAATCCAATCTTCACCAGTCGATTTTGGGGAGCATTGCAAGCCGCTTTAGGGACAAAGTTGAATTTGAGCACAACCTATCACCCGTAGACAGACGGACAAACTGAAAGGGTGAACTGAATTTTGGAGGATCTCTTGAGAGCATGCATTTTGGATTTTGGAGGTTCTTGGGAAGATCATCTACATTTGGTAGAGTTCTCTTATCTATTATATTATATATAAAGTAGAATATGAGACTATATATATTCTTGCTTCTCATTCATTCTTATTTCCAATCCTCTTCTCAAGTTGATTTGAGAGAAAAAGTTTCATTTACCCCTTTAATAATTACTTACCATTTCAAGCTTCAAATTAAATTTACATTATATATTAATAACTATATACCCTTTCATTTTCTATTTCAGCTGTTCAGAAATATTCACGCTCATTTTCTCTTCTTAGTTTCAATTTCTCACCTTCTTATCTAAAATAGATCATTTTCTATCTCAACTTATTATCTAAAATAAAATTTTAAATCCATAAACACTATTATATCTTATGTTTTTTTCCATTGAATCCAAGTAGAAAATTTGCTTTTTTGGCTGTAATCATATAATTCCCTCTTTCCTATTTTGTGGTATGCTTTATGCTTTTGGGTATGTACTATTTTTTTAATTTGATTTTATGTTGGTTAATATGAATAAGAGAAATTAATATGTTAAATAAAATATTGCTTAATCTTTAAGAAATTTTCTTTTTTATAGATCATGGTTGGAAAAATCATGTTAACAGGTATCATTCTTCCAAAAGTTTACTCCAATCATCTTTCTTTGGTTGCAGGTAAGAGTTTTGATTTTATTTTCATGGTAACTCTGGTACACAAGTTTTGGTCGAACTTTTGAACTTTTTTTTCTAACTAGAATTTGATTCAATTCACCAAAAGTTCTTAACTTTGTAATTATCTTAGATTACTTATGATTTTATTGACATATTGCATTGTATTTCTACCTTGCTTTCAATATTACTGATCTAAAGAGCCTCCAAAAATCTTGGCTGACTGGATCGATCAAAATCGATTTAAAGGTTTGAATTGTATTCTGTTATATTTCTTTTCATTTAATTTGATGTTGAATTTATTATTTTTGTTCAAAATTGCTGTTCTTTTCTTTGAGTTTTATGCCTAAAGTTATGTCTTCTTATGATTTTTGTTTCAATTTGTAGGATTACGAGTTTGGTTATTTTGTAGTAGGTTATTAGATTTATAAATGCTATTTTGAGAATGAAATCTTTTTTTTATAGCATTGCTCTTTATTTCATATGTTTCCCTTTGTGACATTCTTATTTCCGCATACAGTAATCCTGCAATTATTTTTCCATTATATTCTAACAGTAGTTCTTTTCTTTTCTCTTCTCTTATTTTCAGTACAAGAATTTTTGTATAGGCAAATTCTATTTCAACCCGAGTATTTACTTAGTAGCCCCCTAAAAATTTAAAAAGTCTGTAAACCCAAAAAATAACTTAGTAGCCCTCTACCATTTCCAGAACTACCCTTTCCATCATGCAAAACGTGAAAAATTGAATTTTTTCTTCACTGATTTAGAAACTTTGTAGTGAAAAAATTAATTATTTCTTAGTAAAGTCTGTAAACCCAAAAAATAACTTAGTACTGAAAAGTTGTATTTTTCTTCACTGAGTTAGAAACCCAATTCATATTTTCTTCAGAACTACAATTAAAAAAGTCTGTAACCTAAAAAATAACTTAGTAGTGAAAAATTGAAAAAAAATTCAATGATTTAGAAACTAGGGTTTTGAAGAAGCGGTGGTTTAGACAGTAAGAAACTGACGTAAGAAAATAATGGAATTGACAAAAAAGAAAGTACGCAGCTTTCTAAGGGTATTTTAGTCTTTAAAATTTTATTTATTTTAGGGGGGCTACTAAGTAATTATCTGTGTTGAAATAGAATTTTCCTTTTGTATATCAACAGTTGTTTCATGTTCAATAGTTTCAATACAATGATTCTTTGCAAAAAACTTTGCTCAATTTTTTTTCTTTTCTTTTGATTATAATTCAATTTATTGACTAATAGTTATTCACTTTTCCTTCATCTTAAATTATTTGTAAATATATAAATATTTTTATAGTGATTGTGTTTCTTTCTTACTTTCTTTTAATGTTACTGTTTTCATGGAGACATTATTTAAAGACCTCCAAAAAAGCCACTAATTTGATAGAGATAGATTAATAAGTTTAAGTTTTTATTTGTCTTTTCATTTAATTCAGTGTTCAATTTGTTGTTTTGTTTGATTTCATTGAGATCGATTAAAAAATTTGAATTTTATATTGTTATATTTTTTTCATTTAATTCGATGTTGAATTTTTTGCTTTTGTTCTACATTACTAATTTCATATCTTTGCTTAGGGTTTTTGGCTTTAAATTGTGTTTCTTCTGAGTTTGTTTTCTTCATAAGATTATGAGTTTGTTTCCTTCATCTACTTTACATATTTCCCATGCTTACATTAATTACCACATTTATAATTACTTTGTAATATACTCACTTCATTTTATTTTCCATTCTCTTTACTAATATGTGTTTATCCCTATTATCAAAAGTACATTTAACTTTTTCATATTCATTCTTCTTTTTATTTTTCTTAATTTCTGAATTACTGTCATTTTATTACTAAATATTCCTTTTACACCCTTTGAAATCCATTTGTCCATTATTTTTATTTCAAATCTTTCATGTTCACTTCATTCTCCGTTATTGTAACATCCTTATTTATGTTAATCCAAACTTTATATACAACTTTTATTATCTTTTAATTTTTTTATCCAATATATAATCAGGATGAAAGGCTTTATTCTACTTATGTTGTTGATTGCTTAATATATATTCTATATCTTTTAATTTATTTATCCAATATATAACCAGGATGAAAGACTTTATTCTAATTATGTTATTGATTGCTTAATATATATTCTATTTATGCACCCTAATAATATCTTTATCGTATTGCAAAATTATTACTTATAAGCATGTTTATACATTATGATAAAAATTTACTTTTATGTTTCATAAATTTGAATCTTACATTATTTGCTTCTAAATTTTTATTATAACTGTATATTAATTGCCTATGGTGGTTCGATGTCTTTTCTCTTTTTTTCAGGTATTTAATTTCAAGACCATTCATGGTGGTTCAATGTTACACAAAATGTACAAAGCTTATGAGCATGGTTTAGTGGTTAATGTAACTTTCTTATTATACTAAAGCATTTTAATTGTTGTTAAGAAAACATTTTCTTCTCTTTCTATATCTTTTAGGACATTGGATTCCAAAATTATCTATGGTGGTTGAATGTTGCGCTAATGGTAAAAAATTAGATGCATTGTTAGTAGTAGATATATATATTTATTTTCCCACTTTTTACTTATAAGTTGATTGAATTGTAATTTTATAAAACAAGATTAATAAAAGTAATAATTCCTTATGTTGGTAGAAGGAGCAACAATTATTTATAGTGAATTGTTAAATGGTGAATCATTTTGACTAAGGGGAATGGAAATAATCATTTTTTAAATTAAAAAGGTTTTAACTGTCATTTATATAATCTTATTAAAACAACACATTCTCCTCTTATAAAATCTTATTAAATTACTAGATTTTCATTTATATAATCTATCTTTCTCTTGCTTCTTAGTTTCCAATTCATGTACATTATTGCACCATAAAATTTATCTTTTCATCTTCAAACCTAAACCCTAAATATTATATTATTACTATGGAGGAAAACTTATCTCGGTCTTAATCTTAATTTTCTCAATCTTCTTCAAAATCTAAAATAGATAAAATAACATGGGTATTAATTTCTTTCCTTATATTTAAGATTCCAATTATGTTTTTGGAGGAATTATAGTATCTTTCATTTTGATTAAATATCAAATTAAGGTATGAGGTTTTACATTAAATTAAGGTATGAGATTTTGAAATGGTAGAGGGACATTATTAATATAAAGAGTTATAATTTTATACTAACAATGACTACAGGTTTGGAGATTCTCCATTTGACAATTCTTTTTTATATCATTTTTTTTAATGTTTATAGGGTAATATATCAAAAGAAATTGATTTGGTAATATAGCTAAATTCAGCATATAAATCAAAATAATTGGTACCTGTTTTTTCTAAGAAAAAAAAGAAAGGATCTGTATTTTTTTGATAATATTACTTTTTTAGCAGATGATTATACAAGAACTATCTAATGAAAATAAAATTATAATTTGAGAAGATTAAGCATAATTTTTAATATTTGAGCTAAAATTGATTTAGTGTGAGTTATCACTAATTTAAATTCAATCAAACTAAATTTAGGACGTAAATGCAATTGGTAAATTCATTAATAAATGCAATTAATATGGTAATTAATAAGGTAATTAATGTCAATATGAGTTATTTCTCCATTTATTTTAATTTAGATTTAACTTGATCTTTTACAAAGTATTTTGAATAAACAGAATAAAAGAAGTAAAAGATATAAATTTTGTATGTGGGAAAAATGAATAATGCTTGATAAAATATATATTCAAGTTGGTTCAATGACCTTGATTTCCATAATGCTATAAAATACTAATTTATAGCTTCTTAAATTACCTTTTACATGGTGGATACATATATAGACACACACGTACATATATATAACTTAAAATATTACTTGATTTTGTTTTGATGCTTTAGACACGTACACATGTGTTGAAAGTGACTTTTAAACTCAAATCATATTATATAATTGTAAAATAAAATAACTTACTCTTCTCCTTTTAATTCTCTCATAATATTTTCATTTACATCATCCATATCCAAAAAATTTGCATGTTTTCATGGTCCACTCATTAATTATTATAAATTTAAATTTTCAAATTCTAAATTTTTATCCAATCACTTCAAAATCATTATAGATATTTTCACTTGAGTATTTTCAAATTTAAAACATTAAGAACTTGAATAATGTCAATACAAGTGTGTCATTCATTTACCAAACAAATTTATTATGTATAACTAAGGAACCTAAAATTTATCGAAATAATTATTTATATGAGTAATAATTAATAATTTTACATTCAAATTGAACAATAACATGATAACATTACATAACAAATAAAAGCATTATAATAATAATAATAAATTCAAATAATATCTTACTTACCTAATGGAATTTATTTCGCACACAATCTAAACAAAAATTAAACCTCTAAATAAATACATAAATTACAGATTGTATTCTACATTCTAGCCATGTTATACCTTATCTTTCCTCAAAAACCAATATACACTAAGTCTAATACTTACATACCTTTTGTTTTATACTTTCCTATAAGATTTTGATGAATTTTATATATTTTTAACATTGAATAACTTTCTACCAGTTTCACTTGATCCAGTAATTGTTTTTTCTAATTCTTTTTTTGTTTACTTGATACTAATAAAGATAAGGAAGCAGTAAATAAGAAATGGGATAGGATCAAATTTATGGATTTGGGAAGTTCCAATGTCGTTATTTCTCATTTAATATGTTCTTTCATATTTTAATGTTTCCAACAAATTATACTATAATACCAATCTTTGTACCGTAGTTTCGTCTTAGTGACTAGCAATATTAGTTTCCTTAGTAACTGAAAGTATGGGATATGAAACAATGGTTCAAAGAGTAAACCATATAATTATGTATTATCATTGGATATTCCTAAAATTTTTAGTTTTATTATAATATGTTTTATAACTTAAAATTTTTGGGTGTTTGACATTATTCCTTTTATGTCTACTAATCACATGTAGACTAATTTTAAATTTTTTCCATTATTTTACAGTGTTAGCGTATGCATGGTGCAATTCTTTTTATGGGTTTTATATATTGCATAGTTACTTGAATTGATCCATTTTGTATGAGTTGTTTTATCAATAATGATCTCTCAAACTAATATTCTAGGCTTATAGCTTAAAATTTGATGTGTGCATCTGCATAACTATTTATAGGTGTATAACGTAATTATTTAAGTCTCCTTTTGTATGGTGCATAAATGCAGTTGTATAGACGTACATAATGACAAACAAATGTATTTTTTGGATAAATAATTTTAAATTTCAAAATATAAAGAATATTTAAATGTAAAATATATTTGGATGTAACGGTATTACTTGAGTTAATCATAAAATTACCCTCAAATAGAATTGCAAAAAATATAATTGCAATCTATGTGCGTAGCACGGGTTCGCACTAGTAACAACAATTAGTAAGCTAGTATTGGCATGGCACCATACGAGGCTTTGTATGGACGGCCATGTAAATCACCTTCATGTTGGATTGAGACTGGAGAACATTTAGTTCTTGGACCAGAGATGATTCGAGAAGCATCAGAGAAAGTGGCTATGATCAAGGAAAGGATGAAAGAAGCCCAGGATTGATAGAAAAGTTATGCCAATCAAAGGAGAAGGGACTTAGAGTTTGCGGTCGGGGATTTGGTATTTGTGAAAGTTTCCCGATGAAAGGAGTTGTAAGATTCAGAAGGGCAGTAAAGCTAGCACCCAGATTCATTGGACCATTTAGAATCCTTGAGAGAATTGGATCGTTGGCCTATAGAGTAGATTTTCTTGAAAGATTGTCTGAAGTTTATAATGTCTTTCATGTATCTCATCTAAGAAAACATTTTCATGATTCATCGCTGATTGTGGAGACATCTGTTCAGGTAGACTTGGAATAGAACCAAATTTGATGGTAGTCCGACACCTAGTTCATATTGTAGATCGAGATAAGGAGATTGAGGAGCAAGGTGGTTAAGATTGTGAAGGTTCAGTGGAGTGATGACCCTCACGATTGTACTTGGGAGACCGAGGATCAAATTAGGGAAACTTACTTTGATGTAATGTCAGGTTAGTTGTTTGTTGTTTGAATGCATTATATGAATATTCTTCTATGGCATAATTGCTTTGCATTGTTATATGAATTCCTTGGTACAATAAATACCTTTTGGGTTGTCTTTTTGTGTATTAATTTCGAGGACGAAATTCTCCTAAGGGTAGAGAGTGTAACGACCCGTAAATTAATCGCTTTGTATTTGAATATTTAAATAATTTTTAAATATTTAAATAATGGATTGTAATAACTAAATAAACACATTTTAAATATTAATTAATAACATTAAAATCATTTTCAAATTTTGTTTACCAAAATAATTAGTTCAAATAAAAATAGAAAATGCGACCGAAAAAGGTTTTCCGAAATTTCGACTTTTCGGCCTCGGAAAGTCATAGAAAACGTTATGCACATTTTTTATCACTCATATACACATGCACACACATGTACAAATGTAATGTGATAAGATAATCAATGTGTTAAAGTTAATAATCAAGCTTAGTTTAAATATAAAACTTGATTTGACATAGAATGCACAAAATATATTTAAAAAACCTTAGGAAATTATTTAAATAACCTTACCGTCACCTAAAATAGGACCTAAAGCATGGTGTAGGTGGACCTAAAGAGGGGGGGGGGTAAAGTGTGTACTAGGAGTGGTGGAGAGGCATGGCTTCCATGTTGCATGATAACATTTATATTATTTAAATATAAGTTAACTAAATTAATTCTCCACTTCTTTGCCTATAAATACCCACCATCTCCACACATATTCCACTTTACATTTTCATTTACATCTTCATTTCTTATATCTTCTTGTACATGAACACTTAATTGCTTCTAAAATTATTTCCAAAATCAATAACTAGTGAATACACTTCCAAAAAATCAAATTAAACTCCTTACTTCACTTTCAAAAACCATTATCTACTAAACAAGACCCTATACCCCCACATTTCCACCATGGTCGAGCCCCATATGTTCTAAGCCAAGCCCAAAATCCCACAAAACGTCCACTAAATCAAGTCAAGTGCATAGGAAAGCTTAGTTCTAGTGTTGTTCGAAGAGTTAGTGCGATTCTGATTCAAGTTAGTAAGTGTTTTGGTGAGTGAAGCTTCCACCTTTGAACCATAAAGTTTAAACTATGTTCATGCTCATATTTGTAGATATTAAATGCTTATTGTACAGTTGTGATAACGGTTTGGTTGTTGGATTGGTTTGTTGCTTGAAAGTTAGTCGCTTTGGAAGGTTAGTAAGCGAATCATTGGATATATGAAAATCTAGTAATTAAACTAATTCCGTTGTAAATAAATGCTTGATATATGTTGTATTATTGTAAATCATCATGTATGCATACTCATTCCTTTTTTATTTGATGTATGGTTGTGTTGCAAATGTCATATGCTTGAATTTCGAACTGCCTATATAGCGATAGTTGCTATATCATCACTTTCGGAAATCACCTTTTATCGAAACCGTTTGGTTTCATTATTGTGATTGGAATTATTTTACTAGTTAAGTGAGTTTTTGATTAATGATGTTTTCAAAAATAATTAATTATTTTAATAATGATTATTTAATTTAATTAGTAAAGATTAAGGTTAACTAGTTAACTTATTAATGATGTGTTTTAAATTTAACTAATTTACTAATTGATAATTTTTTAAATTTAATTAATCATTTTATTTATTGATGTTTAAGGCTAACTAATATTTTGATAATTATGGATTAAGATTAATTAATTTATTAATTAATGATGTTCTAAAATTAATTGACCCTTTTTAATTAATGATTTTTAAAAGTTAATAAATCTGTTCAACCTTAAATAAAGTTTTAAATTTATTTATCACTTTGAAATAATGATATTAAATTATTATTTAATTAGTTATATTATTAATTAATTGAATTAATGATGTTTAAAGAAGATTTACCCTTTTTAATTAAAGGTTGTTAATGATGTTTAAAGAAGATTTACCCTTTTTAATTAACAAGTTAACAAAGTTTTAAAGTTAATTTATCAATGTAATAAGTATGTTTTTAAGTTGTTAAATTCATTTTAATGATGTTTCAAAGTTAGTAAACTCTTATAACAAAGTGTTTTGAATCTAATACTTGTAATGTGAAGCCAAGTACGAATTAGGGTTCTTAAAAGAAAAGTTTGAATTGTTTATGGAAATGAATTAATTTCCGTAAAGCGATTCACTTGTACGGAAACGATTTATTTGTATAATTAGCACTAAACATCGAAGAAGTAGACTTGTCACTATTTCGAAAGTTAGGAATAATCGTGAGACATGACTTTTAGGTAACATTACCTTGACTTGTCCGGTATTATTGTTAACTAAGAAAT
Organism: Allium fistulosum; assembly: GCA_030737815.1. Classification (NCBI taxonomy): domain Eukaryota; kingdom Viridiplantae; phylum Streptophyta; class Magnoliopsida; order Asparagales; family Amaryllidaceae; genus Allium; species Allium fistulosum. Next base: position 1,181,847,852 of record CM060902.1, read on the forward strand.
AGTACAAGTTTGAATTTGATAAGTGGTGATAAGTATACAAGACTTAATTTCCATATACGATCGTTTTATATCCTCGATAGTTGGTTTCTCGGCTATCGGTTACTTCAACTTCTTTTTATCGTTATTCTAAGATGATGCGTTGCTCCCTTAAGCATTGCTATACTTTGTCGGAAATGGCAAAATCCAAAGCACGAGAGGAAGCCAAGCTATGTGGGGTTGCTCCCATTTGGGTACTTCACATCTCATGTAGATTGGATTCGGTAGCACTATTAGATGTGAAATATTCAGATACTCAGTAAGATTTGGCGGGGTCCGACTTGGTATTGTCTGAGAAGTGTCGCGCAGTATATAAGCTTCTCAAAAGTATATTACTAGAGGTATACTTCAAGGGTGGTGCACCTTCCTAATCATTTGTTGGAGATTTTCCTTTTCTCATTTGATTCAAACCTTCAAATTTATTCCCTTATTTGCATTGGGAAGAGTCCATCACTCCTCATGGTGTTTAATTATTTATCCATTCTTTACGTTTGGATGTTGATTTATGCGAGAGTAAACCCGTTCCGTGTTCAGTGGTGTGGTCTCAAATATTTGTTTTTAGTTTCACAATTATTGTTTAAAAAGTTTTACTCATACCAGACATATCGTATGATCTGAGTTGTTTGTTTTCACAAAACTCTTGGGTACTCATTTTATTTGAGTAGTCCAAAAGTAGCGGGTCTTTTGAGGGCTCTTTTGAAGATGGCATCCGAGCAGGAGGCTTTCATCTTCTTACTTATCTATTCCGCTGTATTATCCAATTTGTGTATGTATTTTATTTTAGCATATGTTAACGTAGGATGATATAACTACCTAAGCTGTTTTGTAGTACTTTTGTGTAATTCTGATAACTCCATGTTAATGAGTAACCTGATGTACTATTGATTGTTATGATTTATTTAGCAGTTTTGTTGTAAGATTTTCTATTATGTTCTTTATTTCACCCCACGATGATTCATCTTTCTGATGCTTGGGCAATGGTGCACGAACACCGCGGATGTGTTAAGTGTCATTCCTAAGGGTCAGAAAGGTGGGTCGTCACATCCATTTATGAAAATTCATATTTATTAGTGATATGTTGTGTTGATGACTATTTAGTTACTATGAAGATTTGGATGTGTTGTGCCTCTACTGAATTGTTTATTACGATTATTTTGATATTGGATGTTCAGCTTTAATTAGCTATGAATTTAAAGAAAAATAATCAATTATAATAAAATGGATGAAACTGGGTGATAATGTGGAAAATAAATAAAAATGATAGATATGGTTATTTACATATTTTGGATGATGTTTGTCAATAACAGTGATTTAACGAATTAGAATGAAATTAATGTGAGAAATTTAATAGTTGTTTATGAATTTCTAAGGAAATTCATTAATAATAATAATAAATATATCGTCTGCAGTAGTGGCGCAGTGGTTGAGACACTTGCAACCTGTTAATGAGGTCATGAGTTCGATACCCATCTGCCCTACTCCCTCAAGGCGGGAAGTTTGTTTCCCGTAAATCCAAAAAAAACAGCATGGTTATGGAAACGTATGCTTCCTGCCGAGCAGGCTAACCTTTCATTCCTGGCTCTGGTTGGACTAGCTGGGTTGGGGCTTGACTCTTCGGAGTGGAGTTTTAAAAAAAAATTAAACTGAATTTGGAAAGTTTATTATTATTTATTAAGTAAATTAAGATTTCATAAGTAATAATTTTTTGTGAAAATTATGTTGTTTTGGGTAAGGAATAATATAATGGATTTTAGGTTTTTACTGGAAAATATTATTATTGTTGTTTGATTAATAAAATAAAAGATATTTTTTTTAAATAATAATAGTAGTAGTAGTAGTAAAAATATGTTCTCAAAAATGTTTTGGATTAAGTTATTACTGTTTTGAGGCAAAGAGCAACAAAAGGAGTTTTGAAGTTTAATATAAAATAATTACTGTTATTTTACGATAAATAGTAATATCTTGGTTTTTAGGAAATACTAAAAAGATGTCAATATACATTATTATTTTGGTATAAAATATAATGTATATAACAATCTCTTTAGTATGTTTAATATATTTCTTTGAAAAGTAATTTGATGTAAATTACTCTTTAGATGGAAAATACAATGTTTTAGGGATTTGAAGTAACATAAGTATAGTAGAGGATTTTAAGGTATAATATCATTTTGGAAGATTTTTTTTTTGAGATAAATAAAGGTGCTTTTATAATAAACAATAATAAATTGATTTTATACTAAAGAGAAAACAATGGTCGTAAATATATCATTTTGGATGGATGTAATATGATTAACTATTTATTTGAATTATCATATATGTTGTTTTGTGATGTAAAATCTCGTTTGGATGTGTGTGCAATACTTTGCCATAATTTCTACGTAGGTTTAGTTAATTATAGTTTTGTTGTATTAATTTTTATCTTACTGATATAGTGGGTTGGTACACATTAGTTACTTGATGTTTGTGTTGCTAATATAGTGGGTTGGTATACATTTGATGATTTGGTTTTTGTGTTAATAATATAAAGGGTTAGTACACATTTGATGATTTGGTTTTTATGCTACTAACATAATGGGTTAATACACGTTTATTTAATTTATACTTGCATTGTTGATGTATTACTAATTGCTAGTGATTAGCACATACGTGAGTATGTTTTTTGTTGTTGGTTTGTTTGATGTTTTGGGGTTAACATTGAGTATTGTCAAACTTGTGTGATGTTTAATGGCTATGTGTTGTCATTATTGTTGTTTACCTATATTTATGATGACTAGTAGGATTACTGTTTCTTATTTCCATTGGTTACATGGATGTTATGGTTGTTGTGTGCTAATAAGTGTTTCAATGTAGGAGAAGAGCAGGAAATAGAAATATGTGAGTTTGAACTTCAGAAGTATATATACAGTCTTTTTCTATGCAATAGCCACCGAATTCCTTAGGTTAGACTTGGGTGTACATAAATTAACGTACTCTAAACATAGTTGAACAATTTTTTCTGTTTCCATGTATTTGTGAAGTTTGCAGGTGGAAGCAAAGAATATGGAAAGAGGTTTGAATGTGGAAAACATCTACATGTTGTTTACTTTGGACATTTCCCATATGTAAAATTGTATTGTTTACGACTTTTATAACTATTGACGTATATGAAGATGTGAATGTTTATTTGATGAGATAGATCTTGTATGATGTTTATGTTGTCCGATATGTATACTTTTTTTCCATAGTGAGGTTTTTCTCTTTTTCCTCTTATTGATTCTAGATTTTAAATTATAAAACCCACGGTCTACGGTTTTTACTGTTTGGATTTATATATAAGCATATTTTGACGGTGTTTATCACTTATTTAAGGTATTTGAAATAGTGGTTCATAACACTTGGTATTGAAGAGGTTTAGTGACTCCTTGAGCATTGGGTAGGTTTGACCATTTAGGATGGGGTAATTTATACCTTTTATTAGGTCGAAATATATAATGAGAGGGCATTTTGATTACTGATAATATGCTTTGTGTGTATTGGTTGTTTTTTAACCACCATTACCTAACCCTAAAACAATGTTTATTCATTATGACCTTTATATGGAAGATAAATAAAGTATGAGTGGGGTAGAAAGCGCACTTATAGGCTGGCAACTGTTGGTTATAACCCAATGACACACACGGTATGAAATTATAATTAAAATCCAAACTTAATAGACGAGACTGCTTTTTAATTTTGAAGTTTTAAATAAATGACTTCTTTTGAATAAGTAAATTGAATATTTTATTAAAAGTGGAAAATGTATATTTTTGGGCACAATGTAACTTATTGAAATTTTTTACGAAGATATTTTGGTAAGGAAAAACATTTATGGGTAAAAGATTCTAGTTGGACAAGTACCTTGTTTGTGAAATGTTTTGTTGAGGATATATTTTAAGGTATATTATAAAGAAATGATGTATTTTAAAATATCTGGTTTTTAAATACTTTGAGAAAATATCATACAAAGATGGAATTTTTTTATTTAGAAGTAAAATAGCTGAAGAGTAAAATATTCGGTTTGAATAGCTGAAAAACTATTTGAGGATTATAAGGTTAGACTGGGTGGCTCAGATGTGGGATGATAGGTGATGCGAATTTTAAGTTTGTCCAAAATCCACTATGATGATGTAAATCATATACCTATTATGTGTGGTTTCCCCTAATGTGTTGTAGGGTTTTTTAGCTCCTCCATTTAAGGGAAAGAGTACGGATATGAGATTAGGATTGTCCATTTTGGCATATGGATAGTGACATTTTACTTTACATATATTTTCTTACTTTGGATGAATTGGTTGTTTTGTTCTATTGCTTGTTGAGTTATTGCTTATATTAATTTGACTGTTTGTTTGGTTGCTTGGCCTTGTTAGATTATGTATATTGTATGTTGGGATACATTATCTATTACTGTTAATAATTTCATAGGGAGGTGGTTACCCAATTTTTAATTTTCATGGGACGTACATTAGAGAAAATAGTGAGTTGATAAGGGACATATTTTGATTAGTCATAGTGGATAATATAGGATTTCCTCTAATTGACTTCAAATCCATACCTAGGGAAAATGGTGGGTTTCTCCAGGTAAGTGCAAGGAAATCCTAGAAGCCAAGTGAGGTGTTTTGAACTTCGATGAGTCAAGAATATGAGTCATTTGGGTCAAGTATTTCAAGTGAAAAGTGTGTAGGACTATTTGATATGGTTAATGGAAGGATGTTTGATAATGTGAAGTGATAGGGTGGAATGTAGTGTGATCTACTATCGATTCATGTGTTGAAGGGATCGTTGATAACTATGGATGTGATGTGTGTTTCGTGAGGCAATAGTATGTGAGGTCACTTTTGTATCCTGAACCAAGGTGATGGTTTAGCCTGCCTTAGTGATGTCTGTACCTATGGGATAGGTATGCGATCGAATGCCGAATCCAACTACGACGTTGTGTGCCATCGACTTTGGTGATGGTCGTGTGAGCTATCATTTATCTAAAGGCATCTTAGTAGGTGATGCGAGACCTTGGTGACGGTCCAGTTCGCTTTAGCGGCGGCGAGAAATTTTCAATATAAGACCTTAATGGTGGTCTACTTGGTCTTCATAGTGGCTAGAAGTGTTTGATACAAAACCTTAGTGGTGATATAGTTCGCCTTAGTGGTGGCGAGGAGTGTGTGGCATGGGACCTCGGTGATGGTCTAGGTCACAATAGTGATGGCAAGAAGGTACTTCAAGCATTAGTGAGACTATGGTGTTAAGTAGTTACTGACTTTAGTGGTGACCACATGAGGTATTATTTATTCAAGTATGCTTGGTAAGTGACTCTAGTGATGGTCCATACTTCCTGACCATATGTATGGGTCAGAGAATCAAGTATTGATGTATGTGAAGCATTATTAAAGGATATAGCCTTGAGTGGGCATGTATATTGTTTGGAGGGTGTAGATACGAGATGGTACACCGATTAATATGAGGTTGAGACAATGAGAAGTACATCAATAATTTTGAATATATACATATTATGGTGGATATGTAGTTAATATAGGGAATATCACACATGTGTTATTTGTTAGTTTGATGATGTAATGATTTACCATTTTTTGGTATTTACATGCCTTAGTTTGATAAGCTCTAGTTATAATGATGTATGTTTATTGTTGTTGAGATGTTTGTTATGACTTGTGTATGGACTTGATCTATGGTTATTGTTTCACCCTTAGTTGATGGAGTTTTATTTTAACATGCTATGGTTTGGATTACACAATTGAGGAATTATATGTGTTACCATAGCATGTGTGCTGAATTCATTATTGTGAAATAAATTGTTGTGTGTCATGATTGATTATGTTATGTGGGAGTCGTATATTACATTAAAAATAGTCCATTTATGATTTATATGCTTCCTTATATTTTTTGATTGAACCCATGATGAGACATTATTGATTTGGTTGAGGGTTGTACTTAAGGAATTGGGAGGACACAATTCTTTTAAGTGATGAGAGAATGTTACGACCTACAAAATTGACATTATTAAAATTAAATTAAATTAAATTTATTATTAATGGGTAGATTTGATATTGTATTTATAACTATTGCATAGGTCTTTCTGAGATGATCAATTCAGTATATGATTTTTGATGGATTTAGGTTTACAATTTGCAAAATAAAGGCATTACAGTGTTGAAATAGAGTGGCTAACCACTTTTGGGCCAAACGGTTACACATAATTGAACTTGCATCCTTACATATATAAATGGTGTTAAGAAACCCTAAATAGCAGCCTCTACATCAGTCTCTCTTCTTAAATCCTAAAATCTCTATTAAAGTTATTTTAATGGCAGACGATTTTCGCTGATTACAAACTATTTCAAAATTCAAAGTGTTTAATACCCACCAAATGATATATCGATTCAAATCACTCGGTTAATGGTGTCAAAAGTTAGTGTTCATTTATTGAGAAAGTGCATAGGTTGACCATAATATTTGGTCAAACCCTTAACTGGTCAGGTTTGACTCAAGCAGCGGGGGACGGCGGAGTTAGGGGACAACGATGGTACGATTGGATTGCTCTCAAGTAGTAGAGTTTGCTGGTTGTGCTTGCCCACGATTAAATGGCTCAAAAGGTAGCATATATTAGCTAGGGCTTGTTCAGTAGTAGAGCGGGGCAGTGGTTTCTAACATCAAGCCCAAAGTCAATGGCGAGGGGTGTGTCAGGGAAGATGAAGTACTATAACAGCATGGTAAAATATTTGATTTAACCCCCAAAAAATATTATTTACAAATTAAACCCTAAATATTCTAATCGCTGTAACCTTGCAAGTATGGTTTGTTTTGCTGGACTCATGGTTAAATTCCAAATGATTTGGCACTTGGATTGTTGAGTTTTGAGGTTGTTTGCAAAAGCACAATTGTATGTTTTATTTATTTTAATTAATGAAGGCTTAAAAATATTAAATGCTTATCCATTGATGAAAATTTATATATATTGATATGTGATATGTTATGTTGATGATAGTTTAGCCATTATGAAGTTTTAGATGTTTTGTGCCTCGATTGAATTGTTTGTTATGATATTGGATGTTTAATTTTGATTAGCTATGAATTTGAATGAAAAAATAATTAATTAGAATAAGATGGAACTTGAGTGATCGGTTATTAAATCATCACCATCAAGAGCACTAATTTTTTTAAAACTTCATCAAACATCTTCATTCATTCATTACATGTTCATTACATAACCCCACGATTACTGCAATTGGACAAAATATACAAATTATAAAATAAAATTTCAAAAGAGACACATGATGATGGCCCACGAGTGATCAGAGTCGTAACTACAGAAGATTATAAAACCCATCATTACATACAAATATAAGTAGTTATACTGCATAGTGGACCAAAATCAAACTATTAAAATTAGCTTGCCTCCTGCATGTCTTTGGAAGCTATATTCACCTAAAAACTGAAGTTCCTACAATCAACCTACTCAAATGAGTATCCAAGAGATTAGGGGGAAATCTAAAACTTTGAGTTAGATAAGAAATCTGGTATGAATAGTATAAGTCATAACAAATCAAAATAGATACATAATAAGACATCGCCGCTAAGCGGAACGGGTTTCCCATCACTTGTATCTTAATAACCGAAATGTCAACATAACATACATTAGGTAAGACGAGACATGCCTAATGTGCTCTCCTTACCCATTTACAACTACAATAGTTAGAACATAGCATAACATCATAAAAAATGGGTTAAAAATGAATATGTGTAATTTCCCCCACTCTGAGATCCAAAATAGACATCGATGATGTTGTAGTCATCATAGAGCCAGTTTCAAGTAAAAAAATGAGTTCAGTATTATTTTGTACAATATAAGTAAAAAGAGCACCTAAAATAGCTTTTTCATTACATCAATTTGATTTACATAATTCATTACATTATTTTTAATCCCATTTGTTCCTACATAGGGGTAAATACAGTAGAAAATAAAAGTAGTATTGTGCTCAACATATGAAGATGTCATCACAACACATAACCAGTTACAATTCCTAATTTTATCCAGTGGAAATTTTCAAAACATTTTTATTCTCCAAATAAGCCTCCTTCTTCATCTTTAAAATCTTTATACGTCCTTCCAAAAGGTACACATCTAATCCATAAACTTAGCCTACTCAAATGAGTACCAAGAGTTTGTGAGAAATGGTAAAAACATGGGTCAGACATAAAGCCTGGTATAAGTAAAATCTTTACCCTAATCATCCATAGTGACACCATGCCGCTAATGCGGAATGGTTTTTCCCCTCACTTTATTATCATCAAAATACACCATATATGTGAACAATATAACATAATAAGCAACTATGTGTATATCCATTCAAGAAGTGTACCTTGTATTTATCATTCAGTTAGAAACCATGTCATATTTTAATTCAAATTAAGTATACCCTATACTTATCATCAATTATGAACCATGATACACAATCATTCATCATCTATTCAATCATCACCTAATCTCTTATTTTAGGCTTTCATCTTTAAGTTATCATTAACTTATTTAGTGATTGCCTCCTTAGATCTATCTATCACTAATTTATCTTTTCTCAAACAACGTCACGTGATGAAATTGCCACTCATTCCACCAATGGGAGCCATCTTTACTAGAGCTACCATGATTCTCCTAATAGGTTGAATGTAAGAACCCTGGATACATTCTAGGAAGCATCCTTACTAAGTGCCAGTAGCTACTCTTAGTCCTTGAACCGCTATTGTTCACATTGCATCACTGCCGATTTATTTATTTTAGTTAAAACATCTCCCTAATGTTTTGGAACCCAGCCTTTGCTCCACTTTAGCTTTTATAAATCTTTTAGGATTGAATGCTATCAATGCACCCTTCCATATACTATTGGGCTTTAGACTAATAATCAAGGCACCCATTCATTCAATATCTCCATGACTCACTACATTTTTATGATCATAGTTCAACCCCTTTTCAATCATTTAGAGTGTGCCCTACACTTTCTTTAGATAAACATCTTTATCATTTTAATTTAAGTGATATATCATTTAGTAGCTTCTCTAAGCTTACTTTATTTCAAAAATAAGTTAACATAATTTTATCTGATAGAATCCTTCCTTTATTTCAACCTTACAAAATAGTTCAATAACACTTGGAAACTTTCTCCCAAAGTGTCCTAAGTATTCTTCCTTTTACTAAGATTATATAGCATCCCGTGCTTCATGAGTTATCATTAATCTTCATGAGCTAGCTATCTCATAGCTTGCAAATGTTATGTTATTTTATTGTATATTTGGCTAGTATATAGCCATCATAGGACAATGGCTTCCCAAGCGAAGCTATCACATATTTCCTTTTAAGTAATGGTCATGGGTAACTTCCCTATAGTCATCCGTATTATATTTGATATAGTCACTGCATACAAAATCCATCAAATCGTATGTTAATTCACCTCATATAAAGCCGTCATGCTTTATCTCTTTCTTAGTCATCCCATCTGAAGCCATCACGTGCTATTCCATCTGAAGCGATCATGTGCTAACTCATTTATAGACATCGCGAGCTATCCCTTCTATAGCCTCCGTGAGATATCCCTTCGTACTTAGCTTCCGTGTGTTAAGCTTAATAGAGCTTTTGTTTGATAGCTCTTCCAAAGCTATCGTGGGTGGATAGCAAGAATGCTATTTTGTGTTATCCATTTATAGTCTTCATGGGGCTATTGTGAGTTAAATGATGATTTCGTAGTTATACTGAAAATGGATTCATTGCCTTATTAAGTACTAACTTTACACCAATTCTCATTTGGTGTCAAATTCTCATTGGTTAATATTTATCTTTACGGTTCACTTTTAAAAATGGACTAATAACATCTTTTATTTGTTAATTAATTATCATTAACTAATTATCGCTTTGCCTTAGTCGATTAATTCATATAAAATTGAAAATTGATGGAAAAATCCCAAAAATTCATAAAAATCATTTTTACCATAATTTGCCTTGTCCCAAAAATCTAGGTCAAAATAACTAATTTTATTATTTCTAATACTTAATTTACCCAAAATTAAGTATTTTCTCAACTTAGAAAATTCGCAATTATTCCAAACTAATTCCAAAAATTGTGAAATTAAAAACCCATCTCTGTTTCATCATTATGAATATCATATTAAAATTTGGTGATATTTAAATATGATTTAATGATGTCTTACCATAAAACATGAACAATGTATTTTATTTAAATTTCTAAACATAAAAAAATAATGTTTAATCATTCAAATATATTTAACATCATTGCTTGGAGTCTTGTTATGTGCTGCTTGGAGTTCTATGGCCTTCTGCTTCGGGCTATGGTTGGTCTTCTGTATTTTGTTTTTTTGGTCTTTCTTTTCTCTTGTTTCTCATGTATCTCCTTATTTATGCTTGTAATAATTTTTACATGTTATAAATAAAAAAAGTAGGGGCCCTTTTAACCCCGCTGGCTTTGCCAAAAAAAACATTACCAGAAATGTTCATACACAATTAAAACCGAACCTAAATGGGAAGTGATAGATTTTAGGGATAGTGTTTGCTCACATTAATTAAAAATCATTGTTAACCTTCTCTCTTCTTTAAAGTTGATAACTTGAATCTTCGAGCTTAGATTTCCTTCTTTTCTTAGAAAAATGATGGTCGGCCTTGATTAGTGCTTTTAGGATATTTTTTTGAGTGAATGAAATGATTAAATGAGGCTAAGGTAAGTGGATTAGTAATTTTGGCTTAGGCTAACATCTCATGTTGCCTAGTCTTACTAATGCACCTACCTTAAAACCAATCCTTCTTGATTTAAACTTAATTCATTTATCTTCATTAATAAGGCCAACCTTGATTGTCCAAATTAGCCTTGGTCCATTCAACCAACCTTTCGAAGTGTCTCACACTTAATTAATTAAATATCTCTTAGGCAATTCTTTTAATTAAATCATTTTATTAATCTCTTTATAATATCTTCTTATTATTAATTTTAATTAATTTCTCATATTATGGACCCTCCAAAATATGGGTGTCGCAATCTCCCCTCCTTATAATAGTTTCATCCTCGAAATTTTGATAAGAAAAAACAAATTTTACACTTACACCTTGAAAGTGCAAGTCATCATCATATAAGTACACATACGTACAAAAGATTTCACTAGTACCCTACTAGTGTAAACCATCAATCATCAACATGAATGCATTAGTGAAGCAACTAACACACAGTCATATCATATATATAAATATATAATAGCACCCTATTAGTCCATACAATAGAAAACAATGCACTTTTATATATATACTTTAATGTCTAAAATAACTTGGGATAGATATTCCTAATCTTATCCTTTACCTTCTAGGTACTTCTTTGTCGTCACTTCACTAGACGCGAAAAAGTTTGATAACTTTGTCCTTAACTCCTTCGTATCACAACATACTATCCCTTTTGGTTGTCTCACATATATCAAATCTGGTTCTACAGATAAATCCTCTATCACCCTCAATTTCACTATCAAACTTGGGCTGTGCACATATTTCCTCAAATGCAATACATAAAAAACATTATGCATACCAGCTAAACTACTCGGCAACTCGACTCGATAGGCGAGTTTACCATTCTACTCAATTACCCTCATATCTATGTGCCAACTTCCTAACCTTCCCAAAGTCCATAACTCCTCACAGTGGAAAGCCTTCATGAACACATAATCGCCTATTGAGAACTCAAGCTCTCACCTCAGCCTATGCTGCCTTCATTGTGGCATGAATCATTTCTACCTTCTCGGTAGCATCTCTTACCAAATCGGACCTTAACACGAGCTTACCTTCTGTGTCCATCCAACATACCGATTGTAATGACCCGCCACTCATTCTACAGAATGACGTATCATTAATTAGAAAGAAAGGGGTAGAAAATAGAAAAGAAGAGAAGAAAGAAAGAAACAACAACAACGATCTCACAGCGGAACGAATAAATTATATTAATAACATAAACTATTACATAGTATACAACACTTTACAGAGTTACACAACATATACATCACATACTAGTCAGTTATAAACATCTGTCTAGACATTACAACTCAAATACAATACAAACACTATCACAGAGATCTACACAGCGGAATACTATATCTACGAACGCCGAAGCCTCCTGCTCCATTGCTCCTCCAGAATATTCGTCAAAGCTAAACCTGAATCCCTTGGCTACTCGTAAAAAATTTGAGTACTGATTTTGTTTGAGAGATTTTGTTTACAGGCTGAAAGTTTCTTTGCTTTTGAAAATGAAGATTTGCAAAAGAAATGAGAATGAGGAAAACATCTTTTTATAAATATAAATGATTTATTTTAAAATAAAAGAAAAATTAAAAACAAGAATGACACTTGTCTTTCTCATACTCTAATTTTACAACACATGTTATAATGGTTACTTAACATATTAACACTTGTCTTTTATTTAGTTTATATTTATTTTAAATGTAAATAAACCTTTTACTTAATTTATTAGTTACTTACCTATATATATATAAAGTATTTTAAAGAAAATAAAACCAATTATGTTTATAAGTAAAAGTTTATACATATATTTTAAAATCCAAATATTTAAATATCTATCTTTGAATTTCAAAACTAATTTACATTCAAATTCAAATTATATTTAAAATCCAATTTAAAGTCAATTTATATACATACATATATAACTATACATTTAATTTGAAAATAACAATCTTATTTTATTAAAGTCTATTTATATCTATAAATAAAACAATACACTATTAATATTGTATTTTAAACTTACCTATATATATATACTCTTAAATCTTATTTATTAAGCAATATCTCAAAAAGAAAATAAAATAACCTTATTATTAATCTTATTTAAAACCATATAGATATTTTGTTTAAATAACTTTGAAAAGCAAATATTAAAATTTCCAAACTATCAATATATATATATATATTAGAAATTTAAAAACAAGATTTTATTTATTTATTATATTTCAACCCAAAGCTAATCTATTTACAATATATATATATATACTTATATATATATATATACATTATAAATAGAAATCATTTTATTGGTTTTTAAAAGATACATTCACTCAGTAAATATTTATTTAATCAGATTATTAAACCAATTCAAATTTGTTATCAAAATTTATCAAATCAATTTAATTATTTAAACAGATTATTAAATTGATATTGCCCCAAATTTCCGGGATATTACATTCCTCCCCCCTTAAAATAATTTCGTCCCCGAAATTTAAAACAAAGGTAATTTAATAATCTTTTTAAATCACAAGGATGTATTATCATCCATATGCTAACAATCATAGCAACCAATCATCCAAACAAACAATTCTAACTATCCAGCGAAAAATTCTGAATAGAATTTCCTCGAGTTTTCCCAAGTATATATATACCGGGATACTCGCTCTACAAACAATCCAAACAACCAATACTACTAAGCTATAGAGCTCCTACTCATCTAGATCTACAAAACTAAACAGAATATCAGACTACAGACGAGTCTGACTCAACAACCAAATCTTCCAGAACTGCTGGTTCCAAAACCAGAGATAGATCAAACACGTTCTCCCTTAGAGATACGTAAAATACATTGAATTCCAGTTATCCAAACTGACAATTCAACCTTGTGTATCAAAGTACTTATCCAAATTAGATCACAGAAAAGATCCAAAATAATTCGGAGCTAACTTCCCAGACTTACCCAATCTTATAGCTCCCTTTAATCAGAGAAAAACTCAACAACAACGAAGTATCCAACTTCGAATTCCAAATTCCTCCGTCTCTTATCCACAAAATCCTTCAGACTATCCTGGGCTTCCTACAAATCCTTCTTGATCAGCTCAACCTTCGCCGATGCTTCTAGAAACAAACTAGACCAAAAATAACTCGACAAAATGATCCTCTCAAAATCTACCCATAATCCAAAACACAAATCTACTCACAACATCAAAAGACCGAACTAACTTCTCCTATCTGGAAAAGACAAACAGATGCACTCGCCAAACTGCTTCCGCTACACCACTCTGATCTGGAGTAGATAAGAATGCTGATGAAGAACACAAGCACAGACTGGACAACACATCCTAGAAAATATCGGATAATCTCAAAAGAATACTCAAACTATCGCAAGTCACTTTTGCGATCAACCCAGCCAAATCCAAATAAAACTGTTCTATCTTTACCAATCAGAACAGCTTACACTTATCTATCCTATCCATTGAAGAAATGGATCCACTCTGCTGCTTCTGAACTTCACCTTCAGAAAAAAAAACTACTCAACCAGAAACTTCCTGCCAATGCACAGAATACTCCGAGCTGCACTGTTGCCACCGATGCCAAAGACTTCCTTTTCCAAAGCTCTTCGAGAAACTCGAACCCAAACCAAACAGAAACACCCTGCTAAACTCAGCCACAACACCGAAACAGACACACTTCATTAACTTGTTCCAAAGAAAACATCTTCGGGAACATCCATAGTCACTGCATCTCATCACACAGCTACTATTTCCTGAGATATCATCACTCGCTTCTGCCTAACCGACAGATCTAACTCTACTCATCCAAACTACAAAGATAAACTCCGAACCATAACAGGTTTTCTTCAGAGATTGTGAAATCCTTACAATTGCAAAGTTCACTCGAGACGGTATTAGGTCTATAGTCTCGACAGATACACTTCCAACCTCAACACTCAGACTCCTAATCCTAGATGATAAATTATTATCATCTCAACCAATCATTACAAATACCATATACGTTTAAAATGATACTTTTTTATATAGAAATTATATCTGGGTAAAATTATTTCATCTACCTTTTTAAAACAATATTGTGTCTGTTGGCCTGGTCCAAGTGTTTAGAGATCCCTATCAATAACGTTAGCTACTCGTATTGACCAGAATCCATATACCACTCAACCGATCAATTAACACAATATAAAACCATTTTATATAACTAACAAATACGCGCTCTCGTATATATATACACTCAGACTCAAACAGGTTGCTACAGATCCTATCTCTAATGAACAATCCTTCTGAACCTAGGTATTCACTCAACCTAGTGTTCTGATATTCACTTAACCAAAAGCTTAGGCATTCGCTCAACCTATACTCTGATGCCACTGTAATGACCCGCCACTCATTCTACAGAATGACGTATCATTAATTAGAAAGAAAGGGGTAGAAAATAGAAAAGAAGAGAAGAAAGAAAGAAACAACAACAACGATCTCACAGCGGAACGAATAAATTATATTAATAACATAAACTATTACATAGTATACAACACTTTACAGAGTTACACAACATATACATCACATACTAGTCAGTTATAAACATCTGTCTAGACATTACAACTCAAATACAATACAAACACTATCACAGAGATCTACACAGCGGAATACTATATCTACGAACGCCGAAGCCTCCTGCTCCATTGCTCCTCCAGAATATTCGTCAAAGCTAAACCTGAATCCCTTGGCTACTCGTAAAAAATTTGAGTACTGATTTTGTTTGAGAGATTTTGTTTACAGGCTGAAAGTTTCTTTGCTTTTGAAAATGAAGATTTGCAAAAGAAATGAGAATGAGGAAAACATCTTTTTATAAATATAAATGATTTATTTTAAAATAAAAGAAAAATTAAAAACAAGAATGACACTTGTCTTTCTCATACTCTAATTTTACAACACATGTTATAATGGTTACTTAACATATTAACACTTGTCTTTTATTTAGTTTATATTTATTTTAAATGTAAATAAACCTTTTACTTAATTTATTAGTTACT
This sequence comes from Allium fistulosum, assembly GCA_030737815.1. NCBI lineage: Eukaryota > Viridiplantae > Streptophyta > Magnoliopsida > Asparagales > Amaryllidaceae > Allium > Allium fistulosum. The sequence goes on from CM060902.1 coordinate 1,181,863,736, forward strand.
TACCTATATATATATATATATAAAGTATTTTAAAGAAAATAAAACCAATTATGTTTATAAGTAAAAGTTTATACATATATTTTAAAATCCAAATATTTAAATATCTATCTTTGAATTTCAAAACTAATTTACATTCAAATTCAAATTATATTTAAAATCCAATTTAAAGTCAATTTATATACATACATATATAACTATACATTTAATTTGAAAATAACAATCTTATTTTATTAAAGTCTATTTATATCTATAAATAAAACAATACACTATTAATATTGTATTTTAAACTTACCTATATATATATACTCTTAAATCTTATTTATTAAGCAATATCTCAAAAAGAAAATAAAATAACCTTATTATTAATCTTATTTAAAACCATATAGATATTTTGTTTAAATAACTTTGAAAAGCAAATATTAAAATTTCCAAACTATCAATATATATATATATTAGAAATTTAAAAACAAGATTTTATTTATTTATTATATTTCAACCCAAAGCTAATCTATTTACAATATATATATACTTATATATATATATACATTATAAATAGAAATCATTTTATTGGTTTTTAAAAGATACATTCACTCAGTAAATATTTATTTAATCAGATTATTAAACCAATTCAAATTTGTTATCAAAATTTATCAAATCAATTTAATTATTTAAACAGATTATTAAATTGATATTGCCCCAAATTTCCGGGATATTACACCGATGAATTGCATTGTCTACCATAAAGTGCATTATATGGTGTCATCCTGTGACGCCCCACCTCTATGCTCACAATAACAAAGAGTATTAGAAGAAATACTGTCTGTTATTACGAAGAATAAGGTTGGATAGGAGCGGCCATCCGTAGTTGGCCTTACACTAGTATTGGTTAACTCGATAGGAGTGGTATATATTTTTCATTTTTCATCTCTTATTTGTTTACTCCCATCGACATACCCAATTCCAGTATAAAACAAACTACGATGGTTCATAATAGTTTAGGACAATATATATATAATAATAACACAGATACTAAAAATGCGGAACACAGATAACAAAAGTCTCATATATATATATAGCTGATGTCAGTTACAATACATTTGACACAATACATATGATACAACTACAACTGTCGACTTTGGAAGTTATATATACAAGTACATTATCAACTAATATACATGAATACATATCAACCTAAATCAGTACACTGACTACTACAAAAAAGACGAAGACCACTTTAAAAGATATGAAAAGTCTTCATAGCTCAAACAGCAACCCAAAGCAAGATATCTACAACCTGAAATAACTCGGGTCTGACCCGAGTATTAAATTCAAAAGAAAATAATACACGAGTCAGTCTAATTCAAACTCAGTTATTAATGCACAGAAGCAATAATAATCAAATATAAAATAGACGACAGTCACAAAAATCTCGTATATCCATCTCCTCGATAAGAGAATCGGATAACGGCAGATATAACACTAAACAGTATTAAACAACAAATCAGCAAATCCAAATAATCAACAAGGATAAATAAAAAGATTATCAATGAAGATAATATGAAAACCCCAGAATTGCCTAAACAGCAATTAACAACAAAATCTAATTATTAAATAAATAATTAGAAACTCAGAATCTAATTATCAAATAGATAATTAGACAAATCTCAAAATGATCAATCAAATCAATGTTCTGTGTGGCTGCAGTACACACACGCGTGCACTGCCTCGCCACTACAGTACGTGAAATCATCACAACAGTGAATACTAACAGCAATCAAAACTGCAGAGGTCAAGTCACGACTATCGTGACTCAACTCAACTACAAAGAAATGAACCAGAGGAAGTCTAGATATAAAGCAACAACAAACTCAAAACAACACAAGAGTCCTCAAATTCAACAAGACAGTAAGCATCAGTGCACAAGGGCAATGACACGTACGTATACATGAACTAGCAGAAGCAATTGAAGTGCAACAGTGGAACAACAAGGCACAAAGGCTACAAGTATGAACTGCACAAAGCAAGGCTACAGAGCTCGAGCTTATACAAAGTCAACATCGCAGCATAAATATACATTGAAGCAACTCGAACTCAAGCCAATGAAACAACGTAAATAACCAAATCAAAATACACTGAACAAAATCTGGCAACAATGATGGCAAATGCTCAGACAAGTTCAAACAGCAGAAGTCATGTGATCAAGCAGATTCGAGTCATGCCAGAGATTCCTGGAACTCAACAATGCTTAACACAAATGTACTAAGAGCAAACTATGATGAGCTCAACACAACATCATCAAAGACCAGTGAACAACAAATGATGGTAGCAGTTTCAAATCATGAAGCATGCAGCAGTCGACAGTGCACACACATGTACAAAGAACAAAATACAACAGAGTGACAACCAGCACATTGCAACCCATAGATTAAAGCAACTAAATACAAGTCAGAACTACAAACTACACATGAACTACATGACCTGAAGTTCAGTGGACAGTGCAATGAAGGCCACAAGGATACAAGGGCAACTGCAACTAAAAACTACAGCCACCACAAGATCACAATGCAACAAAACTGTCTCGAAGCAAAATAGTCGATACTATCAGAGTTTAGTAAAATCAGAAACAAGCTAAAATCAATACATCAAGAAACCAAATCAAGACAGTGACAATAAGGCACTACAAATACAAGGCAGTGACAAGTCTCAAGACACTGCAATGTACAAATCACAAATCTCAACTAAAGCTCCAAAGTACACATTAAGTATCTAAGCAGATAACAAATGACATAACAAGATATACAGGTATGCACTGTACAACAATGCAAAAGAACCAGAGATAGTTTTAGTCAAATATTAGGAATTCAACAAAGTTACAGCAAGGTGTACCCAAAGTCACAGTGAACAAAGCAAGGTATAATCAAAGTCACAGTGAAATCAACATCATCAGAAAAGGTCAAAGTCGTGGTCACCCCAGAGACCAAATTCATAACAAAGTCGACAATAGTATAATCAGACATGAAGCCGAGGTGAACTATGTCAGTGTCGAAGTCGGGGAAGCATACCAATTTATCAATCAGAGAAAGTCACGAAACCAAAAATCAATTGTCACAAGTTCAAGCCGATATGTATATACAAAAATTAATATCGTGCCAACCAAGAAATCACAACATATACGAATGGCCAGAGAAATCGATGGACGAGTTCAAACATAAATACACGAACTAGAAAACAGGGATTCAAACCCTACAACTTATGAATTGAACTAGATGTGAGTAATTAAATTACTCGCCTTCTTCGAAGAGCACGCATTGAAGAAGGCATCGATCAACATATCATATTCGCGACTTCAAAAATCTCGAGCCCTAATTTCAGAAAGAAGACGAGTACGAGCCACCATTTATTTTCTTTTCTTTGTTTAGCTTTTTGGTTTAGGGTTTTAACGAGAATGAAAGGGGAACGGGTTTGCGAACGAACAAAAAGGACAACGGCATGATAACTAACTCGGCAACAACATAAAACATGGGCCAAAACGAATTTTAAAGCCCGCCCAACATTTAACATTTTTATAAAATAATTTCAAATTGATTTAAATTCCAATAGCAATTTGATAGCAATTTTAATCGTCTAATGACATTAACTGACTGGGGTAAAACCCCGGGTTGTTACACATCCCGATACTTTACTAATAAATATTATTATGGGCAAACTCTACTGGATGTAAGTTATCTTCCAAGATCCTTCAAAATCCAAGACACATGCTCTCAACAAATCCTCGAGTATACTATTCACCCTTCCGGTTTGACTATCGGTCTGTGGGTGGTAAGCCGTGCTCAAATTCAACTCTATACCTAATGCACTATGCCAACTTCTCTGTTGTAATAAATATATTTTCTCTGAACGTGGTTCTTGTATTGGGATTATGTTATGAATTTGAAATGTTTTGAAATGGAATATGAAAGTTGTTTTTTGATTTTAACTTTTTTCCATATTCATGTGTTTCTGTGTATTAATGTATCTAACATTACCGTATTTGGTTGCCGATGATTAATAACTATGGATGACTGTAGCACCCATAGCTGTTAGTTTTGGGCCTCCAAATGGGAGATGTTACAAGTTGGTATCAGAGCATAGGTTTATGAAACTTAAAAGAAATTTAAACCTAAAAGATTTTCAAACATAATCAATGAATCAGAAAATAAGATCGGGGTTGGGTTAACGCTATGTAACGTACTTGTATTTGATATATATATATATATATAAGTACGTATTCCCCTCCTCTTAGACTGTTCTTATGTATCTTACTAAGGCTCATATGCATATTTACGAGAAAGAGGATATGGAAGTAGGAAACGGAAGAGGAAATCTCGGTGGAGAAAGCATCACAACCAATGGAAATGCTCGACCCACTAGGAGGAACCAAGGTCGACAGGCTAATGCTAACCAAAATGCAGATGCCAATGTAGGTGCTAGAAATCCACTAGTGGATATGGAGGTAATGTATCAGTTCTTCGTCAATATGATGCAAGCAGGAGTAGCTGCTGGTGTTGCTGGAAATGTTGGAGGAGCTAATCCTGTGGCTCTAGTTAGGAATAATTATATCTCAAACTATTTAGATATCTAGTGAGACCACGCCGCTTAGCGGAACGGGTTTTCCCATCACTAGTATCCTAAAACCATATACTGTGCTCCTGCATCCACAATGGTTAAAACATCTCAAAACAATATGATGATATGTAAACAAGTAAATCAATTTTGGATTTCCCATCCCTATTCATCCTGACCAACTATCTCATTTATAGTTTCTAGAGTCACTATTAACCTATTAGTTTTCATGGGCTGTCTAATAACCTGTTTAATGTTATGGACTCCTTGTCCAGTTTCATAGTTTTCATGGGCTAACTAAGAATCTATTGGCCCCTGCCAATATCTTTATTGTTTCATGGGTTCTCCCTGAACCTTTTGGTAACTCCAATATCTTTCCTCTTATGCTAGTTTTCATGGGTTGACTAGGAACCTATTGATTTCTGTCAATATTTTAATCTGGATATAGTTTTCATGGGTTCATTACAAACCTATTGGTCCCTACCAATATCAAATCATTGTTTTCATGGGCTAACTATGAACCTGTCTTCCTGACATCTTCAATTATACATAGTTTTCATGGGCTTACTATGAACCAATTGGCCCATGCCAATTTCTTTTCCTATACACAGTTTTCATGGGCTTACTGTGAACCTATTGGCCCTTGTCAATATCTTCTTTTAATATTTTAGCATCCTATACTCTGGTCTTCCTGACCTCCTGGATGTAATTCTACTCATTCAGGAGTTAACTTAATTTATATTCACTACTGGTCCAACCCAGCTGGTTATTCTGCCCTTTCCCTAAAATACAGTTATGAGTCCATTACAATGTGAATATATACATATATGAAGAAGCAAACATAATAATACCAGCCCCTGTGGTTTAATATCCTTAAAATCATTTTATATAAAACTTGGTTAGTCTCTTTAACCCATTAATCAAGGAAAACTTCTTCAAAAATCCATTTCAAAAAACTTTATTTATGCCATGGTTTTCTTTTTAAATGAGATTGGGTTATTTGTTTTGAAAACTAAGGCTTTCGAAACCTAAAAACATCACTTTCAAAACCCCTGTATAACCTCCTTCGAAAGTACAGAAAACTTCTTTTCAAAACACAAAATATATACATTTCGAAGCTCTTTAAATTATCTCTTTCGAAACCAAAATGTACCTTTCGAAAGTATCAAAACCTTACTTAGTAATCCTTAGAAACATAGCTTCGAAACCAATGAAAGTACCCCTTTCGAAACCATTGTGTTTTGCTCTAAAAACATCTTTTGGGTCAAAGTGAATGTATACGAAAGTATCCATTTCGAAACCTTTAATCTTCATATAAAATGTTCGTGGAATGTTTGATGGCATCGGCACCATCCTTTCGAAATCTTTAAAACCTTTAAGTAAAACATTGAAGGTTAGCATCAAAACCCCCTATCGAAACCATTGTCTTCGAAACCCTTGAACCCTTTCGAAAGCATTTAGGAAGTGGCTTAGCATAAGTTTAAAACAAAGGCTACCCTTAGAAAGCATTGATGACTTCAGTACTCTTGAAAGACAAAAGAACGACAGTAGGGTTTCGACTAGGTTGGAACCACCATTTTCAAAAACATTGTTTTATAAACTAGGGACTCATTCGAAAGCATCATACGTAAAAATGAAAGATGGCAACCTTCTTCGAAAGCTATTGAGAAAACCCCTTTCATTAGCTTCTGTTTCGACTACTTCGAAAGCTTTAGTAAAACAAAGGAAAGTGCTTAACATTTTAAAACAAAACAAAGGTATCGACCCCATCAGAAGCAATGTTTTCGACATCATGCCTTCTGCCTTCCTCCAATCCACTACGTACCCATGATGATACCTTGTGTATTTGTTTTGGCTTTGTGGAGTTTCGACTTGATTGAAGGCGGAAGCTATGAGTCGAAAGGTACTTCTAATAGAGGCGAAACCCACTGTTCTGGGTAAAAACTGATTAATGCCAATTAAAGCAAATACTTCCTAACTAACCTACCCATGTGTAAACATGTGATTGGTTGCCTCAACTTTTTAAATTCTTTACCAAAATAACCGCCGTTTAATTTTAGATCTAAATCAAGGTTAATTTAGCAAATAAGCCCTTCCATCAAACAAAACCAATAATGCTAATATGTCCTTCTAAAATAATTTAATTTCCATAGCAAACCACTTAGGAAAAATCCTTAAAAATCATAGAAATTCATTTTTAAAATGTTATCCAACATATCTAAATTTCAAACCCAAATTCTCAATATAATTTCTGAAATAAATTTCTAAACCTAATTAACCATATTTTCCTTTGAAAATTCATAATAATCTTTCCATAGCTTGGAAAATTATCAAAATTAAAACCCAACTCCAAAATCATGTTTTACATAATATATAATTTTTCCATGGCATTGAAAAACCAATTTCAATTAGTTTTGCCCTAAAACTGCATAAATCCCAATTTAAACAATTTTGTTTAAATCAAACAAATTATAATTCAAGCATATCATCATCCAAAACATCATAAAAACGATTTTAGTCTTAAATTCGAAAACATATGATCATAAAACAAAATAGAGATGGTATAAATTATTATTCACCTTGATTAGGATAAGGAGATTAGATTGAGATTAAGACTTATTTCCCTTCTTTAATTCCTCAGCTTGATTTGAATTTCTCTTCCTTGATAATGGTCGGCTCCTCTTCTTTTCTTACATTTTTAATTTTGTGAAAATGAGAAATGAACGTGAATGGTATAAGGAATGGAAATATATATAAGGGTTATGGTAACAAGTGCGGTTAATTCCCAATATGCCCTTATGTAAATTAATTAACTTAGAAACAATTCTTAAGCTCATTTAATTTGTTAAGCACGACCTTCTTATTATTTATTCAAATCTCAATCTCCTTATCATTCTAATTATTACATTATTCTATTTAATTTATCTAACTAAATCTCCTGAATAATGTTATAAAAAAATTAGGGGTTTTACATCTAAGTTCAACCTCGGCTTGCTGAAGTAACTCAGACGTCTGAAAATACAATTTAGACGTCCTATTGCTTAATGCAAGTAAAAACAACATTCTCAGCCATTTAGAAGTCCAACTGCCTTTTTAGATGTCTAACTTAATTTTTGGATGTCTAAAAATGTATTTAGACATTTGAAATGTTTTAACTTCAACTTAAAACTCTTGGGTTATGATTTCCTAAAATCTAGATGTCTAAACACAGTTTTTAGATGTCTGAATGAATTTTTAGATGTTTGGTAAGATGTCCAGCCTGTTTTCCAGAATTTTATAATTTTTTTGTTTTGGTTATTTTTATTCACCTTTTCATGATTTTCATACAAGTTTAAGTACTTGTTTTCAACCAGATTTCTATATGTATTTCGTACCCTTAGTTACACCAATTTAAATTATTAATTTCAAGGAATTTACACGTTTATTTACACACTTTTATTTAAATATAACTAAGTATATCTAGGAAAAATTCTATGTATCAAGTCATATATTAAACTCAAGGCGAAATAAAGGTATTTGATTTATTCATTCATTTTTAATCACCCAAATGCTATCAGTATGGATTCATCTTCATAAAATTTTATATGACTTCCATTAATCAAATCTGGACTCCATTTATCATTACTCTATATTAAATAGGGTTTTCCATTTTTCTATTTCGAAGATTTATAATAGAGATTAATCAATTTAAAATAAATTCGAATTGAACTTCTATTCCAAACTCAAAGAGTGTATATATTTAAATCAGGTAAAGAAATTTGATTACCTATGAGTCAACATATACTAGAAATCTATTCACTCATGTTTTTAAAGCTCCATTCTTTCTAGCTTGATTTGAATTGCCCTCTCTTCCCTCTTTCACTTTTATTTGTTAATTTCCTTTCTCAATCTTGATTTTACTTTGATTTTCTTTTTTATTTTGATTTAGAATTTTGGAAGAGATAGAGAAGTTTTGTTTAGGTTAAGGAGTTTTTAAGGAAGATGAAGGAGAATTGTACGTGCAAGTGATAATTAGGGTTTAGGATGAAAAATAGTGGAGGCTGGGATCCTTTTTATAGCTAAAAACTAGGGTTTTATAAACTAGGCCTGAAATCCATATGGAAATGCCATTGGTCATGTTCTCCGCTATTTTCGACCCATTTTATTAAATTCAACAAGTTATGTATGTTTCTTAATTATAAATGTCAACACAATGGTATAGGTCCTGTGGCCTAATTCCAAATTTTATGAAAATTTATAATTTTACCTATTAATGTAAAATTATATTTATTTTTCCTTACTATTATTTTAATTTATTATTAAAATATTTGTGGTATTACATTCTCCTCCTTAAAAGGATTTTGTCCTCCAAATATCCAAGGGCGGAATAATGCAACTCATGTATAAGAAAACCAATATCTACAATATTTCTTAAACCATCAACCACCTGTAACCACTGTCCATAGTTTTAGTTTCTAATGCAGCATGTACATATAGGTATGGAATGCATATGAACATAGAAGTATGTAAAATTAGGCAATCTCGTGACCTAATTGACCTCCTGAATGCAAGTGCTTCTGCCGTGTATCCAAAATGTATTTAACACCCTATACATGCAATTCAATATGGATGAGCAACCATTCAATACATATAAAAAAATGCAACAACCATATGCATAAAAGTTATAAAATAAGTGGATAGTGAGACATGTGTCATAGGCCAACATGAACATATCAGCCTATATGTGCAATACAAACTGATAAAATTCATCCATTTGCAATCATCATCCATAACCGTCCTAATGAGAAGTTCACAACAACACCTAACATCCAAACATAACTACATATGGACTAAATACCGTACACCAAGCAATGATGCTGACTTAAATGAAAACTTACTAGAAAAGAGCTCTAAATGGGTAGCTCGAATTTCCTCCTTTACTCCCAAGTACTCTCAACTGGGTCGTCTTCATATTGGCCTCTAACCAATCTAATTACTTTATTACGGAGTTTCTATGTCCCATGCTCAACAATACGGGGTGTATGGCGAGCAGGTGACTCTCCCCACTTCAACTTCTTCTAACCGACTCAGTTCGACCATAATAGCTGAATCGTGTAAACATTTCCATAAGTGTGACACAAGAAAACATGTGAACTCACACCAACTTTTTAGGAAGCTCCACCCTATATTCTAACATCCTTACTCTTTAAAAAATCTAAAAATTCCCTACAACCCTTGGTGCTAACTTTCCAGAACTACCAAACCTCATAACATCTAAGTGGTGAGATCTTCACATACTACATGTCGTCTACTACAATGTCCTACTCTATGCGTCTTCTGTCAGCATATGATTTCTACCTATTTTGCGATCCTTGTCCTTCTATGGATCAAATCTACATTTTCAAAAGTTTTTCCAATCATGCTAACAAACAAGAAAATGGAAAAAATCTTCCAACAAAGAGTCGAAATAAAAAGATTGGACTCTCTCCTCCACTTTCCATGTACTCTTAACTGGGTCCTTCTTCCAACATTAACTTATTGACATTACTACTGACATATAAACTCAATACAAATCACTATAAATGTGCGTGCAAATGTAAACTTCTGCTATCCATGCCATTAAACCAAATAATCTGATGCTGAGATGCACTATAACTGTAACTTGAGCACAAGTATTCCCCAATGGAAAATCCAACCTCATGCAACCCTTAATGCACATACACAATGCCTTATGTCATCCCAGTAATATACATGTCACTTAATCCTATGGATACTAAGGTAAACAGTACAAAAATGGATGGTGTCTTTACTAATATTTAATAACTTGAATCTATTGCTATTCCTTATTTCCATCCAGGGGTATAAAAACATGGTGATCTTTTAAAATGGTGAAAATAGCATAACTTTTCTTCCAATTCCAATTCAACTTAAGCTATATCATTTTATTTATGATGTTGCTTCTCCAATCCTCCAACAATTGTGATTCAAAGGTTCCATGTTTCTAGTTTGGAAGAATTTTATCTTAAGTTCTATAATATACAAGCAAGTAAACATTCCAGCATTCAAGTAGGGTAAATCTAATATATTCATCTATTCAAACCTAGCAATAAAAATCCTACGTCTAAGTGAAGTCCTAAATTTAGATTAATTTTAACCTATTATATTAGCCTTATAGGTAATCGACTAGGTGATACATCATTCGTGTGCAACTATTATGCAGCACAACTTATGTATCCTAAGTTAATATTTCATGATAGATTTCTTAAATAAATAGCTCCTTCCAATCCGAGAGATGAATGGAAAGAATACTATTATCCTCTTCACATAATCTTAAAAAAAAATCTCCAAATCTCTTTTTCCATGAAAATCGCCTCCGCACACTCAATGCGTGCCGATTGCAATATCTTTTACTTAATGAGAATCAAAATTCTTGATTCAACCGTTCCTTGTGTAACTTTAGCTCAAAATTCATCTAGGATATCTTTTGTAATTTGAACTTCTAAATTTTACCATTCCTTTTTTTAATGCAATCCCATTAAAACATAACTTTTCCCTATTATTTCAATCGTGTCATGGTCAGAAGGACATCTTTCCATATTAATCTAATAGGCATAAAATTCAGTACTTAAACAACATCGTGTCCAAAAAACTCATCTAGGAACACCTCAAATGGATGATATCCTAGCGTCATAAACATGATACGGAGCTTATGTCACATCATCACCAAACAATGTACTTGTTGTCACAATGGCAACTCAAGCATCAATACTTTATAACTATCATCGTAGAACATATGCAGTAAGATGAAAACCTACTTGCTTGGTTACTTATACATATGTGGTGTAATGTTACCCAAAATGTTGAATCAACGATACCCATCCAAAAACAATCCAAACCTCTACCACTTTCGACAATGTCAAAAAAATAAACACATTAGGGACTTATGATCTATATATAATTAAATTGGCTTGAAGTCTTAAGTGAAAAACAATAGCTATCATCTCAAGATCATGGATTGGATAATTATTCTCACGTATCATCAACTGCTGATTAGCATAACAAACAATTCTACCCTCCCGCATCAAATTAGTGCCCCGTCCTATGCCACAAACATTAGTATACATAGCACACACCTTTGAATCATCAAGAAGTACAGAAATAGTGTGCTAGTCAATAACTCCTTTAGCTAAATAAAAGAATGCTTGCATTTCGAGTCCCATGAGAAAACTAAATTCTTCTTAGCAAGGCGCGTCATTAGCGCAGAAATTTTTTTTCTACTACAACAAAAATTTTCTTTTGTGACACAAACTAACGTCGTGAAAGACTGTGTTTATGTTGCAAAAAAATTTTAATGACATAAAATTTTCTATCGCATATATGTCGCAAATGATGTAGATGCAAATAATACTTTTCAACATATGTTTGCATCGCAAAAGGTTATCTATTTACGATGCTTTTGGTGTTGCAATAGATTAATATGCATCGCCAAAGTCTTCTGTCGCGAATGATCTATACTTTTAGTTTTAATATCAATGACGTAGCCAAGCGTTACAGTTGGTTGACAAGCGCGACATTTGTTTGCATCGTCAATATTTGTATTTTGAGCAACACATATTTATGTCGATAATATATCCTTTATTTGCAACCTATAGTTATGCCACTAAAACTAACTAAAATTAGCAACATTAAATTTGCGCTACAAGTAGTTTTTCCATTTGTGATACTTCCTTTTGCAATTAAAATATTTCTAAATAGCAACTTTTATATTATCGCTAATAAATACCCATGACATATCCACCATCGTTTAAAATGCTCAACATCAATGTTATTGGCAACACATTGTAATTGTCCCATATGTTTAATTTATTAAATACATCATACAAATTTGTAGCCTAAAATTAAATTACTAATTACAGATCTATATTTTCTTAAAAATTAAGAAAGATCCAATCTACCCTCTCATTATTCATTACATTAAACCAAAAATAAAAAAAATCTAATACTTTGGTTGTCGATCAAAAATTGATAAAATAATGAAGTTGATCACTTACTACTATTACAATATATACAGAAGTATCCTAAAAATGCAACTTCCATGATAGCAGAAAATTATATTGAAGAACTATTCTTAATTGTTTAGAATAGACAATGGCTAAAAAAATAAAATAGTAAATGCTCTAAAGGATATCAAACACTTCATCATAGAACATGAAAACCCATATCAAATTGAAAATAGGGGCATACGTCTATTCAAAACCTTACATTGATATTTATATTATCATGTCCAACAACAACAATAAACACTAACAGAATCAAATCTACATAAAAATAGAAAATAAATTTATACATCAACTAACTATCTCTTGTCAAGATGTCATCCATTGCAAAAGCGCCAAGCAAAAGTGATCTAACATACTCTTCAATGTTCCAAAGCAATCTTTAATCAAAAAATCTTCCATTGGTTTCGTAAAGAAAATTTTCAATTATATGAATAATATATCATTATGTAGTTAAAAGAAAATAAGATTAAATTTGCAACAATTTGAAATGCACTATGATAGCAGGATTTTTTTACAAGTTTTTCAACTTCATATGACAAGATAGCATCAATTTACAAGGTTTAAACTTCCTTAAAAAGGCAGAAAATCCAATGAAAGAAAAATCAAAATCTGAGCAATACTGAACCAAAATCTAAGCAATATTGAATCAAAATAGACGTGGAAAGAGCAAAAATACAAAGAAAAAGGAGGAAAGACTTAACAAACTTGCAAAATCCTAAGAGGTAAAATTTGCTACTTTCTCTTTTTTTCCTCCGGTCTCAATTTTAATTGTAGTCATCATATTTGCTATTTTTCTTTCTGTTTTCACTAGATAGTGAAAAGAATTTTCTTTTTCATGGTTTAACATCTATGATAAATCATTTGCTAATAGCCATAGCCAGAATTATAACTAAATGGTACTCATATTTTTTTATACAAGACTATAATAAATTATTTGTCAAAGCTTGTCTAATCAAATTTAACCAAGTTAAAAGAAAATTAAATGTTAGTCATCTTTGCTATGTAGGAGTGTTTGATATATAAGTTATTTTAATCTTTTTTTATTACTAGAGTCGACATTATTTATTATTAGAGTAGTAAATTATTGCTAATGGAATTTAATTTAGCAAAGTATTATAGTAAAAAAAAAATTAGTTGTTGTATTATGTTTAGCTTTATCAAACTTATTTCCTTTATACTAATGCAATGATTGATTAAACTTCAATTATGAAATTAACCACAAAGTTCAAAAAATAAAATACAACATCATGTTCTCTTTACATATAGCATTCTTGTATGCAAAATTGATACAACAAACGCAATTACATATCCACATAAATATACCACATAGACACAGAACGCCTACTTGAGATAACCCCAAATTCTAGTAATGTTAACTTGTAAAATAAATAGGAACTGTAAATAGTTTTTATAAATCAATGTTGTTAACTTTGAAAAAGGCGGTGCCTAATGCCTCAACAAGGAGGATGGGTGCCTATTCTGGGTAGTATTAGAAATTGAATTGAAAACAGAAATGTAAAAGATAATGTGAACTTTATTTTTATTGATAGTACAATTTGTAACAATGATTCGAATTGAATAAATAATACAAGAACAGTCTTTTTTATATAAAACAGAGAGTTGGGCTTTAACAAGAACAGCCCATTAGACAGCTTGGCAATCCAGAAGGAGATATTGGAAGAATAGGAGCCGTAGGATAGAAAGAGATCCTGTGGCTAATAGTCTTTGAGGTTAAGCCTTGTTATGAAGTGTGCTAGTTGAGTCGGTAGAGATACGAAAGCTAATACTTCCCCTCAATTCAAACTAGGGTTAGCCTCAAGTCATGGCGATAAGGCGATTCTGCAAAAAACTTAAATTTTCTTCGAAGCTGAACTTCGAGACGCCATGGATGAAAGATATTTGAGGAAGACCTTGTTGGAGGAAGTCAGATCTGAAATCAGCTACGACTTTTGTATCTTCTCTGGTTTGATTTCTTTGACCTTTAAATCTTCTCTTAGCCTGAGAAAACTCGAGCTTGATAAAGCTTTGGTAAGGATGTCTGCTTTCTGGTAATATGTAGGAACATGACAAACTTGTAATTTTCCCTTATCTACTTGTTCTCGAACAAAATGTAGGTCGATTTCTATGTGTTTAGTTCGAGAATGCTGAATTGGGTTAACAGACATGTAGATTGTGCTTTGATTATCACACCATAACGTTGCTTTGCTGTTATTTTCAATTCTTAGTTCAGATAACATTGATTGAAGCCACATAATTTCGGCTGTAGCACTTGCTACACTTCTATATTCTGCTTCACTGCTAAATTTGGAAATAGTTGACTGTTTTTTTGAGCTCCATGAAAGTAAGTTGCCACCGAGATATATGCAGTAACCAGTAGTAGATTTTCTATCATCTAGATCTCCAGCCCAGTCTGCATCACTGTAACCCACTAAGTTTAGATCATTGCCCCTTTTGATATGAAGACTGAAATTGATAGTGCCTTTAAGATATCTGAGAACTCTTTTAATTCCTTTCCAATGACTGTCCAGAGGATTCTGCATAAACTGAGACAATTTGTTAATACTAAAGGCAATATCAGGCCTGGTTATAGTAACATATTGCAGTGCACCAATAATACTCCTATATTATTTAGTGTTTAAAATGGGTTCACCTTGACTTTTGGAGTATCTTTGGTTACTGATCATAGGTGTTGGTTGAGATTTTGCATTGTCCATTTTGGTTTTGTTTAAGATGTCCAAGATATATTTCTTTTGACTGAGTAATATATCTGCAGAGGACAATTTTAAAACCTCAATACCTAAGAAGTAGTTTAGCTCACCTAAATCTTTGATAGAAAATTGTTTATGAAGATATTTAACTAACTCATTTATTTCATCAATGTTGTCACCTGTTATAATTAGATCATCTACATATATTAGTATATATATAGATGATTCATTTGTGATTTTGATGAAAAGTGAGTTATCAGATTTTGTGAACTGAAACCCCTTATTTGTTAGAGTGGTTTTTAATTTATCAAACCATACTCTAGGTGCTTGCTTGAGACCATATATAGCCTTGTTAAGTTTGCATACAAGATTATTATTTTGTATGTAACCTTGTGGCTGCTGCATATAGATGTCTTCTTGCAGGACACCATTTAAAAAAGCATTATTCACATCCAATTGTCTCAAGTGCCAATTTTTATACAAAGCAATAGTAAGAACAAGTCT
The DNA here is from genome assembly GCA_030737815.1 of Allium fistulosum. Taxonomy (NCBI): domain Eukaryota; kingdom Viridiplantae; phylum Streptophyta; class Magnoliopsida; order Asparagales; family Amaryllidaceae; genus Allium; species Allium fistulosum. Next base: position 1,181,879,589 of record CM060902.1, read on the forward strand.
GATGGTAGAAGGTTTTACCACAGGTGAAAAAGTTTCACCAAAATCAAATCCATACTCCTGTGTGTATCCCTTTGCAACAAGCCTAGCCTTGTGCTTGCTTATTGTGCCATCAGGATTTTTCTTTAATCTGTAAGTCCACTTACAGTTAATAATATTTTTATTACCTGGAGGTGTGACCAGATTCCAAGTGTTTTTTTTAATAAGAGCATTGAACTCTTCATCCATGGCTGCTTTCCAATTTTTGTTACTAGCGGCTTGAATGAAGTTTTCAGGTTCTTTGTCAGAAGAGGATGTTATAGTGTAAGCTTTTGGCTTGAAGATGCCACTTTTGGCTCTTGTAATCATGGGGTGACCTTCAATTGGTTGATTCCTTATAGATGGTGATTCAGCTTGATTGCTTTGCTGTATGTTGTTGTCATGACTACTAATTTCTTCAACTAGGTCTTGATCTTTATTCTGACTGTGATTGTTGAATGTTGCTGCAGAATTGTGCTGATTTGGAGAGCTTTGAAGTTCACAACCTGACCTAGGTGGTATAGTGAGTTGTGGATCTAAAGCATCCTTGTTAGCATTGTGATCAACATCCTTTTGGATGTCAGTATACAGAGGTAAATCTGGAATGGACTTACTTGGATTATAGACCTTTGCAGTAGTCTTTATATCTGATTTACTAAAAGGAAACACAAATTCATTGAATACCACATGTCTACTAGTAATAATTCTACCACTTTCATCCAAACACTTGTACCCTTTTTGATTTGTACAATATCCAAGAAAGGTACAAGATTTTGATCTGAAATTTTGATTTAGTCCTATTGTAAGGCCTAAGACATGGGAAGCACAAACAACCAAAGGTTTTTAACATTTTATAGTCTGGCTTAGTTTTGAATAATTTTTCTATGGGACACATATTGTTCAATACTTTAGTTGGAAGCCTGTTAATTAGATAAACAGCTGTACTAAATGCTTCAGGCCAGAACTTAAGTGGTATTGAAGCATGTGCAAGAAGTGATAAGCCAGACTCTACAATGTGTCTGTGTTTTCTTTCTGCTAACCCATTTTGTTCAGAAGTATATGGGCAAGTGGTTCTATGAATTATACCCTTTTTTTTAAGAAATCATCAAGTGGTTTATATTCACTACCACCATCAGTCTGAAAAGTTTTCAGCTGACAATTTGTTTGTTTTTCAGCCATAGTTATGAATTGTACAACAGCATTATATGTATCAGACTTAGCTTTAAGAAAATAAATCCATGTGTGTCTAGAGTAAGAGTCAACAAAGGAGATATAGTATTTGTACCCATAGTCAGAGTTATAGGGTGCTGGTCCCCATAAATCTGAGGCAATCAGATCAAGAGGTTGCTTATACTCAGTTTCAGAGTTTGCAAATGGCAGTTTATGACTTTTGCCAAGTTGACAATAAGTACACACAAAAGGTGATGCACACTCATTAAAGGAAATTTTATTTTCTAAGAGTATCTTCTTAACTATCTTCTCATTAGGGTGTCCTAATTTGTTATGCCACAGTTCAAATGTGTTTGTGCTATTTTTAGATATCATAGAATTATTGCACACTTTAACATCAATGACAGATTTATTAATCTGATCATCAGTTTTGCTCAACAATTCAGTTAGTTTCAGGAAGGAGAAAGGAGAGTAAGGATTGAGAGATCGATTGAATGGCTGTTAAGCCTTTGATTTGGGCTCTGATACCATATTAGAAATTGAATTGAAAACAGAAATGTAAAAGATAATGTGAACTTTATTTTTATTGATAGTACAATTTGTAACAATGATTCGAATTGAATAAATAATACAAGAACAGTCTTTTTATATAAAACAGAGAGTTGGGCTTTAACAAGAACAACCCATTAGACAGCTTGGCAATCCAGAAGGAGATATTGGAAGAATAGGAGCCGTAGGATAGAAAGAGATCCTGTGGCTAATAGTCTTTGAGGTTACGCCTTGTTATGAAGTGTGCTAGTTGAGTCGGCAGAGATACGAAAGCTAATAGGTAGGCAGACAACTCATGGAATATGATTGTTTGCATATTGGTGTTATGATCAGAAATATGAAATTTTAGAAAATCTATCAAATACATTTCAGCCAAATAAAGATAGTATTTAAAGTGATGTGGAAAAAGTAGCACCGTGAAACAAAATTTGAACTCTTGACATAAATATGTAGCATTATTTTAAAAACAAATTCATTAAATAATGTGTAAATGCATGAAGTGGATAAATCAATATGAAAGATATATTATTAGTTGAAGAGAAACAGTTAAGCACGTCATAAATACCTACACATTACTAGATCTTGTAATCCAAGAAAGGATAAAGGTTAAATTTGTTGAATACATACTTTGCATGTAAAAAATACACAAAATACAATAAAGTTTTGTATATTAACTAAACAACAATAATAACATCTTCAAAAACAGTCAGTATATATGCAAATAGGCATAATATAACAAATTTGTACTTCAAATTAAGTGCTTTATAGTGGGAAAGTATTCTGAACTACTCTTTTGTATTAATATGTAATACAATTTTGCAAGCTACACAAGAATAAAAAAATATTGTATCGCTACTTAACATATTCCAAAATGCATTATCGATGATAGGAGACCAACGGATCAATAAATTGTAAAATCGTTAAGAATTTCATTTGTCGTACGATGTACCGTCTGTATTTTTATTTTGCTTAGGATAATAAGATTCTCCCACATTTACATTTATGTAATGGAAAAATAAAAAAATGTTGTTCAAATATAATTTGGTTTCTTCTAGTGTAACTGATCTCAAAGTATATGCCTTGTGCGGAAGGTTCAAACGGTATACATGTCAATGTAAAATCAAATTTTAATTCAAAAATTAATAAAATGTTAAACACTACAGCAATGATAGAACATTGATGGACTCCAACCCACAATAACCAATTAGCTTACACAACAAAAAGAACATTCAGTACGTAGATATTAAACAACATATTATATTTTCTATGTTTAAAAACAAATTGATGTAATGACAATTATTACTATTAATCAATGAATTGGATATTGGAATTATGATCAGAAGTATGAAATTTTTGAAAATTAATCCAATTTTCAACCGATTAAAGGTGGTACTTAAATTGATGTGGCAAAAGCAACACCGTGAAACAAAATTCAAACTCTTAATCTAAATCCATAGCATTATTTTATAAAAAAAATCCACTAAATTATGCTTAAAAACATGATGTAGATTATTTAATCTAAAACATATATTATAAACTAAAGAGGTGCATTTGATCATGTCCCAACTTCCTACACATTACTTCATGTTATATAGTTTGTATATAAGGATAAATTAACAACAATGCATTGTTGACCATAACTAACAACTTAATACAACCACTGAGAACGCCTACTACAATGACTTGTCTAAACACCTCAGCAAACATTTCTTGTAACAACCCAGGCTCTCGGGTCTTATTGAATAAGTGTAGAATAATTTTTAATTGGGAAAGTGATGCATTAAGGAAACTCTAATTTATACTTTTGGGAAATTTAGAAATAAATCCATTATTGAAAAGGATATATATATATATATAAATCGTATTATTTTCCTATAGTATGGTTTTGGATAGTGAGTTTTCATTTATAAGATGAGATTCTTTTTTTTAAATGAGAAGCAAATAATGGTGATATTTGCACTTAAGTTTATTGGGCCTAATTAAGTACCCAACTCATGCTTAATTAAAATGAGATAAAAACCAGTAATGTACCCCTCTCTAAAAACCATTCTTTCCATTTTGATACATATTCATTATTCCTAAATGAAGGAAAGAAATTAGGGCTATTCCCCTAAATACAAAATCCATCTAAATCTTCATTGTGGGTCAAGACCTAAGTGCAATGCTAATAGTGGGGGTTTAACAATCTAAGCATGGATGCAAAGTGAGATCATCTCACCCTTCTAGTCTAGAATAATTTGCATGTTGTTGTGCATAGGACAAAATGAATCTAAGGATGATTTGAATTCTAACTATTGTAGTAATTTCAAACTATGTTGTTCAAACTTTCATTGAATATAGCCCTAGATGATTAGCCTCTTTTGTTGCATATTGTAGTGTTATATGATTGCATTCGTACCCCAAATCACCCCAGAACCATTGTACTACATTATAAAATCGATCCATCACCCGCGTGAATGGCCAAAGGAGTTCCTAGAGCTAAAATGGCTCTAGGAATCGATCATACTGGTGGATCGGTATGGGAAACTGGTGCACCGATGTGACTGCCTGAAGCCGTTACAGCTCTAGGGAAAGTTGTTTTGATCCATATTTCTCTTCGTCATTGATTACTCTTCTCCTTGTTGTTTGTTTTCCTATGCTCTATGCAAATTTTATGGAACTCTTTTGGCTTCCGTTTCTACACATTTGTTATTTGACGTAATGTATTTGGGAAAGATATAGAGCTTGACTCTATATATGGATCTTGCAACTTATATCGTTTACTCGAATTGAATTCATTGTTTTTAGACATGATGATGGCGTCTAAGTCTGCTTGTTTTGATTTCTTATTTCCTAGTTTTTGGGTATTGAATTATGGATTCATTTTGGTGATATTCTTCCATAGAAATATTTCTATGGACAAATAGAGTGATACACGTGATTTTATTGCACGATCTTCCAACTTATGTTTTCTGAAAAGAACCTTTAAATCAAAATTTTCCAAAAAATCTATTGAATACCATGTTATATATACACACACGTATACTTTTAGATAAAAGAAAATGGAAAATATGTATATAGCTATATTATATTTACGTTTATACCAAGTATGATTTTAAATCAATTCGGAAGTAATTGTTCAATATACATATGTTCTATATACCTACTTATGAACTTTTTTACAAACAACTCTTAAAGATATGTAGTAGTTTTTAAATCAAAAGTGGTTCATAAAGAGATTTCAAACTAATAAAGTTTTTATTAATTGTCAACGGATTTTGAGCTATTGATTTTTGAAGAGAGGAAATGGAGTTTTATTCATTACAGAGAAAGAAAAAGAAAAATGGAAGTCTGTGTATATTTCATGGCTCTGTGTTCATATTTTATTCCATGCATGAGTTTAGAGAGTGTGTCCCACTTTCAAAATATGTATATATAAGCAAACATACTTCATAGCTAAGTATGTAAAAGCATGTGTGCAAGTACAAGGAATGGGTAAAGTGAACGCATGTAGCATGGGAAAGGTAAGGTTATGTTATGGTTGTGTTGTACGTATATGACTTTTACATTTAGAAAGTTGGTTTAAAAAGTTAGATTTTGCGGTACCCCGCTACACAATAACGCGTTCGCGTACGAGTCGCGAACAATAGAAATAAAAATATGATTGTGCACAACAATGAGACATAATCAAAAAACAATAATAAAATAGACAAGTTAACATATTCTGTGAAGTTTCAAAAGTGCCGACGTTTGATGCAAAAAGCATCCCATGAAAATTTAATTATTCTCCAGATTAAAAATTATAGAAAAACTCTATAAAATAAATTTAAAATACGCCATTAAAAATCAGGTCTAAATTTGAAACATAGATTTTATTATAATTTCAATTTAAATCTAAATATTTAAACAAACTAAATATTCAGATTCGAAGACTAAAAAATAATGGTCGTTACATTCTTCCCCCCTTAAAAGAATTTCGTCCCCGAAGTTCCAAGGACAGAAAAATATAGCGAAAACCAAACAATTAACAAAAGCTAAGCACACCAAAAATATTACCATCTATAACCCCGGTTGGAGGTACGGTGCCTTATCCTATCCATTTTTATTTATCAAATTAAAGTAGTTTCATTTTAAAATTCCTAGGTTGATTTACTAATCCTAGATGAATTTTACTTAGACACCTAACCTATGCTCTGATGCCAGCTGTGACGACCCGGATTTTCGAACTAGTCAAAATTGCGGAAAAAAATCGTCCGCTTTAAAACTACTAATGAAAACTACGAACTTAATACAGAATATCATTTGATAAATATAAAACACTACTAAATGTATAGGGTACAATTTCAATAATACAACTTATCAGAGTATTCATTTATTCTACAGAATGTGCTTTGATATAAACCAAAATCAAATACAATAAATCTACCATTGTACAACTTTGAGGTGAGAGACAACAATGTCCTTACCTGCGAACTCGATAAACATGTCAATGCAGAATAAAATGATAAGCATGAAAGATACAATAACACAAGATGAATAGCAAACAACTAACAGACAAACGGGAAAGGGTTATATAATTATTGAGGCTGCATCACTACCATTTGGGCTGCCACCGTACCAATATCTAATTGGGTACCCAATTAGATACAGAATCAAGCCAGCTTAGTTCTCTTACCGCTAATAGGACTCATGGAGCCTAAGATGCAACAGACAATATGCAATTTCCAAAACTACCCACTTTAGCTTAATCTTCAAATTTAGATTTTCAAATCTAATTAATTTTATTATTTTCAAAATATAATTCTTTTCGAAAATAATCTCTTCGGACCTAACTCCCGGTTTTAATTTCAAAACATTTGAAATAATATATATACATCTTTGTATCAAACTATACTTTACTTCGAGATTTTAAATTAATCACTTTTGAAATATTTATTTGAAAATCTCAAAATACTACTATAAAAACATATCAAAATATATGCAATCAGATTGAGAGGTTTCTCCCAATAATAAAGCAACCGTATTCCAGCCTCTCCAAAATAAACAAAAAAAGTATATCCCTCTATCAAAGAGCGGACTAGACTAAGGGTTTCAGAAACCCTTCAAAGCCCACTTTTAGTTATGGGTTACCCGAATCATTGGTAGCGTAACAAATCAGTTTACATCCCCAAGTGATAATCATTTTGCACCAATAATCACAAATGCTTTCAAATACAGTATTTTTTATTTCTTCAAAATCTTTGGAAATCCATTTTAAAACCATCGGGGGTTTAGGCCTCGAAATTCTCTTTGTTTATAAAACACTTTTATAAACCATTCTTTATATAAATCACTTTTATCATCACTTTAAAATATTTATCCTCAAAATATTTCTATTACTTTCCAAAAGAAATCATTTCAATTCAAAAGATAAAATATCTTTTATTTTCAAAATTATAATAAACATATTTTACTATAATATCTGCTTGACTAATATTCTCATTGAACACCTTATAGTTAGATCGTGAAATTCTAATCACAAGGTGTTCGTATTCAATGCGTCCGTAATTATGGTCTACCCAGCCCATGCATGTAAAGGTAATTGTTCATAAACTGGTTGAGCAAAATCAACAATCAATATACAATAGTCAATGCTCTTGAACTGATCGAGCGCAATCCAAACAATAAAACAATCAATCAACAATAATAATATTTAGCAACACATCTATTTATTAAATAATTAACAGTCAATATCAAACAGATCAATTATCGAATAATAATAAATCTACACGGTTTATAATAGCAGAATAAGGATTTGTTCTGCTAATAAAATGTCACTAAAATTTTATCAATATTTTATACTTCTTTAAATATGTCAATAAACTACACTAGTGTGTTCTATTCGTTAATACGAATAAAACGCGATAATCCGCCGGGTCAATCGGACTTAAAACGAGTGAGTTATGGGTTTTTAAATTTTAACTACTTTAATTAAATCAATTAAAAACTAAATTATAATAAAACCTCACCCACCCAAATCCAGCAAGGCCCAAACCCACCTTCAATAATGCATTCTTCCCCAATTCTCCATTTCATTTCCTGTACACGCACAAGCTCCGCCACCCATGCACGCACACGATATCTCCACGCACACTTAACCATTCAACAAATTGAGACCATCGATCGATTACACCACGCGAGCTACATCCGACCAACCCCACCATTCTCTGTCTGCACCTCTCCTTCTCGGTCCAACCAGGAGCTCTTTCCCCCCACAAAATGTTGCCCAAAGTGACGCACCATGCTTCCTACGACCGCACGTCATCGATCTTGATCCCTAGATGCAACTCTCCTCCACAAACCCAAAGTCAACATCTACTTCGTCTATCGTCGCCTCTAGCTCCGACGAACTCTAATCCTATTTTATGATCACCGTCGTCGACCTTCACCAAACCCCACCGAAAATTCACTAAAAATACTACGCCGTTCCACGAAGCCAACGGCATAAACGACGTCGTTTAATTCCAAACAAATCAAGAGAATTTGATTTTCAAAGTTCATGTCTAACTTTTTCCATTTACTGACATTTGGCCAAATCTCCCTCGTTTCTCGACGAAATCCCGAGCGATCAATTTTTAAAAATACTAAAGGTGATAACAAACAACTTTCATGTAGGAATTTTTTTGTTAATTGTCGACAAATTGTGAGCTATTGATTTTTGAAGAGAGGAAATGGAGTTTTATTTATTACAGAGGAAGAAAAAGAAAGATGGAAGTCTTTGTATATTTCATGGCTCTGTGTTCATATTTCATTCCATGCATGAGTCCAAAGAGTGTGTCCCTCTTTCAAAATATGTATATAGAAGCAAACATACTTCATAGCTAAGTATGCAAAAGCATGTGTGCAAGTACATGGAATGGACAAAGTGAACGTGTGTGGCATGGCAAAGGTAAGGCTATGTTATGGTTGTTCTGTACGTGTAAGACTTTTACATTTAGAAAGTTGGTTTAAAAAGTTAGATTTTGTGGTACCCCGCTACACAATAACGCGTTTGCATACGAGCCGCGAACAACAGAAGTAAAAATATGATCGTGCATAACAACGTGACACGATCACAAAACAACAATAAAATAGACAAGTTAACATATTCTGTGAAGCTTCAAAAGTGCCGACGTTTGTCGCAAAAAGCGTCGAACGAAAATTTAATTATTTTCCAAATTAAAATTATGGAATAATTCTATAAAATAAATTAAAAATACGCCATTAAAAATTAGGTCTAAATTTGAAACATAGATTTTATTATAATTTTAATTCGAATCCGAATATTTAACCAAATTAAATATTCAAATTAGAAAACCAAAAAATCTGGGCCATTACATTCTTCCCCCTTAGAAGAATTTCATCCTCGAAATTCCAAGGACAGAAAAATATAATGAAAACCAAACAATTAACAAAAGCTAAGCACACCAAAAATATTACCACCCATAACCCCGTTCGGAGGTACGGTGTCTTATCATATCCATTTTATTTATCAAATTAAGGTAGTTTCATTTTAAAATTCCTAGGTTGATTTACTAATCCTAGTTGAATTTTACTTAGACACCTAACCTATGCTCTGATGCCAGTTGTGACGACCCGGATTTTCTGACCAGTCAAAATCACAGAAAAAAAACTGTCCGCTTTAAAACTACTAATGAAAACTACCAACTTAATACACAATATCATTTGATAAATATTGAACACTGCTAAATGTATATGATACAATTTCAATAATACAACTTATCAAAGTATTCATTTATTCTACAGAATTTGCTTTAATATAAACCAAAATCAAATACAATAAATCTACCACTGTGCAACTCTAAGGTGAGAGACAACAATGTCCTTACCTACGAACTCGATAAACATGTCAATGCAGAATAAAATGATAAGCATGAAAGATACAATAACACAAGATGAATAGCAAACAACAAACATACAAACAGGAAAGGGTTATATTATTATTAGGGCGACATCACTACCGCTTGTGACTGCCTACGTAACCTTATTTAATTGGGTACCCAATTAGATACAGAATCAAGCCAATGTAGTTCTCCTACCGCTAATAGGACTCATGGAGCCTAAGATGCAGCAAACAATATGCAATTTCCAAAACTACCCACTTAGGCTTAATCTTCAAATTTAGATTTTCAAAATCTAACTAACTTTATCATTTTCAAAATATAATACTTTTCGAAAATAATCTCTTAGGACCTAACTCCCAGTTTTAATTTCTGAATATTTGAAATAATATATACACATCTTTTATCAAATTATACTTTACTTTGGGATTTTAAATCAAATCACTTTTGAAATGTTTATTTTAAAATCTCAAAATACTGTTATAAAAACATATCAAAATATATGCAACCAGATCGAGAGGTTTCTCCCAATAAGAAAGCAACTAAATCTCAGCCTCTCCAAAATAAATAAACAAAGTATATCCCTCTATCAAAGAGCGGACTACACTAAGGGTTTCAGAAACCCTTCAAAGCCCGCTTTTTAGTTATGGGTTACCCGAATCATTGCTAACATAACAAATCATTTTACATCCCCAAGTGATAAATCAGTTTGCACCAATAATCACAAATGCTTTCAAATACGGTATTGTTTATTTCTTCAAAATCTTTGGAAATCCATTTTAAAACCATCGGGGTTTTATGCCTCGAAATTCTCTTTGTTTATAAAACACTTTTATAAACCATTCTTTATAGAAATCACTTTTATCATCACTTCAAAATATTTATAATCAAAATATTTCTATTACTTTCCAAAAGAAATCATTTCAATTCAAAAGATAAAATATCTTTTATTTTCAAAATTATAATAAACATATTTTATTATAATATCTACTTAACTAATATTCTCATTGAACACCTTATAGTCAAACCGTGAAATTCTAATCACAAGGTGTTCGTATTCAATGCATCTGTAATTATGGTCTACCCAACCCATGCATGTAAAGTTAATTGCTCATAAACTGGTTTAGAAAAATCAACAATCAATATACAATAGTCAATGCTCATAAACTGATCAAGTGCAATCCAAACAAAACAATCAATCAACAATAATAATATATAGCAACACATTTATTTATTAAATAATTAACAATCAATATCAAAAAGATCAATTATCAAATAATAATAAATCTACACAGTTTATAATAGCAGAATGAGGATTTGTTCTGCTAATAAAATGTCACTAAAATTTTATCAATATTTTATACTTCTCTAAATGTGTCAATAAACTACGCTAGTGTGTTCTATTCATTAATACGAATATAATGCAAAAATCTAGCGGGTCAATCAGACTTAAAACGATTGAGTTATGGGTTTTTAAAATTTAACTACTTTAATTAACTCAATTTAAAACTAAATTATAATAAAACCTCACCCACCACTACAAGAAAACTGCGGTTTACCTACGCCAAATTGGCGTAGGCGGGGCGTAGGTAAATGCATTAACTACGTAATACCTACGCCAATTTTGGCGTGGGTAAAACTTGCGTAGCTAATAAAATACCTACGCTTTACCTACGCCATCCGTTGGATTGTTTCCTACGCCTTTCCTACGCCATAATTTTCTTACGCCTTCCCCACGCCATGTTGTACCTACGGTTTTGTTACGACATTTTTACCTTTTTAAGTGCTCACGTCTTTCCTACGTCATTTGTTTACCTACGTCTTCCCTACGCCCAGTTTTCCTACGTTTTCCCTACGTCATTCTTACATATTATGTTTCCTACGTCTTTTTTACGTCATTCATTTATCCACGATTTACCTACGCCTGTGTTTTTAATGTTTTTCCTACGCCATGCATACGACTTTTTGCTGCATTAATATTTCATTTACCTACGTCTTCCCTACACCTTTCCTACGTCTTTTCTGAAGCAATTTTGATATATTACTATTCTATTTCATTTCACCACATTAAATAGAAACTAAAATCAACTTATTTTATATATATACACATTCCAACAAAAAGATTAACGTCAAACCATTCATCTTTAATTCAAAAAACAAATATCTCATTCATATTACAAAGTCAAACAATATTAATCAAGTTCCTATATGTTAAAATAATATGATAATATGTTCATGATACATGACATCATACAGATACCATTAAAAAGTTTTCAATACCCTCATTCCTCATGACGATCGTTCGGCTCTTCATCAAATCGTTGTCGAAGCATCTCGGTGAGTTGTTCATACTGCATCTTCAGCATTTGAATCTCCCCTTCTTGACGCTCCACCTTTTCCTCTAGTTTGGCTCTAGTCTGTGCTTCTCCCTTATTGATGCTATAAGTAGCGTCTTTGTATTTCTGCATTTTATCAAATATTGCATCAATTTTTGCATTTTAACCTAATTAAAATAATGTTTTGTTGAAAGTTTAAATACTTACTCCAGGGATATTGCCATAATATGGCCTACGGTCCTTTCTTTTAGCTATAGCACCGGTAAGCTTGTCGAATACTTCTTCCTCGACATCATACGAAATTACTGTGCCTTGACTTTTCAATTCTTCAATTCTAGCTTGATATTGTGCCTGTATTTGTGATTTTCCAAATACAAGAACAAAAACATAAATACATGCTCACACTGTGCAGTTTCAGAAATAATGAGAAGAATAACTTTAACGATGTATCAAATTTAAGTATGGCACATATATGATATCCATTTTAGAAATGATGAGAAGAATAACTGTAATGATACAGCAAATAGTGCACTATTATGGCAATACCAAATATAGCTAGATGGAAATGAAAACAACCTTAACAAAACATATTTGCACATTTAAAACATAAATCACTTTCTGTCAGCATGGTAAAAAATAACCTTTTCTATCGCTGCAACCATTTTTATTTTAAATTATACCTTCTAATAGTTTCAATGTAATTTTTATTAAAAAAATGCACTAATGCTATTTCATCTTTTGTCATGTTGGTAGAAAGTGGTTTCTAGTACTGGCCTGTTCTAAACAACGTCGAGGTAAATAACTTTGGAAAAAGACCAAAATTGAAAATTATCCTTAAACAAATACAAGCCGGCATGCATAGTATAATGAAGTTCAGTAAAAACTATTTTGTACAAACCCTTCAGTTCATACTACACTACCATGAAAGAGAAATTGCCGGCAAAGGCGCATATTGTAACAAACTCAGAAAATCACAACTACCATTAATAATTTTTAAATGTGGGTCATCTTCATATTCATAATTCTATATAAACACCAAACCACACTCTAACACCAACAAAAACAAAAATGAGGGAAATACTGCACATTCAAGGAGGCCAATGTGGAAACCAAATAGGATCAAAGTTCTGGCAAATCGTTGAGTATCAGTACCTTCTTCTACTTTTTTTTTTGATGTACTAGCCGTAAATCATTGTTCAACATCTACCAATAATGCAATGAGTATTAAATTCCATTCGAAAAAGTTCAATGCTGCATATCTGCATGCACAAAAAGTATGTGAGAAAAGCAAGGGAACTACGTCATTATTTGTTGACCACTTAAATAGTAAGGAGAAACATAATATAATTAGATATATTTTTCTGAAATTTTGGTAGGATTATCTACTCCATCCCTGTTTATTTTTCTCCTTTGAATGACTTGTTTTCAATACATATTAGTTTTAAATTGTTTTAGTATAAATAATTACAACATCAACTGTAGACTTTCCAATTTGATGTTTGGATTCTAAATAGACTTCCTACGGTTAGGGGAGTAATGGTAAGGAGTTAAGTAAATTTTATAGGGCATAATTTGTAAGCTCATACTCTTAATTTTATGTCTAACAGTATAGACACATAATGATCGATCTATCAACTAGATTTTATGTTTGTGAAGAGCATGGCATCGACACAACTGGTCGGTACGTGGGCAAATCTAGCTTGCAACTAGAGAGAGTTAATGTGTACTACAATGAGGCTAGTACAGGTAGATTTGTGCCACGTGCAGTGCTGATGGACCTTGAGCCTGGGACTATGGATATTGTTCGGACTGGCCCTTATGGCCAGATATTTAGGCCTGATAATTTCGTGTTTGGTCAGTCCGGTGCTGGAAACAACTGGGCTAAAGGTCATTATACCGAGGGTGCTGAGCTTATTGATTCTGTGCTTGATATTGTTCGAAAGGAGGCTGAGAATTGTGACTGTTTGCAAGGTATCCTTATAGTTGGTATACATTGTATTTGTCAAACTCAAATGAAATTGGATCCATAAGTGGTTAATTCAGACAAAACACCGAGATGAAAAATAAGAGGTCAAGCAAGTTGTTTGACAACAGCCTATAAGTGAAAAAATGTGTTACAAGTTTGTTAATCAACAATTTAATTTTTGACTTTAAAAGTAGCAAAGAAGTTAATAAATCATAAATATAATTAAATATACTTGTTTATAAATTACTTCACCTTTTATTACTAGTTTTTAATCAAATTTTCTACTGGTCTATCAGAAGATTCCAAATAAATTTACTTTTTTCTATTCACCAAAACTATTTCAAAGTTACAAATCAAACCCACTATTAAGTGATTAATAAACAAAAATTATTCCCAAACAGTCTTCAAGCCTCGAAATCCATGATACGCAATACATCCTTCTGTTAACAACCTAAACAAAAAAAACTCCTATAGTTTATAGGTACAATCTAATTATTGGGCTTTAAAAAGCTTCAAACAAAGTTTTAATTTTTAAAATTTTCATTACATAGAATTCCTATTTTTTGTTTGTTAACAACGTCAAATTTTGATCTAGCTTACATTTCAAAAGTCCTCATTAGAAATTCCTTATATACGTACATTGTGTAACACTTTTGGACATCAGATGCATAAATGCCCAGTACATAAGTCACAAACTAATGCAACCGATACTACTGAGGGACAAGTTGAAACTACATGGCAACCAAAGAATAAAGATGCTGAAACTTATACTCAAACCTAAACTTATACTCAAGCCTTCATAGATAATTCCACCGTTGAAATGGCTTTCAACAGAAAGAGTTGCCCAAAAATTTTGAAAATAAAATTAAAAACATTAGAATAGCGAACTGGTACTACAATGAGTTAGTTCTGTCTTTTTGTCAATTCTTTTTAAAAGCAATGCTTTCAATGGGTTTGTCACTGTTGTCAAAGATACATGTGCACATGCTAGAGCATAGCACAGCACGGATACAAGGCAAACTGCCAAACCATCAAATATACAAGGCAGCAAAACAAAAGTTCACAAGGTCAAGTGCACATGGTAGGACAAGGCTAGATAAGGGACCAAACGTGGACGCGGCAACTCAGAGCATCAAAGCAAACAGGGAAGAAGCAACTACACAGGTGCATACATGAATACCACTAAGAAGCACAAGGCACACTACAACAATGAACAGAGCAAAGAACGATTCAAGACCAGCATGCACTCACAGGCCAGAGACCTATGTACACGGTGTGCAATATAAGATATCTGCGGAATAACAAAAATGCTGGTCTGGGCTTTCGTATTAAAACCATCCTTATGGTAAACTTGGATTCATTTTAAATGGATATCACATTAACAAGAATTTCTACCTTGATTCGACAATATAATACAGCCCATAGTTGAATCCTACTCATTTCTCTCACAAAAAACTTCACCTATTTATGAGAAGATTTTCAGCAGGCCACCTCAACTTTTGTTTATCAATAAAATATGTTGTATGTCCATGCAAATCAAAACAGGCTAAAGAAAATATATAAAGAACATCTACTCTCTACAGTTAGTTAAAGAAACAATCTCTGTTCGATTCAATGACCACTCTCAGTTGCATCCCAACAAAATTACTAAGTTGCTCCTATGAAAGTATTATTGCGATTGAGCCAGGTGGTTTGATCTTTGACCATGCGCTGGCGTTGGTTCTATCTCCTGTTGGACTAGGCTTTAGTGTAGATTGCATCCGTATGGGATGTTTTCTTTTTGTAGTGTATTAATGTGTAGTTTTGGTTCTTATTTTGGGTGCAAATACTACTTTGTAAAACCCCTTTTATTATTAATAAAGTACCTTTTTCTAAAGAGAAAACATCTATAACGTCACTAAACAGCACAACATCAATCTACAGGCCTTTCAGTCACAACAAAGTGTATCAACATAATCACCAACATCATAAAAGCATAATAATAATAAAAATTAATACCTCTTCATCAACTCCGAACGCGACTAGAACACTCAACATCCCATTATGGGGATAAGATCCTGTGTTGCAACATCAATATTCGTGGTTGCAGCAAATCCAAAACGAAGTGGCAAATTGAGTTGTCAAATTCAAATCCAAGCATCTCGACAAGTGAAGTAAGCGAGCACTACTGACCTATATTCGACTATAGGCAGGAGATCGGAGAAAAGGAAGCAATAGGGAATTCTAGATGGTAGCGAGCATTAGTCCACTCAACTCAAATCAGCAGTAGAATCGCGTAGGAGGCAAGGATGAGCCGACGATGGCTGATGGAATAGCCGAGTATGCAGCGATGATTATTTAGAAGGCGTTGATTTTTGAAACCCTAGTTTTTTTTGGGTTCAAGCATCGCCAACATGGAGATTGCACCTGAATCGAAAACCCAAAACAAGCACCTGAATCGAAATTCAATCAAAACAAATATAAAAGGAGGAGAAGATAATTTTTGTAGAATTAGTTTTTTTTTAATTCGGTAAAAACTGAGGTTAGGAGAAGAAGTACACGGTGGTTAACGTAAAAAGTAAAAACTTTTTTTTTGCGTTTGTAGGGATGGCGTGTCAAATTTCCTACGTCAATGTGGAATTGTATAAAATTAACCGAGGCGTGAAAATGGCGTAGGAGATTATCCACGCCTTTTCTACAGTATCATTTTAGTGTAGACGATTTCCTACACCTTACTTACGCCTAGATTTTGTTTCTACGTGTTCAATTTGGCATAGGAGAAGCGTAGGAAATTTCCTTACGTCTTCCCTACGCCTTTACCTCTTTCTACCAGTTTCCTACGCCTACCCTACGCCCCGCCTTTTGGCGTAGGAAAGACGTCGGAAATTTTGTGTAGGAAACTGCAGTGTTTTCTAGTAGTGCACCCACATCTAACAAGGCCCAAACCCACCTTCAATAGTGCATTCTTCCCCAATTCTCCATTTCATTTATTGTACACGCACAAGCTCCTCCACACATGCACACACACCACATCTCCACGCACACTCAACCATTCAATGAGCTGAGACGCATCCCTATCCACCGACCGTTTAACTGGTGTTTTATATGCAAACTGTATGACAATGCTTAAAAACGCGTTAAGGGGGATCAATGTAAAGCCTTAACGCTAAGAAAAATATTTATTTTACTGATTAAACATTATATATATAGCATACTCTACTACATATAAATATTTTAACGGATCCTCAAGAGATGGAAAATCCCGTAACATCTCTTGAGTTATTACACGCACGTTATACACTGGATAGGAGATGTGAAAACCCATAAACATCTCTGACGCTGTTACACTCATGTTATATGCGATATCGATTTGACTTACATAAGGATATTTTAGTCCTGACTCGAGTGTTTTGTCTTTTCATTATGCTCGATCAGTCCTGAGTTTTTCAACTTATCGAAGATTTTTCTCTGGAGGACGAAGACGAAGATTTGGTATATTACTACTATTATTAGTCCTGCATCATGTTGTCTGCTGCATTATTTATTTATCTCTGATGTATATATATAACTCTGATGAATGTTGTATTGAATATAATCAAATGTATAATAGAAACAACTTCATGAACCGTTTATTTGATTATTGTACTTTATCGTTCCTCTACGAGATTCTGTGTTTGTTTCTTCTTCTGTTCTTATTTTTCTTATTTATCCTCATTGATTATCTATATTCCGGATTGTTTAAGTTAGACATGTGTGGATTATTGTTAATTTAAACCTTTTGAAATGTGTGTCGTCACAACATAGCCATGGTTTAAGCACAACACAAGATAAATAATGATGATACACCATGTAATAAGTATTTACTAACAATTATATTAACTTTAACTACCAACTTTTCATATAGCAAACCACATGCTTACTAACTTTCAAATGCGACAACTTTTCAAAGCATGAAACAAACAAACAACCAAACCACCACTTCATATATTCAACAAGCATTCATAGGCTATTAACATGAACATTAACATAGTATAACTTGGTTAAAGAAGGAGCAGTTTTACTCACTGAAAGCTTTCCAAACCTTCGCTAACTTAGGGTATGACCTAGCACTTCCATTCCTAAGTAAAAGATGGAGTCTTGGACCCTTAGTACACTAGGTAGGCTCGACCTTGAAAGAAGAAGGAAGTGAAACTTTTTTTGGTAATGTGGAGTGACTTTGGATAATCATCGAACTCTCAAAAATGAACCCAAAAATAGATCATTTTCCAACTAGTTTTTCGACTATTTACTTTCGAATTTTGAAAAAGTGATAAAGAGGAAAGTTTTATAAAATTATTTTCTATACAATTTCAAAATAAAATACTCAATTTTGATTAGCTTTTAAGAAGATATGGTCAAAAGAATAAGGACCATTTTCGGACTTGAAATTCTAGATCAATAAACACTCTGTAAACAATTGATATTTTGACATAGCTATGCTCGAAATTAGAAAAAGTGATCAAGATAAAAGTTGTAGCCATTGGAATTTGACAAGATTTGGAAAAAGAAAAACTTCATTTGGACAAGGTATGAGAGAGATCTAATCGGTGGAAGAAGAGGAAAATTTAGAGAGATGAAAGGCTATTTATAAGCAAGTGAAAATGTAAATTACCTAAATACCCCTTGTCCTTTACCATCCACATTGTTTTGCCACCTCAACACTCCCCACCACACATGCCATTTCAGCCTCCACCTTGTCACCCCTCATCATGTCAAAGAAAACATGTTTAAACATGTTTTGTACTCGAATCGCCAAAGTGTCAAATCATGTCTCTTAAGG
Source organism: Allium fistulosum (assembly GCA_030737815.1). Lineage (NCBI taxonomy): Eukaryota > Viridiplantae > Streptophyta > Magnoliopsida > Asparagales > Amaryllidaceae > Allium > Allium fistulosum. The sequence continues at coordinate 1,181,898,282 of CM060902.1, forward strand.
CATCTTTTAGTATATACATGTATATACTTAAGTGTATATACCTATGTATATACCAATGTGTACTAACTAATTACATTATTAACCATTAAAATGTTGTTTCAAATATAAACTAGGCTCAAAATATTTCATATAACTTTTATATGATGAAACGCCGAAAATTCGAAAAACGGTTTCCGGTCACATTTTCGATTTTTCTTTGAACTAAATATTTTTGTAAACTAATTTTGAAAACTATTTTATCTTCAATATTTATTATTTAAAAGATTTTTTATTTTAATTATAAAACCTATTATTTTAATATTTAAAGTTCAGTAAATATTCGGAAATTAATGTGTTGAAATTTCGGGTCGTTACATTAATCACCAACGTCCTAGCTAATAGTCTAAAAAAATAAAATGGACAACTTAATAGACAAATCTCAATCGGCATTCATCCAAGGAAAATACATCATGGATGGAGTTGCTACCGCACAAGAATTCATAAACTATTGCCACAAAGATGGTATCTCTTGCGCCCTTGTCAAATTAGACTTTGCAAAAGCTTTTGATTCTATTAATTGCGCTTTAGGATTGATGCCCTTAAAGCCAAAGGATTTTCAAACAAATGGATTTCATGGATTAACCTGGTTTTGCAAAAATAGTGTGTCTTTTATCCTCGTAAATGGTATGAAGGGTAACAAAATCTAATCATAGAGATGTCTTCGTCAAGATGACCCTTTATCCCCACTTCTTTTCAGCCTTGCAGCTGATGTTTCTTATAGAATTATTTCGTTAGCTCTAAGAAACAATGTCCTACCCATAATTGGGTGTGGCGTTACTTCGAATGGAATGTCCACCCTACAATATGCAAATGATACCCTTTTATTCTACTCCCCTCTCCCGCACCATATTGCCTCTCTTAAACTTATTTTATATAACTTCGAACTCCTTTAAGGCCTTAAAATTAACATCAATAAAATTTCTGTTCTAGTTATGAATGATCCATCAAACTTCACAGTCGATATAGCCGACACCCTTAACTGTACAATTATGAACTTCCCTTTTAAATACTTAGGTATACTAATATGAAACAGGAAACCGAAAAAATAAGACTGAAACACTATAATTGATCAGATTAACAGTTGATTGCCATCCAGGAAGGCTAATTACCTCTCTAGAGCTAGCAGAGTGACCCTTATTATGCAGTCCTATCAATAACACCAATATATTGGATGTCTTGTCGTAAATTTCCTAGCTGAGTAATTAGCAAAATCGACAATATTAAAAGAAATTTCTTATGGAAAGGAGGAACAAAGAGTTCCAATTTGAGCTATCTTGTTAATTAGAATCTTGTTTGCAAACCCAAAACCCATGGTGGCCTAGGCATTATTGACTTAAAGGCACCAAACATTTCTCTGTTGTGTAAATGGATTTGGAAATTCCTGGATGATAAACCTGCATCTTGGAAAGAAATTATTAGCAACTACTACTATCACAGATCAAAAAACATTAACTTACATTCTAACCGGAAATATTATTTCTTTTGGAAAACTATCTCTAACTTGTACCACATATTCAAATTAGGACTTAGGCACAATGTTAACTCTAGGGATAAGACCTCCTTCTGGAACGAGCCTTGAATCTCTTCCATCGCCCTAAAACATAAACTGCCTGAGCTGTTTATGATCTCTAATAACAAAAATGATTTCATCGCTGATGTCTAAAACCCTACTCGATCTTTCGGTGGGATATACCGCTTAACCAAAACCTAAAAGGGACTATGCTTAGTCAATTTCAGAAAATTATTGATTTGATTGAAAACTATGATATTAGTGACAACCTTGATCACTTAGTATGGTGTTGGGATAAAAAAGAAAGGTATACCTCCAATTCGATGTATAAATTCCTAACCTATTTGGGAACTAATGTCTTCAACCACTTTAAACCTACTTGGAAAGTAAACCCCCCCTCCAAGGTTAAAATTCATATGTGGATTTCTTTACACGGTAAATTAAACACCATAAACAATATTAATTCAAGAATAACCACCAACATTAACAATAACCAGTGTTATTTTTGTAACTGGATGCCTGAAACCTAATCTCATTTGTTCCTCGACTGCCTTTTCTAGCAATACGTTATCGGTAAGGTACTTGAGATTTTAAACATGAACAATATTACATATATGCCTCCTCTAGAGGTCTACTGGAATTTCTTCAGATTAAACTTTACACAAACAACTAGCATAACTTTAGATTCAATCTATTCAATCACATGTTGGACCTTATGGAATGAACGTAATCAATGCATATTTAACAATAACTATAAACACCTTAACTCGATTATTTTTACTACTGCTTGGTTATATCTCTTTGGATGGATACAACTAAAAGACTTCTAAGGTGCGAACTCTACCTAAAGGGATTGCCGAAACAGAGCACACTACAAATGATATGCCTCTCCTTACTCTCACCAACTAGGCATCCACTTGAGCACACATTCAACAAACATTTTCGTATATTCAGCAAGCACGGCACAGGAACTCAGCTAGTTGTTTGCACAATCAAGCCGCAGCTTGTATTTCCATTTAATCATATTCTTCAAGCAAGCAGCTCCTCACATTCTCACGCAAGCAACTCTTCACATTTCCACTTAAGCATATTCTCCAGCTACTCATGCAAGCAATCTGATCTTTTCATTTTATTCATGCATGCGTACGCAAGTAGCTTTGCTACCAGTCACGTACGCAACCTCTAAAATGGAGCCAGTAGAGCATTTCAACATGAAGTAATCACAACACCAATTCATGCTCATTAACACCCCTCATTTCATCGGTTCCACCTATCTTGCACCGCGCCTCACTTACAGCAACATCCCTCATCTTTGCTGTAGAATCCATTACTGTCTAGTCGCTGCTTGTGCTTCTCTCTAGTTATAAGCACCCTCATTACTCTAGTGCTGACTTTTTTCCATTCATTTGCTTGTATATATATTATTTTGTTTATTCTTATCATTCTCTTTTTGTTGATCATCAAATTGATGATCTTAAATATTTGCACTACATATCTCACATTTAACATTTTTATGGTTTCTGTTTCTATAATTAATAAAAATATGAGTGCTCTCCTCTTAAAAGGACCACTCATCCATTAAAAAATTAGCACTGTTAAACAAGAGAACTGCTTTAAGCCTCGCTATTTTCTGTTACACCTGCTAAATCAAGGTTTTTTAGCACCCGCTTAAACAACATTAATATAAAAGGTTGAACTGATTAGTAATCTTTTAAACCAATTCAAAAGGTTAGGACAAAGACCCAATTTTGTTAATATCTGATGAAGTTTTTTGCAGCTCCGCTATTTTCCATCGTATTCCCGTTTTATCCCGACCATAAATTTTTGTACCTCCACCGCTATAGAGTCACTAAGCGCTTTGACTGCACTAAAATATATATCTATATGTAGCTACATGCTACGAGTTTCGTGCCACTTGCCTAAATCAAGCTCAAGAACAAATGGAAGCTCTAATATCCTTTTACAAGCCTCTAATGATTTTTTAGTAACTACTTTTTTCTCCAAATGATTTGAGATGAAGAGGATTTGCTTTAGATCTTTCAATTAGATTTATGGTGATTTTTTGAGGATTTATTAGAATTTATTTGAGTGTGTTACGATGGATTTAAGATGGAGTGTTTAAGTAATTTTGTAAATAACCTAGAGAAGTTATGAAATTAGTTCGAGAGAGATAGAGGAAGGATGGCCAGCCCATTATAGAAATGGGTTAGCTTTGATAAGTCAAAGTCCAGTTTTCTTATTTTCCATAAAGATCATTTCATTCATAGCTCAAAACCCGTAATACTAAACTCCTTGATTTTACAGTCAAAAAACATGAAAACTGTGGTCTAAAACTCGAATTCCATATTGTGCAAAAGTTACTATTTTAGATCACTTATTGATCGAATCCTAATTCTTGACCCAAAATTCGTAAATCCAAATATATCGAAGCTTATACCTAAAAGATTCAGAAACCCATTCCAGAAAAAATGAAAGTACGCTTGAAACCCCGATTCTCTTATCCCTATAAATTAATGTTTTATTCTCACACTTTTAATTTAAATTTATTATTTTTAAAATTTACCATGTTCAAAGATACGGGTTGAACAACAAATGTTTAAAAGAACACAATTACTAGAAATGCTAGTTTTTTAATCCAGTATTTTATTTAAGCAGGATTTGAAAGATCAAAAGGTGAGTCTAAAGAGGTTTAAGTGGAACTGAATATTTTTTAATTGCCTTATTCAGTGTTGTTCCAGCCCAAGGGTTTTGGTTTGCTCCCTGGCCGGCCCTAGCTGCAACCTGTATTATTGGGTTTGCTTTCCATCATGTAGCTCGTTCTTTGGTTTCCTCTATCGTTGTAAATCAAAATTTAGTAAAATTTTTGTAGTTGGCACCATAGCAACTCCAACCTCAATTGTACAAATCTCTTGTAATGACCCGCTTTTTCGACACTCAAAATTCGGCACTTAATACATCTATGGTATTCAAACATCGAGCATCCAATTGCTAGAAAGGCATGTTGTTATGGTAAAATAAAAGAAAAAAGGACAGGGGAAGAAGAATCTCACAGCGGAACAATAACATATAATATAACAAAGAAAGTAAAAGTTGTCTCACTAAGATACATGGTATACCAGAGTTTAAAACAAACACCATCAACCTAGACAGTTATAACTTTCTAATCTTACAATGGTCGATGGGTATACATAATAATATGGTGAAAAATAAAAATACTACGGCAGGTGAATATCTAACTCTTCTCCATGAGCTCCATGCTCCCACCAATGAAATCCTTTCGCCATGAACTCGAGATAGAGATGAGTTTCCATACCTCAACATTTAGTGTTAAGTATATACCTAAATTCTTTCCACATAAGTGATATCACTTATGGAAATTAAATTTCTTATCCTCATCACCAAAATTTGATTTCCAACTCGTACTATCCCTTGCTTAAAAATGAAGCCGGGTAAATCAAGGCACTGGTTGCACCTGGCCTAGCCTAGACGCTCTGGTTTTAAATCTCACAAATAGTAACAAATCAACCTTCTCGATGTTTGTACTAAGGATAAGACTAAATCCTTTCCATGAATGAAATCAAACCTTTAGACTTTTAAAACATTTGACTCATACTTGTGTTTGATTTTCACATCACCGGTATTTGTAAAATACTTTAAAAACACACTTAAAAATATTCTTTTAAAGAGGTAATTATATTTCTAAGTGAATCAAAAAGAAGGGTTAGAAACAAATGTCATTAAAATATTATTTACTGTAAACCCAAACCATTTACACTTAGCATTACCTTTAAAACAATCTTTTTAAAGACTTCTTCATTTATAAATCAACTTATTATTATTTTTAAAACAAAATTCTTCAAAAGATTTAAGAATATCAACACTTATTAAGTCAAGCAACAAGTTATTTTAATAACTTAATGAAATCATTTATAATAACAAAAGTGTTATAATCCATGAATTCTTTTCTACTTTTCAAAATCAGTTATCATAACAAAAACATTATAATCCTTGACTTCTTTCTTAATTCTCGAAAAACATTTATTACAACAATGGTGTTGTAATCCATGCCTCCCTTTTCACTACCAATAAACTCAAAAATACTTGAAACATAGTTTTAAAACATCCATTTCAAATATTACATAAAAAGAAAATCTCAAGTTTAATATATATTAAAACTCAAAATCATTACCTTTCTTTATTTTTCAAAATAAAACTTCTTCTTCAATAATTTATATTAATTCATTTAAAATATATATAAATTACAAACCACTTTTGAAACACTTAAGTATGTGTTAGAAAAGTTCACAAAAAGAATTGAAGAAGAAAATCAAGTTTAAACCCAATTTATAAATGTTGGAAAAATGTCATAAAACCGCCACTAAAAGAGTATGAAAAATTCCTTTAAATCAGTTCTTTTCAAATTGAAATTTTCTCCGCATTTTTACAAAGTATGAATATTATACCTTATTTTAGAACAACATACTACGAGTTCAGTATGCATTCACAAAAATTTAGACACTTTTGAAGTCAACAAGCTCAATTGAAGATTGTTTTAAAACTTGACTTTCGAACTGCAAAAGCGCAACCAAAACTTTTCTAATTTTTAAACACTTTGGAGTTGGTGTTATAAATTTTTCCAAGTCATCAATACATGGTTTAAAATAACATTTTAAAAGTGCAAAAACATGATCAAATATTCAATGAAGCAAGCACAAGCGCAAGAGAAACAAACAAAGATTGAAAAAGGAGATTTCATAAGTGTCGGTATTGCGATGGTCGCTATACGACACTTTCACGAACAACCAATAAATCACACATATATTTCAATCAAACTTCAATATAAGCAACACAGTAATAAGTAAATCAACAATGGCGAGAAACCCCTTAGAATCTCGCTACAAAAGTCCCCTGCAAATCTCATATGTTTATGTTCTTCAAAGTGCTCTGTAGCGACCTATCCGCTATGAGCACACTTTGACTTTCTCTAGCTTTTGTCCCCTGCAAAACAATGGTCACATATGTCTTCCACTTTCAAGCGAGAACAAGACCAAACAACAAATATACATAAGTTTAAATAATATAAACAACAATTTATATTTTACTCCTTTATCTATTTTAAAACTATTTTATCGTAAAATTAACTCACTTTATCCAAAGTTAAGCTTCAACCAAAGACATAAGCTTCCTTCCATGACCAATAAATGACCAAAGCAACCTCCTTTCCTTGCCTTTGCTCGACCAAAGCCTGGTAATACTCCCCTAATGCTCACGACCCAAGTAAGAAATGGGAAAATGGATCCAAAACTTGCAATATTATTCTAGGTTTATTTAATATTTTGGAGGAGAAAAGAGTTTGTTTTGACATGGTTTTTACTTTAAAAAAATGAAGAGAAGAGAAAAGAAGAGAGCTCAAAGTAGAAAAGAAATGGAAATAAATGTAAAGTGAAAACAAAGAGGCATGGATGCTCTTTTATAAACTTTGTAAAATGGCAAATGACATCCACTACCCCTTAGCCAAATTACCCTTCTAACCTTAGATATTTCCACCACCACATCATACACCCATGTGATACCATGTGGCCTTAAGTACTTGCCATCTAACCACATAAAAAGAAGCAAAAATTAACAAAAGTCTTCTCTTTTAATGACTTTTTAGAAGTTCCTAATGGTATTTTGGTTAATTAATTCATTCGGTACTATTAAAATTGTTATTATATGTATACATATGTGTACATAAGTGTGCAACAACGTTGCGACAACTTTCGTTTGATGAAAAGTCGAAAAGAAAAATTAATTTCCGTCACAATTTTAATTTTTCACCAAACTATTTATTTATGTAAATGAATTTACAAAATGAGTTACCATTATTATTTATTAGTTAAAATGAGTTTAATAAGGCTATTAAATCCATTTAAATAATATTTAATTCAGAGTTTAAATATTTATACAGTCGCTATATTTGAATATAAAGTGTTCATTTTTTTTGGGATGTCACATCTATTCTATACTATATAAAACTAGTGCGAAACCGTGCTACGCACATGGAGCTCTCATATATTATTTGAAATTTACTTATGTACATGAACTCAATTGATGGATATTTCTTTTTATGCAAAAGTGATTTTCGCTTGCAAGTTTATTTCGAAAACTTATTATCGTCAAACCATGATATTTTTTCATTTAGAAGATGTTTAATATAACGCTTAAAATTGTGCCAAGTGCAAAATGGTTGGAAATGTCTTCAATAGCATCATACTTGTGCTATGCAAGCATACTTTTCTTGGAAGTAATCAAAGTAAACATTGGATGATAATAATCATAAATTAATATAGCAACAAAATACATTATTGATCGTATCTAGTTAAAATAAATTGCATACATTCGTAATGGTTGACAATCATCAACTTCTTCATTTTTGTTCTTCCCTATAACTTTACATCCTTTTACTATACATTGATATATACTCAATGATGTTAGACTCGTCAAATCAAGGCCTTATGATATGCTATGTAAAGAACAAAAAAATCTGATATCCTTGAAAAAATTAGCTTCATCTAACCTTTGCATAAGGAAATAAATAGTTGGAAAAATGAACTTATTCAACACAACATAGGATAGCTATTTTATATGGTTTGTGCACTTGGTTTTTGATGTTTAATAGTTGACTTATTCTTGGTAAATTATAATGCAATTTACACGACATCAATGGTGTACTCTTAAATTGTATAATACCACAATAATCATAATTTCTTTGTTGTAGACAAAGAATATCCCCTTTATTCATCTAAGAGCGAAACAATTAATAGAATTACATGATACTATACCAAATTTAAACAACAATTTTCCACCTCTATAGTTTCAGCTGCAATATTAGATTAAATATTGTAAGATTAATCCCTCAAGCAAACCAAAAAATGAACCAAATGATATTATAGAATTTTGTTACACATGTTTGGCTATAAAAAACTGAATTGTACTCTCTTGCCTCTCTTTATTTCAAAATCCGGCTCTTATGACAAATGTACTATCGCTTTTATTTCTAATCGGTGGCCCTTATTACATGGATAGAAGCAATAAAACGACTTGGTTATCCATGGACATGTTAATTTACTTTACATTTAGTGGTGGAATCATCTTATTAAGGATGTATACTACTTCAATATGCAATGCAACTTTATTAAACATGTGTCTAACCTCAAATCCTTTGTTTGGCCATTGATGTGAACTAAATGCTCTTAAAATTTAATTGTGTCAAAGCAAAAATAATCTTAAATTTTTGTTGTGGAATTGGAATATAAGCTAACTCATATTATAAAATGGAGACACTAAATAATACAACAAAAGTCAAAAGATGCTTGCATAAACGGGAAGTAAAATAACACTTCCCCTTGTGGACCAGTTTTTGCTAAGAGCAAAATATGACACACAATGTGTGATAATCTGTATCCATCCAGCTAAGATTACACTAATTAACAAAGTTGTTACACTAATTAGACATACCAGGAAGCATTTTATATATTTTACTAAGTAGATATAAATTTGTTCATATACAACTATTAACAAAGTTGTTACACTAAGTATAAATAGAGCAAAAATAAAATCTTTCAGTCACTTGATTTAACTACTTCCAGAGAATGCTCACCAATAGTTTCACGTATGCAATTTCATCTCTTAGGTTCTTGTAGAACTTGAAACTATTTAATGCTTTTGGAAATATCATAATGGTATGCATAATGAATATTAATTTTACTTGATTCGTCGAACAAATAGTTGTAGGATAGAGGAAGGTTGTCCCTTCGTATTACTACATAAAAAAATTATATAGACCTTAAATATAGTTTCTCCAGTTTTATGGTTGGTAAAAAAGAAAATTCTAAGACATAAAAGGTACTTTTATATGTTATCCATTTATTTTACAATAAGATAGGATGCATGTTAACACTTCCATTCAAAAGTGTAAGTAATAAATGCTAATATGGCATGTTAAATGTCCTAATGTTTACATATTTTTTTCATTTCTTTGTCACTTGATTGTTGCAAAATGAAAATAGTGAAAGATGTAGGACTAATACATAAGTAGGTCCAAAAAATTCCTTAAGAACAATATCCATAATCCCTTTTGCAAACAAAACTTTAGCTATGATTTACATCTTTTCTATGAATACTATTCTCCACTTTGATTAGATAAAAGTCAAAAAACGTTAAAAATTTATATATGTAGTAGAATGTTGGATAAGAGAAAGAGAAAGGTATACTTGGGCTTTTTTATTTGTAAATCTATCTTAAATTTACTTCCTTTAATAGAAAATTGAAACATTAGAAAGCACCAGTCGTTTCAAGCTATGGAATTAGTTTGTAACACTTTACAATTACATATGGTGTATACTTACAGCTAATATTTAAAGCCACATTTCATGGTACACGGCATTTGTAATCCGCTACACTTAAAAGTAAACTGTAATTATTTGGATTTGGATAAACTTTTCTAGTGTTCTACTAAATTTTCATTTATTGAACAAAGTAAAGCTAAAATAATGCTAGATGATAATGGAGCATTAATCTACTATGCGTGCTAAGTACTAACATTTGTAGTGATAAATTTCATGATAACATTATTAAAAAAAATCCTTTGGAATGTCAGGTACGATGTAAATAAGTATATAGTTAAACTATAATCGTATTTCATTGGAGATTACAAATTACACCATAAAAACCAATTCTTCTCCAAGTTTAATTCTAGTAAATAAGATATTGTGAAGCTTAAAAACTCAAGAAATTCAGGGAGGCAAAAAAGTCATGTTTGCATCAAATATAATCATTATATATTTCAGAGTTAAGAAATTGAAGAAATGAGTATTTTATTGCTTGCTTCTGTTACTCAGCAATTACAGGCTATACAATGTATTTATACAGACTTTGGCTTACAACAGAATGACACAGTTGTAACTGAAAAATTACAATAATGCCCCTTTTAAACTGATATATATTATCTTTTATCTGCCGTGTCTTCCATTCTCTCATTTGCCCCCTTCAAATCAATCTAGGGCTTCCTCTCTCGTACCCTAAAACTCTGATCTTCACTGCTATGCTCTTTGATAATAATAAATTGCCAAAATCTTCAGCTGCAAGAGTCAATCGAGCTCTCAAATTGAGCAAAGATTCGTCTTTCATCAGTGATAGATCTAGTTAATCTGGGATAATAAGTCCATATTGATCTGCAGATCTGAAGTTGCTATCAGATATGTATTTTTGACTACTGATTTGTAGATTCATTTGAGACTGAAACCTGATTTGGCTTTTGCTGAGGGATTATGTTCACCAAACTACCATTTTGAGGTGTTTTGCCTTTTGATTCAAGATGTTTTGCCTTTTGATTCGAGATGTTGCCGATTATCATAGATCGATTTGGCTTCTGACGTGAAGTGGTGGTGTCGGTTCTGTTGCTGAGGCTTCTGACTTTCAGCTCATCTCTGAATCGACAGTAATTTTGGGGAGATAAAGCTTTAGTAAGTATATCTGCCCTTTGGTAAGGAGCGGGTATATGATTTATTTCTATTTTGTTTTGATTTACTCGTTCTCTCACGAAGTACAAGTCTAGTTCCATGTGTTTTGTCCTTGTATGCAATATTGGATTAGCTAATAATGATACAACACTTAAATTATCACACCAAATCACTGCCATTTGCTAGTATGAATTTGTAGTTCACTGAGGAGAGATTCTACCCACATTACTTCTGCTGTACTGCTGGCAAGACTGTGGTATTCAGATTCTGTACTTGATCTGGATACCGTAGGCTGCTTCTTTGAGCACCATGAGATAGGATTTTCTCCCAGATAAATACAATACCCCGATGTTGATCTTCGATCATCAGGGTCTGATGCCCAGTCAGCATCAGCATAGCCAATAATTACTAACCGTTTGCTTGATTTCATAGTTAATCCATAGTCTAGAGTACCATTTAGATATCTCAAAATTCTTTTTACTACCTTCCAATGTTCATCTAGAGGCTGATGCATATACTGACATACTTTGTTGACACTAAAAGATATCTCTAGTCTGGTGATAGTTACATATTGTAGAGCTCCATCAATACTTCTATACTCTTTGTCATGAGTTATTGTGTCACCCTTGTGCCTTGATAAATGCAAGTTACTAATCATAGGTGTTGGCAAGGACTTTGCTTCCTGCATTTTTTCTTTGATGAGTATTTCCTTTATATACTTCCTTTGACATAGATGTATCTCTGTCTCTGATAATTTGTTAACTTCTATACCTAAGAAATAATTGAGTATGCCCAGATCTTTGATGGAGAACTGCTTGTCAAGATAATGAATTACATAGTTGATTTCTTCTTTACTATCCCCTGTAATGATGAAGTCATCAACATAGACTAAGACATATGTTAATTTATTGCTGTGGTTTTTGATGAACAGTGAAGTATCAGACTTGGCTTGTTGATAATCTAGTTTCATAAGAGTTGCCTTTAGTTTGTCAAACCATACTCTTGGAGCTTGTTTTAGTCCATATATGGCTTTATTTAGCTTGCATACCATTGTATTATTCTTTGGTTTAATGAAACCCGGTGGCACCTGCATGTAGACTTCTTCTTGAAGTTCACCATTTAGAAAAGCATTGTTCACATCTAATTGCCTGACATCCCATCCTTTATGTAGAGCCATGGTTAGAATAACCCTTATGGTAGTTGGTTTTACCACTGGTGAAAATGTCTCATTGAAATCAATTCCACATTGTTGAGTGTAGCCTTTTGCAACTAGCCTTGCTTTATATCTTTGTATAGTTCCATCTGGATTTTTCTTTAACTTGTCAGTCCACTTACATCAAATTATGCCTTTATGATTTGGTGGTGATACAAGATTCCAAGTTTTGTTTTTTATAAGTGCACTATACTCCTCTTGCATTGCATTTTTCTGATTTTCATTGCTGAGAGCTTGTTCAAGAGTCTCTGGTTCTTCATATGTTGTACATGTAGCATATAGTTTTGGCTTAAAGATTCCACTCTTGGATCTTGTTATCATTGGATGTCCCCTGACTTCTAATTCCTGCTGGGTGATTGAAGTTTGTTCTGTATTTTGATCATGACCATTGTCTCTGCTATTAGTTTGATGATTGCTTGAGACTGTTGGAGATTGACCATTTTATTGTGTATGTTCAGATTGAGTTTGACTTGATTCACTGTTGTGTTGTATATATCGAGTGTCTGAACTTATTCATTTCTCTTCAATGTGAGATGATCTCTGATGGTTATCATGCACATGTATGGGTGGTATGGATACACTCGGATTATACAGTTTCTGAGTAGTTTTTACATGTTGTGTTGCAAATGGAAACACATGTTCATTGAACACAACATGTCTTGAGACAAATAATTTTCCATTACCATCTAAGCATTTATATCCTTTCTGATTTACACCATAGCCTAGAAAGGTGCATGGTGTAGATCTGAAATTTAATTTATGTGAATTGTATGGTCTTAGATGAGGGAAACACAAACATCCAAATGTTCTATGGTTTTGATACTCTAGTCTCTCATTAAGTAAGACTTCCATTGGTGTTTTGTCCTGCTTTACCTTTGTGGGTAGTCTATTGATTAGATAGACTGCAGTTGCAAAGGCATCAGGCCAAAACTTCATTGGTAGTGAAGCTTGAGCAAGTAATGTGAGACTAGTTTCTACTATATGTCTATGTTTCCTCTCAGCTAATCCATTTTGTTCAGAGGTATAGGGACAAGTCATTCTATGTACTATTCCTTTCACTTGAAAGTATTCTTTTAATGACTTATACTCTGTACCTCCATCAGTCTGCATTACCTTTACTTGCTGACCTGTTTGTCTTTCCACCAGTTTTATGAAGTGGATGACAACATTTTGCACTTCTGATTTGGATTTCAAGAAATAGATCCAGGTGTATCTGGAATAAGCATCTACAAACGATATATAATATTTATAACCATAATATGAGTTTATAGGCGCTGGACCCCAAAGATCTGATGCAACAAGTTGCAGTGGCCTATTAAACTCAGATTGTGGTTTCAGAAAAGCCAATTTATGGCTCTTTCCCATTTGATAATAAGTACAGACATAAGAGGAAGCTATATTATCAACTTTTATATTATTATCAGTCAATACTTTCTTTACAATTTTTATACTTGGATGTCCCAACTTACAGTGCCAAACATCAAATAAACTTTTATCATATTGACTTGATTCATTTTCAGCTAAATAGCATCGTTCTCTTGAACTGTTTGAACAATTATCATTTGAGTTTGAAAGATTGAATCTGTATAGTCCATTGTGAGTATTACCCTGCAATAATATTTGTTTTGTCTGAATATCTTTAACTAAGTAGTATTTGGGATAGAATTCAAAATATACATTATTATCTTGTGCAAATTTAGACACGCTGATAAGGTTTTTCTTTATTTTGGGGACTCTTAATAAGTTATTAAGATTCAATATTCTTTGTCCCCTAATTTATGCATTACCAGTGTGTGTAATATTAATGCTATAACCATTTCCCATACAAATAGATTGAGTACCTTTATATTCCTTTCTACCAATGTTCAGGTTCTGAAGATTGTTGGTAACATGATGTGTTGCTCCTGAATCTGGGTACCAACATTCATTGTAGTAGTCTTCTGACCTTCCAGATTCTGACATGTTCAGGTTATGCATTTTCTGACCCTCTATAGTGCTTCTATTTTCATGCTACATACTTTCCATGTTTGCATTGATACCATAGTTTCTCTGATTTGTTAAGTTTTGAGTTGCATTGTAATTGGCGTCAAACCTGAAATAGCGTTGCAGTGTGCCCTAATTTTCCATAAATCTGACATTTTGGTCTATTATTATTATTACTCCATCTGCCTCCCCTTCCTCTTGATCTTCCTGTCTGGTTTCTTTGATAGTTTTGATCGTTTCTTGATCCTTGGTTGTTTCTTGCATCACTGTTTTTGTCCTGAGTTCTGTTTCTTGTATTTCCTGCATAGTTAATTGATAAGTCTGAATCAAATGCTTTCTTGTGTTCAATTCTTCCCTCATGAGCGAGTAAGGTAGAATGAACAAATTGCATAGAGGGAATAACTTCTTGAGATGACATTACAACTACAACAGCTTCATATTCATTGTCTAGACCATTCATAATAGTTAGAATCTGTTCTGTATCAGAAACTTTATGGCCAGCAGCCTCTAAAAGATCACAGTAGTTCTTGATTTTGGGTAGGTATTCCCTCATACCCATATTATCTTTTCTAATGTTTTGCATCTGCCTTTTATAATACATGATTTTTGTTGCTGATTGCGAATTGAATACTTGCTCAATGGTTGTCCAAATTTCATTTGATGTTTTACAACCGATGAATTATGGCAAAAATCTCCTTACTAATGGATGATAGAATCCAAGAACTTAGTAAATGATCCTTTCTTTGATGTGCTGCATATTTTTTATTGCTGATCAACTTTCCATCATTATCTGTTGTAAATTTGGGTGCAATAGTGTTGGTTCCATGAATGTACTCTTCTAGACCGTAACCTTTTAGTGTTGTTTCAACCTGAAACTTCCATAGCAAATAGTTTCCTTCATCTAATTGTATTGTTATCAACTGACTTTGTGGGCTTATTATGGTTCTAATTAAATCTTGCACAGGTTCTGGCCTCTGCTGTGTCTGATTTGCCCTTCTTGATGGTGAAGAAGTGGATGAATTTTGATCAGAATTAGTTGGAGAGACATTGGTTGGATTATTGTTATCTTCTGCCATGATTTGGCTTCAGGATTCTTGAGATGGAGTGAATCTTGATGCAGATGAGTAGATTAGATATGATTGATGTGCAGCCAGGTTCCAATGGATCTTATGGCGAGGCACACTCAATTTGGTGGGAACAGACCTGATACTTTCTTGATCTTGGCACAACCCAGGTGATAAAAAACTGATACTCTCTCTGATCTTGGCCTCTTCTCAGATGATGAAGCTTTTCTGATGAGAAACCAAAACAAACACAGCCATTGAGCGGTTCACGTGATGAATCTTTTCTGATGAACTGCCTCGGCGAGGTGTATAGTCGTGAGGCAATGACTGCTCTGATACCAAGTTAAGAAATTGAAGAAATGAGTATTTTATTGCTTGCTTCTGTTACTCAGCAATTACGGGCAATACAATGTATTTATACAGACTTTGTACAGACTTTGGCTTACAACAGAATGACAAAGCTGTAATTGAAAAATTACAATAATGCCCCTTTTAAACTGATATATATTATCTTTTATCTACCGTGTCTTCCATTCCCTCATTTTTCAGTGACTTGTGCAATCTATATAACCAATAAAAACTCTTATTTCAATCGTAATCAAAACGACTTGGGAATCCGGTTTACTGCAAATAACTCTTTATGATATACATCATATTCATTTACTATATATATATATATTGGCACTTTAAATTATGTGTTTCTCCTAGTAAGAATATGTTATCCCTGTCATACAACTATATGTTTAATGGGTAACAAATATTTTACAAGCCCTTTGTACAAATTCATAATTTGTGAATATAATCGGAACCTTTCAGGTTTTGTTTAACGGCTTAAACCACCATAATTTTTTGTGCATAGATGTTTGTTGTTTAAACCAGTTAAGATATTATTTCTAGCTTTTATCTATAACATAATATTATTAACCAAATTTAATTAGTTATTAACATAGACAATCTTTGAGTTCAGTTTTCAAATTTTTATTTTTCAAAATTATAATGTATGGTACATAGTTCATACTTGTCTTTAAGCTCTCTTGAATGCTAATAAGATGAATTAAGACTTAATAAATGTTATTTAATATCTTCTCTTTCAACTTGTTTTTCCTTTTTCTCCACTTCTTAATGAGAGTTGACTTAAATTTAAGCATGTAAATGGATATCAAGAAAATCCAAAATCTATCTGCATCCGTATCCAAAAAGTGGATAAACATTCGATGTCTGAAAAAATAGACACAGATAAGGAAACGAAGGCAACCGCATCCAAAATTATCTGTCCGTTTTCCATCAAGATTGTAGTTTATACTATGTGTATTATAGTACAGTGAAAGATATGTATTTATTATATCATTAATTTAGCGGTTTGTATTATATGCATTTAATAGACGTTAAGTACTCAAATTTATTTATTATTATCATATTTTATATAATTTTCACATTTTTATCAAAACTGAGATTGGAAATTTTTTATATTAAATCAAAAAAATTCTATTGTGTTTCTTGATTTATCAATCATTAGCGGATCAAATAATTATCTGATATCCATCAATATTCGCGGATGCGAATATATGTTATTCGAAAATGAATTTGGATGCAGATGCAGATATGACACTATCTGCATCTAAAAGTATCCATTGACAGGCATACTCAAAATGCATGAACGTCTTTGTAAACTGTTTTGACCACATTAAATTGCTTGGGCTTGATGGTGATGATATCTTTAAGCCCAATTATTATTCAGAGTTTGTAGTTATTTTCTTTGATCCATTTTCATGGTGTTGTGGCTTAAAATTCTGTATAACTTTATGGATTTTGGATAAGCTTCATTATTTTGAGAAATATATAACTGTACGCATAAAGCAATGTAGTTTAATTTTGACTCAATATGCTCAAAATGTAAAGGCCAATGTACAATGTCCTCATTTGGCAAATATTTGACTTCTTTTTTCTTATTTGTAAGCTCGTTTCTTATTTTAAATGTAATTTTTGTCTTGCATTGTTTATGTTTTACACTATTGAGTATCATGATGACACTGGTGTAAAAGTCATTATTGATTGATATATATTCATATGAGTGTTAACCTACTGTATAAATTTTTTCAAAGTTGTAAAGGCGAAAAAGACCCAGGTTAGCGCCTAGGGCTTTTTGGACACCTTCGATGTCACTTTTTCAATTTCAGCAAAAAAATACCGTACTTCAAAGTGCTAATTAAATTAAATTTTAAACTTCAAAAAATTATATATACATTCAGTATTAGTAAAAATAAATATAGAAATAAATTTCTTAATTCAATTTTAAATTAAAAATTTTAATTCAATTTAAATTCAAAACTTAAATTTTAAAACTTTGGACTTTAAACTTAAAGTTCAACTGAAAATCAAAACTTTAAACCTAAAATTCCATTTAAAATTAAAACTTTAAACTCTAGAACTTAGAATAAACTAAACTAAACGTTAAATTTAAAATTTACGCTAAACTTTGGACTTTAAACTTAAGTTTAACTGAAAACCAAAACTTTGGACTTTAAAACTTTGGACTTTAACTTAAAGTTCAACTGAAAACCAAAACTTTAAACTTAAAATTCAACTTAAAATTAATACTTTAAACTCTAAAACTTAAAATAAACTAAACTAAACTTTAAATTTAAAACTTACACAGAACTAAACTTTAGAATAGTTTGAAGTTGAAATTAAACTAAAATTTAGACTTTACAATATAATTTAACATTTAAGCCTTAAACTAAACTTAAAACTATACTAAACCTTGAATTTAAATTATAGACTTAAATTTAAACTAAACTAAATTAAAAAAATTTATACTAAACTTTAAAATAACTAGAACTAAATCTTAAATCAGTTTATAACTTTATATTTTAGACTTCAGACATTGGAGTAGAAAAAAACCTTGACCAAAGAATGTTTTGGAAGTTATTGTTTGACAAAGGTGAAGACGGCAAGCTAAGAAGGGTCATGGACTGACGATGGTGGATCTAGGTCGGGGGCGGTGGCGGATCATCGATTAAGATCAATTATTTGAGATCAAGATTTTTACTTCATGTTATGCGAGAAATTGATGCTCTAATATGTTCGGCAATTTCCAAAATGTCGCAGTCGAGCCCAATTTTAGGCTGAAGCCCTAAATATTTCAACGAAGAAACCAAGCGTGATTTTATTCGTGCCTCAATTTTTTGGCGCTTCAGCGCTTGAAGCACTTTTTTGGTGTCGTGTACATCACCGACGCTTTTTTCTGATGAAGAGAAACTTTTTTCTAACTACTGCAAGTTCAATTGTTCCATTATACCTTGAAATCTACATATGATAATGTAGTGAAAAATTTTTAGTACCTTAGGTATTGGTTTTGATGATAACAACTATAGGACATTATATAAAATATATATACTGATGTTTTATCAAGATATATATAGTATATAGTGCAGGATATTAGACAGGTGTTGATTAAAAAGACTATACAGTATCAAGAGTAGATTCAATATGCTGATATAAAGTTTCAAGAATTCTAGAATGAAGACTTATGAGTATTGAAGAGTTCAAGATTTCAAGATATTCCAAATAATTTATAGAGCCATAGAATTTATGTTAAAACCTTGATAACACTTTTTTGATCTCTCTCACCTTCTCTAATTTTGTTTTGAATTGTTTTTCAAATATTTTGTTTTTAAAATAATCTTTTCAAAATATTTCCCAAAATGATTTTCAATCTCCTACTTATAAAGATATCATTTTAATGTTTTTAAGTTTATATATATTGAATTTTTGTTTATATTTTAATAAGTTAGAATTATATTAATTATTATATACTATTGAATATTCTGATTAAATCTTTCAAAATTATTTTATAAAGTTTTATTAAGTTATATTTTGATTAAAATGTTTATAAGCTATATTTAAATGATTCTACAAAGTATCAAAGTATTTTACAAAGCAATGGATTTTCAAAATAATATTTTTGAAGTGTTTCTCAAAATACAAAGGGATAAGTCGAAATATCCTATCTATGTATGTCGACATAGTGGCCGTAAATTTCAAAATTCAAATTTGAATGGAAGTGTCATTTCATCATATCTCTTCGCAAATGGACATGACCGTTGTTTCCTTATATATACCAAACTTCCAAATGAATTTTCATTAACCATTTTCTTATTTTTCTCTCCTCTTTTCACTCTCTTGATTTCTAAATCAATTTTTATCGAAACTCTGTCAAAATTCAACCAGAATCAAATTTAATCATTAATAGTTTGATTCTCTTTCATATACTCTCTAATTTCTCTCATCTCTTTCAAGATCAAAGTGCTATTCAAGAGTTATAGGATCAATTGTAGTCAAGATTGAAGATCTGAGTCTGTAAACTCTATTAAATCATACTCTTATACTTTACGGTGTGCTTGGTATCCCTGAAATCCAAGTAGGTGTGATTGTAGCCTATTAAAATCAATTAGGTGTGCTTAGTAGCCCCTAAATATAGTAGGTATGCTTGTAGCCTGAAAATCAAGTGACTCTAAACAAAGGTCGGGATTCTAGAGTGTGTGTCTCATATCCTTAAAATTGAGATTGTATTTGCATTTACTAGTTAGAAAGAAATCCGTATAAGGAATTGTGCGGGACTGGATGTAGGGTAACCTGAGCCTATAAAATCCTAGTGTGTTCTTTCCTTTTACTTTTACTACATTACTTTTATTTGTACTTTGATTCCGTGATTGTTAATTACATCATTCAAACTAGAATCTTAAAGAATTTGAAAAATATTCATGTAATCCATTAAACACTATTCACCCCTCTCCTAGTGTTAATTTAGCCTTAAGATCCCTATTACATTGAGTCATATTTGGTATCAGAGCATTGGTTTTCAAAGTATTCATCATCTGACTTTTGAAAAAGTTTAAATGGCTACCAACACTGGTAATAGTACTGTTAGTAACACTGTTAATGCACTTGTTAGTAACTCGTTTGTCGAAGGACAATCCACTGCTAGATCTCCACTTTTTAACTGTAGTAATTACATATATTGGTCATGTAGAATGAAAATTGATTTACAGTCATTTGGTTTAGACACTTGGAATATCACACAAACTGAGTACGTTGAACCCGAGATAAATTTTGCATAATGGACTGCTGACCAAAAAGCAATTGCACACAGTAACTCTAAGGCTATGAATATATTATTTTCACTAAATAGAAATGGATTTAATAGAGTATCTATATGTAAGTCTGCATTTGAAATTTGGAGAACTTTGCAAGTTATACATGAAGGGACAAGTAAGGTTAAACAGACCAAAATTTCCATGTTAACAAACCAGTTTCAATTATTCAAAATTAGTCCAAATTAGTCCATATCTAATATGTATAGTAAATTCCTAGATATAATACACTCACTTATTGCACTGGGTAAAAGCTTTTTTGAAGAGGATCAAGTTAGAAAAATTCTCAATTCATTTACTCCTGAATGGGATCAAAAGACTCTTACAATCGAAGAGGCTAATGACATTAGCACTCTAAAAATTAAAGAGTTAATTAGAAATTTAATGTCTTTTGAAGCACACATGCAGGGCAGGAGAGAAAGCAAAGCAATAGAGAAGAAATCTATAGCTTTAATGCAATGATGGATAATCTGGATTCAAACAGCGATGAAGATGAAGAAATTGCTTTCATGACAAGGAATTTCAAAAAATTTCTAAAATATAGGAAGATGAAAAATTTCAAAAAAAATGACAACAAAAATCCAAGAAGTGGAAGTGAAAACAGAAATGGCATTAGATGTTATAACTGCAATGAACCTGGTCCTTTAAAACGAGACAGTCCACATCCTGATAAACTGAAAACCACACCAAACACTGATTCATCCAGAAAACGGAGAAGAGCCTATACTGTAACATTAGACAATTCAGATACATCCTCAAGTGATAATGAATCGGATACAGAAATTGTTAACATGTGCTTCACAGCAATACATAATTAAGAACAAAATGGTAAAATAGGCCAGAAGAAGTTACGCTTTCAATATATCAAAAGTTTTTTAATTTCTAAATGAATTTTTCTTTTCTTTTGGCTGCTTTATTGGTTGTTAGGAATATCTTATAGATTAATAATAATATTGGTTGAATATTATGTAATTATATTTTCAATATAAATATTTTATATATTTTAATAATAATAAAATAATAATATAAAATATATCTAAAATTATTTTTACGAAAATAGAATAACTATAGATAAATCTATATAATAAAATAGGATGTAGTTAAACAAAAATCATTTTTGAAAATTTCAACCTATATGTCGACATACCCCACGAGCATATGTCGACATATGTAGATAGATTTTGAACTTCTATTTCAAATTCAGAATTTGAATTTCCCTCCACCTTTTCACCAACTCCTATATTCTAAAAAATTGTCTTTTAATTAGAGAACATGTCCTTTGATTCTCCATTTACTTACTATATCTCCATCCATTCATTTCTCACTTTCATTTTCAAGTTCAAAAATCATACACCCTCATATCTCTTTAAACTATTCTTTAATGGCATCCTCAAACAATACTAAGGAAACCATGAGGCTTTCTATGAAAATAAAAGAATATATTTTCAATGATCAAGAAGCCATTGAAGCCTATATTGAGTATTTATTTTTCGGTAAAGTCTTTCTCGGAAGATTTGCTATTTTTGAAGATTTGTGTACTTATGATCTTTTCAATCTTTGTTTACAAAATGAAATTCTTAGTTTAATCCATGCTTCTCAAAATAATTTTGTTTGTTATCCAAAAATAATAAAGATCTTTTATGCAAATTTAAAAGGAAAGTTTTATGATGGTAGAGAAGGAGAAGTTTGGAGTAGAGTCAAAGGGACACAATTAAATTGTGAACTTTTGGTCACATTCTTGAATGTAAATCTAATAGAATGGACCTTTCATCTTTTCAAATTGATTTTCAAAATCGTGAAGTAATTCATGATATATTCGAAAGTGATGATGATTTTGAATTTAAAAACAAAAACTTGCGTCCAAAAGTAAGAATTTTAAGCCTTCTTTTGCAACAAAGTATCACTCTTAGAACGTGTAATTATAATAACCCGACTCAAAAAATTTTCAAAGCTCTTTTCGCAATTTATGGTCAATACGACATAAATTGGTCTCAAGTCATTTTGGATGAAATTTTTCTTAAGAATCTTTCTAAACATGAAAACACACTATTTCATAGTGTGTATCTTATTCGTGTTTTCAATTATTTTGGTGTTGGCCTTAAAGGAGAGGAAACAATTCTTCGAAAAATATTTGACAAGGCCAACATTTCACTTATGCATATTTCACCCTTTTTCAAGCCTTATGAAATGCTTGCGGAAAAGGAACAAAGGTTGGCTTGGAAAGAAGAGCATGAAATAAGAGAAGAGGAGGAAGAGGAAGAGGAAGGAGAGGAATGGAAGTCGAGGAGGAAGAACAAGAAGAGACGGAGGATACTTCTCTGGAAAGTATCAATATGCCACTAAATCCAACCAATAAAGATCTTCTCAAAAATCAAGAGAAGATCATCCATAACCAGAGGAAGCTTAAGTAATCATTTTCAAAGAGATTTACTTTAATTTCCAACAAAATGGATAAAATCTTTGAAAATATCATTCGCAAGCTTGGTGTTTCTTCTTCATCTTCATCTGTATCTTTCTAGTTGTTTATTTAAACTATCCTTATATTTGATTTTCTAGTTTTAGTTTATGTTGAATCTCCTATATCCTTGTTTTATTTCTTGTACTCATCCTTATCTGTTATATATTATCAACTATCTCTAAAAAGTCATACAAATATAATAGTATAAGCCAAATACAATAAAAAGGTAAAACAAAGTTATTTTGAAAATTTCTGCATATATGTCAACATACCCTAGGTATGTATGTCGACATACAATGGTAATTTTTCAAAAAAAAATTAATTTTGAAAATTGAATAGACAGCAAACGTCTATTCATTTCCAACGAATTTCCACCCCGTTAAATAGCTATGAAGACCACAGAATCATTATTTCCTACTCTCTTTCTTCTTCCTTTGCATTCCTCAACTCTAAAACCAAAATAATGGTTCTCCTATCCAAAAACTAACCGAAAATCTCGAATAAACTCTTGAATCATTCAAGAACATTCGTACTTTCATCTTAAGAAACCAGAGTCACTTAGAATTGAGTCAAATGTAGATGATTAAGGAGCAAGAAAGGCATTTCAACGCGATTGGTGGATGATTTCTGCCATGGTCAAAGAAGAACCAACAACCAATCCAGAGTATACCATCAACAAAGATAATGAAGATTGAGATGCTATCAAAGCGGATCCAATCTTTGGCGCTGATGGATAGGTTGAAGTTCCTTGAAATGTCTAGTTTAAATTGGTTTGCTTGTATATAAATAATAATACTTGATTTGGTTTTGATTTGATTGGTTTTGATTTTTGTGGATTTGTTTGAATATTGTGTGACATAAACTTTGTTTGATTGGATGAATATTTGGATTGATTATTTCATGATTATCAAATTTTACATATCACTTATTATTTTTATATAATCTTTCTCATTATCATTATATATAATTCTTATACATATTGATTAGTATTTTATTTAGAATTAGGATTGTAGTAAGAGTTAGTGTTAGAGTTATAATTTTAGGAGGTTATTTTTTGTTGATGACAAAGGGGGAGAAATATATAAAATCTAGGCGTAGAATAAGAGGGAGTATTGTAACCCGGGGGAGTTATAATATATTCTATAAACAGAGTTGTCATCGTCAAAAAGGAGGAGATTTTTAGTACCTTAGGTCTTGGTTTTGATGATAAAAACTATAGGACGTATATAAAATTATGTTTTATCAACATATTTATAATACATAGTACAGGATATTAGACATGTGTTGATTAAGAAGACTGTACAGTATCAAGAGTAGATTCAAGATGCTGATATAAAGTTTCAAGAGTTCAAGAATGAAGACTCATGAGTATTGAAGAGTTCAAGATTTCAAGATATTCCAGATAAGTTATAGAGTCATAGAATTTATGCTAAAACCTTGATAGCACTTTCCTGATCTCTCTTACCTTCTCTAATTTTGTTTTAAATTGTTTTTCAAATATTCTATTTTTAAAATAATCTTTTCAAAAATATTTCCTAAAATGATTTTCAATCTCTTACTTATAAAGATATCATTTTAATGTTTTTAAGTTTATATATATATTGAATTTTTGTTTATATTTTAATAAGTTATAATTATATTAGTTTTTACATATATTATTGAATATTCTTATTAAGTCTTTCAAAATTATTTTATTAAATTATATTTTTATTAAAATGTGTATAAGCTATATTTAAATGATTCTACAAAGATCAAAGTATTTTACAAAGCAACGGATTTTCAAAATAACATTTTAAAAGTGTTTTTCAAAATACAAAGAGATATGTCGACATATTATATCTATGTATGTCGATATAGTAGCCGTAAATTCAAAATTCAAATTTGAGGGGAAGTGTTTTTTTCGTCGTATCTCTTCGCAAATGGACATGACCGTTGTTTCCCTATATATATACCAGACTTCCAAATGAATTTTCATTAACTACTTTCTTATTTTTCTCTCCTCTTTTCACTCTTTTGATTTCTAAATCAGTTCTATCAAAACTCTACCGAAATTCAACCATAATCAAATTCAATCATTACTAGTTTGATTATCTTTCATATACTCTCTGATTTCTCTCATCTCTCTCATGATCAAATTGCTATTCAAGAGTTATAGGATAAATTGTAGTCAAGATCGACGAACTGAGTCTGTAAACTCTATCAAATCATACTCTTGTACATTGTGGTGTGCTTGGTATCCCTGAAACCAAGTAGGTGTGACTGTAGCCTGTTAAAATCAATTGTGTGTGCTTAGTAGCCCGTAAATCTAATGGGTGCGATTGTAGTCCACAAATCAAGCGACTTTACCCAGAGGTTGGGATTCTGGAGGATGTGTCTCGTATCCTTTAAATCGAGATTGTATTTGAGTTTACTAGTTGAAAAGAAATCCATATAAGGAATTGTGCAGGACTGGATGTAGGGTAACTCTGAACCAGTATAAAATCTTGGTATATTCTTTCCTTTTTACTTTTACTGCATTTAATTTTAGCTGTACTTTGATTTTGTGATTTTTTCTGTGATTGTTAATTACATCATTCAAAGTAGAATCTTAAGAATTTGAAAAATGGTAATATAATCCATTAAACACTACCCACCCCCTTCTAGTGTTAATTTAGCCTTAAGATCCCTATTTCGCCGACTCTAGGGAAAGATTTATAACTAATATACGGAAGCGATTAACCAAAATCTAGTTTTGTCTATATGAACACCAATGCAAATTCAAAATCAATTATGATATCACACAAGATCAAATAACTAAAAGAAAAGAGACACCAAATAATTAACGTGGTTCAGATTTATATCCTATGTCCACGGAGGCCCAACAACCCTTTTATTCCAATCAGCAATTATAGGAGATTAGCCAAATCAATGATTAGAGAGTTACAATATGTGGAGACTCTCTCTAATCAATCACTTAATTGAAGAATTATAATTTAGAGCACTCAAAATAGATTAACCCCCCAATATGATGAGCTAGGGTTTCTATTAATTACTATGATGAAAACCTAATAATCCTTGATTAAAAAGAAGATTAGAAGGATAATATAGAAATCTTTAATTACTTTAGATCATCGGATCATATCAAAAGAATTTGCACCATCAATAGAGAATAACTTGCACCGTAATGACAAAACCACCCTCACAAATTCGAGTCAGTATAAACTCTAGAAAAACGCTACTATATGAACTCAAACGTTTGACTTAAGAGGTTAGACACCTCTGTAGAACTTTGATACACTCGAGTGGCAATCTGCATCGATTCAGATATCTGATCCCCTAAGCCAGATGTCTGATTGCCTAGATGCTTTTTGTTTTGAAATCTACAGGCATTTGGACATCTGACCAGAGTAGTCAGACGTCTAAGTGCCTAGGATGGCACTTGAAAGTTTATCTTCTCCATATCTTTTGATCTCTTCCTCAAATCGACTTTTTGTCTCTTCCAGTATGAAGCTCTACACTATATCTTCAATCTAAAATACTCATAGGCACATATTTAAATTGTATAACAACAACACTCCACCTTGATTTGGAATATGTTGATTTCTTCAACAATCAACAAAATAGTCATAGGGATTAGATATATACCGACTCACAACTTCCATTGCATGGGCCAAATCTGGTCTCGTGCACACCATCACATACATGAGACTACTAACAGCACTAGAATAAGGTATATGTAATGACCCAGAATTTTGGTTATTTGAAATTGGAATATTTAATTGATTTTAAATATTTAAAAGTTAAATTTTTAGATTTAATAACTTGAATTTCAAATATAACGATTTATTGGGTAATTAAATTGTTGAATTTAATAACTGAAAATCGTTTAAATAATTTAAATCTTGGATTTTATTTGGATAAAAATGATTTAAAAGTTTATTAAATTTCTATTTAATAAGAACGAAGATAATAAACTCTTAAACTGGATTTAATTAACTAATTTTGAAAATAACTCATTTAAATTAACATATAAAATAGCTTTCCGAGGCACAGTCTCAGATTTCGATGAAACCGGTGTCATTGGGACCATAATAATGAATTATAATACGCCGTCAAATTCTGTAGCAATCAGATGCACCATTTGGTCGTACGGGATAGAAACACGTTGAAATTAATATCAGGAATTTAATATTATAATTGGATTCAAAAAGCTATATTCTCTATACGATCGAATTGGGGCTTGAACTTGTTCCATTTCGTTTGGAATAGGGGTATAACATTAGGAACGCCAGGCGGCATGACTCGATTGGGGTTCGGAATAGAATATCTAGATATTTTGAATTTAAATAATATATATTTTTATTTGATTTGACTTTGCATACGCTAACCCTTCTTATCAGCCGACCTACCTGTACCCTCCATGCCTCCCTACGGTATCCCTCCCTTATATAAACAGAGAGCGTGGAAGAGAAAGCGAACACTTTCAAAAATAATTATCTCGAAATTTAATCAATGAAAAATTCCAACGATTGATTCTTAGGAATGGCATCGATGAGAGCTTTGCGGTGATATGCCTTGGGTGGCATTCGATCGTGTTTTGGGGTGGCTCGCTTTTGCTCGACCGTGTACAGGGGAAGCTCGAAATTAGGGTTGGCATTCTCTTGATTTCTAGGAATGGTTTGGTGATATGGAGGCGAGATCGAGATTGTAGGTGGTGAGGTGCAGCTCCATGGCGATCCTGGTAGAGCTAGGCGGCGTGTGGAATGTCGCAAAATTCCACAGTAGCAGTGGAGGGGGTTCGATGTCGAGCTCTGACTAGGAGGCTCAGGCGACACATGAAGGGGATGGAGAGGTGCGGTTCAAGGAGGAGAAGCAATTGTCGGAAGTGATGATGTCGATTGATGGCCATGGCAAGCGGGAATGGTGGTCAATAGCCAGTCAAGGGTTGAACCATGGTTGTTGTGATTTGATGGGGGATGGCGGAGGCGTTGTGGTGGTGTCGTACGAGTGGAGTTCGACAAATGGAATCCAACGGCGCTGCCCGTTCGTAAATCGGATGACCGTAGCCTCGTGTCAGTTGTAGTGCATGCACGGCCATTTGGGTTAGGCATCTGTTCGTGTACGGGAAAGAGGTATTGAGGGAGAAGGAATGTTAGTGGTGGGTTGTTAATTTAAATTGTAATTAGTTTGTTATTATAATTAAATGTCTCGATAACGTCTAAAATTTATAACTCCTTCATACGAGGTCGGATTAGAACGCGGATTTTTGCGTTGCGCTCGTATCAACGAATGCTTCGCAATGGAACTAGTTTGGTTGGATTTGGAGACAGTTGAAATTTGGGCTAAAATCGGACGTCGTCCGGTTTTAGTTCCAAACTGGAACGCCTCGGCGATAATAGAAAATAAAGGTGAGTAAATCTCCCTCATTTTAGATAATTGGTTTTATTTTAAATAGTTAAAAATTATTTATTGGTTGATTGGATGAATTGATAAATTATTATCAGTTGGATGTTATATTATATATAGAAGTATATGTTAGTAGTTGAATATATTTGCCGCCGATTGGAGCGGATGAGACCCTATGCGCCCCACATAATAGCGGATGACTCTTTTTATTGTGATATCTCGCCTCGAAGTGGGATTATTATTATTTTGTGTCATATAACATTTGTGGTTGCAGGAAAACAGTTTGGAGGAATCCAACTAGATTCCTCAAGATTATTGTTTTTAATTTCATATATAGTGATATATGATATGTGTGGATAATCTGTTATAGATTATGTTATGACTTGATTTATTGGATGCTATAGTAGCACTGGCCTTAATTTTGGTATTTCAAAATACCATAAATATTATTTTTGAATTTGAAGGAATTAAAAGGAGATTTTGGATATAAAATATTTATATCGAAATTTGGATTATTTTAAAGGAAATTTATTTGTATAAAACAGTGATTTGATTTTGGATTTGTACTCAACTGTTCGTAAAAATTTTTAATCAGAGATTTAGAAATAATTTATATAAGGGATTTTTGACAATGGATTTTTAAGTGATATTTTTGGATTTATGGAAAGGGAGTTGAAATCGAAATTTAAAATAGATTTGAAAAAAAAATGGGATTTATAAAGGAATGGATTCATAAATGAAATTTTATAAATGAGATTTTATAAATGAGATTTTTTATAAATAAGTGAAACCCAAATAAGTTTATAGACTTATAAACAATGTTTATAAATAAGGGGAAATGATGATCAGTTGATAAATTGGAAATATAAATTCACAGTGTGAATTTATATCGAGATATGGAAATCGGTTTTTGGAAAGAAATAGTAGATTCTATTTTTGAAATGTGAGAATGGTTATGAAATTGAACGAAATCAATGTGATATGAATTGAGAGGGATTTATAATGGAAATTGGCAATATTTGATTTTTATAGATTTTTTTCGAGAAATTAAGTTTGTTTTAAAATGGGATTTTATTTATTTATTAAACTATATAGTTAAAGCTGTTTTAGTATTGAAATATTTCGAAAAGTGGATTTTTCAGATATCTAATATTAATTGTAATAAATTCAAATTTTATAATAATCTTTGTAAATCGATTAGTTTTATTTAAAAATGAATTGGAAATGAGTTATCGATGTTTATTTAAAGTGTTTTAATATTTTAAATAATTACTTAAACGTGTTTGAAAAATAAATTATTATTCTTTAAAAATACTTATCATATATATAGA
The DNA here is from genome assembly GCA_030737815.1 of Allium fistulosum. Taxonomy (NCBI): domain Eukaryota; kingdom Viridiplantae; phylum Streptophyta; class Magnoliopsida; order Asparagales; family Amaryllidaceae; genus Allium; species Allium fistulosum. Next base: position 1,181,927,921 of record CM060902.1, read on the forward strand.
GTTTTGAAATGATTGAAATTTATTTAAAAATCCTCTCGAGATTTGTAAACGGGGTTTATTTAACGGATATGATTTTGTAGCAATCTACATTTCGGAAGGTTTAAATTGACAATAATCCACACATGTCCAACTTAAAAAATCCGAAATATAGATAATCAATGGGTTTAATTAAGAAAAATAAGGAAAGAAGAAGAAAACAAACATAGAATCTCGCAACGGAACGATAAAATATAATAATCAAATAAACAGTTCATGAAGCTGTTTATTATACATTTGATTATAATTTATACAACATTTATCAGAGTTATATATACATCAGGGATAAATAAAGTAATGCAGCAAACAACATGATGCAGGAATAATAATAGTAGTAATATATCAAACCTTCGTCTTCGTCCTCCAGAGGATAATCTTCAATACGTTGAAAAAACTCAGGACTAACCCGAGCGTAATGAAAAGACAAAGCATTCGAGTCAGGACTAAAATATCCTTATGTAAGTCAAATCAATATCGCATATAGCATGAGTGTAATAGAATCGGAGATGTTTACGGGATTTCACATCTCCTATCCGGTGTATAATGTGCGTGCAATAACTCAAGAGATGTTATGGGATTTTCCATCTGTAACAACCCGCATATTTTTACGATAATATATTCAAATGATTTATTTAAATATAACATCGTTAGTTAAATTTTAAAAATCCAAAACGTGACTTTTTGTAAACGGTCAAATTCGGAGTCGTGACCACTTCCATTGAGTCCAAAACGGTGTTTGCGACCTTTTTGAGTATAAACATCGATATGTTTGAAGTTGATTAGAATTTTGATATTTTCATTTGGGGCTTCGGATTTGGGTTTCAGCCCACTAACCTAACAAGAGAACCCAACTCCTCTACCTAATAACTCCCACTCCACTCCTCTTCATTTATTCATAACATTTCCTAACACTCTCAAGCCCTAGAAAGAATGGTGGGAAGAGGAAATTAAAATTCCTAAGCCCTAGTTTCTCTTAGGAATTCAAATTCAAGTTATAAATCAAAGAGAAGCTTAGGTAAGCATCCTGTTCATCTTCTCCATCTCAATCTCTCTTCAATTTTCAGAAATTCCTAAACCCTAACTTAGGAAAAACTTCACCTTTAATAATAGATTGAAGATTCTAGAGGTGTATTGAAGAGGAATTGATCTTGCCTTGTTTTAGAGCTACTCATTCGTTGTTTTTGAGTTTTAAAGGTGAGTTTTTGAACTCATATCTACGTCTACAACTTTCATTGTTGTTAGGTATGAATTCCTAACATCTATTCATGTTCATTTGCTTTTGATTTGAATTGATTTCGTGAATTTTCCAATTTTCGGTTTTGATGTCCAATTTTATGAAAATCCTTCTATGGATGTTTGGACATGATATTTGGGGTGTATCGAAGAGCCTATAAGGCTGGGTTGTCGCTTGGCATAAATCCCTAGTCTTCGTTGCTCGTCTGATCGCTCCCGAATCATTTTGGCCATCATGGCCTAGGCAAATTGTTGCCTAGACCAGGTGACCAGACGTCTGGTTGGTCAAGTCCAGACGTCTGGTTATAGACCCTGGAGAAAAGAAAAATATACGGCAGAAAAAGAAAAATGGCAGAGACTTGGACCAGACGTCTGTTCCAAACCAACCAGACATCTGGGAAGTCTATCAGACGTTTGGGAAGTCTACCAGACGTCTGGAAGGTTTTTGAAAATTTCCAGAACCAAAATCCAAACGTCTGGATTTTCAACCAGACGTCTGGAACTATTCATTTTGCCTATTTTGGCTGTTTTTGAATGGATTTCCAATTTTAATCGATTTTTGTTTATCCGGTTAGTTGTTATCACTTATTATTGACTTTGATGACTTCTTTCTTTGGATTTTTAGGAATATCCATTTGATGGATTTGATATCGATTTTTATGGATGTAATTCACATTGTCGTATGTGAATTTTTGGTGATTGATTGTTTTTACAATCATTTTTGTGATTTGTCACTTTAAAGTACAAAGGTTTCTATACTAGTAGTAAATACTAAAACTCTTTCATTAAAATGATTTCAATGATACTTTTAATACAAAGCTCATTTTTAAAACCGTTTTCCAATCCATTAGTATATACAAACATTTACCTCATTCGTATGAGAAATCTGATTAAACGACTAAGCAAAACAAGTGGTATGAAACGCTTGCATTTACTTCGTCGGTTAATTCTTGGACTTGTTCGATTGAAATCTTGTGACAATTTTCGAGTGGAAATCTACAATTTGTTCGTAAATATTTGAGTTAAGCCAGTGGGACATGAAGCTAAACTTATTTATTTACTAGCTTAGTGTAATTTACACTTATCGATCAATGATAATCATTTTGTGATTTAGACTTGCAATGTGCGATGTCTCTATTTGTGTGGGGGATTAAACCCCCTTTGTGGAGCTTCGGTTCAAATTGGTGGGGTAGCGACCCATGGCCTTCAGGCCGTTTGTGGAGCCTCGGCTCAAACTTGATGGTTAGCGACCATGGAATAGCATTCCATTTGTGATACACGTGTTGGTGAGTTTTCATGCTCATGTTTGTGATAGGCCTCTCTCTTTGTGTTTTCTGGATTTCTAATTGTTGATTTCTAGAATTTGCGTTTCACCAATTTTTGCGATTGACATTGATATGTTTTGTCAATATTTGGGGTTTGGTGAATTGCTAAAGAATGTGATATTCTTTTTGGATATTTGACGAGATTTGAGATATTGAGTGAATTTTATTGTTATCGAATGTATACTTGTAACAGTATGGCATTATTGTTATCATACATTTTTGTGGTATCTCTTATTCTTTCTTATCACATATGATATTTATAGCTAGACTGATTTTTTTATTATTTTTCTTCTTAAATAATACTCAGGTCAGACCGAGATGTTACAGGTGCTTCCACTTGACTTCTTAGCAGGGGCTAGCTTCTGACTTTTGGGCTAACTACTTTAGCTTAGTAGTTTTTGCTTTTATACATTTGAGATAGAGACTCTTGATGTATACATATTCTTTTGCTTAGCACTTGTACCTATTCTTTTGTGATGTAGTAGATCTTGCATGACCACTACTTTGATGTACACTTCTATGTGTTATATTCATACCTGTTTCCGCCTTAGTGATATGAATATCTGTGACTGATTTGTGTTATGCTTATTTCTATATTTGTTTCTGAAGCCCACATAGCCACTGTGTAGTAGCTTTGAGTTTGTATTGGATATGTCAGATTTCCTCTTGAAATGAAATGCAAGTCATACTATCTGACATATCGGTACTTGCACAAAGCAATTATACAGATGGTCGCTCCTCAACAGCCTTATTCTTCATGCTAGTCGACGGCATTACCCCGTAGTGTCCTTGGCTAGTGTGAGTATAGAGGTGGGGCGTCACACCATCTCTTAAGGATCCGTCAAAATATTAATATATAGTAGAATACGCTATATATATAATGTCTAATCAGTAAAATAAATATTTTTCTTAGCGTTAAGGCTCTACATTAATCCCCCTTAATGTGTTTTTAAGCTTTGTCGTACAATTTGCATTTGACAAAACCAGTAGCATGTCGGTAGTCAATGATGCGTCGTGATACGACAACACTAAACCAAAATCGTAGGAGTCTCCTATAGGGATAAAAGTATGACAAAGCACGTGAGGCAATGCCTAAGGTAGGATACTACCAGTTTACCCATCCCGGCTAGTGGTAACCCCTAACGGCCCACCGCATCCAACACTCCCAAAATCCGAGGGTGTGCACCAATCGATAACATTGTCATGATAGTAATATGAAGAAGTGTCTCCGCTAGAGGTAGCTAACCTCATTGGCCGATACGGCTCCTGTTTTAGTCATTTTAAATTGACACAAGTGTCAGGCTAATCCATCATCGTTCTCTTTCTTCAAATCCAACAAACGACGTCAAATCCAACCACTTCGTTCTGGAGTCTCCTCCACGTACACAGTTGTTAAAGTGGTTCCAATATTGACAGAGAGTATGCCAACAAGAGGCTCCGGTCTCTTTAACAACCAAACGTCGTTTTACACACCGGTTGGTACTTTTACATTTGGAAAACAATTCGTATTTGATATCAAAATATCATATTCGCTTCAAAATCAAATTCATTTCGAAATCATCATATTTACTCAATATATACTATTTCAATTCAAAATCATGTTCGTCTTAATATCTCGATTTCAGTTCCAATTCAACATTGCTTCGAATTTTCATTTGGGTTATAACTTCAATTTAACCCAATTCGTATTTAAATCCATGATTTAAATATCAACGATTCCCACTCTGACCAGTTTGAATTTTAGAAAATAGTTTGAAAATTTTTAAATAGTTTAAAGGTTAAAATAGTTAAATATAAAATAGTTTGAGTATTGAAAATGGTTTATATAGGAAGACAGCTTGAAAAATCAAAATAACTTGTATATTTAAAAAGATAGATTTTCAAACAATTTATAATAAAATAATTTATTTAAAAACAGTTTCAAAGTCAAACTGATTCAATTCCAAATCTTCCAATTCAAATCATTTTCAATCTCAATCCAATTCAATTTAAATCGATTCAATTTCGATTTGAATCTAAATCAACTTCGATTCCAATTTCAATTCAAATCAATTTCAACTTCGATTTTTCACATTAATCCAATTTCGATTTTAAATTAATTAATCTCAACTTCAAATTAATTAATTTCATCCCAATTCCAATTTGGATTTAGTTCCAATTCCATTTTGAAATTTAAAACCATTTAAGTTTATCGATTTCGAGTTCGAATTTGGAATATCCATTTAAATTTACCTTTACTTAAATAAACTTCAAAGTTAAAGTAGAAGTTCAAATCTTTTTAAACAATTCAATTTCGATAATTCAAATTATATTTCAATCATGACTTCAAATTCCAGTTAAATTCTTTAAAACAATTTCTTTTAACCAAGATTAACTTCAACATTTCAAACTGGAATTTGTGATTAATTCAAACTTCATAAATTCGATTTTCATTTCTTTAAATCAGAATCATTTAAATAATTTTAAAACCAAGACTTTTAAAATTATTTAATTTAACCAATCTGGTGTCCATATATATTTCTATCATATGGCCAAGTGATCAGTTATTTTAATTTTAATTTCAGGGATGGATATATTTCATTTCATACCAAAATAAATGTCATAGGTATATATCATTTCAACCAATTTCTTCATTTATTCAAAATAATTCAATTACAGTTTATATACTGTAAATAATTTATAGTGTGATAATAAGATATATAAAAATAAATAAACATCTAATCATCCAAATATCAACCAATTGGCATCCATCATAAACAATCGTCCAAACAGCCAACAAACCTCAACAGTTATCTATTTGTTAGCAATCGGGAATTTAACTAGCAGTTAATTTCAATTTAACTGTTAATTCAAAATCCCTAACATATGAATTTCTATATCGGTTTCTATGTCAGTTACATTATCAAACAACAATTAATAAAATTAAATCACCTCATGATTTTTAATTTAACTAATCATAAAAATATTTTAGTACTTGTGAGCGTTAAAACACTCGCCTTTTTATTTGAAACTGAAAATATTTCTCAGCTTCAACTAAATTCCAACTCGATCCTACGCCAAAGCCTTCATCAACACGATTCCAACGCCGCTTGTTTCGTCCAATTTCGACCTCCTATAACATAGATATACATTTTTAAAGATTTGAATATAATTTATATAAATAAATTTCCTTTCTTTTTATATTTAATTTTAAACCTCATCAGGGTTGTTCATCCTTAGATCTGAAAAACTTGGCTGCTGATTCCACCTTCCTCGTTCGTAGTTAAACGCACGCGAAACCCATATACGTCGCCTTCGTTCATCCAATTTTCGCGACCACCACGATCATCTAGGAGTTAATCGGCCACCATCATTCGAACCCTCATTTCGAACTCCACCCATGCCCAGAGTATTGTCAAGCTTGGCCATCCCTACGTGACGCTGCACCTCCACGAACGTGCATGGAATGCGGCGATAATTTGGCCTCCACACGACGATCGAGCAAAATTCCACCGTAGGATGTATAGATCTCACGATGCACTACGACTTTCCAATTGATGGCGAGGCCTAAAAGTCGATGGATGGAGAGATCGGAGGGAGAGAAGTCAAAAACATTTCGGCCATTGGAAATAAATGGAGGCGCGGGTTGTAGATATTAGAGTTTGGCTGTGTGCACGTGAATATATATATATATATATATATATACGTGAATATATTATTTTAATATTATTTCGACTATTTACTCGAAATTTTGGACGAACTCCAATCGAGGCGTGCCGCCTGGTGTTTATAATGTTTTACCCTTATCCCGAACACAATGGAACAAGTTTCGAGGCCTAATTCGATCGTATGTGGAAGAAAGATTTTCGAGTCGAATTATAATATTAAATTTCCAATATTAATTTCAACGTGTTTTTATCCCGTACGACCAAACGGTAACTCCAAACACTACAAAATTTGAAATACAATTATAATACACTATTACGGATCTAATGGAACTAGTTTCGTCGTATTCCGAGAATGTGCCCCAGATTGCAATTTTAACGCGTCGATTAAATCGACGATTTCAAAAATTGGCAAATTTACTTGAAATTTTTAGTTTTAAAATTTATTAACTCAATTATAATTCAAATAGAATTTATATCAACATTAGAAATCATTTCGATTCCTATTCAACTCAAATTTCATTTATTCTCCATTTCTGCATTACGATAAATCGTTATATTTGAAATTTTAAATTCATTCTATAATTTCAACCAAAATCTTCATATTCAATAACTACACTAATAATTCGATAAATTTTATTTTTAACCATTTTTATTCAATAATCGTATTAAATTTAATAATTTAAAATAGTTAAAAATACGGGTCGTTATAGATTTTGATAAGAGGAATCTTATAAGGGATTTTGGGAGAAAATGGAATTTCCAAAATGTTGAAATATGGAAACTTTGAAAATGAATCTGAATTCATAAAAGAAGTTATAAATTGTTGGTTGGGTCTATAAAAGAGTATAATCAGTTTTGGAAATTTGAAGAAAGGAATTTATAAATAATTTCAGAAATTTATGAGATAAGATATGAAATATTTCCTAAGTTTAATATTAAAATGATTTGGAGAATCTGCCTATAAGTATTCTCCTAAGTATTGAAAAGTGGGTTTTGGAAAATATTTTAAGTGTGAAATGATTTATATAGAAATATATTTCTAAGTAATGAATTATAAGTTGGATTAAGAAATATTTCTAAGTGTCGATATAGGTTGAAATATCCTATTATGGATAAGTATTTGAAATTGTTTCCAAATGTTGGAATGCTGGAAGAGAGTTGAATATATATATATATATATATATATATATATATATATATATATATATATGTCTTTGTAAAGATATTTTGAAATAAATGTTCTGAAAGATTTATAATATGGCCTAGTGACTGTTTATGTGTGTAATTTGATAGTTAAATAACCGACTATCCAAAATCTGGCCAAATTCGTTGATTGTTTCGAAGAGACTGGGATCGGATTTAATTATCCGAAAACCACTTCGATCTGATTTGAGCGTTGCGAATTGTGATATCATGAAGATAGTGAAGACGGTGGTTTTGGAGATTCGGCTTGTTCAGACCTAAAAAAACAATATGGATGAATGCTATCAGCACATTGTCATTGGAAGGCAATGAGCATTCTAAGTGTAAATTTCTTGAAAGGTAATCGTAGCCTCAAGCCTCATCAACCAGGAATGATTGAAAATCAGGGGAGATGCAGCAAGGCTAAGTGGGTCGCACCCATTAGGGTATGTTGTCACCTTTCTAGATATCCTACATCTACATATTTACGGATTGTTTGTGCATGAGATCTCAAATAAAAAGGGTTGCAAAGAAACCAGAGTGATGCCATATTCGGTACTATCCAAGTCAGGGGTAGGCCGGTCTTGTGTTGGCAGGGGATCCAGGCGAGGTCCTCGGTACATTTTCTAGAAGTGTACTGTGATAAGTGGAACCCCAATGCCTAGTCATTGTATGGAATCCATTCTCCAATAAGCGCCATACGGTTTTGATTGTGCCCAACTATGTTGAAATGTGAGATGCAAGCATTTCAGCTATTTTATAGTTTATTTTCTATAGACACTATTATAATATCAGATGATTTTGATATAAAAAGTTTTGGTTATCGTAAGGTAAAAACCCGTCGTATTTATGTGTGGCGTGGTCATATGTAACGACCCTAAATTTCCGACCCGATTTAAAATTTTAAATTCATCGTTCAATAAAAATTGTGAAATTAAAAACGATCTTAATTTACGCCCAAACTTTATTTATGACATACGTTTAGTTAGATATGGACATAGAAAAAGTTTCGTTGAAAAATATTACAGTAAAATCCGTTCGCGTTTTACTGTATATCAGTCCATATAAAGCTGCGAAAAAATTATCTTCCAAATCCAAATATTTTTACACAGTTATGTTGTAAAAAAAATTCTGATCAAGATTTTATAATTCGTTTCGTCTAAAACTGTCATCGCCTGCTCCGTTTAAATTATTTTGCAAATCGTACAATTTAAGCGGCGTAAATGCAAATGTTATAAAATCATCGTATCGCCATAATCTGTGTACCGTTGGAACCGCATCGTCACACTGATCAAAACGGTATACTTATTCGTGTAAATCGGAGTCCGACGTAAAATTATTCGTGTTAATTCATCGGTTCCGGACGGACCAGTTAAATAATACTCAGCCCAAATTTCCTTCAGCCGTTTACAAGCAATACAAAATTTATCTCAGCTGAAATTAAATGAGTTAGTTGGGAGATAGTAGCTAGGAGTTGCTTGGGAATACGGAAGGGTTGGCTGAAGGGTTGTGAAGACTTTTGAAATTTTGTTGTGAAACGGAGCGTACGAAACGTTGGGAATTAAAGAAAAATTTATTACGTTATTGAAGTTTAAAGTGAATGGAGACACTTCATTCTCTATTCCTTCCCACTGTCAATTCCATTTTCAAGTAGCAGGTAAACCCATCCTTCTTCATTTCTTCCTCTGCCTATATTTTTTTTCCTTCTTTGTTTTGAAAATTTGAAGGAGCATGGCCGAAAGCAAATACATCCACGTCCCTCCCATTCAACGTTCCAGACTGTTACCTCCCACTCCCACCCTTCCCAGCCAACCACTTCCACCGCCACTTCGTCCCACCACCGGAACACGCAAGTCATCTCACCCCTCCACTGCCCTCCGCGCGTGCATACGCGAGCACTACCCTCCGCCTGACACAAACCACCACCACCTAAGTTTTCCCCAGCCGAGCCCACCATCCCACTGACCGCCACTGACCTTCACCGCCGTTCCCAGTTCTCCGTCCCCTTCACACACGTCCACAGCCCTGCCTCCCTCGGCCTTGCCTGGTCAAGTGTGCATGAGTGTACGTGTGCTTGGCCAAGTGTGCATGAGTGCATTTGATGTGTCGTGTGCGTTCTGCTGGGTGTGTGCGTGAGTTTGTATATAAAAAAAAGAAAAGGTAAAAGGGGGTTGGGTGTTGCATATTCATGAATTGTAAATATGAGCGTGAATATAATTAACAGTAGTTATAAAAATAAAGGTATGAAGAGGGTAGTGATGGTTTGACTAGGTAGGTGTTTGTGGCCTTAGATTAAAAATAGGAACATAGGTGTTCCCGTATGTCTATTTCATGCTTGTGAAAGGGGGTGTTAAACTGCAGCGTCTTAGTCTCAGCCTTGTGAAAAAAAAAACTGAACGGTATCGATTTGTAGAATAAACGGTAACCGACTTTTCTTTCCGTTGTGTGCAGAAGCAACCGGCTAAGCTTTTTGCAGTAGCATCGATCTCTCAGCTTTTGTTCTTTTCTCCGTCGTCGGTAAGCGCATTTATATAAATTTATAAATTATATACTAACGTTCATTGTATTAATATCGTTTTCTTTTGCCGATATTACAGTGTACGTTGTTCGTGTTGCACCGACTTCTTTCGTGCTTCTTTTTGGTTCGCCGTCAAATTTCTTTATCCACGAAAGGTGAATTAATTTTCACGACTATATTCTTATGCAAGTTTGAATTGATAAATGATTGCTATGTGATGTTGAATTGGATGTAAATTGTTATTGTTAAGTGATAAATTAATTGCAAGTTAAAAATTGGATATAGGATGGTTAACGATTTAAAATAAATTATATATGTCGAATTTTGATTGTTAACTTGACCCCTTTATATGATAAATATTGATTAATTAAATTGACCCTTTAAATTGTTAAGTTAATTGACACGTAGAATTTAAGTAATGTCACTTTGGACTATTGAACGTATTGAATTAACTGTTGTAATTGAAATTGAACGACAAGTGAAACCGAAATGTTATAATCTTTAATCTACTTGAAATGATAGAGTAGATTCTAGAAATAGTTATATTAGTTGGCGTAAATAACAAACGCGAATTAATACGATTATTTCGGGATTATTTGAAATTGTTGAATTGTTGTGAATGGATGCTATTGCTTGTTTATTTACTTTGACACCATCCCAGCTATCACACTGCAAGTTCCCTTTGTATGTTTTGATTTTTGAATTGAAATGGAATCGGGTTGAAATGATAAATACCCAAACAATTTGACTTAGGATAGAAAATTAAAATAAAACCCGATTGGTCAAATGTTTTGATTTAAATAAAAATAAAGTTTTATTTGACGAATAAAAATGTTTTGAATAATTTGGAATTTAAATTGGAATAAATGTAAATGTGAATATTTGAATTTGGAACGAATATTAAAGTAGTAATTGACAAAAAGAATATTGTTTAAAATTTAATTATTTAATAATTATATTTAGAATTATTTGATAATAAATTTTTGAAATTATTAATAATTAAGTTTTGAAAATTATTAATAATTAACTTTTGAAATTATTAATAGTTAAGTTGTAAAATTATTAATAACGAAGTTTGAAATAATTAATAATTAAGTTTTGAATTTAGTAATAATTAAGTTTGGAATTATTAATGAATGAGTTTGGAATAATTAATAATTAAGATTTGAAATTATTGAAATTTGATGAGATCGAATTCTAAATTGAATTGAATATCTGTATTAAGAGAAATTGAATTATTGAATAAGTGAAACTAAGTTTCTTTAACTAAGTTTTGAAATTTGAAAGAAATTTCTTTGATAAGAAATAGAATGCGCTTTATCGAAACAAATGAAAGATTTGTAACTTAGGGATTTGATTTGTCAAATGTAATTGTAAATAAGTTGAAACTTTGATAATGAAAATGAACTTAAGAAGTAACGTAATGAATTGGGAATTTTAATTGAAATTGTTTAATGATAAATAAATTTAATGAATATTGAATGGAAGCGATAATTGATTTAAATCGTTTTTGAACGTAAATTTAGTTAAACGATTTTGGAATTGAACTTATATACAAAATGAAATGAATTGTTTAATTGAAACTTTGAAATTGAATTATGGAAATGTTGAAATTGAAACTGGAAAAATTTGAAACGTAACTTTGGAAATTGATTTCGAAAGACTAACGAATTGTCGATTTTACGAATTCAAATTGAAATTGAAATGGTTTTGAAATATATTAACAACCAATCGGTGTTATAATCACGAAGGTTATTAAAGGAACCGGAGTCGGTTTGGGACATACTCACTGTCTAAACCGGAAACCACTTTAATAACTATACGCGAAGTGATGATCCATAATGAAGTGGTTGGATTGGCGAACGTTGATGATTGAAGAAAGTGAACGATAATGGATAGCCTTGACACTTGTGTCAAATTGGAAATGACTAAAACAGGAGCTGTGCCGGGCCAATGGAGGATTAGCTACCTCAAGTGGACACACTTCTTCGTAAACTATTCTTTTACTTAGTGATTGATTGGTGCGCACCCTTGATTTGGGAGTGTTGTCTCACGGTGTTGCGGGCGTTGCGGCGTTGCGTTCTCACCAGTCCGGATCAGGCGAACGGTAGTATCACTACCTTGGGTATAGCCTCATGTGCCTTGTCATACTTGTATTCCATTTATGCGCGACCACTACGACTTTGATTTGTACCTTTAGTATATGGATTGCCCTCTGGTGACTTCCGGTTTTGGGGAAACTACGGTCTTGTATATGCTTTTGGGAATAAAAATGTGTTAAGGGTGGAATGGGCCATGACTTAACACTATTTTGATATCTTTATATTATTGATAGACATTATCTACTTATCGTACTCTACTATATATAGATAGTTTATCGGATCCTGAAAGATGCTTATTCCAACCATCTTTGAGTTATTGTTATTTCAAAATTTTAACCATATTATCTGTATAAGAATATATGTCCTGATTCGAGTGTTTGTTTGTGCATATGCTCGGATCAGACTGAGGATTGCTGCTGCTGCTTATTTGGTGCTGAAGACTTGAAGACTATCTTATTTTTATCAGTATTGTTCTTTCCATTTGGACATCTATGTTGTTGTATTTGAGACATTGTTGTATTTTCTTAGTAGCTTCATGAACTACTATTATGACATTATTGTAATTCTGCTGCACTATTCTGTTATGTTATATTTTCTGTGATTCTGTGATGATTCTCATTTATATACATATACTCCATTTATGATTCGTGTTTTGTACTATTTAAGTTGACATGTGTGGATTATTGTCAATTTAAATGGTCCAAATATACGGGTTGTTACAGTTGGTATCAGAGCTTTGGTTCCCGATAACCTTAGCCTGTGGAGTTTAAAGCTCATTAGAGATAGGGTAAACATACCCTAGAATCAGGAGGATCATTTCAGAATCCACATCCTTTGATTCGTCTTTCTTATTGAAATCGTTGAATAGAATTTCCTTAAGTTCTATAAATTTCTATCTTTGATTCTAAATCACTTTTTGGTATTCCAGGATGGCTACCAGAAGAAATGTTAGAGGCAGGGGTGGAAATGCTCCTGGTCCACATGCTCCAGCTCCCGCAGTCCGATTCTCCACTCTTAGCAAGGAGTATACTCAGCTTGGAGGAGTCAAATTTACTGGCTCCGAGAGTATTATCGAAGCACAACAATGGCTAAAGAGTTTGGAAAGGATCTTTTCTGGCTTGGAGATTGCAGATGCTCAAAAGCGCAAGTTGGCCGCTTGGCAGCTTCAGGATGCTGCTCAAGATTGGTGGGAATCAGTCACTTCTCGAACTGATGAGGAAACCATCACTTGGGCCCAGTTTAGGTAGTGATCTATCTAAATTCCTACTAAATAAATTTCTCTCTTATCTCGTCATAATTTTGATTCGTTTCATATCATTTGTAATAGGGATTCTTTCATGGCTCAGTGGATGCCAGCTGCTGGGAAGGCCCAACTCTATCGGTCTTTCATGGATCTCAAGCAGGGCAACATGACCTTTACTGAGTAAGAAAGGAAGTTCAACGAACTATCTAAGTTCGGACCTGGCTTGATTGACACACCTCTGCTTAAGAATGAGAAGTTCATACATGGCGCACGCCCAGAGTATTACGAGCACCTCACCGCTCATGTCCATGGAACTTTCACTGAGTTGATGGATTTTGCTCTTCGATATGAGGGAAAGCCCAAAGGAACATCTGTCCCCAAAGCTCCAGTTACTCAGACACCAGCTAATCAGTCGGGAAAGAGGAAGCAAAATTTTGAGCAACAGAAGAAGAATTGGCAGCAGAAATCTGGGCTTGGCTATTCTCAGAAGAAGCCTATCGACTTATCCTCCATCACTTGTTTCAAATGCGACCAGAGGGGTCACTACGCCAGCAGTTGTCCAACATCTGCTAGTGCCGCTGTTCCGCCTCCTCAGAATACCAGAAACGACCTCTGTCACGTATGTCTGCAGCCAGGCCATTTCAAGAGAGATTGTCCTATGTCCAAAAAGGGAAAGACGGCTGGAGTATTTGCTATGACTTCTTCCGCCCATGATCCACCTACCCCACGTGCTCCTACTGATAACCAAGGTACATTACAGGGTATTTTTATGTTGCATACTTTACCAGTTAAAGTTCTATTTGATACCGGAGCAACACATAGTTTCATATCTATTGATTTGTGCAATAAACTTGGTTTGGAACCCATTCTTTCATCTACCTTCTTATGTGTATCAAATCATATTGGAGGACCCGCTAACCTTAAAAGGGTTTGCAAATATGTCACTCTTATGCATGGCATTCACCACTTCACTTGGGATTTCTATGTCCTCGGATTCGAAGCATTCGATATACTATTAGGCATTGATTGGCTACGGAAGTTCGAAGCCAATATCTCATGCAAAGCTCAAACAGCCTCTCTCATCGATGACAAGGGCATGCCTTTGGTTATAGAAGGCAAATCACCTCAAGAATATGCTGGGAGTTTTATATTTTCACTTGACTCCCATCCAAATGAACTAAGCTCTACTCCAGTGGTCCAATCCTTTTCTGATGTGTTTGGAGAAGTCAATTCTCTACCACCACCGCGGGAAATCGAATTCCGCATTGACCTTATTCCTGGTGCCCGACCAGTAGTTCTCCCTCCTCGGAGAATGGCTCCTAAAGAAAAAGCCGAACTGAATGCTCAAATTGAAGACTTATTTTCTAAAGGCTTGATTCGGCGAAGTCATTCAGAATGGGGTGCTGCAGTAGTGTTCGTCACAAAATCAGATGGTTCCCTCAGAATGTGTGTGGACTATAGAGAGCTGAACAAGCTCACACACAAAAACATATATCCAATGCCCCACATCAACGATCTATTCGACCAGCTCCATGGAGCTAAAGTATTCTCTCAACTCGATCTGGCTACTGGCTTTCACCAACTCAGAATTGCCGAGGAGAGTATTCCTAAGACAGCATTCCGCACTAAGACTGGTTTCTTTGAATGGCTGGTTATGCCGTTCGGTCTTACTAATGCTCCAGCTTATTTCGTCGACTTAATGAATAGAGTTTTCCGGGATGTTCTTAACAAGTTTGTTCTTATTTTCATCGATGACATTCTCGTCTTCTCTAAGGATGAGGAATAGCATAGGTCACATTTGGCTTTTGTTCTTGAAACTCTACGCAGTCATCAGCTTAAAGCCAAGTTTTCAAAATGTCACTTTTGGAAGGATGAAGTTCGATTTCTTGGCCATATTATTTCAGAGAATGGGATTTCGGTCGATCCAGCTAAGATTGCCGTAATCAATGTAAATTCTATTCTTACTCGTCAAATTCTATCAAAAACAACTTATCTTTTCTTAATTCGAATCTTTGGAATTTGCAGGATTGGGAGACTCCCAAAACTCCTACAGACATCCGCAGTTTCTTGGGTTTGGTCGGCTATTACCGCAGATTTATAGAAAACTTTGCCCGTATTGCCGCACCACTTACCGCACTAACCAGAAAGAATGTGAAATTTATTTGGAGCGAGAAGTGCGAAGCAGCTTTCAATGAGATGAAGCGAAAGTTGAGCTCTGCCCCGGTTCTTACAGTTATTGATGGTAGCGAAGGATTGACCGTCTATACAGATGCTTGTCGAGATGGACTTGGTGCAGTTTTAATGCAGAAAGGAAAAGTTATTGCTTATGCCGGTCGCCAATTAAAGACCCATGAAACAAACTATGCAACCCACAATTTAGAGCTTCTTGCGGTTGTATTTGCTCTTAAGCTATGGAGGCACTATCTATTGGGAACAAAATTCGAGTTATTCACTGACCATAAGTCATTGAGGTATATCTTCTCGCAAAAGGACTTGAATCAGAGACAAGTCCGATGGCTCGAATTTCTAGCTGCATATGATCTTGATATTAACTACACTCCGGGGAAAGCAAATGCCGTAGCCGATGCTTTGAGCAGAAACCAAGCTATGATATGTTGTAATCTTGTTGAAGGAATGTTATTCCAGCTTTCCGTCTCCCCAGCTCTTATGGATCGTATTATAGCCAAGCAGTATGAGGACACTTTGCTTTATCGCATCAAAGAAATAGTTCTTGGCAGAGTTGAAAATGCTGATAATAAAGTGGGTGCACATGTTGATAGTAATGGAATCTTGAGGATTGATAATCGAATTTGTGTTCCTAATGTTGATATTCTTAGACTGGAAGTGCTACGAGAAAATCATAAGTCTTCGCTTTCATTTCATCCCGGTGTCACTAAAATGTACCAGAATATGAAGAAACTATATTGGTGGAGTGGAATGAAGCGCGATATTTCTACCTATGTTAGCAGGTGCACCACTTGCCAACAAGTAAAATCTGATCACAGAAAGACAGCAGGATTGCTCCAACCTCTAGAGATTCCAGGTTGGAAATGGGAGCAAATTTCTATGGACTTTATTGATGGGCTACCAAGGACTAGAAAGGGTAACGAAAGTATATGGGTGATTGTCGACAGACTGACGAAGTCCGCACACTTTATTCCAGTCAAGACCACTCGTACAGCTTCGAGTTTGGCTGAGATATACATGAGAGAAGTTGTTAAACTTCATGGTGTACCATCTAGTATTATATGCGATCGAGATCCTATTTTCACCAGTAAATTCTGGAAAGCATTCCAGGATACTTTGGGCACCAAACTGAATCTGAGCACAGCATATCATCCTCAGACAGATGGCCAAACTGAGAGGGTGAATCAAATTTTGGAAGATCTTCTTCGGGCTTGTATTATTGACTTTGGTGGATCTTGGGAAGACCATCTTCACTTGGTTGAATTCACTTATAATAATAGTTATCAGGTAAAGAATTTGAATTCCAAATTTGAATAAGCATATTTGAATTTGAATTAATCGTCTTTAATCAACCAGGCAAGCATTGGTATGGCACCGTTCGAAGCCTTATATGGACGGCCGTGCAAATCGCCAGCTTGTTGGATCGAGTCTGGAGATCGATTAGTGCTTGGACCAGAAATGATTATGGAAGCTTCTGAAAAAGTCGAAGAAATCAGAGAGAAGATAAAGACAGCACAGGATAGACAGAAAAGCTATGCTGACAAAAGGAGAAGAGATCTCGAATTCAGTGTAGGAGACAAAGTATTTCTGAAAGTGTCGCCTCTGAAGAATATTGTTCGATTTGGAAGGAAAGGGAAACTAGCTCCCAGATTTGTTGGTCCGTTTGAGATTACAGAAAGAGTCGGAACATTAGCATATAGAGTTGCATTGCCAGAGAAGTTCGCCGGTGTGCACAACGTATTCCACGTCTCACATCTTCGCAAAGTTGTACACGATCCATCTATGACCATCCCTACTGCTCAGTTGGAAGAGATAGTTATTGAGCCAGACTTGACTATTGAGCGAAAGCCGCTTCAGATAGTTGATCGTGAGACAAAACAACTCAGAAGGAAGTCGGTAAATCTCGTCAAAGTACAGTGGAGCACAGATGAGCGAGATTGCACATGGGAAACTGAGAATAGTATTCGGGATTCAAACCCCGAACTATTAATTTCAGGTATCATCCAAAATTCTCGAAATCTATCTTGACTTTTCTACTTATTTCAGTTCTACTTCACTCGTCTCGTTCCTTTTCGAGGACGAAAAGTTTTGAGTGGGGGAGATTGTAACGACCCTAAATTTCCGACCCGATTTAAAATTTTAAATTCATCGTTCAATAAAAATTGTGAAATTACAAACGATCTTAATTTACGCCCAAACTTTATTTATGACATACGTTTAGTTAGATATGGACATAGAAAAAGTTTCGTTGAAAAATATTACAGTAAAATCCGTTCGCGTTTTACTGTATATCAGTCCATATAAAGCTGCGAAAAATTTATCTTCCAAATCCAAATATTTTTACACAGTTATGTTGTAAAAAAATTTCTGATCAAGATTTTATAATTCGTTTCGTCTAAAACTGTCATCGCCTGCTCCGTTTAAATTGTTTTGCAAATCGTACAATTTAAGCGGCGTAAATGCAAATGTTATAAAATCATCGTATCGCCATAATCTGTGTACCGTTGGAACCGCATCGTCGCACTGATCAAAACGGTATACTTATTCATGTAAATCGGAGTCCGACGTAAAATTATTCGTGTTAATTCATCGGTTCCGGACGGACCAGTTAAATAATACTCAGCCCAAATTTCCTTCAGCCGTTTACAAGCAATACAAAATTTATCTCAGCTGAAATTAAATGAGTTAGTTGGGAGATAGTAGCTAGGAGTTGCTTGGGAATACGGAAGGGTTGGCTGAAGGGTTGTGAAGACTTTTGAAATTTTGTTGTGAAACGGAGCGTACGAAACGTTGGGAATTAAAGAAAAATTTATTACGTTATTGAAGTTTAAAGTGAATGGAGACACTTCATTCTCTATTCATTCCCACTGTCAATTCCATTTTCAAGTAGCAGGTAAACCCATCCTTCTTCATTTCTTCCTCTGCCTATATTTTTTTTTCCTTCTTTGTTTTGAAAATTTGAAGGAGCATGGCCGAAAGCAAATACATCCACGTCCCTCCCATTCAACGTTCCAGACTGTTACCTCCCACTCCCACCCTTCCCAGCCAACCACTTCCACCGCCACTTCGTCCCACCACCGGAACACGTAAGTCATCTCACCCCTCCACTGCCCTCCGCGCGTGCATACGCGAGCACTACCCTCCGCCTGACACAAACCACCACCACCTAAGTTTTCCCCAGTCGAGCCCACCATCCCACTGACCGCCACTGACCTTCACCGCCGTTCCCAGTTCTCCATCCCCTTCACACACGTCCACAGCCCTGCCTCCCTCGACCTTGCCTGGTCAAGTGTGCATGAGTGTATGTGTGCTTGGCCAAGTGTGCGTGAGTGCATTTGATGTGTCGTGTGCGTTCTGCTGGGTGTGTGCGTGAGTTTGTATATAAAAAAAAGAAAAGGTAAAAGGGGGTTGGGTGTTGCATATTCATGAATTGTAAATATGAGCGTGAATATAATTAACAGTAGTTATAAAAATAAAGGTATGAAGAGGGTAGTGATGGTTTGACTAGGTAGGTGTTTGTGGCCTTAGATTAAAAATAGGAACATAGGTGTTCCCGTATGTCTATTTCATGCTTGTGAAAGGGGTTGTTAAAACTGCAGCGTCTTAGTCTCAGCCTTGTGAAAAAAAAACTGAACGGTATCGATTTGTAGAATAAACGGTAACCGACTTTTCTTTCCATTGTGTGCAGAAGCAACCGGCTAAGCTTTTTGCAGTAGCATCGATCTCTCAGCTTTTGTTCTTTTCTCCGTCGTCGGTAAGCGCATTTATATAAATTTATAAATTATATACTAACGTTCATTGTATTAATATCGTTTTCTTTTGCCGATATTACAGTGTACGTTGTTCGTGTTGCAACGACTTCTTTCGTGCTTCTTTTTGGTTCGTCGTCAAATTTCTTTATCCACGAAAGGTGAATTAATTTTCACGACTATATTCTTATGCAAGTTTGAATTGATAAATGATTGCTATGTGATGTTGAATTGGATGTAAATTGTTATTGTTAAGTGATAAATTAATTGCAAGTTAAAAATTGGATATAGGATGGTTAACGATTTAAAATAAATTATATATGTCGAATTTTGATTGTTAACTTGACCCCTTTATATGATAAATATTGATTAATTAAATTGACCCTTTAAATTGTTAAGTTAATTGACACGTAGAATTTGAGTAATGTCACTTTGGACTATTGAACGTATTGAATTAACTATTGTAATTGAAATTGAACGACAAGTGAAACCGAAATGTTATAATCTTTAATCTACTTGAAATGATAGAGTAGATTCTAGAAATAGTTATATTAGTTGGCGTAAATAACAAACGCGAATTAATACGATTATTTCGGGATTATTTGAAATTGTTGAATTGTTGTGAATGGATGCTATTGCTTGTTTATTTACTTTGACACCATCCCAGCTATCACACTGCAAGTTCCCTTTGTATGTTTTGATTTTTGAATTGAAATGGAATCGGGTTGAAATGATAAATACCCAAACAATTTGACTTAGGATAGAAAATTAAAATAAAACCCGATTGGTCAAATGTTTTGATTTAAATAAAAATAAAGTTTTATTTGACGAATAAAAATGTTTTGAATAATTTGGAATTTAAATTGGAATAAATGTAAATGTGAATATTTGAATTTGGAACGAATATTAAAGTAGTAATTGACAAAAAGAATATTGTTTAAAATTTAATTATTTAATAATTATATTTAGAATTATTTGATAATAAATTTTTGAAATTATTAATAATTAAGTTTTGAAAATTATTAATAATTAACTTTTGAAATTATTAATAGTTAAGTTGTAAAATTATTAATAACGAAGTTTGAAATAATTAATAATTAAGTTTTGAATTTAGTAATAATTAAGTTTGGAATTATTAATGAATGAGTTTGGAATAATTAATAATTAAGATTTGAAATTATTGAAATTTGATGAGATCGAATTCTAAATTGAATTGAATATCTTTATTAAGAGAAATTGAATTATTGAATAAGTGAAACTAAGTTTCTTTAACTAAGTTTTGAAATTTGAAAGAAATTTCTTTGATAAGAAATAGAATGCACTTTATCGAAACAAATGAAAGATTTGTAACTTAGGGATTTGATTTGTCAAATGTAATTGTAAATAAGTTGAAACTTTGATAATGAAAATGAACTTAAGAAGTAACGTAATGAATTGGGAATTTTAATTGAAATTGTTTAATGATAAATAAATTTAATGAATATTGAATGGAAGCGATAATTGATTTAAATCGTTTTTGAACGTAAATTTAGTTAAACGATTTTGGAATTGAACTTATATACAAAATGAAATGAATTGTTTAATTGAAACTTTGAAATTGAATTATGGAAATGTTGAAATTGAAACTGGAAAAATTTGAAACGTAACTTTGGAAATTGATTTCGGAAGACTAACGAATTGTCGATTTTACGAATTCAAATTGAAATTGAAATGGTTTTGAAATATATTAACAACCAATCGGTGTTATAATCACGAAGGTTATTAAAGGAACCGGAGTCGGTTTGGGACATACTCACTGTCTAAACCGGAAACCACTTTAATAACTATACGCGAAGCGATGATCCAGAATGAAGTGGTTGGATTGGCGAACGTTGATGATTGAAGAAAGTGAACGATAATGGATAGCCTTGACACTTGTGTCAATTTGGAAATGACTAAAACAGGAGTTGTGCCGGGCCAATGGAGGATTAGCTACCTCAAGTGGACACACTTCTTCGTAAACTATTCTTTTACTTAGTGATTGATTGGTGCGCACCCTTGATTTGGGAGTGTTGTCTCACGGTGTTGCGGGCGCTGCGGCGTTGCGTTCTCACCAGTCCGGATCTGGCGAACGGTAGTATCACTACCTTGGGTATAGCCTCATGTGCCTTGTCATACTTGTATTCCATTTATGCGCGACCACTACGACTTTGATTTGTACCTTTAGTGTATGGATTGCCCTCTGGTGACTTCTGGTTTTGGGGAAACTACGGTCTTGTATATGCTTTTGGGAATAAAAATGTGTTAAGGGTGGAATGGGCCATGACTTAACACTATTTTGATATCTTTATATTATTGATAGACATTATCTACTTATCGTACTCTACTATATATAGATAGTTTATCGGATCCTGAAAGATGCTTATTCCAACCATCTTTGAGTTATTGTTATTTCAAAATTTTAACCATATTATCTGTATAAGAATATATGTCCTGATTCGAGTGTTTGTTTGTGCATATGCTCGGATCAGACTGAGGATTGCTGCTGCTGCTTATTTGGTGCTGAAGACTTGAAGACTATCTTATTTTTATCAGTATTGTTCTTTCCATTTGGACATCTATGTTGTTGTATTTGAGACATCGTTGTGTTTTCTTAGTAGCTTCATGAACTACTATTATGACATTATTGTAATTCCGCTGCACTATTCTGTTATGTTATATTTTCTGTGATTCTGTGATGATTCTCATTTATATACATATACTCCATTTATGATTCGTGTTTTGTACTATTTAAGTTGACATGTGTGGATTATTGTCAATTTAAATGGTCCAAATATACGGGTTGTTACATCATACGAGATACCTTTGTTTTTCAAAAGGATTTTGAAAATAATTAATTCAAATTGAGTGTGTTTTCTCATGCTGGTTTTCCAAACTGACTCATGTGTTATTTTATTATAATGCTCGGGTCAGACCGAGTATATTACTGATTAGTTTGGATGTTTGGAGTTTCAAAAGACAAGTAGGAGGCCCAGAGACGTATTCACGTATATGGTTATATTTTCCACTGTATTCATTGGTGTGTTACCAACAATTGTGAGGACAGACTGTTATAACTGTCCAAGCTGAGATAGGTTAGTATACTCTAATTGATGTCTGTATATATACATATATTTCAATTTTGTTTTTGCGTAAAGGTTTATGGTATATTATAGATTATTTGTTCCACTGTGAGATTCTGTGTTGTTTAGTTTTCTTCTTATCTTCATCCTTCTTTCTTTTTCCCCCTAACAATTGGGTTTTCCGGCATTCGATTGCTCGGCATGTGATAAAGTGAACGTATCAGTGTTGATTTTTGAGGGTCGAAAATCCGATCGTTACAGTTGGTATCAGAGCTGAAGGCTAAGCGAGAACCTTAGCTTTTGTGGGGTAACTCATTAGAGATAGGATCAGTAGCACCCTAGAATGAGTTTGAGTGTACATATATATATGAGCGCGTATTTGTTAGTGATATAAAAAAATTGTTTTGTATTGTGTTGGTTAATCTATTGAGTGGCTTATGGATTCTGGTCAATACGAGCAATTTACATTATTGATAGGGGTCTTTAAACACTTGAACAGAGCAACTCGACATGGTATTGTTTTGAAATTGGGTAAATGAAATAATTTTACCTTGATTATATATATATATAAAGCAATTGTTTTTTAGAAATTATTATATGGTGTGCTTGGATGTTAGAGAATGATAATGTTTGATTATCATTTGTTGTTGTTGTGTTCTAATAAAATGGTTGATATTTTAATGTAAGCAAGGCTAACAACAGAGAAATGATTTTATATAACCAAAGTAAGATTATATAAATATATAGTTTATAAATGTGATTTATAAGTTGAAAGGAAATGAAATTTCACAAGTATATTATAAATATGGTTTATGAGTAAAAAGGATTTAAAAAGTTGGAAATTTGGGAATTTAAAGTCCGTTGGTTTTGAAAATGATTTTTCAAAGTTGGGAAAATAATAATAGTATTATTTGGAAGATACTTTTGGATAAAAAGATTTAAAAGGATTTTAAAGGAAATGAAAGCACTGAACTCACTTCGATCGCTGGAAAATAATTTCGGTGATGACTGAAGCATCATCGACGTTCATTTTCGAGTTTCCAAGAGAGGAATTGCTACCATTGGAGTTTTGATTTGCAAAAACTAGTTTTGATTTTTAAAATCCAAAGGAATGATTTGATATACCAAGGGATTGTGAGTACATATATATATATATATATATATATATATATATATGATTTCGAAGATGATTTGAAATACTTTAGAACGAGGTGTTTAAACTCTGGAATTTTCATTTAAATTTTTTTATTGAAAATATAAGAAAATAAGTTTGATAACTTATAAAATTTGGAAATTTGCAAGTTAAAACAATGCTTTAAAATTTTGAAATTTAACTACGGAATAAAAATTTAACTTAAATTTAGTTAAATAAAGTGAAATTTGAAAATTTAGCCTAAGTTAGGCTAAATGGAATAATTTTTGGAAATAAAATTGATTGTGATTGAAATAAATTAATGATGAAACTAATTAAGTTAATTAGTGAATTGGAAACGGTTTGGAATGTTGATTGATAAAATCGAATGTTGAAGTTGGAGAATGAAATTGAATTTGGTTAGAAATGGATATGGACTTAAGCTATGAAGTGGAAATAAACATGAGAAGAGTTGAATGAAATGTTTATGAACTTGAGTAAAGTCATAAATGGAATTAATATAAAGTGGAATGTTGTTAAACATGGAACTTGATGGAATAATTTTTAAGAAATAATTAGTATTGAAAGGATATACTAAATAAATAATATGAATAAAGCATTGTGAATAATGATTGTGGATAATTGGTAGTGAATGGAATGAATGTGAATAAGAGAATTTGGGAATAGCTAAGAAATCAATTGGAAGTAAATACGTAAGCTGTACGTATATTATTTATTCGCATTACGGTTTGATCCAGATTCGAGCACATAATTTCAAGATAATTTATATCTATCCGAGTTTGGATTTTTCACTCGATTTTCGACGGCGAACACTGGATATGGATTTTTGATTGCAACTGGAGTTCTCTATCATAGTATATGGCTATGCAAGGAGAATGATGGTTTCTGATCAAGGAACCGGATCTGAGTCCGCACTAGAGGGTCGTGTGAATGATACTAGTTCGAAATAGAAATTGTGTGATCGAGCGAGCGATCAGATTGAGATATGCGTATGGATGATATATGTACATCATATGGTTTTAGTCAAGAAAATGTTGGAAATTGAAATTGCTGAATAATATGATTGTGAATTATATGACTCGATATCATTGGTAAATAAGGTGCAGGTATATAAAAGCAAGAGCTAACTTGATGCCTTGGTTTCTTAAGTAAAATTTGGTTGCCCAACTAAAAGGTACATGTTTATATTGTTGTTTGATTTGATGGTTTTATGGTTGAGCCACTTGGCTTTTGTTTTCTTTAGTTGGTTTGGGCCCGTAGTGGCGATTTGGAGTTGTTTTGATCTAGCCGCGCAAAGGAAACGTTGGCGAAATTTTTCGAAAATTTAAAAAGTTAGAAATTTTGAAGAATTTTTTTATTAACTAAAAATTGATTTTTGAATTATAACATGAAATAATTAATATTATTTGGAACCTATGGATGAATTTGGAAATTTAGTAAAAGTAATAATAATGTTTCAACAAATTTATTTTGGGAAGTTAAAGGCTTAAATGGATTTGGGAAGTTATTTCAACTAGTTTGTTTTAGAAAAAGAATGGGTTTGGGCATTTTCCCTACCTTGGCTATTTTGAGGACGAAATTCTTTTAAGGGGAGACGAATGTGACGACCCAAATTTTGGTTATTTGAATTTGGAATATTTAATTGATTTCAAATATTTAAAAGTTAAAGTTTTAGATTTAATAACTTGAATTTCAAATATAACAATTTATTGGGTAATTTAATTGTTGAATTTAATAATTGAAAATCGTTTAAATAATTTAAATCTTGGATTTTATTTGGATAAAATGATTTAAAATTTTATTAAATTTCTATTTAATAAGAACGAAGAATAAACTCTTAAACTGGATTTAAAAGTGACTTAACTAATTTTGGAAATAACTCGTTTAAATTAACATATAAAAATAGCTTTCTGGAGCATAGTCTCGGATTTCGATGAAATTAGTTTCATTGGGACCATAATAATGAATTACAATACGTCGTCAAATTCCATAGCAATCAGATGTACCGTTTGGTCATATGGGATAGAAATACGTTGAAATTAATATCGGGAAGTTAATATTATAATTGGGTTCAAAAAGCTATCTTCTCCATACGATCGAATTGGGGCTCGAAACTAGTTTCATTTCATTCAGAATAGGGGTATAACATTAGGAACGCTAGGCTGCACGCCTCGATCGGGGTTCGGAATAAAATATCTAGATATTTTGAATTTAAATAATATATATTTTTATTTGATTTGACTTTGCATACCCTAACCCTTCTTATCAGCCCACCTACCTGTACCCTCCACGTCCCCCTACGATATCCCTCCCTTATTTAAAACAGTGAGCACAGAAGAGAAAGTGAACACGTTCAAAAATAATTATCTCGAAATTTAATCAATGAAAAATTCCAACGATTGATTCTTTGGAATGGCATCGATGAGAGCTTTGCGTTGATATGCCTTGGGTGGCGTTCGATCGTGTTTTGGGGTGGCTCGCTTTTGCTCGACCGTGTACAAGGGAAGCTTGAAATTAGGGTTGGCATTCTCTTGATTTCTGGGCATGGTTTGGTGATATGGAAGCGAGATCGAGATTGTAGATGGTGAGGCGCAGCTCCAGGGCGATTCTGGTGGAGCTTGGCGGCGTGTGCAATGTCACGACATTCCACTGTAGCAGTGGAGGGGGTTCGACTTTGCAATCTGACTGGGAGGCTCAGGCAACACGTGAAGGGGATGGCGAGGTGCGGTTCGAGGAGGAGAAGTGTTAACCCGCCTTTTGGCAAGGCCGTAGACAGGCGGATTTAACTAAATCAATTGCTCGGTTATCGAAGCTGGATTATGATGGGTTTGAGTCAACTGGATGGATAAACAACCAATCACGAATTATAATCATGATTATGAAGCCATGATTCGGGATAGTCGATAGACAAAAGTCGCGGGATGCTTGAAATATGAGTTTCGTCAAAAGTCGAGGTGATTCGTAATGATGATAATTTGCTCCGAGTCGCTTGTGGGTTAGCTTTGGGTTCTCAAGTAGGTTGCTTAGAGTTTCTAAGATGCCTGCTTCGAATCAAACAAGGCTTTACTTCAGGTTTGCAAGGGATCGACACATCCACAGGCTCGGGCCGGCGTACCGAAAATGGGGTCCGCATGTTTGATACTTCAAGGGATCGGCCACAGGAACTATGCTTTGAGTCATGGACCATTGTGCTTCGGGTCGGTGTGGCTGTCACTCCGAGTCAACACTACAGTAACTTCGGGTCGACAGCTTAAGGGGTGGTAGGATTTGAGCAACTCGGGTCGACAATCCCTGAACTCCAGGTGCGCACGAGGAAGGGTTCGGATCGGCATAAGTTAAGGGATCGGCATCAAAGTGGGATCAACATCAAAGTGGTTCGGCATGTTGGAGCTTGACTCTGGGTCGGCCTTCGTACTAGCTCCGGGTTGGCTATGAGGGCATAGGGTCGGCTGTAGAAAACGAAAAGGGATCGGCCGTAGGGATTGTGCTTGGAGTCATACAGCATACTGCTTCAAGTCAGTGAGGTTATCACTTCGGGCCACTAAAGGGTTTACTCCGGGTCGGTAGAAACAACAAGGGGTCGGCATATTGAAGGAAGGGATCAGCACAGTTTTGCTTTGAGTCGGGGACGAATCTACTTCGGGTCAAAACTCTAGTTGCTTCGGGTCATTGCACAAGTTTCTTGGGGTCGGCATTTAGCATACTCCAAAAAAGAAGTGGTCGACTGTACAGACTCGACTATGATTTTGGTGGGCCCATATCACCGAGGAAGCCCAGTAAACAGGTTTTTGCCTATAAATACAGCAGGCGGGGCTTCAGAAAGAGGAATGTTCATTCTATTTCCCTACATCTTCTTCATTAAGGCTACTCTGTCATTATTGTTTTAAAAACTCCGAATTGTAACTATAATTGATTCTCATATCAATGAAAGGGAAATTTCTGAAGTGGACGTAGGCCAGAGTCAGCCGAACCACTATAAATCTTCTGTTATTACTGCTTTCTTTTTAATTTTGATTGTTTTTCATATTTATACTCTCTACATACACTCTATCTGTGATCTGCGATTGTTAGTTGGTGCTTTCATCGACCAATTTTGGCGCTAACAAGTAGCAATTGCCGGAAGTGATGATGTCGATTGATGACCGAGGCAAGTGGGGATGGCGGTCAAAGGCCAGTCAAGGGTTGAACCATGGCTGTCATGAATTGATGGGGGATGGTGGAGGCGTTGTGGTGGTGCCGTAAGAGTGGAGTTCGGCGAATGGAATCCAACGGCACTGCCCATTGGTAAATCGGATGATCGTAGCCTCGTGTCAGTTGTGGTGCGTGCACGGCCATTTGGCTGGGGCATATGTTCGTGTACAGGAAAGAGGTATTGAGGGAGAAGGAATGTTAGTGGTGGGTTGTTAATTTAAATTGCAATTAGTTTGTTATTATAAATTAAATGTCTCGATAACTTCTAAAATTTATAACTCCTTCATAGGAGGTCGGTTTCGAACGTGGATTTTTGCATTACTCTCATATCGACGAATGCTTCGTAATGGAACTGGTTTGGTTGGATTTGGAGATAGTTGAAATTTGGGCTAAAATCGAACGTCGTTCGGTTTTAGTTCCAAACTGGAATGCCTCGGCGACAATAGAAAATAAATGTGAGTAAATCTCACTCACTTGGATAATTGGTTTTATTTTAAATAGTTAAAAATTATTTATTGGTTGATTGGATGAATTGATAAATTATTATCAGTTGGATGTTATATTATATATAGAAGTATATGTTAGTAGTTGGATATATTTCCCACCGATTGGAGCGGATGAGACCCTATGCGCCCCGAGTAATATCGGATGACCCTTTTTATTGCGATATCCCGCCTCGAAGCAGGATTATTATTATTTTATGTCATGTAACGACCCGTAAATTTTAACTGTTTTAATAACGTAATTAGTTGAAATTTTGTGAAATTTTAAACGATAAAATTTTGAAATAAAAATTTGATATTTGGAATGCGTCTAATTAATCATAGCAACTGGTAAATTTTCATCAGATAATTTGGAAGTTTATTTTCTAGTGTAATTTTATTCCAATTTATATCAGTTAAAATTGATGATAATAAAATGTTTTCCAAACCTGAATATTTTTACATAGAAAAATTCTAATCCATCTTCTGACTAAGATGTTATTTTTCGTTTTTCAAAATTCGGACTTCTTTAGCTCTGTCGATCTTATTTTTCTGTGTTTTTGCTGCATTTTCCGCTAGTAGAAAATTCGAATTTTTATAATTCAATCCTATCGTTGAGACCTATGTACCGTTCGGACCGTCTCGTCGTGTTGATCTCCGCAACATATTTGATTGTGTGTTTCAGAGTCCGGAAGACTGCAAAATCTACGGAAACGATTTATGTATCGGTTCCGCAAATCTTAGCTTTTGGCTTTCAATGACCATTCAAATTATTCAAATGTTCCACTGTATAATTCCAACGATCATCTGCATTTACCATCTGTGAATTTTTGTGCGTGAGTTCCTCCATTCCCTATGGCTAATATCTTTTGGTACGTTCATTTTCTCTGGTTCAAATTATATTTTGGAACGTTTGCAATTCCTCTTCATTTTGCTGTAGCTTGCCTTCTCTTTTTCTTTTTTTTTGTAAACAATCTCTTCCATTACAATGATCCACCGCATTCCTCCCCTCCACCACAACAAAACCCATCCACATATTTCGCCTGAAGCCAATCTACAGCCTTGTTGCTCGGCCCATCCTCTTCTTCAACCCGCGCAGCAACCTCAACCCGATTCTCTCCTGCCTCGACCAAAAGCCCAAGAACCCGATCACCAGCACCACCGCCATTTTGCAACCCTCCGCCACCTCCCTCTCTGCCGCCGCTTCCAATCTCTTGGCCTCGTTCAACCCGTCTCCTCACCCTTTGAACCCACATGCTGCACGCAACGCACGATCCAGTGCCCGCCTCCGACCTCACCACCTCTATTCGCGTCAGCAGCCACTTCAGCCAAGACCCGAGATCACCTTCACTCGACAAAATTTTCTTCCAGCCTTCACCTCTCACGTTTCCTGTTCGCCTGCAGGTCCGCATCTTCCCTTCCTCTTTTGCATACATACAAGATTACAATATGTCTATGTGTTTGTAGTATAAATAGATTTACATAATTTATATACAATTTATGTGATAAAGTGTTATAAAATTTAAACTGTACAAGTTATATACTAGTCTGCTTGTTTTATATTTATTGATCTTGGTTTAGGCAGTCTGTATATATTTTGTTAAAATATGTAAATTTATATTCGTTTTATGTTGTGATATGTGGGTTTTATTTTTTTAGCTATGTGCTGTGTGAATATAAAGGAACATGTACCATATTTTAAAGTATATATATTTGTTTATGTAAGTTGCATACTAGTTATATATTATTTTATATATAATAAGTATTTATACAAGATCTTGCTTTCCAGTTAGCGTTTGTACAGAGCCATTTTACATTTTATATATTCGCAGTTGTTACTATATGGTATATCACACTTTATATATGTATAGCCTATATAATATGATATGGATGTTATATATGCCTTGTATGTGTTAGTTGCTGCGAATGACTTAGCAGAATATGTTGGAAATCTATATATTAGTTTTTATAAGTTGTTTACAATCTTCTGTTATATATATAATAATAGTTTGCGTATATATATATATATATAGCTTGGGGTTTATGTGATATAGTACGAATAGTATACAGGAAGTATATATGTTTTAAGCTTTGCTATAGATTCTTTTCTTCAGTTAACAGATATAAATACATATAACAATGAAAGTTATGCAAGATATGTTATGTTATATAAACTACTATGATCTGTTTATATATATACTGCCAGGTGATACGCATACCTAATTTTAATATATATATTGGATTTATATATAGGCTACATCAGTTGTATATATGTATATATATACAGATTTGATTTTTATGAGTAGGTGTTTTAAAATTTACTTTGATTTATGATGCAGCAGCGGAATAACAAAAGATGATTCTATGAAAGTAGCAATCGATGGAATGAAGAATACTGAATGGCCCCAATTCGTTGATCCAAAGATACCGAATTCTAACTATCTTCGTCATGTTGATCGCGCACGATACCGTGAAGGAAGATCTGCAATTCTTCAGACGTTGATCAAGCGCACTTGATTCCGTGAATTGGCTTCTACGATCGTTGATTCGAGTGCACTCGAATGCCGAAAGAGGAGATAGGAGATTACACTCAACTACCAATTTGGTGAAAGCACAAAGCTAACAAAACAAAAGTTTTTATTCAAATCAACTAAACTATTACAAATGGCACCACCGGCCTATTTATAGAAGTTACAACACACGTGACTCAAAACTGTACAACACTTAGGTCGGCCACGACCTAACATCACCGACTTACGACTTAGCATGGATGACCTAAAAAAACAGACGACCTACAACAACAAATAGTTACAACTCAACGACATATGAACAAACACATTACAACACATAGGTCGGCCGCGTCATACGACCTAAAATACAAATGACTTAACATATTTACAACACAGTACATAGGTCGGCAGCGACCTAAGCCCGTAGTGACCTAACACAGTTCGGTAACCTCTTCAGCGACCTAAGGATCTTCACGCGACTTCTTCTGGAGCGACCTAAGGAAAACATTGAAGGTTAGCATCGAAACCCCCTATCGAAACCATTGTCTTCGAAACCCTTGACCCCTTTCGAAAGCATTTAGGAAGTGGCTTAGCATAAGTTTAAAACAAAGGCTACCCTTAGAAAGCATTGATGACTTCAGTACTCTTGAAAGACAAAAGAACGACAGTAGGGTTTCGACTAGGTTGGAACCACCATTTTCAAAAACATTGTTTTATAAACTAGGGACTCATTCGAAAGCATCATACGTAAAAATGAAAGATGGCAACCTTCTTCGAAAGCTATTGAGAAAACCCCTTACATTAGCTTCTGTTTCGACTACTTCGAAAGCTTTAGTAAAACAAAGGAAAGTGCTTAACATTTTAAAACAAAACAAAGGTATCGACCCCATCAGAAGCAATGTTTTCGACATCATGCCTTCTGCCTTCCTCCAATCCACTACGTACCCATGATGATACCTTGTGTATTTGTTTTGGCTTTGTGGAGTTTCGACTTGATTGAAGGCGGAAGCTATGAGTCGAAAGGTACTTCTAATAGAGGCGAAACCCACTGTTCTGGGTAAAAACTGATTAATGCCAATTAAAGCAAATACTTCCTAACTAACCTACCCATGTGTAAACATGTGATTGGTTGCCTCAACTTTTTAAATTCTTTACCAAAATAACCGCCGTTTAATTTTAGATCTAAATCAAGGTTAATTTAGCAAATAAGCCCTTCCATCAAACAAAACCAATAATGCTAATATGTCCTTCTAAAATAATTTAATTTCCATAGCAAATCACTTAGGAAAAATCCTTAAAAATCATAGAAATTCATTTTTAAAATGTTATCCAACATATCTAAATTTCAAACCCAAATTCTCAATATAATTTCTGAAATAAATTTCTAAACCTAATTAACCATATTTTCCTTTGAAAATTCATAATAATCTTTCCATAGCTTGGAAAATTATCAAAATTAAAACCCAACTCCAAAATCATGTTTTACATAATATATAATTTTTCCATGGCATTGAAAAACCAATTTCAATTAGTTTTGCCCTAAAACTGCATAAATTCCAATTTAAACAATTTTGTTTAAATCAAACAAATTATAATTCAAGCATATCATCATCCAAAACATCATAAAAATGAATTTAGTCTTAAATTCGAAAACATATGATCATAAAACAAAATAGAGATGGTATAAATTATTATTCACCTTGATTAGGATAAGGAGATTAGATTGAGATTAAGACTTATTTCCCTTCTTTAATTCCTCAGCTTGATTTGAATTTCTCTTCCTTGATAATGGTCGGCTCCTCTTCTTTTCTTACATTTTTTATTTTGTGAAAATGAGAAATGAACGTGAATGGTATAAGGAATGGAAATATATATAAGGGTTATGGTAACAAGTGCGGTTAATTCCCAATATGCCCTTATGTAAATTAATTAACTTAGAAACAATTCTTAAGCTCATTTAATTTGTTAAGCACGACCTTCTTATTATTTATTCAAATCTCAATCTCCTTATCATTCTAATTATTACATTATTCTATTTAATTTATCTAACTAAATCTCCTGAATAATGTTATAAAAAAATTAGGGGTTTTACATCTAAGTTCAACCTCGGCTTGCTGAAGTAACTCAGGCGTCTGAAAATACAATTTAGACGTCCTATTGCTTAATGCAAGTAAAAACAACATTCTCAGCCATTTAGAAGTCCAACTGCCTTTTTAGATGTCTAACTTAATTTTTGGATCTCTAAAAATGTATTTAGACATTTGAAATGTTTTAACTTCAACTTAAAACTCTTGGGTTATGATTTCCTAAAATCTAGATGTCTAAACACAGTTTTTAGATGTCTGAATGAATTTTTAGATGTTTGGTAAGATGTCCAGCCTGTTTTCCAGAATTTTATAATTTTTTTGTTTTGGTTATTTTTATTCACCTTTTCATGATTTTCATACAAGTTTAAGTACTTGTTTTCAACCAGATTTCTATATGTATTTCGTACCCTTAGTTACACCAATTTAAATTATTAATTTCAAGGAATTTACACGTTTATTTACACACTTTTATTTAAATATAACTAAGTATATCTAGGAAAAATTCTATGTATCAAGTCATATATTAAACTCAAGGCGAAATAAAGGTATTTGATTTATTCATTCATTTTTAATCACCCAAATGCTATCAGTATGGATTCATCTTCATAAAATTTTATATGACTTCCATTAATCAAATCTGGACTCCATTTATCATTACTCTATATTAAATAGGGTTTTCCATTTTTCTATTTCGAAGATTTATAATAGAGATTAATCAATTTAAAATAAATTCGAATTGAACTTCTATTCCAAACTCAATGAGTGTATATATTTAAATCAGGTAAAGAAATTTGATTACCTATGAGTCAACATATACTAGAAATCAATTCACTCATGTTTTTAAAGCTCCATTCTTTCTAGCTTGATTTGAATTGCCCTCTCTTCCCTCTTTCACTTCTATTTGTTAATTTCCTTTCTCAATCTTGATTTTACTTTGATTTTCTTTTTTATTTTGATTTAGAATTTTGGAAGAGATAGAGAAGTTTTGTTTAGGTTAAGGAGTTTTTAAGGAAGATGAAGGAGAATTGTACGTGCAAGTGATAATTAGGGTTTAGGATGAAAAATAGTGGAGGCTGGGATCCTTTTTATAGCTAAAAACTAGGGTTTTATAAACTAGGCCTGAAATCCATATGGAAATGCCATTGGTCATGTTCTCCGCTATTTTCGACCCATTTTATTAAATTCAACAAGTTATGTATGTTTCTTAATTATAAATGTCAACACAATGGTATAGGTCCTGTGGCCTAATTCCAAATTTTATGAAAATTTATAATTTTACCTATTAATGTAAAATTATATTTATTTTTCCTTACTATTATTTTAATTTATTATTAAAATATTTGTGGTATTACATTCTCCTCCTTAAAAGGATTTTGTCCTCCAAATATCCAAGGGCGGAATAATGCAACTCATGTATAAGAAAACCAATATCTACAATATTTCTTAAACCATCAACCACCTGTAACCACTATCCATAGTTTTAGTTTCTAATGCAGCATGTACATATAGGTATGGAATGCATATGAACATAGAAGTATGTAAAATTAGGCGATCTCGTGACCTAATTGACCTCCTGAATGCAAGTGCTTCTGCCGTGTATCCAAAATGTATTTAACACCCTATACATGCAATTCAATATGGATGAGCAACCATTCAATACATATAAAAAAAATGCAACAACCATATGCATAAAAGTTATAAAATAAGTGGATAGTGAGACATGTGTCATAGGCCAACATGAACATATCAGCCTATATGTGCAATACAAACTGATAAAATTCATCCATAACCGTCCTAATGAGAAGTTCACAACAACACCTAACATCCAAACATAACTACATATGGACTAAATACCGTACACCAAGCAATGATGCTGACTTAAATGAAAACTTACTAGAAAAGAGCTCTAAATGGGTAGCTCGAATTTCCTCCTTGACTCCCAAGTACTCTCAACTGGGTCGTCTTCATATTGGCCTCTAACCAATCTAATTACTTTATTACGGAGTTGCTATGTCCCATGCTCAACAATACGGGGTGTATGGCGAGCAGGTGACTCTCCCCACTTCAACTTCTTCTAACCGACTCAGTTCGACCATAATAGCTGAATCGTGTAAACATTTCCATAAGTGTGACACAAGAAAACATGTGAACTCACACCGACTTTTTAGGAAGCTCCACCCTATATTCTAACATCCTTACTCTTCTGAAAATTCCCTACAACCCTTGGTGCTAACTTTCCAGAACTACCAGACCTCATAACATCTAAGTGGTGAGATCTTCACATACTACATGTCGCCTACTACAATGTCCTACTCTATGCGTCTTCTGTCAGCATATGAGTTCTACCTATTTTGTGATCCTTGTCCTTCTATGGATCAAATCTACATTTTCAAAAGTTTTTCCAATCATGCTAACAAACAAGAAAATGGAAAAAATCTTCCAACAAAGAGTCAAAATAAAAAGATTGGATTCTCTCCTCCACTTTCCATGTACTCTTAACTGGGTCCTTCTTCCAACATTAACTTATTGACATTACTACTGACATATAAACTCAATACAAATCACTATAAATGTGCGTGCAAATGTGAACTTCTGCTATCCATGCCATTAAACCAAATAATCTGATGCTGAGATGCACTATAACTGTAACTTGAGCACAAGTATTCCCCAATGAAAAATCCAACCTCATGCAACCCTTAATGCACATACACAATGCCTTATGTCATCCCAGTAATATACATGTCACTTAATCCTATGGATACTAAGGTAAACAGTACAAAAATGGATGGTGTCTTTACTAATATTTAATAACTTGAATCTATTGCTATTCCTTATTTCCATCCAGGGGTATAAAAACATGGTGATCTTTTAAAATGGTGAAAATAGCATAACTTTTCTTCCAATTCCAATTCAACTTACGCTATATCATTTTATTTATGATGTTGCTTCTCCAATCCTCCAACAATTGTGATTCAAAGGTTCCATGTTTCTAGTTTGGAAGAAATTTATCTTAAGTTCTATAATATACAAGCAAGTAAACATTCCAGCATTCAGGTAGGGTAATTCTAATATATTCATCTATTCAAACCTAGCAATAAAAATCCTAAGTCTAAGTGAAGTCCTAAATTTAGATTAATTTTAACCTATTATATTAGCCTTATAGGTAATCGACTAGGTGATACATCATTCGTGTGCAACTATTATGCAGCACAACTTATGTATCCTAAGTTAATATTTCATGATAGATTTCTTAAATAAATAGCTCCTTCCAATCCGAGAGATGAATGGAAAGAATACTATTATCCTCTTCACATAATCTTAAAAAAATCTCCAAATCTCTTTTTCCATGAAAATCGCCTTCGCACACTCAATGCGTGCCGATTGCAATATCTTTTACTTAATGAGAATCAAAATTATTGATTCAACCGTTCCTTGTGTAACTTTAGCTCAAAATTCATCTAGGATATCTTTTGTAATTTGAACTTCTAAATTTTACCATTCCTTTTTTTTAATGCAATCCCATTAAAACATAACTTTTCCCTATTATTTCAATCGTGTCATGGTCAGAAGGACATCTTTCCATATTAATCTAATAGGCATAAAATTCAGTACTTAAACAACATCGTGTCCAAAAAACTCATCTAGGAACACCTCAAATGGACGATATCCTAGCGTCATAAACATGATACGGAGCTTATGTCACATCATCACCAAACAATGTACTTGTTGTCACAATGGCAACTCAAGCATCAATACTTTATAACTATCATCGTAGAACATATGCAGTAAGATGAAAACCTACTTGCTTGGTTACTTATACATATGTGGTGTAATGTTACCCAAAATGTTGAATCAACGATACCCATCCAAAAACAATCCAAACCTCTACCACTTTCGACAATGTCAAAAAAATAAACACATTAGGGACTTATGATCTATATATAATTAAATTGGCTTGAAGTCTTAAGTGAAAAACAATAGCTATCATCTCAAGATCATGGATTGGATAATTATTCTCACGTATCATCAACTGTTGATTAGCATAACAAACAATTCTACCCTCCCTCATCAAATTAGTGCCCCGTCCTATGCCACAAACATTAGTATACATAGCACACACCTTTGAATCATCAAGAAGTACAGAAATAGTGTGCTAGACAATAACTCCTTTAGCTAAATAAAAGAATGCTTGCATTTCGAGTCCCATGAGAAAACTAAATTCTTCTTAGCAAGGCGCGTCATTAGCGCAGAATTTTTTTTTCTACTACAACAAAATTTTTCTTTTGTGACACAAACTAACGTCGCGAAAGACTATGTTTATGTTGCAAAAAATTTTTAATGACATAAAATTTTCTATCGCATATATGTCGCAAATGATGTAGATGCAAATAATACTTTTCAACATATGTTTGCATCGCAAAAGGTTATCTATTTACGATGCTTTTGGTGTTGCAATAGATTAATATGCATCGCCAAAGTCTTCTGTCGCGAATGATCTATACTTTTAGTTTTAATATCAATGACGTAGCCAAGCGTTACAGTTGGTTGACAAGCGCGACATTTGTTTGCATCGTCAATATTTGTATTTTGAGCAACACATATTTATGTCGATAATATATCCTTTATTTGCAACCTATAGTTATGCCACTAAAACTAACTAAAATTAGCAACATTAAATTTGCGCTACAAGTAGTTTTTCCATTTGTGATACTTCCTTTTGCAATTAAAATATTTCTAAATGGCAACTTTTATATTATCGCTAATAAATACCCATGACATATCCACCATCGTTTAAAATGCTCAACATCAATGTTATTGGCAACACATTGTAATTGTCCCATATGTTTAATTTATTAAATACATCATACAAATTTGTAGCCTAAAATTAAATTACTAATTACAGATCTATATTTTCTTAAAAATTAAGAAAGATCCAATCTACCCTCTCATTATTCATTACATTAAACCAAAAATAAAACAAAAAATCTAATACTTTGGTTGTCGATCAAAAATTGATAAAATAATGAAGTTGATCACTTACTACTATTACAATATATACAGAAGTATCCTAAAAATGCAACTTCCATGATAGCAGAAAATTATATTGAAGAACTATTCTTAATTGTTTAGAATAGACAATGGCTAAAAAAATAAAATAGTAAATGCTCTAAAGGATATCAAACACTTCATCATAGAACATGAAAACCCATATCAAATTGAAAATAGGGGCATACGTCTATTCAAAACCTTACATTGATATTTATATTATCATGTCCAACAACAACAATAAACACTAACAGAATCAAATCTACATAAAAATAGAAAATAAATTTATACATCAACTAACTATCTCTTGTCAAGATGTCATCCATTGCAAAAGCGCCAAGCAAAAGTGATCTAACATACTCTTCAATGTTCCAAAGCAATCTTTAATCAAAAAATCTTCCATTGGTTTCGTAAAGAAAATTTTCAATAATCTTATATATAAAGCGAATACTTGAGGAGGTGAAGCCTTTTTCGAACTACCAGAAAAGCCCCGCTCTGCTTTGAAAAGAAACTTGCCTAAAACAACCTTGCCTTCGATACCACGTTAGAAACTTGCAAGGATACTGCAGTCATTTTATCTTTCTTCCGTGAAAGCAGATCCCTCTTTCACTGAAAGCAGTTCCCACTTTCCCACGATCGGTTCATTATCATTTTTCTACTCCACTTTCCTTTACTATCCCTCTTCTCACTCGCCTCAACAATGGCGATTGTCTCATTCCTATTTACACATCAACCATTTTACCACGCACGACCACTTCTCAATTAAACGCGTCTTTTAATCCTAAATTCAGAATTCAAATTCTAATTTAATTTCTTTTTTGTGTCAGATCTGCAATAAGCGTAAGGTTTGGAAGAGGTGGAGGATATCGATCACATCTTGACGTCGCATGGTAGACTTCTAGGTTTGGGGTAGTTTTTATACACTGCTATTCATTCCACATCTAATTTTTTTTGTTAGTAATTCTATCCTAACATTTTGTCTCATTTTATTAATAATGCAGTATTATGTTTTAATGAAAATCTTATCATTCTGACAGTGTAGGACCGAAGTAAACATTTAACTTTTTTGTGAAGAGAAAATGGAAGCTGGGACGAGGAGCAATAAATTACCAGAAAGATTGCTGATCGGGTTCAAATAGGTTAGTTTTTTTATGTTTCTTCTACCAATTCTATTTAGAAGCCTGCTTTCTTTTTAGCATATCTATCACATTTTTCATCCAGAAAAACTAACAAATTCATTGCTATCAAGTACGTGATAAGTGGAAGAGTTAAGATGAATGAGTACAATATTCTTTCAGTTACCATCTTGAGTCAGTTATTCTACAAGCTTCTCGAGACCCATCCATGTAGTTTGCGGTTATGAAATGATGTCATGTGATGCTGTTTTGGAATCTGGTGTTCGCTACTTTTACCGACAAAATGAACCACCTCATAATCCATGCTCATGGATAATAAATATGAACTGCTACTGAATAGCTGAGTAAATTTGAAAAATGTATAACTGCTTAGTGTATGAATGGTTCGATGGGCGTGGTAATGTCATTGATATTGTAGATAAGTCACAGCACAACCCGCTCATTTTGTTTTTATTGTAGATAATTTGTTTTATCAAATGTCTAGCTAAAGGATGGAGGGCCTTCTGATTTATCGTTTGCGGTAAATTCCACTTTCAATCTCCATTTCACTTTTAACAATAAAATAGTTTGTATTCATTGACATTTTGTTTTTATATTCAGATGAATTTGACCAACAGCAACCACTATTATAAGGATATGTTTCAGGTTGGAGGACTTCTTTTTGTTGAAAATGTTGCATGTGGGTGCTTCATTCAGTGCATACTAATATAACTGTTAATCTTTTAAACTTGAAAAATTATTATACACTATATTAGGTTTCTTTTACGATGATGTAGGTCGTATGTTATTTAATGTGCAATAGTATAATTTTTTAAATTTGATACTTTATAGCTGTTTCATGGTGGATTTCATTGAAAAACGATGTATGTAAGTACGATATTTAATGCACAAAAAATGCAGTTGTTATTGGTATGTACTAATAGTCTGGATACTTTCATGTTTTCATTATGTAGAAATAAGCTAACTAGAAGTCTTAGCTATTTTTCTTATGCATGCTCCTTTAAAACATTTGTTGGCTTTGATATATTCATTTGTTTAGCCATGAGATGGGTCTGCTTATCATTTAGCTGAAACTTCCTATTCTTTTTTGACTTTACATGAAGTTTTGTAGTTAACTCTGCCTAACAGGAAATTGCAGCTGACTCATCACAAGCTAAAGCATAGAACGTTAAAGGATGAATCTAGGCACTCAGTGCAATGTCGTGTCAATACAGGAAGTTGTGTGTCAAATAGGGGCAAATTGTGAGATGGGAGGTCTCTGCAAAAACTGAAGGTGAAAATGTTTAATATATGGTTTTGAAAAATCTGGACTAAAATGTTTAATATATGGTTCATTAGTTATTTATTTTCCATTATGTTGCTCTTTTAGAATTTATACAAAAAATTAAGGGTCATGGGACTGATGGGCAAAGAATAATATTTTTCTTTTTACTGACAATATTGTGATTGATTTTGAAATAAAATATTATTGAAAATTATGCAAGTTTAATATTATATTTCCCCACAAATAACTATGTTTAGTAAAAATAGCAAAGTATTTTTATGGATATGCATTTAAATTAATGAGAGTTTGTAATATTTTTTTATTTGTAGGCAATAGTTTATGTGATGCATATGAACTGCAAATTACGCATGTCAGAACATTGCATTTATAGTGGCCAAATTGTTACATCTTTATGTGTACAGTTCAAAGTTCACATAACAGAACATCCAAATCCAGGGATCTGCAATCCAATTTTGTAGCATGTCTCTGATCTGATTTTTATGGAGCAACTCCTTTTTCTAATAGTCGACTAATGAAAGCCATAATGTACATACCCATGGCTGTGAATCTGTTGATCTTTTAGCTTTCCATCATCGTCACTTTTTCCACACAAGACTAGGCTTATAGAATGCCAACAAGGCTATCTCGGTGACATGGAGGTCAAAGAGGTACAAGGACCTGCTATCATTTTTGTATACGGTGCCTTTGGATGAGATGCATACTATGTTAACGTGTTTGAGTTTCTACAAAAAAAAGTGGCAAGCTAGATAATTAAATCCTTTTATATGAATAGGATGTTCATTATTCCAAGTTTAGCTTAATGGGAAACATCCTAGACAAGGGATGGGATGGTGGACATGCACCGAGGTCTTCCAATAAGGTGGCTATAGAAGTTCTACAGGACTCAGTCTGTACCAATTCGTCCATTAATGTTAATTATAATTCAGATCTTTTTTGTTTTGAATTTCACAAATATATGACACATTTTGTGTGCATTAAAATGAAATATTCATAGAAATTCTACTGGCTTGGCAAAAAGAACTCCTTTCCATCAATGCAAGAAATGCTTCGTGCAAATAGCAAAACGGTAAACTGTCTCATATCAATGTTATTTCTATTTAACTAATATTTGTCATGAACCCAGTAGGAAAACCAAACTTATAGCATAAAGAAATACGTACCTCTGTATTCATGGTCACTACAGCTCATATACCTCATATATTCCACTTTCTATTTTCTTTCGGATATTTCTTACAGATCATTCTATGTTTTGTTACATTTGCTATATATTGGTTTTGATGAAAGTACATATGTTGCAGTGATCTGTTGGAATTGTGTTGGGCTTCATTGGCACAAAGAAGATTCTTGGTATTTTTGGTATGCATTTTTTTGCATATTCTATTTTGGCTTTAATACAAGACAATAAAGATGTTGAAATAGCTTTGGGTGTACAACAAGGTTAATTTGCAATCCTACGTGCTTTTGATATAAAACTATGTCAAATATAGGGCTCAACTTTGTGATCAACTCACTTTTGATAATGCTATTTTGATTATGCTAACATTGCACTTCAAATTTTTTAAATATAAGACAGAAGGGGTGTATGTCAGTACAAAACTTGAACCAACTGGAATTATATATTGATACAATTAAATATTCGCTATTGAAGTAAACATCTAAAGCGAATTTACAAAATTTATTTGATTTATATGTTATATTCTAAAATCTAAGATAAAGTATAGATCGAGTTGAATACTACATTAAAATAATGTGCCTTTGTGGACCCAGTAAGTATAATGTAACCCCTACATGTAAATAAATAATAAAACAATATTAGAAAGCATATATCATGTCGGGCTATAATAGTATATATTCGCTTTGGTAAGATTATTGGGTAATATTTGCGACTTCTATCTATAATATAGTATTATTGGCTTGAAATAATCATATGATTAAATTGGACAGAGAGTTGATATATATACATGTTTGATAGAGTTGGTAACTTTATTGTTTTTGTGATATAATAGCATTCTACCTTTTCACAGGCAAAATATTCCTTGCTGTATGTGCTGGACTTATGTGCTGGACTCAAGCATGGTGGTGTAAATGTAGATTGACATTTTAGTTGAATTATTTCTTGCTATAGGCGTTGGACTCCAGCATGGAGTTGTTAATGCAGATGGACAAGTCAATAGAATTATTTGATAAAACATTTCTTTTATGGTATTCAATGTGTAGCACATCCTTAATTTGATTCCTACTATAAATATAAATATTGTAAGTTTATTGATATCTAGACTCTTTCAGCTTCTCTGCACCAGTCCAAAGTTTAATCTATGTTTTACCAGATTTTTACTCAACTTAGTTCGTATTCCATATAAACAAATATATGCCTGTTGATATTTATGCTGAGTCTATTATGTGTTTGATTGGAACTGTTTTTAATTCCGCCAGTCTAGAGTGTATTGAGTTGAATGATGCCGTATATTGTTACAAGAAGTTTTGGATAACAAGTTCTCATTATTGACTGAAGTAAATATTATGCGTTGAATACATGCATATTAAGCTTATACAAAAGTATATAAGCTAGAGCCATCAGTCTTGGAAAAGAAGTATATAAGCTAGGTGAACAGGGCAGCAAAG
Organism: Allium fistulosum; assembly: GCA_030737815.1. Classification (NCBI taxonomy): domain Eukaryota; kingdom Viridiplantae; phylum Streptophyta; class Magnoliopsida; order Asparagales; family Amaryllidaceae; genus Allium; species Allium fistulosum. The sequence continues at coordinate 1,181,970,756 of CM060902.1, forward strand.
TAGTGTGGAAACCGATTGAGGGGAACTGAGGAAGTAAAAGCTTGAAGTGCTGCCAGCGAAGGAAACATGGGCCTAGATGGATTGGCTGAAGGGTTTGAACTAAGTTTTGTTTTTTTCAACAACTTTTTCATTGATATGCTAATAAATGTTTAGGACTAATTAATTATTCAATACGAATAATAAATTCGTTATTTGATTACGAATCTATAGCCTTTAGAATCTCTGTCTAAAGTACCATACATTTAACCACTTGAGCTACAGGTCCTTGACACAATTAGTTCTGTGTTTAATAACATTAGGAAAAAATAACAATAACAATCGATTATCTGATTGATATAACAATGCAAGTTTTCTAAGTTTCAAACCACTGGAAGCTCTAATTTTAATATTTGTTACATTTCTTTAAATATTGATGTAATAGTTAATTACATTCTTTACATGCTTAATTATTTTCTAAAATAATATAGTCTCATTCCCGTTTTGATAAATGGTTGATATGTACATGCATAAAAAATGCAACATTACATACCATTTTATAAGATCCAAAAAATCTTACAAACGGTGTTTAATACCAGTCCCTCTTGCACACGTGCATCGCACGTGCCAAATTACTCGTATGAATAATATATCATTATGTAGTTAAAGAAAATAAGATTAAATTTGCAACAATTTGAAATGCACTATGATAGCAGGATTTTTTTACAAGTTTTTCAACTTCATATGACAAGATAGCATCAATTTACAAGGTTTAAACTTCCTTAAAAAGGCAGAAAATCCAATGAAAGAAAAATCAAAATCTGAGCAATACTGAACCAAAATCTAAGCAATATTGAATCAAAATAGACGTGGAAAGAGCAAAAATACAAAGAAAAAGGAGGAAAGACTTAACAAACTTGCAAAATCCTAAGAGGTAAAATTTGCTACTTTCTCTTTTTTTTCCTCCGGTCTCAATTTTAATTGTAGTCATCATATTTGCTATTTTTCTTTCTGTTTTCACTAGATAGTGAAAAGAATTTTCTTTTTCATGGTTTAACATCTATGATAAATCATTTGCTAATAGCCATAACCAGAATTATAACTAAATGGTACTCATATTTTTTTATACAAGACTATAATAAATTATTTGTCAAAGCTTGTCTAATCAAATTTAACCAAGTTAAAAGAAAATTAAATGTTAGTCATCTTTGCTATGTAGGAGTGTTTGATATATAAGTTATGCTAATCTTTTTTTATTACTAGAGTCGACATTATTTATTATTAGAGTAGTAAATTATTGCTAATGGAATTTAATTTAGCAAAGTATTATAGTAAAAAAAAAATTAGTTGTTGTATTATGTTTAGCTTTATCAAACTTATTTCCTTTATACTAATGCAATGATTGATTAAACTTCAATTATGAAATTAAAGTAGTTTCATTTTAAAATTCCTAGGTTGATTTACTAATCCTAGTTGAATTTTACTTAGACACCTAACCTATGCTCTGATGCCAGTTGTGACGACCCGGATTTTCTGACCAGTCAAAATCACAGAAAAAAAACTGTCCGCTTTAAAACTACTAATGAAAACTACCAACTTAATACACAATATCATTTGATAAATATTGAACACTGCTAAATGTATATGATACAATTTCAATAATACAACTTATCAAAGTATTCATTTATTCTACAGAATTTGCTTTAATATAAACCAAAATCAAATACAATAAATCTACCATTGTACAACTTTGAGGTGAGAGACAACAATGTCCTTACCTGCGAACTCGATAAACATGTCAATGCAGAATAAAATGATAAGCATGAAAGATACAATAACACAAGATGAATAGCAAACAACTAACAGACAAACGGGAAAGGGTTATATAATTATTGAGGCTGCATCACTACCATTTGGGCTGCCACCGTACCAATATCTAATTGGGTACCCAATTAGATACAGAATCAAGCCAGCTTAGTTCTCTTACCGCTAATAGGACTCATGGAGCCTAAGATGCAACAGACAATATGCAATTTCCAAAACTACCCACTTTAGCTTAATCTTCAAATTTAGATTTTCAAATCTAATTAATTTTATTATTTTCAAAATATAATTCTTTTCGAAAATAATCTCTTCGGACCTAACTCCCGGTTTTAATTTCAAAACATTTGAAATAATATATATACATCTTTGTATCAAACTATACTTTACTTCGAGATTTTAAATTAATCACTTTTGAAATATTTATTTGAAAATCTCAAAATACTACTATAAAAACATATCAAAATATATGCAACCAGATTGAGAGGTTTCTCCCAATAATAAAGCAACCGTATTCCAGCCTCTCCAAAATAAACAAAAAAAGTATATCCCTCTATCAAAGAGCGGACTAGACTAAGGGTTTCAGAAACCCTTCAAAGCCCACTTTTTGTTATGGGTTACCCGAATCATTGGTAACGTAACAAATCAGTTTACATCCCCAAGTGATAATCATTTTGCACCAATAATCACAAATGCTTTCAAATACAGTATTTTTTATTTCTTCAAAATCTTTGGAAATCCATTTTAAAACCATCGGGGGTTTAGGCCTCGAAATTCTCTTTGTTTATAAAACACTTTTATAAACCATTCTTTATATAAATCACTTTTATCATCACTTTAAAATATTTATCCTCAAAATATTTCTATTACTTTCCAAAAGAAATCATTTCAATTCAAAAGATAAAATATCTTTTATTTTCAAAATTATAATAAACATATTTTACTATAATATCTGCTTGACTAATATTCTCATTGAACACCTTATAGTTAGATCGTGAAATTCTAATCACAAGGTGTTCGTATTCAATGCGTCCGTAATTATGGTCTACCCAGCCCATGCATGTAAAGGTAATTGCTCATAAACTGGTTGAGCAAAATCAACAATCAATATACAATAGTCAATGCTCTTGAACTGATCGAGCGCAATCCTAACAATAGAACAATCAATCAACAATAATAATATTTAGCAACACATCTATTTATTAAATAATTAACAGTCAATATCAAACAGATCAATTATCGACACGGTTTATAATAGCAGAATAAGGATTTGTTCTGCTAATAAAATGTCACTAAAATTTTATCAATATTTTATACTTCTTTAAATATGTCAATAAACTACACTAGTGTGTTCTATTCGTTAATACGAATAAAACGCGATAATCCGCCGGGTCAATCGGACTTAAAACGAGTGAGTTATGGGTTTTTAAATTTTAACTACTTTAATTAACTCAATTAAAAACTAAATTATAATAAAACCTCACCCACCCAAATCCAGCAAGGCCCAAACCCACCTTCAATAATGCATTCTTCCCCAATTCTCCATTTCATTTCCTGTACACGCACAAGCTCCGCCACCCATGCACGCACACGATATCTCCACGCACACTTAACCATTCAACAAATTGAGACCATCGATCGATTACACCACGCGAGCTACATCCGACCGACCCCACCATTCTCTGTCTGCACCTCTCCTTCTCGGTCCAACCAGGAGCTCTTTCCCCCCACAAAATGTTGCCCAAAGTGACGCACCATGCTTCCTACGACCGCACGTCATCGATCTTGATCCCTAGATGCAACTCTCCTCCATAAACCCAAAGTCAACATCTACTTCGTCTATCGTCGCCTCTAGCTCCGACGAACTCTAATCCTATTTTATGATCACCGTCGTCGACCTTCACCAAACCCCACCGAAAATTCACTAAAAATAGTACGCCGTTCCACGAAGCCAACGGCATAAACGACGTCGTTTAATTCCAAACAAATCAAGAGAATTTGATTTTCAAAGTTCATGTCTAACTTTTTCCATTTACTGACATTTGGCCAAATCTCCCTCGTTTCTCGACGAAATCCCGAGCGATCAATTTTTAAAAATACTAAAGGTGATAACAAACAACTTTCATGTAGGAATTTTTTTGTTAATTGTCGACAAATTGTGAGCTATTGATTTTTGAAGAGAGGAAATGGAGTTTTATTTATTACAGAGGAATAAAAAGAAAGATGGAAGTCTTTGTATATTTCATGGCTCTGTGTTCATATTTCATTCCATGCATGAGTCCAAAGAGTGTGTCCCTCTTTCAAAATATGTATATAGAAGCAAACATACTTCATAGCTAAGTATGCAAAAGCATGTGTGCAAGTACATGGAATGGACAAAGTGAACGTGTGTGGCATGGCAAAGGTAAGGCTATGTTATGGTTGTTCTATACATGTAAGACTTTTACATTTAGAAAGTTGGTTTAAAAAGTTAGATTTTGTGGTACCCCGCTACACAATAACGCGTTTGCATACGAGCCGCGAACAACAGAAGTAAAAATATGATCGTGCATAACAACGCGACACGATCACAAAACACAATAAAATAGACAAGTTAACCTATTCTGTGAAGCTTCAAAAGTGCCGACGTTTGTCACAAAAAGCGTCGAACGAAAATTTAATTATTTTCCAAATTAAAATTATGGAATAATTCTATAAAATAAATTAAAAATACGCCATTAAAAATTAGGTCTAAATTTGAAACATAGATTTTATTATAATTTTAATTCGAATCCGAATATTTAACCAAATTAAATATTCAAATTCGAAAACCAAAAAATACGGGCCATTACATTCTTCCCCCTTAGAAGAATTTCATCCTCGAAATTCCAAGGACAGAAAAATATAATGAAAACCAAACAATTAACAAAAGCTAAGCACACCAAAAATATTACCACCCATAACCCCGTTCGGAGGTACGGTGTCTTATCATATCCATTTTATTTATCAAATTAAGGTAGTTTCATTTTAAAATTCCTAGGTTGATTTACTAATCCTAGTTGAATTTTACTTAGACACCTAACCTATGCTCTGATGCCAGTTGTGACGACCCGGATTTTCTGACCAGTCAAAATCACAGAAAAAAAACTGTCCGCTTTAAAACTACTAATGAAAACTACCAACTTAATACACAATATCATTTGATAAATATTGAACACTGCTAAATGTATATAATACAATTTCAATAATAAAACTTATCAAAGTATTCATTTATTCTACAGAATTTGCTTTAATATAAACCAAAATCAAATACAATAAATCTACCACTGTGCAACTCTAAGGTGAGAGACAACAATGTCCTTACCTACGAACTCGATAAACATGTCAATGCAGAATAAAATGATAAGCATGAAAGATACAATAACACAAGACGAATAGCAAACAACAAACATACAAACAGGAAAGGGTTATATTATTATTAGGGCTACATCACTACCGCTTGTGACTGCCTACGTACCCTTATTTAATTGGGTACCCAATTAGATACAGAATCAAGCCAATGTAGTTCTCCTACCGCTAATAGGACTCATGGAGCCTAAGATGTAGCAAACAATATGCAATTTCCAAAACTACCCACTTAGGCTTAATCTTCAAATTTAGATTTTCAAAATCTAACTAACTTTATCATTTTCAAAATATAATACTTTTCGAAAATAATCTCTTAGGACCTAACTCCCGGTTTTAATTTCTGAATATTTGAAATAATATATACACATCTTTTATCAAATTATACTTTACTTTGGGATTTTAAATCAAATCACTTTTGAAATGTTTATTTGAAAATCTCAAAATACTACTATAAAAACATATCAAAATATATGCAACCAGATCGAGAGGTTTCTCCCAATAAGAAAGCAACTAAATCTCAGCCTCTCCAAAATAAATAAACAAAGTATATCCCTCTATCAAAGAGCGGACTACACTAAGGGTTTCAGAAACCCTTCAAAGCCCGCTTTTTAGTTATGGGTTACCCGAATCATTGCTAACATAATAAATCATTTTACATCCCTAAGTGATAAATCAGTTTGCACCAATAATCACAAATGCTTTCAAATACGGTATTGTTTATTTCTTCAAAATCTTTGGAAATCCATTTTAAAACCATCGGGGTTTTATGCCTCGAAATTCTCTTTGTTTATAAAACACTTTTATAAACCATTCTTTATAGAAATCACTTTTATCATCACTTCAAAATATTTATAATCAAAATATTTCTATTACTTTCCAAAAGAAATCATTTCAATTCAAAAGATAAAATATCTTTTATTTTCAAAATTATAATAAACATATTTTATTATAATATCTACTTAACTAATATTCTCATTGAACACCTTATAGTCAAACCGTGAAATTCTAATCACAAGGTGTTCGTATTCAATGCATCTGTAATTATGGTCTACCCAACCCATGCATGTAAAGTTAATTGCTCATAAACTGGTTTAGAAAAATCAACAATCAATATACAATAGTCAATGCTCATAAACTGATCAAGTGCAATCCAAACAAAACAATCAATCAACAATAATAATATATAGCAACACATCTATTTATTAAATAATTAACAATCAATATCAAAAAGATCAATTATCAAATAATAATAAATCTACACAGTTTATAATAGCAGAATGAGGATTTGTTCTGCTAATAAAATGTCACTAAAATTTTATCAATATTTTATACTTCTCTAAATGTGTCAATAAACTACGCTAGTGTGTTCTATTCATTAATACGAATATAATACAAAAATCTGGCGGGTCAATCAGACTTAAAACGATTGAGTTATGGGTTTTTAAAATTTAACTACTTTAATTAACTCAATTAAAAACTAAATTATAATAAAACCTCACCCACCCACATCTAACAAGGCCCAAACCCACCTTCAATAGTGCATTCTTCCCCAATTCTCCATTTCATTTATTGTACACGCACAAGCTCCTCCACACATGCACACACACCACATCTCCACGCACACTCAACCATTCAATGTGCTGAGACGCATCCCTATCCACCGACCGTTTAACTGGTGTTTTATATGCAAACTGTATGACAATGCTTAAAAACGCGTTAAGGGGGATCAATGTAAAGCCTTAACGCTAAGAAAAATATTTATTTTACTGATTAAACATTATATATATAGCATACTCTACTACATATAAATATTTTAACGGATCCTTAAGAGATGGAAAATCCCGTAACATCTCTTGAGTTATTGCACGCACGTTATACACTGGATAGGAGATGTGAAAACCCATAAACATCTCTGATGCCGTTACACTCATGTTATATGCGATATCGATTTGACTTACATAAGGATATTTTAGTCCTGACTCGAGTGTTTTGTCTTTTCATTATGCTCGATCAGTCCTGAGTTTTTCAGCTTATCGAAGATTTTTCTCTGGAGGACGAAGACAAAGATTTGATATATTACTACTATTATTAGTCCTGCATCATGTTGTCTGCTGCATTATTTATTTATCTCTGATGCATATATATAACTCTGATGAATGTTGTATTGAATATAATCAAATGTATAATAGAAACAACTTCATGAACTGTTTATTTGATTATTGTACTTTATCGTTCCTCTACGAGATTCTGTGTTTGTTTCTTCTTCTGTTCTTATTTTTCTTATTTATCCTCATTGATTATCTATATTCCGGATTGTTTAAGTTAGACATGTGTGGATTATTGTTAATTTAAACCTTTTGAAATGTGTGTCGTCACAACATAGCCATGGTTTAAGCACAACACAAGATAAATAATGATGATACACCATGTAATAAGTATTTACTAACAATTATATTAACTTTAACTACCAACTTTTCATATAGCAAACCACATGCTTACTAACTTTCAAATGCGACAACTTTTCAAAGCATGAAACAAACAAACAACCAAACCACCACTTCATATATTCAACAAGCATTCATAGGCTATTAACATGAACATTAACATAGTATAACTTGGTTAAAGAAGGAGCAGTTTTACTCACTGAAAGCTTTCCAAACCTTCGCTAACTTAGGGTATGACCTAGCACTTCCATTCCTAAGTAAAAGATGGAGTCTTGGACCCTTAGTACACTAGGTAGGCTCGACCTTGAAAGAAGAAGGAAGTGAAACTTTTTTTGGTAATGTGGAGTGACTTTGGATAATCATCGAACTCTCAAAAATGAACCCAAAAATAGATCATTTTCCAACTAGTTTTTCGACTATTTACTTTCGAATTTTGAAAAAGTGATAAAGAGGAAAGTTTTATAAAATTATTTTCTATACAATTTCAAAAAAAAATACTCAATTTTGATTAGCTTTTAAGAAGATATGGTCAAAAGAAGAAGGACCATTTTCGGACTTGAAATTCTAGATCAATAAACACTCTGTAAACAATTGATATTTTGACATAGCTATGCTCGAAATTAGAAAAAGTGATCAAGATAAAAGTTGTAGCCATTGGAATTTGACAAGATTTGGAAAAAGAAAAACTTCATTTGGACAAGGTATGAGAGAGATCTAATCGGTGGAAGAAGAGGAAAATTTAGAGAGATGAAAGGCTATTTATAAGCAAGTGAAAATGTAAATTACCTAAATACCCCTTGTCCTTTACCATCCACATTGTTTTGCCACCTCAACACTCCCCACCACACATGCCATTTCAGCCTCCACCTTGTCACCCCTCATCATGTCAAAGAAAACATGTTTAAACATGTTTTGTACTCGAATCGCCAAAGTGTCAAATCATGTCTCTTAAGGCATCTTTTAGTATATACATGTATATACTTAAGTGTATATACCTATGTATATTCCAATGTGTACTAACTAATTACATTATTAACCATTAAAATGTTGTTTCAAATATAAACTAGGCTCAAAATATTTCATATAACTTTTTTATGATGAAACGCCGAAAATTCGAAAAACGGTTTCCGGTCACATTTTCGATTTTTCTATGAACTAAATATTTTTGTAAACTAATTTTGAAAACTATTTTATCTTCAATATTTATTATTTAAAAGATTTTTTATTTTAATTATAAAACCTATTATTTTAATATTTAAAGTTCAGTAAATATTCGGAAATTAATGTGTTGAAATTTCGGGTCGTTACATTAATCACCAACGTCCTAGCTAATAGTCTAAAAAAATAAAATGGACAACTTAATAGACAAATCTCAATCGGCATTCATCCAAGGAAAATACATCATGGATGGAGTTGCTACCGCACAAGAATTCATAAACTATTGCCACAAAGATGGTATCTCTTGCGCCCTTGTCAAATTAGACTTTGCAAAAGCTTTTGATTCTATTAATTGTGCTTTAGGATTGATGCCCTTAATGCCAAAGGATTTTCAAACAAATGGATTTCATGGATTAACCTGGTTTTGCAAAAATAGTGTGTCTTTTATCCCCGTAAATGGTATGAAGGGTAACAAAATCTAATCATAGAGATGTCTTCGTCAAGATGACCCTTTATCCCCACTTCTTTTCAGCCTTGCAGCTGATGTTTCTTATAGAATTATTTCGTTAGCTCTAAGAAACAATGTCCTACCCATAATTGGGTGTGGCGTTACTTCGAATGGAATGTCCACCCTACAATATGCAAATGATACCCTTTTATTCTACTCCCCTCTCCCGCACCATATTGCCTCTCTTAAACTTATTTTATATAACTTCGAACTCCTTTAGGGCCTTAAAATTAACATCAATAAAATTTCTGTTCTAGTTATGAATGATCCATCAAACTTCACAGTCGATATAGCCGACACCCTTAACTGTACAATTATGAACTTCCCTTTTAAATACTTAGGTATACTAATATGAAACAGGAAACCGAAAAAATAAGACTGAAACACTATAATTGATCAGATTAACAGTTGCTTGCCATCCAGGAAGGCTAATTACCTCTCTAGAGCTAGCAGAGTGACCCTTATTATGCAGTCCTATCAATAACACCAATATATTGGATGTCTTGTCGTAAATTTCCTAGCTGAGTAATTAGCAAAATCGACAATATTAAAAGAAATTTCTTATGGAAAGGAGGAACAAAGAGTTCCAATTTGAGCTATCTTGTTAATTAGAATCTTGTTTGCAAACCCAAAACCCATGGTGGCCTAGGCATTATTGACTTAAAGGCACCAAACATTTCTCTGTTGTGTAAATGGATTTGGAAATTCCTGGATGATAAACCTACATCTTGGAAAGAAATTATTAGCAACTACTACTATCACAGATCAAAAAACATTAACATACATTCTAACCGGAAATATTATTTCTTCTGGAGAACTATCTCTAACTTGTACCACATATTCAAATTAGGACTTAGGCACAATGTTAACTCTAGGGATAAGACCTCCTTCTGGAACGAGCCTTGAATCTCTTCCATCGCCCTAAAACATAAACTGCCTGAGCTGTTTATGATCTCTAATAACAAAAATGATTTCATCGCTGATGTCTAAAACCCTACTCGATCTTTCGGTGGGATATACCGCTTAACCAAAACCTAAAAGGGACTATGCTTAGTCAATTTCAGAAAATTATTGATTTGATTGAAAACTATGATATTAGTGACAGCCTTGATCACTTAGTATGGTGTTGGGATAAAAAAGAAAGGTATACCTCCAATTCGATGTATAAATTCCTAACCTATTTGGGAACTAATGTCTTCAACCACTTTAAACCTACTTGGAAAATAAACCCCCCCTCCAAGGTTAAAATTCATATGTGGATTTCTTTACACGGTAAATTAAACACCATAAACAATATTAATTCAAGAATAACCACCAACATTAACAATAACCAGTGTTATTTTTGTAACTGGATGCCTGAAACCTAATCTCATTTGTTCCTCGACTGCCTTTTCTAGCAATACGTTATCGGTAAGGTACTTGAGATTTTAAACATGAACAATATTACATATATGCCTCCTCTAGAGCTCTACTGGAATTTCTTCAGATTAAACTTTACACAAACAACTAGCATAACTTTAGATTCAATCTAATCAATCACATGTTGGACCTTATGGAATGAACGTAATCAATGCATATTTAACAATAACTATAAACACCTTAACTCGATTATTTTTACTACTGCTTGGTTATATCTCTTTGGATGGATACAACTAAAAGACTTCTAAGGTGCGAACTCTACCTAAAGGGATTGCCGAAACAGAGCACACTACAAATGATATGCCTCTCCTTACTCTCACCAACTAGGCATCCACTTGAGCACACATTCAACAAACATTTTCGTATATTCAGCAAGCACGGCACAGGAACTCAGCTAGTTGTTTGCACAATCAAGCCGCAGCTTGTATTTCCATTTAATCATATTCTTCAAGCAAGCAGCTCCTCACATTCTCACGCAAGCAACTCTTCACATTTCCACTTAAGCATATTCTCCAGCTACTCATGCAAGCAATCTGATCTTTTCATTTTATTCATGCATGCGTACGCAAGTAGCTTTGCTACCAGTCACGTACGCAACCTCTAAAATGGAGCCAGTAGAGCATTTCAACATGAAGTAATCACAACTCCAATACCAATTCATTCTCATTAACACCCCTCATTTCATCGGTTCCACCTATCTTGCACCGCGCCTCACTTACAGCAACATCCCTCATCTTTGCTGTAGAATCCATTACTGTCTAGTCGCTGCTTGTGCTTCTCTCTAGTTATAAGCACCCTCATTACTCTAGTGCTGACTTTTTTCCATTCATTTGCTTGTATATATATTATTTTGTTTATTCTTATCATTCTCTTTTTGTTGATCATCAAATTGATGATCTTAAATATTTGCACTACATATCTCACATTTAACATTTTTATGGTTTCTGTTTCTATAATTAATAAAAATATGAGTGCTCTCCTCTTAAAAGGACCACTCATCCATTAAAAAATTAGCACTGTTAAACAAGAGAACTGCTTTAAGCCTCGCTATTTTCTGTTACACCTGCTAAATCAAGGTTTTTTAGCACCCGCTTAAACAACATTAATATAAAAGGTTGAACTGATTAGTAATCTTTTAAACCAATTCAAAAGGTTAGGACAAAGACCCAATTTTGTTAATATCTGATGAAGTTTTTTGCAGCTCCGCTATTTTCCATCGTATTCCCGTTTTATCCCGGCCATAAATTTTTGTACCTCCACCGCTATAGAGTCACTAAGCGCTTTGAATACACTAAAATATATATCTATATGTAGCTACATGCTACGAGTTTCGTGCCACTTGCCTAAATCAAGCTCAAGAACAAATGGAAGCTCTAATATCCTTTTACAAGCCTCTAATGATTTTTTAGTAACTACTTTTTTCTCCAAATGATTTGAGATGAAGAGGATTTGCTTTAGAACTTTCAATTAGATTTATGGTGATTTTTTGAGGATTTATTAGAATTTATTTGAGTGTGTTACGATGGATTTAAGATGGAGTGTTTAAGTAATTTTGTAAATAACCTAGAGAAGTTATGAAATTAGTTCGAGAGAGATAGAGGAAGGATGGCCAGCCCATTATAGAAATGGGTTAGCTTTGATAAGTCAAAGTCCAGTTTTCTTATTTTCCATAAAGATCATTTCATTCATAGCTCAAAACCCGTAATACTAAACTCCTTGATTTTACAGTCAAAAAACATGAAAACTGTGGTCTAAAACTCTAATTCCATATTGTGCAAAAGTTACTATTTTAGATCACTTATTGATCGAATCCTAATTCTTGACCCAAAATTCGTAAATCCAAATATATCGAAGCTTATACCTAAAAGATTCATAAACCCATTCCAGAAAAAATGAAAGTACGCTTGAAACCCCGATTCTCTTATCCCTATAAATTAATGTTTTATTCTCACACTTTTAATTTAAATTTATTATTTTTAAAATTTACCATGTTCAAAGATACGGGTTGAACAACAAATGTTTAAAAGAACACAATTACTAGAAATGCTAGTTTTTTAATCCAGTATTTTATTTAAGCAGGATTTGAAAGATCAAAAGGTGAGTCTAAAGAGGTTTAAGTGGAACTGAATATTTTTTAATTGCCTTATTCAGTGTTGTTCCAGCCCAAGGGTTTTGGTTTGCTCCCTGGCCGGCCCTAGCTGCAACCATGACTGGTATTATTGGGTTTGCTTTCCATCATGTAGCTCGTTCTTTGGTTTCCTCTATCGTTGTAAATCAAAATTTAGTAAAATTTTTGTAGTTGGCACCATAGCAACTCCAACCTCAGTTGTACAAATCTCTTGTAATGACCCGCTTTTTCGACACTCAAAATTCGGCACTTAATACATCTATGGTATTCAAACATCGAGCATCCAATTGCTAGAAAGGCATGTTGTTATGGTAAAATAAAAGAAAAAAGGACAGGGGAAGAAGAATCTCACAGCGGAACAATAACATATAATATAACAAAGAAAGTAAAAGTTGTCTCACTAAGATACATGGTATACCAGAGTTTAAAACAAACACCATCAACCTATACAGTTATAACTTTCTAATCTTACAATGGTCGATGGGTATACATAATAATATGGTGAAAAATAAAAATACTACGGCAGGTGAATATCTAACTCTTCTCCAAGAGCTCCATGCTCCTACCAATGAAATCCTTTCGCCATGAACTCGAGATAGAGATGAGTTTCCATACCTCAACATTTAGTGTTAAGTATATACCTAAATTCTTTACACATAAGTGATATCACTTATGGAAATTAAATTTCTTATCCTCATCACCAAAATTCGATTTCCAACTCGTACTATCCCTTGCTTAAAAATGAAGTCGGGTAAATCAAGGCACTGGTTGCACCTGGCCTAGCCTAGACGCTCTGGTTTTAAATCTCACAAATAGTAACAAATCAACCTTCTCGATGTTTGTACTAAGGATAAGACTAAATCCTTTCCATGAATGAAATCAAACCTTTAGACTTTTAAAACATTTGACTCATACTTGTGTTTGATTTTCACATCACCGGTATTTGTAAAATACTTTAAAAACACACTTAAAAATATTCTTTTAAAGAGGTAATTATATTTCTAAGTGAATCAAAAAGAAGGGTTAGAAACAAATGTCATTAAAATATTATTTACTGTAAACCCAAACCATTTACACTTAGCATTACCTTTAAAACAATCTTTTTAAAGACTTCTTCATTTATAAATCAACTTATTATTATTTTTAAAACAAAATTCCTCAAAAGATTTAAGAATATCAACACTTATTAAGTCAAGCAACAAGTTATTTTAATAACTTAATGAAATCATTTATAATAACAAAAGTGTTATAATCCATGAATTCTTTTCTACTTTTCAAAATCAGTTATCATAACAAAAACATTATAATCCATGACTTCTTTCTTAATTCTCGAAAAACATTTATTACAACAATGGTGTTGTAATCCATGCCTCCCTTTTCACTACCAATAAACTCAAAAATACTTGAAACATAGTTTTAAAACATCCATTTCAAATATTACATAAAAAGAAAATCTCAAGTTTAATATATATTAAAACTCAAAATCATTACCTTTCTTTATTTTTCAAAATAAAACTTCTTCTTCAATAATTTATATTAATTCATTTAAAATATATATAAATTACAAACCACTTTTGAAACACTTAAGTATGTGTTAGAAAAGTTCACAAAAAGAATTGAAGAAGAAAATCAAGTTTAAACCCAATTTATAAATGTTGGAAAAATGTCGTAAAACCGCCACTAAAAGAGTATGAAAAATTCCTTTAAATCAGTTCTTTTCAAATTGAAATTTTCTCCGCATTTTTACAAAGTATAAATATTATACTTTATTTTTAGAACAACATACTATGAGTTCAGTATGCATTCACAAAAATTTAGACACTTTTGAAGTCAACAAACTCAATTGAAGATTGTTTTAAAACTTGACTTTCGAACTGCAAAAGCGCAACCAAAACTTTTCTAATTTTTAAACACTTTGGAGTTGGTGTTATAAATTTTTCCAAGTCATCAATAAATGGTTTAAAATAACATTTTAAAAGTGCAAAAACATGATCAAATATTCAATGAAGCAAGCACAAGCGCAAGAGAAACAAACAAAGATTGAAAAAGGAGATTTCATAAGTGTCGCTATTGCGATGGTCGCTATACGACACTTTCACGAACAACCAATAAATCACACATATATTTCAATCAAACTTCAATATAAGCAACACAGTAATAAGTAAATCAACAATGGCGAGAAACCCCTTAGAATCTCGCTACAAAAGTCCCCTGCAAATCTCATATGTTTATGTTCTTCAAAGTGCTCTGTAGCGACCTATCCGCTATGAGCACACTTTGACTTCCTCTTGCTTTTGTCCCCTGCAAAACAATGGTCACATATGTCTTCCACTTTCAAGCGAGAACAAGACCAAACAACAAATATACATAAGTTTAAATAATATAAACAACAATTTATATTTTACTCCTTTATCTATTTTAAAACTATTTTATCGTAAAATTAACTCACTTTATCCAAAGTTAAGCTTCAACCAAAGACATAAGCTTCCTTCCTTGACCAATAAATGACCAAAGCAACCTCCTTTCCTTGCCTTTGCTCGACCAAAGCCTGGTAATACTCCCCTAATGCTAACGGCCCAAGTAAGAAATGGGAAAATGGATCCAAAACTTGCAATATTATTCTAGGTTTATTTAATATTTTGGAGGAGAAAAGAGTGTGTTTTGACATGGTTTTTACTTTAAAAAAATGAAGAGAAGAGAAAAGAAGAGAGCTCAAAGTAGAAAAGAAATGGAAATAAATGTAAAGTGAAAACAAAGAGGCATGGATGCTCTTTTATAAACTTTGTAAAATGGCAAATGACATCCACTACCCCTTAGCCAAATTACCCTTCTAACCTTAGATATTTCCACCACCACATCATACACCCATGTGCTACCATGTGGCCTTAAGTACTTGCCATCTAACCACATAAAAAGAAGCAAAAATTAACAAAAGTCTTCTCTTTTAATGACTTTTTAGAAGTTCCTAATGGTATTTTGGTTAATTAATTCATTCGGTACTATTAAAATTGTTATTATATGTATACATATGTGTACATAAGTGTGCAACAACGTTGCGACAACTTTCGTTTGATGAAAAGTCGAAAAGAAAAATTAATTTCCGTCACAATTTTAATTTTTCACCAAACTATTTATTTATGTAAATGAATTTACAAAATGAGTTACCATTATTATTTATTAGTTAAAATGAGTTTAATAAGGCTATTAAATCCATTTAAATAATATTTAATTCAGAGTTTAAATATTTATACAGTCGCTATATTTGAATATAAAGTGTTCATTTTTTTGGGATGTCACATCTATTCTATACTATATAAAACTAGTGCGAAACCGTGCTACGCACATGGAGCTCTCATATATTATTTGAAATTTACTTATGTACATGAACTCAATTGATGGATATTTCTTTTTATGCAAAAGTGATTTTCGCTTGCAAGTTTATTTCGAAAACTTATTATCGTCAAACCATGATATTTTTTCATTTAGAAGATGTTTAATATAACGCTTAAAATTGTGCCAAGTGCAAAATGGTTGGAAATGTCTTCAATAGCATCATACTTGTGCTATGCAAGCATACTTTTCTTGGAAGTAATCAAAGTAAACATTGGATGATAATAATCATAAATTAATATAGCAACAAAATACATTATTGATCGTCTCTAGTTAAAATAAATTGCATACATTCGTAATGGTTGACAATCATCAACTTCTTCATTTTTGTTCTTCCCTATAACTTTACATCCTTTTACTATACATTGATATATACTCAATGATGTTAGACTCGTCAAATCAAGGCCTTATGATATGCTATGTAAAGAACAAAAAAATCTGATATCCTTGAAAAAATTAGCTTCATCTAACCTTTGCATAAGGAAATAAATAGTTGGAAAAATGAACTTATTCAACACAACATAGGATAGCTATTTTATATGGTTTGTGCACTTGGTTTTTGATGTTTAATAGTTGACTTATTCTTGGTAAATTATAATGCAATTTACACGACATCAATGGTGTACTCTTAAATTGTATAATACCACAATAATCATAATTTCTTTGTTGTAGACAAAGAATATCCCCTTTATTCATCTAAGAGCGAAACAATTAATAGAATTACATGATACTATACCAAATTTAAACAACAATTTTCCACCTCTATAGTTTCAGCTGCAATATTAGATTAAATATTGTAAGATTAATCCCTCAAGCAAACCAAAAAATGAACCAAATGATATTATAGAATTTTGTTACACATGTTTGGCTATAAAAAAACTGAATTGTACTCTCTTGCCTCTCTTTATTTCAAAATCCGGCTCTTATGACAAATGTACTATCGCTTTTATTTCTAATCGGTGGCCCTTATTACATGGATAGAAGCAATAAAACGACTTGGTTATCCATGGACATGTTAATTTACTTTACATTTAGTGGTGGAATCATCTTATTAAGGATGTATACTACTTCAATATGCAATGCAACTTTATTAAACATGTGTCTAACCTCAAATCCTTTGTTTGGCCATTGATGTGAACTAAATGCTCTTAAAATTTAATTGTGTCAAAGCAAAAATAATCTTAAATTTTTGTTGTGGAATTGGAATATAAGCTAACTCATATTATAAAATGGAGACACTAAATAATACAACAAAAGTCAAAAGATGCTTGCATAAACGGGAAGTAAAATAACACTTCCCCTTGTGGACCAGTTTTTGCTAAGAGCAAAATATGACACACAATGTGTGATAATCTGTATCCATCCAGCTAAGATTACACTAATTAACAAAGTTGTTACACTAATTAGACATACCAGGAAGCATTTTATATTTTTTACTAAGTAGATATAAATTTGTTCATATACAACTATTAACAAAGTTGTTACACTAAGTAGAAATAGAGCAAAAATGAAATCTTTCAGTCACTTGATTTAACTACTTCTAGAGAATGCTCACCAATAGTTTCACGTATGCAATTTCATCTCTTAGGTTCTTGTAGAACTTGAAACTATTTAATGCTTTTGGAAATATCATAATGGTATGCATAATGAATATTAATTTTACTTGATTCGTCGAACAAATAGTTGTAGGATAGAGGAAGGTTGTCCCTTCGTATTACTACATAAAAAAATTATATAGACCTTAAATATAGTTTCTCTAGTTTTATGGTTGGTAAAAAAGAAAATTCTAAGACATAAAAGGTACTTTTATATGTTATCCATTTATTTTACAATAAGATAGGATGCATGTTAACACTTCCATTCAAAAGTGTAAGTAATAAATGCTAATATGGCATGTTAAATGTCCTAATGTTTACATATTTTTTTCATTTCTTTGTCACTTGATTGTTGCAAAATGAAAATAGTGAAAGATGTAGGACTAATACATAAGTAGGTCCAAAAAATTCCTTAAGAACAACATCCATAATCCCTTTTGCAAACAAAACTTTAGCTATGATTTACATCTTTTCTATGAATAATATTCTCCACTTTGATTAGATAAAAGTCAAAAAACGTTAAAAATTTATATATGTAGTAGAATGTTGGATAAGAGAAAGAGAAAGGTATACTTGGGCTTTTTTATTTGTAAATCTATCTTAAATTTACTTCCTTTAATAGAAAATTGAAACATTAGAAAGCACCAGTCATTTCAAGCTATGGAATTAGTTTGTAACACTTTACAATTACATATGGTGTATACTTACTGCTAATATTTAAAGCCACATTTCATGGTACACGGCATTTGTAATCCGCTACACTTAAAAGTAAACTGTAATTATTTGGATTTGGATAAACTTTTTAGTGTTCTACTAAATTTTCATTTATTGAACAAAGTAAAGCTAAAATAATGCTAGATGATAATGGAGCATCAATCTACTATGCGTGCTAAGTACTAACATTTGTAGTGATAAATTTCATGATAACATTATTAAAAAAATCCTTTGGAATGTCAGGTACGATGTAAATAAGTATATAGTTAAACTATAATCGTATTTCATTGGAGATTACAAATTACACCATAAAAACCAATTCTTCTCCAAGTTTAATTCTAGTAAATAAGATATTGTGAAGCTTAAAAACTCAAGAAATTCAGGGAGACAAAAAAGTCATGTTTGCATCAAATATAATCATTATATATTTCAGAGTTAAGAAATTGAAGAAATGAGTATTTTATTGCTTGCTTCTGTTACTCAGCAATTACAGGCTATACAATGTATTTATACAGACTTTGGCTTACAACAGAATGACACAGTTGTAACTGAAAAATTACAATAATGCCCCTTTTAAACTGATATATATATTATCTTTTATCTGCCGTGTCTTCCATTCTCTCATTTGCCCCCTTCAAATCGATCTAGGGCTTCCTCTCTCGTACCCTAAAACTCTGATCTTCACTGCTATGCTCTTTGATAATAATAAATTGCCAAAATCTTCAGCTGCAAGAGTCAATCGAGCTCTCAAATTGAGCAAAGATTCGTCTTTCATCAGTGATAGATCTAGTTAATCTGGGATAATAAGTCCATATTGATCTGCAGATCTGAAGTTGCTATCAGATATGTATTTTTGACTACTGATTTGTAGATTCATTTGAGACTGAAACCTGATTTGGCTTTTGCTGAGGGATTATGTTCACCAAACTACCATTTTGAGGTGTTTTTCCTTTTGATTCAAGATGTTTTGCCTTTTGATTCGAGATGTTGCTGATTATCATAGATCGATTTGGCTTCTGACGTGAAGTGGTGGTGTCGGTTCTGTTGCTGACGCTTCTGACTTTCAGCTCATCTCTGAATCGACAGTAATTTTGGGCAGATAAAGCTTTAGTAAGTATATCTGCCCTTTGGTAAGGAGCGGGTATATGATTTATTTCTATTTTGTTTTGATTTACTCGTTCTCCCACGAAGTACAAGTCTAGTTCCATGTGTTTTGTCCTTGTATGCAATATTGGATTAGCTGATAATGATATAGCACTTAAATTATCACACCAAATCACTGCCATTTGCTAGTATGAATTTGTAGTTCACTGAGGAGAGATTCTACCCACATTACTTCTGCTGTACTGCTGGCAAGACTGTGGTATTCAGATTATGTACTTGATCTAGATACCGTATGCTGCTTCTTTGAGCACCATGAGATAGGATTTTCTCCCAGATAAATACAATACCCCGATGTTGATCTTCGATCATCAGGGTCTGATGCCCAGTCAGCATCAGCATAGCCAGTAATTACTAACCGTTTGCTTGATTTCATAGTTAATCCTTAGTCTAGAGTACCATTTAGATATCTCAAAATTCTTTTTACTACCTTCCAATGTTCATCTAGAGGCTGATGCATATACTGACATACTTTGTTGACACTAAAAGATATCTCTAGTCTGGTGATAGTTACATATTGTAGAGCTCCATCAATACTTCTATACTCTTTGTCATGAGTTATTGTGTCACCCTTGTGCCTTGATAAATGCAAGTTACTAATCATAGGTGCTGGCAAGGACTTTGCTTCCTGCATTTTTGCTTTGATGAGTATTTCCTTTATATACTTCCTTTGACATAGATGTATCTCTGTCTCTGATAATTTGTTAACTTCTATACCTAATAAATAATTGAGTATGCCCAGATCTTTGATGGAGAACTGCTTGTCAAGATAATGAATTACATAGTTGATTTCTTCTTTACTATCCCCTGTAATGATGAAGTCATCAACATAGACTAAGACATATGTTAATTTATTGCTGTGGTTTTTGATGAACAGTGAAGTATCAGACTTGGCTTGTTGATAATCTAGTTTCATAAGAGTTGCCTTTAGTTTGTCAAACCATACTCTTGGAGCTTGTTTTAGTCCATATATGGCTTTATTTAGCTTGCATACCATTGTATTATTCTTTGGTTTAATGAAACCCGGTGGCAGCTGCATGTAGACTTCTTCTTGAAGTTCACCATTTAGAAAAGCATTGTTCACATCTAATTGTCTGACATCCCATCCTTTATGTAGAGCTATGGTTAGAATTACCCTTATGGTAGTTGGTTTTACCACTGGTGAAAATGTCTCATTGAAATCAAATCCACATTGTTGAGTGTAGCCTTTTGCAACTAGCCTTGCTTTATATCTTTGTATAGTTCCATCTGGATTTTTCTTTAACTTGTCAGTCCACTTACATCAAATTATGCCTTTATGATTTGGTGGTGATACAAGATTCCAAGTTTTGTTTTTTATAAGTGCACTGTACTCCTCTTGCATTGCATTTTTCTAATTTTCATTGCTGAGAGCTTGTTCAAGAGTCTCTGGTTCTTCATATGTTGTACATGTAGCATATAGTTTTGGCTTAAAGATTCCACTCTTGGATCTTGTTATCATTGGACGTCCCCTGACTTCTAATTCCTGCTGGGTGATTGAAGTTTGTTCTGTATTTTGATCATGACCATTGTCTCTGCTATTAGTTTGATGATTGCTTGAGACTGTTGGAGATTGACCATTTTATTGTGTATGTTCAGATTGAGTTTGACTTGATTCACTGTTGTGTTGTATATATCGAGTGTCTGAACTTATTCATTTCTCTTCAATGTGAGATGATCTCTGATGGTTATCATGCACAGGTATGGGTGGTATGGATACACTCGGATTATACAGTTTCTGAGTAGTTTTTACATGTTGTGTTGCAAATGGAAACACATGTTCATTGAACACAACATGTCTTGAGACAAATAATTTTGCATTACCATCTAAGCATTTATATCCTTTCTGATTTACACCATAGCCTAGAAAGGTGCATGGTGTAGATCTGAAATTTAATTTATGTGAATTGTATGGTCTTAGATGAGGGAAACACAAACATCCAAATGTTCTAAGGTTTTGATACTCTAGTCTCTCATTAAGTAAGACTTCCATTGGTGTTTTGTCCTGCTTTACCTTTGTGGGTAGTCTATTGATTAGATAGACTGCAGTTGCAAAGGCATCAGGCCAAAACTTCATTGGTAGTGAAGCTTGAGCAAGTAATGTGAGACTAGTTTCTACTATATGTCTGTGTTTCCTCTCAGCTAATCCATTTTGTTCAGAGGTATAGGGACAAGTCATTCTATGTACTATTCCTTTCACTTGAAAGTATTCTTTTAATGACTTATACTCTGTACCTCCATCAGTCTGCATTACCTTTACTTGCTGACCTGTTTGTCTTTCCACCAGTTTTATGAAGTGGATGACAACATTTTGCACTTCTGATTTGGATTTCAAGAAATAGATCCAGGTGGATCTGGAATAAGCATCTACAAACGATATATAATATTTATAACCATAATATGAGTTTATAGGTGCTGGACCCCAAAGATCTGATGCAACAAGTTGTAGTGGCCTATTAAACTCAGATTGTGGTTTCAGAAAAGCCAATTTATGGATCTTTCCCATTTGATAATAAGTACAGACATAAGAGGAAGCTATATTATCAACTTTTATATTATTATCAGTCAATACTTTCTTTACAATTTTTATACTTGGATGTCCCAACTTACAGTGCCAAACATCAAATAAACTTTTATCAAATTGACTTGATTCATTTTCAGCTAAATAGCATCGTTCTCTTGAACTGTTTGAACAATTATCATTTGAGTTTGAAAGATTGAATCTGTATAGTCCATTGTGAGTATTACCCTGCAATAATATTTGTTTTGTCTGAATATCTTTAACTAAGTAGTATTTGGGATAGAATTCAAAATATACATTATTATCTTGTGCAAATTTAGACACGCTGATAAGGTTTTTCTTTATTTTGGGGACTCTTAATAAGTTATTAAGATTCAATATTCTTTGTCCCCTAATTTATGCATTACCAGTGTGTGTAATATTAATGCTATAACCATTTCCCATACAAATAGATTGAGTACCTTTATATTCCTTTCTACCAATGTTCAGGTTCTGAAGATTGTTGGTAACATGATGTGTTGCTCCTGAATCTGGGTACCAACATTCATTGTAGTAGTCTTCTGACCTTCCAGATTCTGACATGTTCAGGTTATGCATTTTCTGATCCTCTATAGTGCTTCTATTTTCATGCTACATACTTTCCATGTTTGCATTGATACCATAGTTTCTCTGATTTGTTGAGTTTTGAGTTGCATTGTAATTGGTGTCAAACCTGAAATAGCGTTGCAGTGTGCCCTAATTTTCCATAAATCTGACATTTTGGTCTATTATTATTATTATTATTACTCCATCTGCCTCCCCTTCCTCTTGATCTTCCTGTCTGGTTTCTTTGATAGTTTTGATCGTTTCTTGATCCTTGGTTGTTTCTTGCATCACTGTTTTTGTCCTGAGTTCTGTTTCTTGTATTTCCTGCATAGTTAATTGATAAGTCTGAAACAAATGCTTTCTTGTGTTCAATTCTTCCCTCATGAGCGAGTAAGGTAGAATGAACAAATTGCATAGAGGGAATAACTTCTTGAGATGACATTACAACTACAACAGCTTCATATTCATTGTCTAGACCATTCATAATAGTTAGAATCTGTTCTGTATCAGAAAATTTATGGCCAGCAGCCTCTAAAAGATCACAGTAGTTCTTGATTTTGGGTAGGTATTGTTATCCCGCCTTTTGGCAAGGCCGTGACACCAAGGACTTAACTAGAAACCGGCGACAGATTATCTCGAAGACCAGCTGCGCGCAAGGATCACCATGGATATCGATGAATTTTGTCCTAGTCCGGATCTGGCTACAATCGATAAGACATGTCAAGCAAAGCCATAAGAGCCAGCATTCCAAGTCTCAAGTCAACCCGAGTTCGTACGCTCAAAATATCATCGATGCAATTTGGAGTAGGCAGCCTATGATTCGAATCCATCAGAAGATGCCATGGTTCGAATCGATCTGGGGTAGCCTTAGGTTCGAATCGAAGCAAATTTCCCTACTTCGAATCCATTGAGAGAAGGTGCCTCGAGTCCACGGAACACAGCCTTGCTTCGAATCCAGAAAGAGTACCTGCCTTCGACTCCATCAAAGGAAGTTCCTTCGAATCCACAGAGCTGTAAGGCATAAGTCCTTCGACTCCATCAAAGGAAGTTCCTTCGAATCCACAAAGGCTAGTCACCCCAACTCCATCTCTTAAGTCCGACTCCATCTCTAAAGATGCTTCGAATCCACCCTGTTTGAGACAACTTCGAATCGATCACCCATGATATACCCTGATCGATTCGAACTTACATCTCTTCGAATCCATTCCCTCGAAACCATCGAGTCGAAGTAGCAGAGGTTATGGATACGACCCAGTAGAACCGGAGTAAGAGGCGGATCGATGCGAGAGACACGCGCCACGTCACAGCAAGCATCGAGTCGACCAAATCGATTCGAACTAAGATCGATTCGAAGTATCCATGTTCTCCAGAAATGCAACATTGAATCGATCATATCTCGAGTTCTACAAGTCCAAATGCTATGAAATTTTCACAGAAGCTTAAACACATGATGAAGAATGTTCACAGCAAATTTCAGCTTGATTGGATGATTTCTTGATCGATTCGAACCAAGGGTCGAATCGATCCCAAAGTGGGCCCGGATCTCCAAATTTCGGCCATGTGGGCCCCCTGACGTACCAGAACTGGTCTCCCCTCATTTTAGGCGAAATATCAGCCTCCTACACCTATAAATAGAGCCCCTGGTCATTCAGAAAAGGGGTCGGAGAATTCTAAGTACTGAAGAGCGCCCAGATTCTGCCAGATCTACTCCAGAACATCGCCGCTGCTTTAGATTGACACTTAGCATTTAAATTCAGTTGTACAACAGTATAAAGAATTGTAATCTTCAAGTATCGAGCAATAAAATCATCAAATTTCATAGTGGACGTAGGCAAAAAGCCAAACCACTCTAAATCGCTTGTCTTTGCAATTTACTTTCTGTTATTTGGAGTTTTTGTTAGATAATCCACAGCGTTAACTTTCATTCTTCGCGTTTATCTCTTCAAAGACTTCCGAAGAGTGTTGTGCCCATTTTTGGTACAAACACTTTGGTGCTTTCATTGAGAACAAACCAGTTTTTTTCTCCTGCTCCTTGGATCTACCATCGATACCGGATTGCACAAATCCAAGAGGAAGATCCAGATCTCTAATTCATAATCCTTCCATTCTATTCAGATTTGCATAAAGTCTAGGAAAAGGATTCATCATTCAAAATGGTTAGCACAAGAACCACTTCTACAGCTGCTGGACAAGAAGGTAGGGATGGACAGAATCCTGCTCAACAGCAGCCATCCAACCAAGACAACACTGCCCATTCAGATCCATCTGGGGCAGTCACTAGACAAGAATTCCAGGTGTTGCTTCAAGAGTTGACTCAGAGTCGGCAGCAATTAGCCGAACAGTTGCGTGCCAATATTGAATTGACAAACCAACTGAACCGCCAGGGCCGTAGGAGGTCCAGAAGGGATGATGTTTCCCGCTCATCCACTGAAAGTTCTGCCTCATCTGACTATCATCATAGATCTACCCGTCCCAATTGGACGGAAGTCATGCTCAAGCTGCTGAATATCAACCCGCCCTAACTGTCGGACAGTTGAGGGTAGGACCGTCAACCAGCTTCCAGGCTGGGCCATCAGCATGAGGTGGTCGTACTCCGCAATATACTACGGACAATCATGTCACAGCTGCCACAGTAGAAACAAGGGTTGATACCCGACATCTCCCAGATTCAAGCAATCAACAGCAGGGACGTACTTCTGAACCATACGGCCCGGAAGATGCTGAGCCAAGGAGGCGAAACTTGGACCGTCGACAGCGCCCGGTCCAAACTCGCACTGTGGAACCCGACCACACCTTAGCTCAGCATGCTCAAAATGTAGCAATGCCAGACATCTCGACTATGATACGTCAGATGATCCGCGAAAGCCAAGGCCTTACCAATGATGACTGGGGAATTTCCCATAGTCATACTCCCTTCACAGACGAGATACTGAATGCTGAACCTCCTCGGCGATTCAGAATGCCAACCCTTCCTATGTACGAAGGAAATTCTGATCCCAATCAACACATCTTGAAATATGAATGGTCGATGAGCGCCGCAAGGGCTGATGACGCAGTAAAATGTCGAAGTTTCCCCATCTCTCTAGGTGGAATTGCAACGATGTGGTTCACGAGATTTCCACCTAGGTCTATCTCTTCATTTGATCAACTAGCAAAAAAATTTGTTGAACAATTTCGCATGCATGTCGCTAGACCCAAAGATGTCAACACCTTATCCAGTGTTACCCAAGCTCGTGGGGAAACGCTAAGGCGTTACTTAGAGAGATTCCATGCGGCATGTGTGGAGATTAGTAATCCCAACGATAACTCAATTTTAATGGCATTGACAAAGGGGATTGACCCTGATTCTGAATTTGGAAACTGGTTAGCTGGAAAACCCCCCGCATCGTTGGACCGTTTCTACTCCAAAGCCGCTCAATTCTTACGGCAAGAGGACGCGAAACAGTCTAGGAAGCAGGACGATGCGAAACCCGGAAATGAGGGAATACAAAGCAATGTAGCAGTCCAACAATCCGGTGACAATTCCGGAAAAGTTCAATTAAATATCCAGAATAAACAAACTCAGCCAAGAGGCAACAGTGGTCAAGATAAGAAAAGGGACTCAAATCGAGGCCCACGGCGTGAGGCTCCGATGTTCGATAATTACACACCATTGAATACATCGTTGGAAAATGTGTACCTACAGACTTGCAACACTATGCAATACAAGAAGCCAGCTCCGAAGCAATCGTCGGAGAGGCAGATTCAAACGGGGAAGTTCTGTAGATTCCATGAAAGTTATGGCCACAATACCAACGAATGTCGACACTTGCAGGACCTCATCGAGAAGTTGATCAGGGAGAGGAAGTTAGACCAGTTTGTGCGGGCACCGCAGTCTGAGGGGGCGGGCCCCTCAAATCAAAATCATGTACAGAATCCAGAAAGACAGGAGGAACCAGGTCGTGTCGGAGGAAGACTGGTAATTAATGTTGTAAGTGATAATCCTCATCCAGCGAAGCGAAGCTGGGAAGAAATGAAATCATATGATAACTTAGCTAGACGAACAGACTTTGAGTATGATGATAACTTGGACAATAAACTTTCGACCAAACGAAAGAGAGCGATAATTAACGACATCACTTTCCGAGACAACGATATTGATTATGTCGGAAGCCCGACTACTGACCCACTCGTGATATCGGCATAAGTAGGTCCAGCTTGGATGAAGAGGATACTGATCGACTACGGGAGCTCTATGAATATCCTTTTTATACATGCTTATAATCAAATGAGGATGAGAGCCAGGGACTTGGAACCTTGCCAAACTCACCTCCATGGAGTCAACGGTAGTGCTACCATACCTATTGGGATGGTGAAGTTACCAGTTAGGTTGGGATCCAAGGAACATAGGAGAGTTCGGACATTACAGTTCGCTGTGTTGAACATAGTCTCGCCATACAACGCTTTCTTAGGACGACCTGCCCTTACTGAATTCAGAGCCGTAATTGCCCCGTGGTGCTTAACCTTAAAGTTCCCTACCGTCAACGGAGTTGGAGTCGTCCAGGGCGACCAGGTTGACTTGAGAACAGTCATACGCCGAAATCGAGTCGCCCGATTACGCAATGCCGAGGACCGACTTAAAACTTTTGAACGCAATGAGATTGTCATTAAAAAAGAATATCCAGCACTACCACACATGAAACCAACATGGAAGGGGTCACACGAGATTAAGCAGGAGCTCGGGGATGGCATATATGAGTTAACGACCGCTGATGGTCTAGCTTCACCAAAGGCCTTGGATAGCGAAAGTCTTCGTCGCTATTGCACATAACAGGCTATGTTTATCTATTTAGTTTAAATTCTGTTTTAGAATTTATTTCTGCATTTCGAAATTAGAATTTGTAATAAGGCAACTGACTTTGCCATGTTTTCTTATTTCAGCAATAAAATACCATCTCTTCGAGCCAGAGCTGTGATTCATTAAATACAATGAACAACATCACGATGCACGAAGAGCTAAATTCCATCACACAATGGGATTTATTCAAGTAGAGAGTGGCTATGAAGCAATCAACCACTCACTAAATGAAACCCGGGCTCGGGGGCAAGCCATCACATCAGGCCAGAAATGGGTTGATACACGACAACCTTTCACTCAACTCCGTACTCCCAGAGTGCGAGGCGGAGTATAAACATTTTCCTAAATCCCAGAGTACTCCGAGAGCGCGAGCTAGGTACAAACTTTTTAACCAACTCCGTACTCCCAGAGTGCGAGGCGGAGTATAAACATTTTCCTAAATCCCAGAGTACTCCGAGAGCGCGAGCTGGGTACAAACTTTTTAACTAACTCCGTACTCCCAGAGTGCGAGGCGGAGTATAAACATTTTCCTAAAATCCCAGAGTACTCCGAGAGCGCGAGCTGGGTACGAACTTTTTACTTAACTCCGTACTCCCAGAGTGTGAGGCGGAGTATAAACATTCATTCAACTCCGTACTCCCAGAGCGCGAGACGGAGTATAAACATTCACAAAACCCCAGAGTACTCCGAGAGCGCGAGCTGGGTATAAATATCAACAAACTCCAGCTTCCGAGAGCACGAACTGGAGTATAAACATTAACTAACTCCGGATTCCGAGAGCACGAACCGGAGTATAAACATCAACAAACTCCAACTTCCGAGAGCGCGAACTGGAGTATAAACATTAACTAACTCCGTACTCCCAGTGCGCAAGGCGGAGTATAAACATATATCAACTCCACACTTATCCCCAATACTGGGGGCAGAATCATAACACATAACAAGTTGAAGACAAAAAGGGAATAAATTTGCATTTCCACTATCAACCAAAAGAATCTGATTACAAAGTGTTTCAAAAAGTTTCTGCTAGTGGGAGCCGAATCCACATCTATACACGGCTATAAAAAGAATCAAAATCGACAAAATGCTACCCTACGCAACAGAGATTTAAAGAAAGAGTTCAATCTTTCTTCTTCCTTATCTTCTTCTTCGGGGTAGCTCCACCAGATCCGCTGCATGATTTTCTCCTCGACCGCTTACTCTTTTCAGGCTTGCCCTCCGGCAGCGATATAATGTCAACGTCTTCCTCAGAACTGGAGGCGACGGAAATTCTTCTAGGAGGTCGAGCTGGAGGCATAGGAGTAGTAGCAGGAGGAGGGACAGGAGCAGTTTCAATCACTACGGTACCGCCCGGTGAAATCACCATTAACGGGGCAGGCCCGGGCGGATTCATACCAGCATTCCCTACTGCCATCTCGGCATCGATCTCAGCAATAACGTCGTCCTCACGGGATACTCGGGCCGCATCGTATGTGCCAATAGCTGGCATAGATGAACTAACGGCCGGAGCAGCCCCACTCACAGCATCGTACGGGTTGACAGAGGGATCGATGGGTTCATTGAGAAGCTCCTCAATCATTTGAGCGCTGAAAGAAAACATATTTGCATCTCCCTCCTCGCCAATCAAGGTGGAAGTCGTGATGGCTTCAGAAAAAACAACCCCTTGTGTTTGATGTGGAACTGATAGAGCAAGAGGCGCAGAAACAATAACTTCAGTCACTGAAATGCGACAAAACGAAGATTGTTAGCCAAGTGTGTTGCTTAAGGTTCTTCACAACTAAACTACGAGAAGCGTTCAAATACCTTCCTTGGCCTGAACCGAAACGTGGGCAGAATCCTCGGCAGAAGATAATAATGGTTGGTCAGGATTATAGGCAGGAACAGACTGGGGATCTACCGCACCAGTGGTTTCGGGCAATGTTGGAATTACAGCTCCAACACTTGTCCCGTGATGCGCGATCCCCGAACCTTCGCCTGTCTCTAGAGATTGAACGCCAAGCTTTTCTTTCGCCATAGAGATCACCGCCTCATGAAGGATCTTCCTCTCATCCTCGGTGAGCAAACACATCTACAGTTCAAAGTCGTCAAGTGTTCCATCTGGATGCGCTGCTCTTTTCTCATTCACCAGCCGGGTCCAGGCATTGTACAAGATCATGGAGTCATCTCCCAGCCACGCTAAATTTCTATGTTCCAGCACATTAGCGTTATACGTGACTAAGAGATCGTCAAACTCAGCATCTAGCCTAGACCTCTCCTCCAAGATCTTTTCTTGAATTTCTGCTTCCGCAGACTTAGCCTTGACCGCCGCCGCAGCAAGTTCGGCCCTGAGAGATACTGCTTGGTCGCAAGCCTCTTGAGCAGTGGCGTTTGCATCGTCCTTCTCCTTCACCATTTAAGTAAATTTGGCCTTGAGCTCGTTTAGCTCTTTAACGGATAAGTCTCGCTCAGCTGCAATGGTGGTGTTGCGGTGGCCCATCTCTTCTACCGTGGCGCAGTGTTCCTGCTGCATCCTCGCCAGTTTGGCCACGACATCTTCATGTTTCTGAAGTGTTTCAAGCTCTGACTTCCGGGACGTCTCCACTTCAGATTGAAGAACCTGAATGATGCGTTTCTGTTTAACAATGTCAGCATCACGCTCAGCAATGATCTTCGCCCGGTCAAAAGCTACTCTAGAAGCCTTCACGGCTGCCTTGTACCACTCCTTATACTGAGCGTAGAAGTCGTGGATATAACTATGAGCAGTGGTCTCAGCGTCCGGAGGAATTCTTTTAAAGTTTGGAGGGAAGACATAGCCATCCATGCAAATTTCAGGGTAGTCATTTTTCATTTGGGCGAGTTTAGCAGCTCCCTCGCTTGTCAACTCAGCCGGAGCTTGTTCAATTATAGCGGCTGCTGTCGGTTCCATTCTTGGCCACTGAGCATCAGGCCGAGAAGATTGAGAAGGCAGCTGCTGCTGATGAGATGGCCCTGGGAGGTCTAATGGGACCCTGGGAGGCGGAGGAGAGCGAGATCGAGGTCGGTACTGGTATCCCCGGTCTCTGTCAGAATAATCATAGCCAGAACGGCCACGCGAGTAATCTCTGTCTCTATCATAACGTTCTTGGCTTGAATAGCTACGCCCATGATCCCTATCTGTTTCTCTCCTGCGGGAATCGTAAAATGGAGAAGATTGGCGCACATTCCGAAGCCTATCCAGAGTAGAGCCACGTCCTGACATCTCACCTGCGATAAGAAAGAATTACGGATTAAGATCCCATAAAGCAATGTTTATTATGCAAAAGTCATGAAGTGCTGTGGAAGTGTGTGTAAATGTGTAAACCCCCAAACCGACCGGAAGTGTTGACCGCACTTAAAGGAAAGGGCTCGTTCATGTTTAGGACATCTTGAAATTCCTCCAACCCAGGATTATGAGAAATCGATATATAATCTGGGATGGGAATGTCGTCAAGCCCTTTGAAAATGTCTCTCAAATGAGAAGGGGCGGCCTCAGAAATCATAACTCCGGAAATGGGAGGAGACACATCCGCAGATTTCCACCCCTTAGACTTAAGTTTTTTGGAAACGGCGGCCTTGCCTTTCCGTCTTCCTCCCGACTCCTCCAAGTTTCCCGAAAGGTCAGCCATTGGCTCCGAATCCGTATGGGTTCTTTCTTCATCACTCGCCTCGATTATTCTGATTCCGAGTGACTTCTTCACCTTTCTCTTCTTGGTTTTCTTCTTATCTTCCTTCCTGGAGGCGGGCTTTGCAAATCCCTCAACGACTATACTTTGATTGATGACGATCAAACCAAGAACTCTTAAGTTGTAATCGTTCAGCACCGAGTCAATATGCCTCAACTCGCTTGGAACTTCTTGAAGACTTCGGACGATACCCTTGAAACGCCCTCCATCGGGCCTGGAGATAATGGCTGTAAAAGGAATGAAATATCAATTTTAACACCGAAGAGCTATTGGTCAAGAAAACAGGTTAAGGCGCTTACGTCTAGACAACCATCGCCTAGCAAAACCCGGAGGGCACCGAACATAGAACCACTCGTTCTTGAAATAACTCAGTCGGGTCCAAGCTCCAACTACAACTTGGCAATTCCTAACTGCCTCCAGAAATGTAAAAGACGGGCTATCACCCCTACTCTTGAAATTAAATATGTGCCTGATCTCGGTGGGCCTTGGCGGGCGAAATAGACAGTCCATAAATATGACAAAGGCACTGTTCAGCAACGCGTGCCCGTTGGGATGAAGTTGTGAAGGAGCGATTCCTAAATATGATAGCATCCCTCTGATATATTGATTGAAAGGAGGAAGAGTTCCGGCCGCACAAGCATGACGATAGAATGCTGTGTATCCTTCAGGCGGATTGTGCGGTCTATCAGTGGCACTGGGCAATAATACGTCACCTAGAGATATGTTATGCTTTAAGCATATTCGTCCCAATAAGGATTCGGAGATGTTAGATTGAACCGAGTCAACAGGATCCTCAATAAATATAGCCTCTGGCAATTAATCTGGAGCTGGATCGATTACATCGACAGGAATATCGGGAATCTCAAGCACCGGAGGAGTTGAGCTCTGTACCTCTTGTGGTTGGGAGCTCGAAGATTCCATAATTAACTAACTCATCAGAAAGCAACGTTAAGTTCGTAAACAGCCCGTGCATGCCCCAGTGTAGTGTGTATGAAAGTGCCGTGCAGTGCAAGTGCTGTGCATTATTTAAGCAAATTTAACAGAATGAAGCAAGATGTTCGTACTACAAAACTTGGGAATTTGAGAATGAAAATGACCGTCATCGCTGACCGTCACTTCCACACCATCCAAACGCTATGAACCAACTTCAGGTATAAATCAGTTGTATTATTGGTTGAGTCATAGTTCCATCGACGAGCTTCAAAGGAAATTCAAGTTCAAGTCTTTAAGTCAAGTTCGATTATGCAAGGCCGAAGCTCGTCGGAATCAAGTGTGATAAAGTTCATTAAGATCGTCAAAGTTCAACTTGAAATTAGTCATGGTTCAGGTGATGGAACGAGTCTGAAAAATCGGATTCTCAGAACTGGAGGCGTTCGAATCCATCAAGTCGAATCGATGTGCTTCGAATCCAAATGGTTCGACTCGATATACTTCGGGATGGAGAAACGCCTCGAATCCCTAGGCGCTAAATAACTTCGTATCGATCAACCTTCAATACCTTCGAATCGATCAAGGTACCGTTACTTCGAATCGATCGACAGGGGGCCTTTTTTCCTTTGCAGACATCGATTCGAAGCTCTGCAGTCAGAATCGATTCGAATAAAATTGGTTCAGGAGAGGTACTAAGTGATGAAAGATAACATCCCTCAAGATCTCTACTTCTCCAAGGAAATTTCAACGCTTTTTTACGCCTCGAATCTTCGATTCGAACCGTTTTTTCAGATCTCACAACCCTTCAATATTTTCAGAAGAAAAATTGAAGACGAAGACTTTCGACTTTGTCATTCTCAACTAGCATCGATCCATCAGTTACCTGGTTAAATGTGATTACGAATGAAGGTTTGCAAGATTCAATCGATTCGGGGAAGGCACGCTTTTTTCTCAGCTCTAGGAAAATCGATTCGAAGAAGAATCTATAGCAACAGTGGAAAGTAAAAAGTAAAAATGAAACCGGCCTCACATATTTATATGGATTCCAGAAAAGCTTCGAGGCGCTTCGTCTCCCGGTCGTCTTGACCGTTTGTCACCGGTCACTTACCATAGCCATCAATTTGTTCGAATCGATTATGACCTCGGATCCATCGAGACTTCGGATCCCTCGTACCTTCGAATCCATCGAGCCAACGTCGATGCGAGGCGTCATCGATACGAAGCTGCACCGATTCGAACTTCCATCGATACGGAAGAGTTAGCAAAAACAGAATTGAAGCCGCCATATACCCATCAATTCGGAGTACCAACTGCATATCCCTCGACTCGCAGCTTTTCGAAAGTCATCGATTCGAATGGACACTTCGAATCCATCGAAATCACCTATAAAAATGAACACATCGCTTCAGCATAAAGAGGTTACTGGATTACCTTTTTTACCTCGATTCAGGAGAGAATCGATACAAGAAGATAATCATAGGCAATCATCAAAACAAGGTTTTAACTCGATTCTCAAATCGGTTCAGGAGAGGATCAACGTAGAATTCGATAACAAGACGAACTGACAACGACTTGCAATCACGCAACGTTAACTAAAGTCAAGGTGATACACATATGCACACATCTTTGACTAATGTTTGATCTTTGCCATTTATAAGGATCAAATGTTCATCTTGTCATCACCCTAACAGCTAACAGCTGGTCACAATCATACGACGGCTGGTTACGGCAATATAGGATACAACTTTCGGTAAAGCATGTCATAGCTGTCCAATATGAAACTGCAGCTTTTCAAAGCACGTCGTGTTTACACAAGACGTACTTTGGGGGGCAAATGTTATCCCGCCTTTTGGCAAGGCCGTGACACCAAGGACTTAACTAGAAACCGGCGACAGATTATCTCGAAGACCAGCTGCGCGCAAGGATCACCATGGATATCGATGAATTTTGTCCTAGTCTGGATCAGGCTACAATCGATAAAACACGTCAAGCAAAGCCATAAGAGCCAGCATTCCAAGTCTCAAGTCAACCCGAGTTCGTACGCTCAAATATCATCGATGCAATTTGGAGTAGGCAGCCTATGATTCGAATCCATCAGAAGATGCCATGGTTCGAATCGATCTGGGGTAGCCTTAGGTTCGAATCGAAGCAAATTTCCCTACTTCGAATCCATTGAGAGAAGGTGCCTCGAGTCCACGGAACACAGCCTTGCTTCGACTCCAGAAAGAGTACCTGCCTTCGACTCCATCAAAGGAAGTTCCTTCGAATCCACAGAGCTGTAAGGCATAAGTCCTTCGACTCCATCAAAGGAAGTTCCTTCGAATCCACAAAGGCTAGTCACCCCAACTCCATCTCTTAAGTCTGACTCCATCTCTAAAGATGCTTCGAATCCACCCTGTTTGAGACAACTTCGAATCGATCACCCATGATATACCCTGATCGATTCGAACTTACATCTCTTCGAATCCATTCCCTCGAAACCATCGAGTCGAAGTAGCAGAGGTTATGGATACGACCCAGTAGAACCGGAGTAAGAGGCGGATCGATGCGAGAGACACGCGCCACGTCACAGCAAGCATCGAGTCGACCAAATCGATTCGAACTAAGATCGATTCGAAGTATCCATGTTCTCCAGAAATGCAACATTGAATCGATCATATCTCGAGTTCTACAAGTCCAAATGCCATGAAATTTTCACAGAAGCTTAAACACATGATGAAGAATGTTCACACCAAATTTCAGCTCGATTGGATGATTTCTTGATCGATTCGAACCAAGGGTCGAATCGATCCCAAAGTGGGCCCGGATCTCCAGATTTCGGCCATGTGGGCCCCCTGACGTACCAGAACTGGTCTCCCCTCATTTTAGGCGAAATATCAGCCTCCTACACCTATAAATAGAGCCCCTGGTCATTCAGAAAAGGGGTCGGAGAATTCTAAGTACTGAAGAGCGCCCAGATTCTGCCAGATCTACTCCAGAACATCGCCGCTGCTTTAGATTGACACTTAGCATTTAAATTCAGTTGTACAACAGTATAAAGAATTGTAGTCTTCAAGTATCGAGCAATAAAATCATCAAATTTCATAGTGGACGTAGGCAAAAAGCCGAACCACTCTAAATCGCTTGTCTTTGCAATTTACTTTCTGTTATTTGGAGTTTTTGTTAGATAATCCACAGCGTTAACTTTCATTCTTCGCGTTTATCTCTTCAAAGACTTCCGAAGAGTGTTGTGCCCATTTATTGTACAAACAGGTATTCCCTCATACCCATATTATCTTTTCTAATGTTTTGCATCTGCCTTTTATAATACATGATTTTTGCTGCTGATTGCGAATTGAATACTTGCTCAATGGTTGTCCAAATTTCATTTGCTGTTTTACAACCGATGAATTGTGGCAAAATCTCCTTACTAATGGATGATAGAATCCAAGAACTTAGTAAATGATCCTTTCTTTGATGTGCTGCATATTTTTTATTGCTGATCAACTTTCCATCATTATCTGTTGTAAATTTGGGTGGAATAGTGTTGGTTCCATGAATGTACTCTTCTAGACCGTAACCTTTTAGTGTTGTTTCAACCTGAAACTTCCATAGCAAATAGTTTCCTTCATCTAATTGTATTGTTATCAACTGACTTTGTGGGCTTATTATGGTTCTAATTAAATCTTGCACAGGTTTTGGCCTCTGCTGTGTCTGATTTTCCCTTCTTGATGGTGAAGAAGTGGATGAATTTTGATCAGAATTAGTTGGAGAGACATTGGTTGGATTATTGTTATCTTCTGCCATGATTTGGCTTCAGGATTCTTGAGATGGGGTGAATCTTGATGCAGATGAGTAGATTAGATATGATTGATGTGCAGCCAGGTTCCAATGGATCTTATGGCGAGGCACACTCAATTTGGTGGGAACAGACCTGATACTTTCTTGATCTTGGCAGAACCCAGGTGATAAAAAACTGATACTCTCTCTGATCTTGGCCTCTTCTCAGATGATGAAGCTTTTCTGATGAGAAACCAAAACAAACACAACCATTGAGCGGTTCACGTGATGAATCTTTTCTGATGAACTGCCTTGGCGAGGTGTATAGTCGTGAGGCAATGACTGCTCTGATACCAAGTTAAGAAATTGAAGAAATGAGTATTTTATTGCTTGCTTCTGTTACTCAGCAATTACGGGCTATACAATGTATTTATACAGTCTTTGTACAGACTTTGGCTTACAACAGAATGACAAAGCTGTAATTGAAAAATTACAATAATGCCCCTTTTAAACTGATATATATTATCTTTTATCTACCGTGTCTTCCATTCCCTCATTTTTCAGTGACTTGTGCAATCTATATAACCAATAAAAACTCTTATTTCAATCGTAATCAAAACGACTTGGGAATCCGGTTTACTGCAAATAACTCTTTATGATATACATCATATTCATTTACTATATATATATATATATTGGCACTTTAAATTATGTGTTTCTCCTAGTAAGAATATGTTATCCCTGTCATACAACTATATGTTTAATGGGTAACAAATATTTTACAAGCCCTTTGTACAAATTCATAATTTGTGAATATAATCGGAACCTTTCAGGTTTTGTTTAACAGCTTAAACCACCATAATTTTTTGTGCATAGATGTTTGTTGTTTAAACCAGTTAAGATATTATTCCTAGCTTTTATCTATAACATAATATTATTAACCAAATTTAATTAGTTATTAACATAGACAATCTTTGAGTTCAGTTTTCAAATTTTTATTTTTCAAAATTATAATGTATGGTACATAGTTCATACTTGTCTTTAAGCTCTCTTGAATGCTAATAAGATGAATTAAGACTTAATAAATGTTATTTAATATCTTCTCTTTCAACTTGTTTTTCCTTTTTCTCCACTTCTTAATGAGAGTTGACTTAAATTTAAGCATGTAAATGGATATCAAGAAAATCCAAAATCTATCTGCATCCGTATCCAAAAAGTGGATAAACATTCGATGTCTGAAAAAATAGACACAGATAAGGAAACGAAGGCAACCGCATCCAAAATTATCTGTCCGTTTTCCATCAAGATTGTAGTTTATACTATGTGTATTATAGTACAGTGAAAGATATGTATTTATTATATCATTAATTTAGCGGTTTGTATTATATGCATTTAATAGACGTTAACTACTCAAATTTATTTATTATCATCATATTTTATATAATTTTCACATTTTTATCAAAACTGAGATTGGAAATTTTTTATATTAAATCAAAATAAATCTATTGTGTTTCTTGATTTATCAATCATTAGCGGATCAAATAATTATCTGATATCCATCAATATTCGCGGATGCGAATATATGTTATTCGAAAATGAATTTGGATGCAGATGCAGATATGACACTATCTGCATCTAAAAGTATCCATTGATAGGAATACTCAAAATGCATGAACGTCTTTGTAAACTGTTTTGACCACATTAAATTGCTTGGGCTTGATGGTGATGATATCTTTAAGCCCAATTATTATTCAGAGTTTGTAGTTATTTTCTTTGATCCATTTTCATGGTGTTGTGGCTTAAAATTCTGTATAACTTTATGGATTTTGGATAAGCTTCATTATTTTGAGAAATATATAACTGTACGCATAAAGCAATGTAGTTTAATTTTGACTCAATATGCTCAAAATGTAAAGGCCAATGTACAATGTCCTCATTTGGCAAATATTTGACTTCTTTTTTCTTTTTTGTAAGCTCGTTTCTTATTTTAAATGTAATTTTTGTCTTGCATTGTTTATGTTTTACACTATTGAGTATCATGATGACACTGGTGTAAAAGTCATTATTGATTGATATATATTCATATGAGTGTTAACCTACTGTATAAATTTTGTCAAAGTTGTAAAGGCGAAAAAGACCCAGGTTAGCGCCTAGGGCTTTTTGGACACCTTCGATGTCACTTTTTCAATTTCAGCAAAAAAATACCGTACTTCAAAGTGCTAATTAAATTAAATTTTAAACTTCAAAAAATTATATATACATTCAGTATTAGTAAAAATAAATATAGAAATAAATTTCTTAATTCAATTTTAAATTAAATTTTTTAATTCAATTTAAATTCAAAACTTAAATTTTAAAACTTTGGACTTTAAACTTAAAGTTCAACTGAAAATCAAAACTTTAAACCTAAAATTCAATTTAAAATTAAAACTTTAAACTCTAGAACTTAGAATAAACTAAACTAAACGTTAAATTTAAAATTTACGCTAAACTTTGGACTTTAAACTTAAGTTTAACTGAAAACCAAAACTTTGGACTTTAAAACTTTGGACTTTAACTTAAAGTTCAACTGAAAACCAAAACTTTAAACTTAAAATTCAACTTAAAATTAATACTTTAAACTCTAAAACTTAAAATAAACTAAACTAAACTTTAAATTTAAAACTTACACAGAACTAAACTTTAGAATAGTTTGAAGTTGAAATTAAACTAAAATTTAGACTTTACAATATAATTTAACATTTAAGCCTTAAACTAAACTTAAAACTATACTAAACCTTAAATTTAAATTATAGACTTAAATTTAAACTAAACTAAATTAAAAAAATTTATACTAAACTTTAAAATAACTGGAACTAAATCTTAAATCAGTTTATAACTTTATATTTTAGACTTCAGACATTGGAGTAGAAAAAAACCTCGACCAAAGAATGGTTTGGAAGTTATTGTTTGACAAAGGTGAAGACGGCAAGCTAAGAAGGGTCATCGACTGACGATGGTGGATCTAGGTCGGGGGCGGTGGCGGATCATCGATTAAGATCAATTATTTGAGATCAAGATTTTTACTTCATGTTATGCGAGAAATTGATGCTCTAATATGTTCGGCAATTTCCAAAATGTCGCAGTCAAGCCCAATTTTAGGCTGAAGCCCTAAATATTTCAACGAAGAAACCAAGCGTGATTTTATTCGTGCCTCAATTTTTTGGCGTTTCAGCGCTTGAAGCTCTTTTTTGGTGTCGTGTACATCACCGACGCCTTTTTCTAATGAAGAGAAACTTTTTTCTAACTACTGCAAATTCAATTGTTCCATTATACCTTGAAATCTACATATGATAATGTAGTGAAAAATTTTTAGTACCTTAGGTATTGGTTTTGATGATAACAACTATAGGACATTATATAAAATATATATACTGATGTTTTATCAAGATATATATAGTATATAGTGCAGGATATTAGACAGGTGTTGATTAAAAAGACTATACAGTATCAAGAGTAGATTCAATATGCTGATATAAAGTTTCAAGAATTCTAGAATGAAGACTTATGAGTATTGAAGAGTTCAAGATTTCAAGATATCCCAAATAATTTATAGAGCCATAGAATTTATGTTAAAACCTTGATAACACTTTTTTGATCTCTCTCACCTTCTCTAATTTTGTTTTGAATTGTTTTTCAAATATTTTGTTTTTAAAGTAATCTTTTCAAAATATTTCCCAAAATGATTTTCAATCTCTTACTTATAAAGATATCATTTTAATGTTTTTAAGTTTATATATATTGAATTTTTGTTTATATTTTAATAAGTTAGAATTATATTAATTATTATATACTATTGAATATTCTGATTAAATCTTTCAAAATTATTTTATAAAGTTTTATTAAGTTATATTTTGATTAAAATGTTTATAAGCTATATTTAAATGATTCTACAAAGTATCAAAGTATTTTACAAAGCAATGGATTTTCAAAATAATATTTTTGAAGTGTTTCTCAAAATACAAAGGGATAAGTCGAAATATCCTATCTATGTATGTCGACATAGTGGCCGTAAATTTCAAAATTCAAATTTGAATGGAAGTGTCATTTCATCATATCTCTTCGCAAATGGACATGACCGTTGTTTCCTTATATATACCAAACTTCCAAACGAATTTTCATTAACCATTTTCTTATTTTTCTCTCCTCTTTTCACTCTCTTGATTTCTAAATCAATTTTTATCGAAACTCTGTCAAAATTCAACCAGAATCAAATTTAATCATTAATAGTTTGATTCTCTTTCATATACTCTCTAATTTCTCTCATCTCTTTCAAGATCAAAGTGCTATTCAAGAGTTATAGGATCAATTGTAGTCAAGATTGAAGATCTGAGTCTGTAAACTCTATTAAATCATACTCTTATACTTTACGGTGTGCTTGGTATCCCTGAAATCCAAGTAGGTGTGATTGTAGCCTATTAAAATCAATTAGGTGTGCTTAGTAGCCCCTAAATATAGTAGGTATGCTTGTAACCTGAAAATCAAGTGACTCTACACAAAGGTCGGGATTCTAGAGGGTGTGTCTCATATCCTTACAATTGAGATTGTATTTGCATTTACTAGTTAGAAAGAAATCCGTATAAGGAATTGTGTGGGACTGGATGTAGGGTAACCTGAGCCTGTATAAAATCCTAGTGTGTTCTTTCCTTTTACTTTTACTACATTACTTTTATCTGTACTTTGATTCCGTGATTGTTAATTACATCATTCAAACTAGAATCTTAAAGAATTTGAAAAATATTCATGTAATCCATTAAACACTATTCACCCCTCTCCTAGTGTTAATTTAGCCTTAAGATCCCTATTACATTGAGTCATATTTGGTATCAGAGCATTGGTTTTCAAAGTATTCATCATCTGACTTTTGAAAAAGTTTAAATGGCTACCAACACTGGTAATAGTACTGTTAGTAACACTGTTAATGCACTTGTTAGTAACTCGTTTGTCGAAGGACAATCCACTGCTAGATCTCCACTTTTTAATTGTAGTAATTACATATATTGGTCATGTAGAATGAAAATTGATTTACAGTCATTTGGTTTAGACACTTGGAATATCACACAAACTGAGTACGTTGAACCCGAAATAAATTTTGCATAATGGACTGCTGACCAAAAAGCAATTGCACACAGTAACTCTAAGGCTATGAATATATTATTTTCACTAAATAGAAATGAATTTAATAGAGTATCTATATGTAAGTCTGCATTTGAAATTTGGAGAACTTTGCAAGTTATACATGAAGGGACAAGTAAGGTTAAACAGACCAAAATTTCCATGTTAACAAACCAGTTTCAATTATTCAAAATTAGTCCAAATTAGTCCATATCTAATATGTATAGTAAATTCCTAGATATAATACACTCACTTATTGCACTGGGTAAAAGTTTTTTTGAAGAGGATCAAGTTAGAAAAATTCTCAATTCATTTACTCCTGAATGGGATCAAAAGACTCTTACAATCGAAGAGGCTAATGACATTAGCACTCTAAAAATTAAAGAGTTAATTAGAAATTTAATGTCTTTTGAAGCACACATGCAGGGCAGGAGAGAAAGCAAAGCAATAGAGAAGAAATCTATAGCTTTAATGCAATGATGGATAATCTGGATTCAAACAGCGATGAAGATGAAGAAATTGCTTTCATGACAAGGAATTTCAAAAAATTTCTAAAATATAGGAAGATGAACAATTTCAAAAAAAATGACAACAAAAATCCAAGAAGTGGAAGTGAAAACAGAAATGGCATTAGATGTTATAACTGCGATGAACCTGGTCCTTTAAAACGAGACAGTCCACATCCTGATAAACTGAAAACCACACCAAACACTGATTCATCCAGAAAACGGAGAAGAGCCTATACTGTAACATTAGACAATTCAGATACATCCTCAAGTGATAATGAATCAGATACAGAAATTGTTAACATGTGCTTCACAGCAATACATAATTAAGAACAAAATGGTAAAATAGGCCAGAAGAAGTTACGCTTTCAATATATCAAAAGTTTTTTAATTTCTAAATGAATTTTTCTTTTCTTTTGGCTGCTTTATTGGTTGTTAGGAATATCTTATAGATTAATAATAATATTGGTTGAATATTATGTAATTATATTTTCAATATAAATATTTTATATATTTTAATAATAATAAAATAATAATATAAAATATATCTAAAATTATTTTTACGAAAATAGAATAACTATAGATAAATCTATATAATAAAATAGGATGTAGTTAAACAAAAATCATTTTTGAAAATTTCAACCTATATGTCGACATACCCCACGAGCATATGTCGACATATGTAGATAGATTTTGAACTT
This sequence comes from Allium fistulosum, assembly GCA_030737815.1. NCBI lineage: Eukaryota > Viridiplantae > Streptophyta > Magnoliopsida > Asparagales > Amaryllidaceae > Allium > Allium fistulosum. The sequence goes on from CM060902.1 coordinate 1,182,013,148, forward strand.
CTATTTCAAATTCAGAATTTGAATTTCCCTCCACCTTTTCACCAACTCCTATATTCTAAAAAATTGTCTTTTAATTAGAGAACATGTCCTTTGATTCTCCATTTACTTACTATATCTCCATCCATTCATTTCTCACTTTCATTTTCAAGTTCAAAAATCATACACCCTCATATCTCTTTAAACTATTCTTTAATGGCATCCTCAAACAATACTAAGGAAACCATGAGGCTTTCTATGAAAATATAAGAATATATTTTCAATGATCAAGAAGCCATTGAAGCCTATATTGAGTATTTATCTTTCGGTAAAGTCTTTCTCGGAAGATTTGCTATTTTTGAAGATTTTTGTACTTATGATCTTTTCAATCTTTGTTTACAAAATGAAATTCTTAGTTTAATCCATGCTTCTCAAAATAATTTTGTTTGTTATCCAAAAATAATAAAGATCTTTTATGAAAATTTAAAAGGAAAGTTTTATGATGGTAGAGAAGGAGAAGTTTGGAGTAGAGTCAAAGGGACACAATTAAATTGTGAACTTTTGGTCACATTCTTGAATGTAAATCTAATAGAATGGACCTTTCATCTTTTCAAATTGATTTTCAAAATCGTGAAGTAATTCATGATATATTTGAAAGTGATGATGATTTTGAATTTAAAAACAAAAACTTGCGTCCAAAAGTAAGAATTTTAAGCCTTCTTTTGCAACAAAGTATCACTCTTAGAACGTGTAATTATAATAACCCGACTCAAAAAGTTTTCAAAGCTCTTTTCGCAATTTATGGTCAATACGACATAAATTGGTCTCAAGTCATTTTGGATGAAATTTTTCTTAAGAATCTTTCTAAACATGAAAACACACTATTTCATAGTGTGTATCTTATTCGTGTTTTCAATTATTTTGGTGTTGGCCTTAAAGGAGAGGAAACAATTCTTCGAAAAATATTTGACAAGGCCAACATTTCACTTATGCATATTTCACCCTTTTTCAAGCCTTATGAAATGCTTGCGGAAAAGGAACAAAGGTTGGCTTGGAAAGAAGAGCATGAAATAAGAGAAGAGGAGGAAGAGGAAGAGGAAGGAGAGGAATGGAAGTCGAGGAGGAAGAACAAGAAGAGACGGAGGATACTTCTCTGGAAAGTATCAATATGCCACTAAATCCAACCAATAAAGATCTTCTCAAAAATCAAGAGAAGATCATCCATAACCAGAGGAAGCTTAAGTAATCATTTTCAAAGAGATTTACTTCAATTTCCAACAAAATGGATAAAATCTTTGAAAAGATCATTCGCAAGCTTGGTGTTTCTTCTTCATCTTCATCTGTATCTTTCTAGTTGTTTATTTAAACTATCCTTATATTTGATTTTCTAGTTTTAGTTTATGTTGAATCTCCTATATCTTTGTTTTATTTCTTGTACTCATCCTTATCTGTTATATATTATCAACTATCTCTAAAAAGTCATACAAATATAATAGTATAAGCCAAATACAATAAAAAGGTAAAACAAAATTATTTTGAAAATTTCTGCATATATGTCAACATACCCTAGGTATGTATGTCGACATACAATGGTAATTTTTCAAAAAAATTTAATTTTGAAAATTGAATAGACAGCAAACGTCTATTCATTTCCAACGAATTTCCACCCCGTTAAATAGCTATGAAGACCACAGAATCATTATTTCCCACTCTCTTTCTTCTTCCTTTGCATTCCTCAACTCTAAAACCAAAATAATGGTTCTCCTATCCAAAAACTAACCGAAAATCTCGAATAAACTCTTGAATCATTCAAGAACATTCGTACTTTCATCTTAAGAAACCATAGTCACTTAGAATTGAGTCAAATGTAGATGATTAAGGAGCAAGAAAGGCATTTCAACGCGATTGGTGGATGATTTCTTCCATGGTCAAAGAAGAACCAACAACCAATCCAGAGTATACCATCAACAAAGACAATGAAGATTGAGATGCTATCAAAGCGGATCCAATCTTTGGCGCTGATGGATAGGTTGAAGTTCCTTGAAATGTCTAGTTTAAATTGGTTTGCTTGTATATAAATAATAATACTTGATTTGGTTTTGATTTGATTGGTTTTGATTTTTGTGGATTTGTTTGAATATTGTGTGACATAAACTTTATTTGATTGGATGAATATTTGGATTGATTATTTCATGATTATCAAATTTTACATATCACTTATTATTTTTATATAATCTTTCTCATTATCATTATATATAATTCTTATACATATTGATTAGTATTTTATTTAGAATTAGGATTGTAGTAAGAGTTAGTGTTAGAGTTATAATTTTAGGAGGTTATTTTTTGTTGATGACAAAGGGGGAGAAATATATAAAATCTAGGCGTAGAATAAGAGGGAGTATTGTAACCCGGGGGAGTTATAATATATTCTATAAACAGAGTTTTCATCGTAAAAAAGGAGGATATTTTTAGTACCTTAGGTCTTGGTTTTGATGATAACAACTATAGGACGTATATAAAATTATGTTTTATCAACATATTTATAATACATAGTACATGATATTAGACATGTGTTGATTAAGAAGACTGTACAGTATCAAGAGTAGATTCAAGATGCTGATATAAAGTTTCAAGAGTTCAAGAATGAAGACTCATGAGTATTGAAGAGTTCAAGATTTCAAGATATTCCAGATAAGTTATAGAGTCATAGAATTTATGCTAAAACCTTGATAGCACTTTCCTGATCTCTCTTACCTTCTCTAATTTTGTTTTAAATTGTTTTTCAAATATTCTATTTTTAAAATAATCTTTTCAAAAATATTTCCTAAAATGATTTTCAATCTCTTACTTATAAAGATATCATTTTAATGTTTTAAGTTTATATATATATTGAATTTTTGTTTATATTTTAATAAGTTATCATTATACTAGTTTTTACATATATTATTGAATATTCTTATTAAGTCTTTCAAAATTATTTTATTAAATTATATTTTTATTAAAATGTGTATAAGCTATATTTAAATGATTCTACAAAGATCAAAGTATTTTACAAAGCAACGGATTTTCAAAATAACATTTTTAAAGTGTTTTTCAAAATACAAAGAGATATGTCGACATATTATATCTATGTATGTCGATATAGTAGCCGTAAATTCAAAATTCAAATTTGAGGGGAAGTGTTTTTTTCGTCGTATCTCTTCGCAAATGGACATGACCGTTGTTTCCCTATATATATACCAGACTTCCAAATGAATTTTCATTAACTACTTTCTTATTTTTCTCTCCTCTTTTCACTCTTTTGATTTCTAAATCAGTTCTATCAAAACTCTACCGAAATTCAACCATAATCAAATTCAATCATTACTAGTTTGATTATCTTTCATATACTCTCTGATTTCTCTCATCTCTCTCATGATCAAATTGCTATTCAAGAGTTATAGGATAAATTATAGTCAAGATCGACGAACTGAGTCGGTAAACTCTATCAAATCATACTCTTGTACATTGTGGTGTGCTTGGTATCCCTGAAACCAAGTAGGTGTGACTGTAGCCTGTTAAAATCAATTATGTGTGCTTAGTAGCCCGTAAATCTAATGGGTGCGATTGTAGTCCACAAATCAAGCGACTTTACCCAGAGGTTGGGATTCTGGAGGATGTGTCTCGTATCCTTTAAATCGAGATTGTATTTGAGTTTACTAGTTGAAAAGAAATCCATATAAGGAATTGTGCAGGACTGGATGTAGGGTAACTCTAAACCAGTATAAAATCCTGGTATATTCTTTCCTTTTTACTTTTACTGCATTTAATTTTATCTGTACTTTGATTTTGTGATTTTTTCTGTGATTGTTAATTACATCATTCAAAGTAGAATCTTAAGAATTTGAAAAATGGTAATATAATCCATTAAACACTACCCACCCCCTTCTAGTGTTAATTTAGCCTTAAGATCCCTATTTCGCCGACTCTAGGGAAAGATTTATAACTAATATACAGAAGCGATTAACCAAAATCTAGTTTTGTCTATATGAACACCAATGCAAATTCAAAATCAATTATGATATCACACAAGATCAAATAACTGAAAGAAAAGAGACACCAAATAATTAACGTGGTTCAGATTTATATCCTATGTCCACGGAGGCCCAACAACCCTTTTATTCCAATCAGCAATTACAGGAGATTAGCCAAATCAATGATTAGAGAGTTACAATATGTGGAGACTCTCTCTAATCAATCACTTAATTGAAGAATTATAATTTAGAGCACTCAAAATAGATTAACCCCCCAATATGATGAGCTAGGGTTTCTATTAATTACTATGATGAAAACCTAATAATCCTTGATTAAAAAGAAGATTAGAAGGATAATATAGAAATCTTTAATTACTTTAGATCATCGGATCATATCAAAATAATTTGCGCCATCAATAGAGAATAACTTGCACCGTAATGACAAAACCACCCTCACAAATTCGAGTCAGTATAAACTCTAGAAAAACGCTACTATAGGAACTCAAACGTCTGACTTAAGAGGTTAGACACCTCTGTAGAACTTCGATACACTCGAGTGGCAATCTGCATCGATTCAGATATCTGATCCCCTAAGCCAGATGTCTGATTGCCTAGATGCTTTTTGTTTTGAAATCTACAGGCATTTGGACATCTGACCAGAGTAGTCAGACGTCTAAGTGCCTAGGATGGCACTTGAAAGTTTATCTTCTCCATATCTTTTGATCTCTTCCTCAAATCGACTTTTTGTCTCTTCCAGTATGAAGCTCTACACTATATCTTCAATCTAAAATACTCATAGGCACATATTTAAATTGTGTAACAACAACACTCCACCTTGATTTGGAATATGTTGATTTCTTCAACAATCAACAAAATAGTCATAGGGATTAGATATATACCGACTCACAACTCCCATTGCATGGGCCAAATCTGGTCTCGTGCACACCATCACATACATGAGACTACTAACAGCACTAGAATAAGGTATATGTAATGACCCAGAATTTTGGTTATTTGAAATTGGAATATTTAATTGATTTTAAATATTTAAAAGTTAAATTTTTAGATTTAATAACTTGAATTTCAAATATAACGATTTATTGGGTAATTAAATTGTTGAATTTAATAACTGAAAATCGTTTAAATAATTTAAATCTTGGATTTTATTTGGATAAAAATGATTTAAAAGTTTATTAAATTTCTATTTAATAAGAACGAAGATAATAAACTCTTAAACTGGATTTAATTAACTAATTTTGAAAATAACTCATTTAAATTAACATATAAAATAGCTTTCCGAGGCACAGTCTCAGATTTCGATGAAACCGGTGTCATTGGGACCATAATAATGAATTATAATACGCCGTCAAATTCTGTAGCAATCAGATGCACCATTTGGTCATACGGGATAGAAACACGTTGAAATTAATATCAGGAATTTAATATTATAATTGGATTTAAAAAGCTATATTCTCTATACGATCGAATTGGGGCTTGAACTTGTTCCATTTCGTTTGGAATAGGGGTATAACATTAGGAACGCCAGGCGGCATGACTCGATTGGGGTTCGGAATAGAATATCTAGATATTTTGAATTTAAATAATATATATTTTTATTTGATTTGACTTTGCATACGCTAACCCTTCTTATCAGCCGACCTACCTGTACCCTCCATGCCTCCCTACGATATCCCTCCCTTATATAAAACAGAGAGCATGGAAGAGAAAGCGAAAACGTTCAAAAATAATTATCTCGAAATTTAATCAATGAAAAATTCCAACGATTGATTCTTAGGAATGGCATTGATGAGAGCTTTGCGGTGATATGCCTTGGGTGGCGTTCGATCGTGTTTTGGGGTGGCTCGCTTTTGCTCGACCGTGTACAGGGGAAGCTCGAAATTAGGGTTGGCATTCTCTTGATTTCTAGGAATGGTTTGGTGATATGGAGGCGAGATCGAGATTGTAGGTGGTGAGGTGCAGCTCCAGGGCGATCCTGGTAGAGCTAGGCGGCGTGTGGAATGTCGCAAAATTCCACAGTAGCAGTGGAGGGGGTTCGATGTCGAGATCTGACTAGGAGGCTCAGGCGACACATGAAGGGGATGGAGAGGTGCGGTTCAAGGAGGAGAAGCAATTGTCGGAAGTGATGATGTCGATTGATGGCCATGGCAAGCGGGAATGGTGGTCAATAGCCAGTCAAGGGTTGAACCATGGTTGTTGTGATTTGATGGGGGATGGCGGAGGCGTTGTGGTGGTGTCGTACGAGTGGAGTTCGACAAATGGAATCCAACGGCGCTGCCCGTTCGTAAATCGGATGACCGTAGCCTCGTGTCAGTTGTAGTGCGTGCACGGCCATTTGGGTTAGGCATCTGTTCGTGTACGGGAAAGAGGTATTGAGGGAGAAGGAATGTTAGTGGTGGGTTGTTAATTTAAATTGTAATTAGTTTGTTATTATAATTAAATGTCTCGATAACGTCTAAAATTTATAACTCCTTCATACGAGGTCGGATTAGAACGCGGATTTTTGCGTTGCGCTCGTATCAACAAATGCTTCGCAATGGAACTAGTTTGGTTGGATTTGGAGACAGTTGAAATTTGGGCTAAAATCGGACGTCGTCCGGTTTTAGTTCCAAACTGGAACGCCTCGGCGATAATAGAAAATAAAGGTGAGTAAATCTCACTCATTTTAGATAATTGGTTTTATTTTAAATAGTTAAAAATTATTTATTGGTTGATTGGATGAATTGATAAATTATTATCAGTTGGATGTTATATTATATATAGAAGTATATGTTAGTAGCTGAATATATTTGCCGCCGATTGGAGCGGATGAGACCCTATGCGCCCCACATAATAGCGGATGACTCTTTTTATTATGATATCCCGCCTCGAAGTGGGATTATTATTATTTTGTGTCATATAACATTTGTGGTTGTAGGAAAACAGTTTGGAGGAATCCAACTAGATTCCTCAAGATTATTGTTTTTAATTTCATATATAGTGATATATGATATGTGTGGATAATCTGTTATAGATTATGTTATGATTTGATTTATTGGATGCTATAGTAGCACTGGCCTTAATTTTGGTATTTCAAAATACCATAAATATTATTTTTGAATTTGAAGGAATTAAAAGGAGATTTTGGATATAAAATATTTATATCGAAATTTGGATTATTTTAAAGGAAATTTATTTGTATAAAACAGTGATTTGATTTTGGATTTGTACTCAACTGTTCGTAAAATGTTTTAATCAGAGATTTAGAAATAATTTATATAAGGGATTTTTGACAATGGATTTTTAAGTGATATTTTTGGATTTATGGAAAGGGAGTTGAAATCGAAATTTAAAATAGATTTGAAAAAAAAATGGGATTTATAAAGGAATGGATTCATAAATGAAATTTTATAAATGAGATTTTTTATAAATAAGTGAAACCCAAATAAGTTTATAGACTTATAAACAATGTTTATAAATAAGGGGAAATGATGATCAGTTGATAAATTGGAAATATAAATTCACAGTGTGAATTTATATCGAGATATGGAAATCGGTTTTTGGAAAGAAATAGTAGATTCTATTTTTGAAATGTGAGAATGGTTATGAAATTGAACGAAATCAATGTGATATGAATTGAGAGGGATTTATAATGGAAATTGGCAATATTTGATTTATATAGATTTTTTTCGAGAAATTAAGTTTGTTTTAAAATGGGATTTTATTTATTTATTAAACTATATAGTTAAAGCTGTTTTAGTATTGAAATATTTCGAAAAGTGGATTTTTCAGATATCTAATATTAATTGTAATAAATTCAAATTTTATAATAATCTTTATAAATCGATTAGTTTTATTTAAAAATGAATTGGAAATGAGTTATCGATGTTTATTTAAAGTGTTTTGATATTTTAAATAATTACTTAAACGTGTTTGAAAAATAAATTATTATTCTTTAAAAATACTTATCATATATATAGAGTTTTGAAATGATTGAAATTTATTTAAAAATCCTCTCGAGATTTGTAAACGGGGTTTATTTAACGGGTATGATTTTGTAGCAATCTACATTTCGGAAGGTTTAAATTGACAATAATCCACACATGTCCAACTTAAAAAATCCGGAATATAGATAATCAATGGGTTTAATTAAGAAAAATAAGGAAAGAAGAAGAAAACAAACATAGAATCTCGCAACGGAACGATAAAATATAATAATCAAATAAACAGTTCATGAAGCTGTTTATTATACATTTGATTATAATTTATACAACATTTATCAGAGTTATATATACATCAGGGATAAATAAAGTAATGCAGCAAACAACATGATGCAAGAATAATAATAGTAGTAATATATCAAACCTTCGTCTTCGTCCTCCAGAGGATAATCTTCAATACGTTGAAAAAACTCAGGACTGACCCGAGCGTAATGAAAAGACAAAGCACTCGAGTCAGGACTAAAATATCCTTATGTAAGTCAAATCAATATCGCATATAGCATGAGTGTAATGGCATCGGAGATGTTTACGGGATTTCACATCTCCTATCCGATGTATAATGTGCGTGCAATAACTCAAGAGATGTTATGGGATTTTCCATCTGTAACAACCCGCATATTTTTACGATAATATATTCAAATGATTTATTTAAATATAACATCGTTAGTTAAATTTTAAAAGTCCAAAACGTGACTTTTTGTAAATGGTCAAATTCGGACTCGTGACCACTTCCATTGAGTCCAAAACGGTGTTTGCGACCTTTTTGAGTATAAACATCGATATGTTTGAAGTTGATTAGAATTTTGATATTTTCATTTGGGGCTTCGGATTTGGGTTTCAGCCCACTAACCTAACAAGAGAACCCAACTCCTCTACCTAATAACTCCCACTCCACTCCTCTTCATTCATTCATAACATTTCCTAACACTCTCAAGCCCTAGAAAGAATGGTGGGAAGAGGAAATTAAAATTCCTAAGCCCTAGTTTCTCTTAGGAATTCAAATTCAAGTTATAAATCAAAGAGAAGCTTAGGTAAGCATCCTGTTCATCTTCTCCATCTCAATCTCTCTTCAATTTTCAGAAATTCCTAAACCCTAACTTAGGAAAAACTTCACCTTTAATAATAGATTGAAGATTCTAGAGGTGTATTGAAGAGGAATTGATCTTGCCTTGTTTTAGAGCTTCTCATTCGTTGTTTTTGAGTTTTAAAGGTGAGTTTTTGAACTCATATCTACGTCTACAACTTTCATTGTTGTTAGGTATGAATTCCTAACATCTATTCATGTTCATTTGCTTTTGATTTGAATTGATTTCGTGAATTTTCCAATTTTTGGTTTTGATGTCCAATTTTATGAAAATCCTTCTATGGATGTTTGGACATGATATTTGGGGTGTATCGAAGAGCCTATAAGGCTGGGTTGTCGCTTGGCATAAATCCCTAGTCTTCGTTGCTCGTCTGATCGCTCCCGAATCATTTTGGCCATCATGGCCTAGGCAAACTGTTGCCCAGACCAGGTGACCAGACGTCTGGTTGGTCAAGTCCAGACGTCTGGTTATAGACCCTGGAGAAAAGAAAAATATACGGCAGAAAAAGAAAAATGGCAGAGACTTGGACCAGACGTCTGTTCCAAACCAACCAGACATCTGGGAAGTCTATCAGACGTCTGGGAAGTCTACCGGACGTCTGGAAGGTTTTTGAAAATTTCCAGAACCAAAATCCAAACGTCTGGATTTTCAACCAGACGTCTGGAACTATTCATTTTGCCTATTTTGGCTGTTTTTGAATGGATTTCCAATTTTAATCGATTTTTGTTTATCCGGTTAGTTGTTATCACTTATTATCGACTTTGATGACTTCTTTCTTTGGATTTTTAGGAATATCCATTTGATGGATTTGATATCGATTTTTATGGATGTAATTCACATTGTCGTATGTGAATTTTTGGTGATTGATTGTTTTTACAATCATTTTTGTGATTTGTCACTTTAAAGTACAAAGGTTTCTATACTAGTAGTAAATACTAAAACTCTTTCATTAAAATGATTTCAATGATACTTTTAATACAAAGCTCATTTTTAAAACCGTTTTCCAATCCATTAGTATATACAAACATTTACCTCATTCGTATGAGAAATCTGATTAAACGACTAAGCAAAACAAGTGGTATGAAACGCTTGCATTTACTTCGTCGGTTAATTCTTGGACTTGTTCGATTGAAATCTTGTGACAATTTTCGAGTGGAAATCTACAATTTGTTCATAAATATTTGAGTTAAGCCAGTGGGACATGAAGCTAAACTTATTTATTTACTAGCTTAGTGTAATTTACACTTATCGATCAATGATAATCATTTTGTGATTTAGACTTGCAATGTGCGATGTCTCTGTTTGTGTGGGGGATTAAACCCCCTTTGTGGAGCTTCGGTTCAAATTGGTGGGGTAGCGACCCATGGCCTTCAGGCCGTTTGTGGAGCCTCGGCTCAAACTTGATGGTTAGCGACCATGGAATAGCATTCCATTTGTGATACACGTGTTGGTGAGTTTTCATGCTCATGTTTGTGATAGGCCTCTCTCTTTGTGTTTTCTGGATTTCTAATTGTTGATTTCTAGAATTTGCGTTTCACCAATTTTTGCGATTGACATTGATATGTTTTGTCAATATTTGGGGTTTGGTGAATTGCTAAAGAATGTGATATTCTTTTTGGATATTTGACGAGATTTGAGATATTGAGTGAATTTTATTGTTATCAAATGTATACTTGTAACAGGATGGCATTATTGTTATCATACATTTTTGTGGTATCTCTTATTCTTTCTCATCACATATGATATTTATAGCTAGACTGATTTTTTTATTATTTTTCTTCTTAAATAATACTCAGGTCAGACCGAGATGTTACAGGTGCTTCCACTTGACTTCTTAGCAGGGGCTAGCTTCTGACTTTTGGGCTAACTACTTTAGCTTAGTAGTTTTTGCTTTTATACATTTGAGATAGAGACTCTTGATGTATACATATTCTTTTGCTTAGCACTTGTACCTATTCTTTTGTGATGTAGTAGATCTTGCATGACCACTACTTTGATGTACACTTCTATGTGTTATATTCATACCTGTTTCCGCCTTAGTGATATGAATATCTGTGACTGATTTGTGTTATGCTTATTTCTATATTTGTTTCTGAAGCCCACATAGCCACTGTGTAGTAGCTTTGAGTTTGTATTGGATATGTCGGATTTCCTCTTGAAATGAAATGCAAGTCATACTATCTGACATATCGGTACTTGCACAAAGCAATTATACAGATGGTCGCTCCTCAACAGCCTTATTCTTCATGCTAGTCGACGGCATTACCCCGTAGTGTCCTTGGCTAGTGTGAGTATAGAGGTGGGGCGTCACACCATCTCTTAAGGATCCGTCAAAATATTAATATATAGTAGAATACGCTATATATATAATGTCTAATCAGTAAAATAAATATTTTTCTTAGCGTTAAGGCTCTACATTAATCCCCCTTAATGTGTTTTTAAGCTTTGTCGTACAATTTGCATTTGACAAAACCAGTAGCACGTCGGTAGTCAATGATGCGTCGTGATACGACAACACTAAACCAAAATCGTAGGAGTCTCCTATAGGGATAAAAGTATGACAAAGCACGTGAGGCAATGCCTAAGGTAGGATACTACCAGTTTACTCATCCCGGCTAGTGGTAACCCCTAACGGCCCACCGCATCCAACACTCCCAAAATCCGAGGGTGTGCACCAATCGATAACATTGTCATGATAGTAATATGAAGAAGTGTCTCCGCTAGAGGTAGCTAACCTCATTGGCCGATACGGCTCCTGTTTTAGTCATTTTAAATTGACACAAGTGTCAGGCTAATCCATCATCGTTCTCTTTCTTTAAATCCAACAAACGACGTCAAATCCAACCACTTCGTTCTGGAGTCTCCTCCACGTACACAGTTGTTAAAGTGGTTCCAATATTGACAGAGAGTATGCCAACAAGAGGCTCCGGTCTCTTTAACAACCAAACGTCGTTTTACACACCGGTTGGTACTTTTACAATTGGAAAACAATTCGTATTTGATATCAAAATATCATATTCGCTTCAAAATCAAATTCATTTCGAAATCATCATATTTACTCAATATATACTATTTCAATTCAAAATCATGTTCGTCTTAATATCTCGATTTCAGTTCCAATTCAACATTGCTACGAATTTTCATTTGGGTTATAACTTCAATTTAACCCAATTCGTATTTAAATCCATGATTTAAATATCAACGATTCTCACTCTGACCAGTTTGAATTTTAGAAAATAGTTTGAAATTTTTTAAATAGTTTAAAGGTTAAAATAGTTAAATATAAAATAGTTTGAGTATTGAAAATGGTTTATATAGGAAGACAGCTTGAAAAATCAAAATAACTTGTATATTTAAAAAGATAGATTTTCAAACAGTTTATAATAAAATAATTTATTTAAAAACAGTTTCAAAGTCAAACTGATTCAATTCCAAATCTTCCAATTCAAATCATTTTCAATCTCAATCCAATTCAATTTAAATCGATTCAATTTCGATTTGAATCTGAATCAACTTCGATTCCAATTTCAATTTAAATCAATTTCAACTTCGATTTTTCACATTAATCCAATTTCGATTTTAAATTAATTAATCTCAACTTCAAATTAATTAATTTCATCCCATTTCCAATTTGGATTTAGTTCCAATTCCATTCTGAAATTTAAAACCATTTAAGTTTATCGATTTCGAGTTCGAATTTGGAATATCCATTTAAATTTACCTTTACTTAAATAAACTTCAAAGTTAAAGTAGAAGTTCAAATCTTTTTAAACAATTCAATTTCGATAATTCAAATTATATTTCAATCATGACTTCAAATTCCAGTTAAATTCTTTAAAACAATTTCTTTTAACCAAGATTAACTTCAACATTTCAAACTGGAATTCGTGATTAATTCAAACTTCATAAATTCGATTTTCATTTCTTTAAATCAGAATCATTTAAATAATTTTAAAACCAAGACTTTTAAAATTATTTAATTTAACCAATCCGGTGTTCATATATAATTTTCTATCATATGGCCAAGTGATCAGTTATTTTAATTTTAATTTCAGGGATGGATATATTTCATTTCATACCAAAATAAATGTCATAGGTATATATCATTTCAACCAATTTCTTCATTTATTCGAAATAATTCAATTACAGTTTATATACTGTAAATAATTTATAGGGTGATAATAAGATATATAAAAATAAATAAACATCTAATCATCCAAATATCAACCAATTGGCATCCATCATAAACAATCGTCCAAACAGCCAACAAACCTCCACAGTTATCTATTTGTTAGCAATCGGGAATTTAACTAGCAGTTAATTTCAATTTAACTGTTAATTCAAAATCCCTAACATATGAATTTCTATATCGGTTTCTATGTCAGTTACATTATCAAACAACAATTAATAAAATTAAATCACCTCATGATTTTTAATTTAACTAATCATAAAAATATTTTAGTACTTGTGAGCGTTAAAACACTCGCCTTTTTATTTGAAACTGAAAATATTTCTCAGCTTCAACTAAATTCCAACTCGATCCTACGCCAAAGCCTTCATCAACACGATTCCAACGCCGCTTGTTTCGTCCAATTTCGACCTCCTATAACATAGATATACATTTTTAAAGATTTGAATATAATTTATATAAATAAATTTCCTTTCTTTTTATATTTAATTTTAAACCTCATCAGGGTTGCTCATCCTTAGATCTGAAAAACTTGGCTGCTGATTCCACCTTCCTCGTTCGTAGTTAAACGCACGCGAAACTCATATACGTCGCCTTCGTTCATCCAATTTTCGCGACCACCACGATCATCTAGGAGTTAATCGGCCACCATCATTCGAACCCTCATTTCGAACTCCACCCATGCCCAGAGTATTGTCAAGCTTGGCCATCCCTACGTGACGCTGCACCTCCACGAACGTGCACGGAATGCGGCGATATTTGGCCTCCACACGACGATCGAGCAAAATTCCACCGTAGGATGTATAGATCTCGCGATGCACTACGACTTTCCAATTGATGGCGAGGCCTAAAAGTCGATGGATGGAGAGATCGGAGGGAGAGAAGTCAAAAACATTTCGGCCATTGGAAATAAATGGAGGCGCGGGTTGTAGATATTAGAGTTTGGCTGTGTGCACGTGAATATATATATATATATATATATATATATATATATATATATATATATATATATATACGTGAATATATTATTTTAATATTATTTCGACTATTCACTCGAAATTTTGGACGAACTCCAATAGAGGCGTGCCGCCTGGTGTTTATAATGTTTTACCCTTATCCCGAACACAATGGAACAAGTTTCGAGGCCTAATTCGATCGTATGTGGAAGAAAGATTTTCGAATCGAATTATAATATTAAATTTCCAATATTAATTTCAACGTGTTTTTATCCCGTACGACCAAACGGTAACTCCAAACACTACAAAATTTGAAATACAATTATAATACACTATTACGGATCTAATGGAACTAGTTTCGTTGAATTCCGAGAATGTGCCCCGGATTGCAATTTTAACGCGTCGATTAAATCGACGATTTCAAAAATTGGCAAATTTACTTGAAATTTTTAGTTTTAAAATTTATTAACTCAATTATAATTCAAATAGAATTTATATCAACATTAGAAACCATTTCGATTCCTATTCAACTCAAATTTCATTTATTCTCCATTTCTGCATTACGATAAATCGTTATATTTGAAATTTTAAATTCATTCTATAATTTCAACCAAAATCTTCATATTCAATAACTACACTAATAATTCGATAAATTTTATTTTTAACCATTTTTATTCAATAATCGTATTAAATTTAATAATTTAAAATAGTTAAAAATACGGGTCGTTACAGATTTTGATAAGAGGAATCTTATAAGGGATTTTGGGAGAAAATGGAATTTCCAAAATGTTGAAATATGGAAACTTCGAAAATGAATCTGAATTCATAAAAGAAGTTATAAATTGTTGGTTGGGTCTATAAAAGAGTATAATCAGTTTTGGAAATTTGAAGAAAGGAATTTATAAATAATTTCAGAAATTTATGAGATAAGATATGAAATATTTCCTAAGTTTAATATTAAAATGATTTGGAGAATCTACCTATAAGTATTCTCCTAAGTATTGAAAAGTGGGTTTTGGAAAATATTTTAAGTGTGAAATGATTTATATAGAAATATATTTCTAAGTAATGAATTATAAGTTGGATTAAGAAATATTTCTAAGTGTCGATATAGGTTGAAATATCCTATTATGGATAAGTATTTGAAATTGTTTCCAAATGTTGGAATGCTGGAAGAGAGTTGAATATATATATATATATATATATATATATGTCTTTGCAAAGATATTTTGAAATAAATGTTCTGAAAGATTTATAATATGGTCTAGTGACTGTTTATGTGTGTAATTTGATAGTTAAATAACCGACTATCAAAAATCTGGCCAAATTCGTTGATTGTTTCGAAGAGACTGGGATCGGATTTAATTATCCGAAAACCACTTCGATCTGATTTGAGCGTTGCGAATTGTGATATCATGAAGATAGTGAAGACGGTGGTTTTGGAGATTCGGCTTGTTCAGACCCAAAAAAACAATATGGATGAATGCTATCAGCACATTGTCATTGGAAGGCAATGAGCATTCTAAGTGTAAATTTCTTGAAAGGTAATCGTAGCCTCAAGCCTCATCAACCAGGAATGATTGAAAATCAGGGGAGATGCAGCAAGGCTAAGTGGGTCGCTGTGACGCCCCACCTCTATACCCACGCTAGCCAAGAACACTACGGTGTAGTGTTGTCAACTAGCACGGAGAATAAGGCTGTTGAGGAGCGACCATCTATGTAATTGCTTTGTGCGAGCACCGATATGTCAGATAATAAAACATTGCATTTCATTTTTTTGAGGAAATCCGACATACCGATACAAACTCAAAGCTACTACACAGTGGCTATAATAGTTTAGGACAATAGATATAAAAATAACACAGATAACATAAATGCGGAATACAGATGGAACGAAAAGTCTCATATATATAATAACTGATATCAGTTACAATACATTTGACACAATACAAATGATACAACTACAACTGTCGACTCAAGAAGTTATATATACAAGTACATTATCGACTAATATACATGAATACATTATCATCTTAAAACAGACACACTGACTACTACAACAAGACGAAGACCACTTCAAGTGATATAAAAAGTCTTCATAGCTCTAGCAGCAACCCAAAGCTAAAAATCTACAACCTGTAAATACTCGGTCTGACCCGAGTATTAAATTCAAAAGAAAATAATACCTGGGTCAGTCTAATTCAAACTCAGTTATTAATGCATGGAAGCAATAATAATCAAATAGATGACAGTCACAATAATTTCCGTCTATCCAATCCTTTTAACAAAGAAATCGGATAACTAAAAATATAACACTTAACAGTGTTAAGCAAAAATCAGCAGATTTAAATCATTAACAGAGATAAATAAACAAATTATCAAATCGACTAAATCAATTCAAAACTGAGAATTCTGGGTGGCTGCAGTGCATGCACGCGTGCACTGCCTCGCCACCACCGAAGGTAAAGTCACCACCACAATGAAACTGCAGTGGCAAACAGGTATAAGGACAAGGGCAGGCTGCAACTAAACTGCAGAAAAGTCATCAACAGTTCAAGCATATGCAGCAATAGAGACGAATTCGAGTACATCATGACGCAGAACCAAGTGCAGTTCAACTGAGATGGACAACTCGAGGATAAACATGTACAAACTGTTTCAGTAATCCAATGCCAACAAGAATAGATGAACATCAGTGCAGACAAGTATGAATACGAACATGAAATGGAGAACATCATTGCAAGTGCAACAGGTAGAAGATGATGCAGTGAAGCATGTAGAAGGGCAGTACATATGAACATCATAGCAAGTGCAACAGGTAGAAAATGATGCAGTGAAGCATGTACAAGGGCAACCTCAGCGACAAAACAGTGTCAAAAATGAAGAGACCAGAGGAATGCAACTAAACAAAACATAGGTTGACATGCCAAGGCAAGGACGCATGCATTTAATGCTAAAGCAAATATATATGACAACTTTCAAGCTAGGCTAGGACGTATCAATGTTAAAAGCAATAAAAGTTGCTACTATTCACAAAAGAAAGCTTTGCACTTAAACCCAAATTAATGTGTTCAATTGCAAGGCTACAAAGCAAAGGCAACTAGGAAGCAACAACCTGCTACTATTCACCTAGAAAGAATCTGCATTTAAACCCAAATACATGGGTGATGCTTGACCACTTTCCAAGCAAAGGCATAGAAGACATACAAAACCAAAGTAAACAAATCCCATTGCAAGGCCACAAACAACTATATTCTATTCTAATTATTTATATATATTCACAGTTTGATAGTTGTAAGGATAATAAAATGTAGTGCATTCACTGCTAGGCTATCAGATACCACTTATAGTACTATGTGATTTTAAGAAATGTCAGGCTATAAACTAAAGCATGAAAATTTCCAAACTTATGTATACTTTTTATTAGAAAACCTGATCATCTAAAATGTAAGCATTCTTATCAAACTAAGTTAAGCTCAAGCTCTAAAACAAAATATGAAATAGATGTGCTGCTGTACCAACTAGATTAGTTGAACATAAATATAGTTTGTACGTTATGTGTGTGTATTAATCTATACATGTTATTATTTCAAAAGACTCTAATCTAGAATCAGTTTCTAACAAATAAGTTTGTACTTCAGACCTGAAATAAACAAAGTGTACTAGAAACTATATTAGGTCATATAAGCACTCTGAAATCGTCTAATATCCAATCGTATGCAATAATTGGATGATCATGTTCTAATTCAATAAAATAGCAATTTCTTATTTACTGAAATTTAGTTTATAAAATTGCTATTTTGTTCATCCAGCAAGAAACAATCATTCACAACAATTACTATAGGTAATTTACATAGCAACACATTTATAGGGTTTTTAGAGATAGATTCGTGAGGGATTAACTCAGATAAACGAAATCCAGACTTTCGTATGAATTAGATGTGAGTGATGAACACTCACCTTGTTCGAAGTGAAGAGCACGCTTGATCGGAGGAGCAAGCAACAAGGATCATCTCGAAATCGATCGAACTAGGCAACATCAGAAACATCCAATAATCGATCGAAACAATCACGTGCTTCGGCATACAAAGCCCACAGATCAGAGCGCAAGAGGAACGAAAGCCCTAGCAAGCATCGAAAGAACGAACGAGGCCAAGCCCTAGTCTGATCGAGAAAACGAAGAGGAAATCGTCGCCATTTATTTTCTCTCGTTTGATTTAGGGCTTGAGAACGAAAAATGAAAAGAAATGGGAACGGGTCGAATTTCTTTAAGAATGGGACGGGTACATTTGTTTTGCAAATTTTTCACGGCTTCAAACATTTGAAAACGTGGGCCGAGAATTTATTTTAAAGCCTGTCAACATTTAACAGATTTTTCAAAAGAGTTTCAACTGGTTAAATTAAAATTCCAAACAGCGATTTGCTAGGAAAAGCAATCGTCTAAAGACGATAATTAATCGGTACGAAATACTGGGTTGTTACAGTCGCACCCATTAGGGTATGTTGTCACCTTTCTAGATATCCTACATCTACATATTTACGGATTGGTTGTGCATGAGATCTCAAATAAAAAGGGTTGCAAAGAAACCAGAGTGATGCCATATTCGGTACTATCCAAGTCAGGGGTAGGCCGGTCTTGTGTTGGCAGGGGATCCAGGCGAGGTCCTCGGTACATTTTCTAGAAGTGTACTGTGATAAGTGGAACCCCAATGCCTAGTCATTGTGTGGAATCCATTCTCCAATAAGCGCCATACGGTTTTGATAGTGCCCAACTATGTTGAAATGTGAGATGCAAGCATTTCAGCTATTTTATAGTTTATTTTCTATAGACACTATTATAATATCAGATGATTTTGATATAAAAAGTTTTGGTTATTGTAAGGTAAAAACCCGTCGTATTTATGTGTGGCGTGGTCATACGAGATACCTTTGTTTTTCAAAAGGATTTTGAAAATAATTAATTCAAATTGAGTGTGTTTTCTCATGCTGGTTTTCCAAACTGACTCATGTGTTATTTTATTATAATGCTCGGGTTAGACCGAGTATATTACTGATTAGTTTGGATGTTTGGAGCTTCAAAAGACGAGTAGGAGGCCCAGAGACGTATTCACGTATATGGTTATATTTTCCGCTGTATTCATTGGTGTGTTACCAACAATTGTGAGGACAGACTGTTATAACTGTCCAAGCTGAGATAGGTTAGTATACTCTAATTGATGTCTGTATATATACATATATTTCAATTTTGTTTTTGCGTAAAGGTTTATGGTATATTATATATTATTCGTTCCACTGTGAGATTCTGTGTTGTTTAGTTTTCTTCTTATCTTCATCCTTCTTTCTTTTTCCCCCAAACAATTGGGTTTTCCGGCATTCGATTGCTCGGCATGTGATAAAGTGAACGTATCAGTGTTGATTTTCGAGGGTCGAAAATCCGATCGTTATAGTTGGTATCAGAGCTGAAGGTTAAGCGAGAACCTTGGCTTTTGTGGGGTAACTCATTAGAGATAGGATCAGTAGCACCCTAGAATGAGTTTGAGTGTACATATATATATGAGCGCGTATTTGTTAGTGATATAAAAAAATTGTTTTGTATTGTGTTGGTTAATCTATTGAGTGGCTTATGGATTCTGGTCAATACGAGCAATTTACATTATTGATAGGGGTCTTTAAACACTTGAACAGAGCAACTCGACATGGTATTGTTTTGAAATTGGGTAAATGAAATAATTTTACCTTGATTATTTTTATATATATAAAGCAATTGTTTTTTAGAAATTATTATATGGTGTGCTTGGATGTTAGAGAATGATAATGTTTGATTATCATTTGTTGTTGTTGTTGTGTTCTAATAAAATGGTTGATATTTTAATGTAAGCAAGGCTAACAACAGAGAAATGATTTTATATAACCAAAGTAAGATTATATAAATATATAGTTTATAAATGTGATTTATAAATTGAAAGGAAATGAAATTTCACAAGTATATTATAAATATGGTTTATAAGTAAAAAGGATTTAAAAAGTTGGAAATTTGGGAATTTAAAGTCCGTTGGTTTTGAAAATGATTTTTCAAAGTTGGGAAAATAATGATAGTATTATTTGGAAGATACTTTTGGATAAAAAGATTTTAAAGGATTTTAAAGGAAATGAAAGCACTGAACTCACTTCGATCGCTGGAAAATAATTTCGGTGATGACTGAAGCATCATCGACGTTCATTTTCGAGTTTCCAAGAGAGGAATTGCTACCATTAGAGTTTTGATTTGCAAAAACTAGTTTTGATTTTTAAAATCCAAAGGAATGATTTGATATACCAAGGGATTGTGAGTACATATATATATATATATGATTTCGAAGATGATTGGAAATACTTTAGAACGAGGTGTTTAAACTCTGGAATTTTCATTTAAATTTTTTTATTGAAAATATAAGAAAATAAGTTTGATAAC